>OU696696.1:325108112-326328112 GCA_916050605.2 Platycheirus albimanus | reverse complement strand
CTTAACTCCTCTGTTGCATTGATTAGTTTTTGTTTTTTTGTGAATGTTGCGCACTCATTGACTGACTTCCTTGGCCTTCCTCTAGATGACCTTGATGTAGTTGGGATATCACACATTTCTTCTATTTGTCCGGTAATGTGGAGATAAAGATAACCATTGCTCATTTTTGTTTATAAAATTTACTCTCGATCTATGAGCTTCGATCCATTTTTTCTTAGTAGTCCAATACAATTGTTTTAATTTTGCTTCATTTTCCGCTAAATTTTCAATGGACAGTTGATGTTCACTTAATACGGCAGAAAGAAACTCGTCAGTACTATTTACTTTTAAAAAAAGTTCAAACAAAATATTGTATGGTATATCCATTTTAAATAACTTATATTTATATTCACACAACTGCTCGATCGCTCGTTCAGGTTTTCAATGATAATTCCATCCCATTGTTTTATCTTTTTATACCTTAAAACTAAATACCTGCTCTAAAAATATTCAATTTTATGACATCCCAATAAGGTAATCTGTTTACCGTTAATATAAAAAAAATTCTAATCCAGATAAACCCTTAATTCATCAAGCTACCTGAGAATAATTAATCATACCCAAAATCAAAAACATTCATACTTAAAAGTTTTATTAGGGGTTACAAGAAATAAGCTACACCAACCATTTTAAAAAACTAAGCATAAAATATGTTTTGCTTCTAAATTTAAAAAACATTTTATTTAAAACCAACACTCATACCTGCAAAACAAAGAAATAATATTTTCCATGAATTTTTTTTTGCACTTGACAAAAAAAAAATTAGAAAAAATTACTGACTTTTTCAAATCAAATCGCTCTAGCTCAGCTCTATGCAACTTTATGCACCTGAGTTTTTGTTTGTAAGTAAAGAGATATATAAGGATTCATTATCCGTCCAGTTTGGCTTGCCTGCATGAGACTGCTCTTTTTCTACTCAATGTAAAGTTGAAAAAGTGTGCAAAAAGTTGTGTTCCAAAAAACATTAAATTTAGCAGTTAAACATTTTTTTTTTTTTTTTATTTCTGATTATAGCAATTAACACAAATATCAAGTAAAAATAAAAAAAAAAAGTTTTACTTGTACTCATTTCCTAGCTTTAACACTCAAATAAAAAAAAATTCAAATTTTTTTTTTTTTCTCACCATAAATATTTGTCAACTTTGACTGGCTCTACAAGCCAAACCGTTCATCCAAATGAAATAATTTTTTCGATTTCTAAAGCTCAAAACATTTGTTAATTCAGAAAATGTAAAAGTTTTGCATTACTAACCCACCCGAAAAATGAATTTCGCAAGCACTTTTGCCTAAACGGGCCACTGTGCGGCGTCGGGGGTAAACCTTCCTCGAGCTCCATGGGGATTCCCCCCTGCGACGGTGGGGCTGTGACTTACAGCACCACCGCTGGAGGGAGGAGTGTAACCCACTCACGAAAAGATAGACGGAACGCGGAGATTAGTGAAGATGCTAGGTGACTTACCGGTGTCGGATCTGGACTCGAAACAATCTGCCAAACTCGTGTGGGCAAAAAACATCATTAAAAGCGGAGACTCTACGTCTAAGCGCCAGCGATCCTTTGAGGGAACCGGTCCGGAACCCAAAAGACCACAGGCCAATTCCAATACTCTTTCCAACATCAGGAAAGATCTATCCTTTAGTGACGTACTAAAGGATAAAACCATTTTAGCGGTGATTGATAGGAGTAATGTAGATGGCATGATCTCCTTCGATCGGTGGACGACGGTCTTGAACAAGATTCAGGCTTCCTACTGGACTCTCATGATGGAAAATCCAGGTGAACCTGCCATTTTTGAGGATGCCGGGTGGTACCAGGGGCGCGTCAAGCTCGTCGCCTTCGATGGTCGGAGGTCGTGCGATCTATATAAGCTTGCTATCAGTAGGTTGGAGGGACTCTGGCCTGGTGCTAAGCTCGAGGTTGTGGCAAGAGAAGACATTCCATGCAGACCAAGGGCTCGTACCAGATTACCAGCTGAACTCTCCGACAAAGAAATCATCCTTAAAATGCTACAATATGGTAACCCATCCCTGCCTACTCATGACTGGAAAGTCGCCAAGCTGGAGGATCCGGAGGGTCCTTATAGATCGGCTATTATAGTCATCAATAGGGATTCACTGGCTCCACTAGCATCGACCAAAGGGGTGATTAGGTTTGGGTGGTCTACCATTACGCTGAAAGTGTATAGGAAAGACGAAGAAAGTGCTAGACTAGCACTCCCAACATCGGAGGATATACCCGCAGTGGAGGAACCTGCTGGCGTCATCAACCTTCCAGCAATGGAAATAGATGCACCCAGCACTCCTTCTATAGGTATGCCCTCCTCCAAACCAGATACCGCATCCGACTTGGATGCTCACACTGTCGACAGTCCTTCCGACATGGAGACTGAAGACTATAATAATGAAGATTTTCTTTTACGGTCATCCTCGGAGTCAGACTCAGAGGAGGACCTCAATAGCACTGTGAGAGGAGGTGGTCTGGAAAACTGTAACCGAGATGGTTCAGCTACTACAGATTAACCTCCAACACTGCAAACTGGCTTCGGCCTCCCTTCTTCTCCGACTGCAAACAAAAGGGGAAGATATTGTCCTGATCCAGGAACCATGGATTGTCAAATCTATTGTTCATGGACTCAGGACCCCTGGGTACTACTTGCTGTATGCATTGGACAAAGGTGATCCACGATCCTGCATATTAGATATTAGAGAAGTAATATTAATGTATTTTTACTCCCTGATTACAGCGATCGAGACGTTACTACGGTCAGATTGCAGACCAACAAAGGCATATACTGGCTTGCCTCAGCTTACCTTGGCCACGATCATCTCGGCCCCCTCCCCAGCGACATGCTGAGGAGAATTATAGAGGAATCAGAGCGGCTAAATACGTGCCTCCTAATTGGATGTGACGCCAACGCACACCATACAGTCTGGGGGAGTACAAATATAAATGATAGAGGTGAGTCTCTTTTTGATTATATTCTCAGTACTAACCTAATTGTAACCAATACTGGGAATGAACCCACATTCATAACCAGAAACAGACAAGAAGTCTTAGACATAACACTTGTCTCCGATTCGATTCATCATAGGATCACGAATTGGAAGGTGTCTGCAGAGCACTCATTCTCTGATCACAGATACATCCAATTCGAACTTATTGATGACACTAATAAACAACCAGCCTTCCGTAATTATCGAAAGACTGATTGGCAAAAATACAGGGATACTCTAAAAAGTTTAATTAAACCTGATCTTTTGAAAATCCCTTCTAATATAAACGAACTTGACAAAAAAGTCAACGATCTAACAGCAGCCCTTAACAAATCATTGTCAGCCTCCTGCCCTCTTACTCGTATAAGAGGAAAACGGAAGCCACCTTGGTGGAATTCGGGGCTTGAACCGCTCAGGAAAACTTGTAGAAAGTCCTTCAACCGAGCTAAATACTCCAAAGAAATCTCAGACTGGGATTCCTACAAAGAATCCTTGAAATTATATAAAAAGAGCTGAGGAAAAGTAAAAGAGCCTCCTGGAGGAACTTCTGTGGTAAAATAGAAGATACTTCAGAGGCCTCTAGATTAAGGAAAATCTCTACCAATCCTACAATGCCTAGTTTCTTTAAAAAAGCAGACGGCTCATGGACCAATACCTGCGAAGAATTGCTTAACTTGCTACTTGACACCCATTTCCCAGGTAGCTCCCTTAAAATAGCAAACCTTGATTGTAGTCCAATTGGATCAACCAATAATAATGCTAGTAAACTTGGTCTAGTCACTAGGGAAAAACTAAAATGGGCCATCAACAGCTTCAATCCATATAAATCTGCTGGACCTGACGGTATAGTACCAGCAGAACTTCAACAGTCTATGGATATTATTATCCCTATCCTGGAAGTAGTACTGAACGGATGTTTAGAGTTGAAATACATTCCATCATTATGGAGGGAAGTTAAAGTTGTGTTCATTCCCAAAGCGGGAAAATGTTCCCAAGTGTATCCAAAAGACCTCAGACCTATAAGTCTATCATCATTCCTTCTTAAAACTTTAGAACGTCTGATTGATATCCATTTGCGAAATGCCATAGACACAACTCTAGTGTCTACAGCACAACACGCTTACTGCAAAGGAAAATCGGTAGACACTGCCTTGCATACCTTAGTAAGCGCTATCGAATACATCACAAAGAGTATACTCTGGTAGCATTCCTTGATATCGAGGGTGCTTTCAACAACGTCAGCAACCAAGCAATCACAACGGCACTAGACAATCTTAAAGTAGACAGATCCCTGAGTGAGCTTATAAATCTTATGCTAAAAAGTAGGCTAATCAACTCAACCCTAGGAGATGTCTCCCTAAGAAGATCAGTCAGCAGAGGTACACCACAAGGTGGAGTCCTATCACCTCTTCTATGGAACTTAGTTGTCAATGAACTTCTAGTTGACCTGGAAGCAGAGGGATTCAAAGTGATTGCATACGCTGATGACGTCGCCATTGCGATATCAGAAAAACATGCTCAAATTCTTATTGAGCTAATGCAAACAGCTCTTAACAAGCTTCTTAAATGGACTGGTAAATGTGGGCTAGGAGTAAACCCTCACAAAACTGAACTGGTCCTCTTCACAAGGAAATATAAAATTCCACACCTAAATGCTCCGTCCATCAATGGAACTCCACTAACTTTCTCAAATGAAGCTAAATATCTAGGCCTCGTTCTAGATAAGAAGCTCACATGGAAACCCAACATTCAAGAAAGAGTAAAAAAGGCCACGGTGGCTCTCTTTTCTTGCAAAAAAGCAATAGGGAATAAGTGGGGTCTATCCCCACAATTACCCACTGGCTATATACAGCGGTCATAAGACCGATACTAACTTATGGGATAACAGTATGGTGGACTGCTTTGGATAAAGTGTCCTACCGGGACCACCTAAGCAAAGTCCAAAGATCAGCGTGTCTATGTATCACTGGAGCACTGCGTACGACACCTTCAGCTGCCTTAGACATTCTTCTTAATCTTACACCCCTCGACATTTTTAGTAAACAAATGGCCGCGAGTACAGCAATCCGTCTCAGAGCCACGTCTCAATGGACCAATAACTCAATTGGCCACACTATTATTTTGAATTCATTCAGAACGATTCCAAGTCACTCTGACTATACCATACCCCACCTGGTTTTTGAAAACAACTTTCGAGTCTCCATTCCATCACGGTCTGACTGGGACGAAGGAAATTTCTCGAGAGATGATTCGATTCATTTCTACACTGATGGTTCAAAAACCGAAGATGGGGTTGGGGGCGGAGTGTACTCAGAAGGACTAAATCTTAGTCTATCTTTCCGACTCCCTAACTATTGTAGCGTGTTCCAAGCGGAACTTCTGGCGATAAAAGAGGTTCTATCCTGGCTCAAGGAAAACGTGATATCCACGTCGAATATCCGCATCTTTTCAGACAGCCAAGCAGCCCTTAAATCATTCGAGGCGGTTTCCACGAACTCAGCAACAGCCCGAAATTGCCGCTCATCTCTCGCGGAGATGGCAGAACAGTTTAACATTCACCTTTTTTGGGTGCCGGGACATAGAGATATTCCAGGAAACTGCAAGGCCGATGAACTCGCCAGAAATGGAACTACTGAACCACTTTCACCCGACAGGAGGAATATTGGTATACCTATCGCTGCATGTAAACTCATGGTAAAACACGATGCCATGAACGAAACAAATCTTAGGTGGTCAAACTCGACTACCTGTCAGGCGATAAAACAGATCTGGCCAAAACTAGATCCAAAACGCTCCAAATGTTTGTTATCTCTTGGTAGATCACACCTTAGCTCCTTAATCGGTGTCATAACTGGACACTGTCTTATAGGCAGACATGCTACTAGACTCGGTGTCTTCTCGACCGACTTCTGCAGAAATTGCATGGACGAGGAAGAAGAAGAGACTATAACACATCTTCATGCCCTGCTCTCTCACAAAGACGAAAATTACATTTGGGAGATTTCTTCCTCAACGATATCAATGACCTAACTCAGACAGACATACACTGTCTCCATCGCTTTGTTAAAAGTTCCAATTGGTTTTAAAATTAGTGAGGTAGTGCCTTACTTTCATATGTGGTATCACAATGGACCTAGTATCTGGTCTAAGTGTGTCAGTCGTTGACTGACAGCCACCTTAACCTAACCTCTTTATTATTTTCCATTTTGGTATAAAGGGTGTCCCTGAATTCGTCATTAATATTTTCGTCAATAACAATACCTTTGTACTAATTTTTACATCATTTATCGTGTTCCAGCAATATACCGAAATACTCTTTTGACTTGAGTGAAATTTTTGTAATTGGATTTTCTAAGGATCTTGATAGAAATCTAACACTATATACTATATCCAGTCTTGTTCCTAGCATTAGATACCAATCGAATCTCTGTATGGAAAGTCTTGTTTTTGGATGTCTTCTTTCCCTGTTTTCATGCTCTGAGATGTTTTTACAATAGGCGTGGATATTGGCTTGCATTCCATAAACTTGAAACGATCGAGAATTTTCCGTGCATGTCCTTTTTTACTGATTTTGATTTCGTCTTCTTTTTGTTCAATTTCTAAGCCCAAAAAGAAAGATGCTTTCTTTGAAACTATTTTGAACTCTATAACTTCCTCCAAATCTCCGTATAAGGCTGTTGACAAAACAAACTGAATTAGCACTTGTAGCAATACTAATGACTGATCAAATGGTTCCCAACTTTGCTAATGGACTAAATGTTTGATCATAGTCGATGCCTTCTCGTTGAATACAACCTTTGGCTACCAGTCTTGCTTTGTATAACCTCCGTTAAAAGGGGTTAAAACTAAATATTAAGGTTCAATATTGGTCGATGCTGCCATCACGATTTTTCTTTTTACAATATACCCACTTGCAAGGGATTGTCTTTACTCCTTTAGGTAAAGTTTTCAGTCTCCATTATTGGTGTTCTGTAAGGGATGTAACTTCACTTTCCATGGCTTTTCTCCTTTCATTCTTTTCTTGGCTGTTAATGGCTTCGAGATAGGTTTTAGGATTTGTCGAACAATTGTCAAAATCCTCTGCTGCCATAACATAATCCACGAGAGGCTAGGGGTTTCTCAATGTTGATCGGTCTCTTAGGCATTCATCTGGTAATTGCTGCGGGAGATCATTTTCATCACTTCCAAAAGTATTTTCAAGATTACTCTCTCTCTCCCTGTTTCGTATTCGTCCGAATATACATATACTACTCTCTACATTTTCTTTTTCTTCTAGTCGATGTGTCTTGTTTAATTCAACTTCTCGAGGAGGTAGTTTTATTGCTTTTTCACAGATAATTGGATTTTCCTGAAACTGAACATCTCTCGATAGAATGACTTTGTTTTCCTTCGTGTGCTATCACTTCTCTTAAAACGTTCTTGACATCTGAAGAGCAAGCGGAGGAGTATTGTATGGAATTAGCCGATTTGCCAACACGGGAATTAAAATTAATTTTGCCAAAATTTTGGAAAGAGACTTAATACACATCGTGGCTGGAAGTACAGATGCATATGTTATACCCACGTATTTAAACTGCAACAAATGGGAGGATGAATACCAAAGCTTTAACAGATTTCTGCAAGAATCCAACTTTAAAAACTTTGTAGTGATTGGAGACTTCAACGTCCGAATAGGAGAAAGCCAGACAATTGCTGAAAAAATTACACAACTTAATGGATTGCTCAAGACACAACGAATTTCTAAGGACAAGGTAAAGGAAAGATGTTCATTGAGTCATGTAACGATGCGGGAATTGTTATATTAAACGGGCGAACGCCAGGTGATTTTGAGGGAAATCTTACTTTTGTAAGCACCACAGGAAGCTCAGTCAATGATCTAAGTGGAGTTTCGTACAATATGTTAAGCCAAATCGAGGAACTACAAGTGGAAGAGCAGATCTATTCAGATCATATGCCAATTGAGCTAAGTCTCCAAGTATCCACCAACCAACAATCAGAAGACTTAAAATTGCTTACTAAATTAGTTTGGCTTAAACAATATGAAAACACTTTTAAAATTAAATTAGAACAGAAAATACTTACTTTGGAAGCAGAAGATCATAGGAATAAAATATGGGCAGCAGATAGTATAGTAGATGTTATCAAGGATGTAGTTGGCGAACAAAGAAACTTCAACCAAGACCGCATTTCAAAGAAAAATGGTTTGATGTTGAGTGTATGAGTGCAAGAATAAATGCTTTTAAAAGGCTAAATAAGTGGAGACGAGAACCTTCAGACACTCTGAAAATAGCCTACATAGATGCGAATCGAAAATTTAAGGGAATATATGCTAAGAAAAGAAAAACGTATTTTCAGCTACTAGGGGATAAACTTAGAAGCGTTCAGAACACAAAAGACTGGTGGGAACTCGCTAATGATCTACGCGACAAGCATTTCAGGATAGGATCAAAAATAAAAAGCAGTGAGTTCAAAAATCACTTCAAACAGCTTTTAAATCCACCACAGCTTTCCCTGGGAACAATAAAAGATTCCTTAGGAGACTCTTCAAATCTGCAGCTAGATGGAGAAATAACAAGCTTGGAAATAATAGAAGTGCTCAGTAGAGCGAAATCAAACAAAGCTGCTGGGTTTGGCCGAGTGCCGTATGAATTTTGTATTCATGCCCCACAGTCCCTCATAGATAGACTCGGTACACTCTATAACAGGATCCTCGTAACGGGTTGCGTATTCAAAAAGTCATTGATCTTTCCAATTCACAAGAAAAGAAACGTAAAGCTTTTACATATTTGAATTTTAACATTTTACATTATTCGCATTTTACACAAAAATACGGCTTTTCTTCTTGTCTATGCATTTACGTACAAACGGTTTTTCTTGTATGTATAGGTGTAAAATACAACCAGTTCCAGTCAGTTTCCAAGAAACACCTGAACTCAATATTTTTCTTTAATTACTTATGATATCATATTCTTAGCAACATTTTGTACTATTCTTGCAACATTCTATTCTCCTTCGCAATTTTGCTCCCAGCACATTGACAGCGGCCTCCAACGACCAAGCATCGCGTAAATAAATACTCGTTCACGCCAGTACTATAAGGTCTATATACAAAGCCCTGACTTCAATTTTGAAACAATCGGTTCGATGTTTGCTTTATATAACGATCCGTTCACTTGACGATTACCATATAATACTACTGAATCATTTATTTGAAGCCAACATTGTGTAGCTGAGGACTTAAAAATACTATTTTGATTTCTGTCCTGAGCAGCCAAAACTGAAAATAAATGTCTAGAGATCATAGGTACATACCATACATCATTCAATGTTATCTCTTTGTTGTTGTGGGTTAATTTTGCTTCAATAGTTCCTTTACCAATAGCACAGAATTTCTTTTGCAACTGTTTGTATTCTGCTTGGATTTTAAAACTTCTTAAAATCAACAAACCAGTCTAGGCAATTCGTTACATGCCTTGTTGCTCCATTATTAATCCACCATTCCGTTGAATTTACCTCTGTTGCATACACTTCGTTGCAGATAGACACTAAAGATACATTGATATTGACTAAGTTACTCTGGTTGCTGCTTTAAACTTTGCCTTTTGTTGGTCTTCCTCCTACTAACCACTTTGTGCAATCTCGTAAGTGTCCTTTCTTCTTGCAAAAGTTGCAGACATCTTCCTTCTTATTCCAGGAACTACTTGGTTTTGTTTCTTTTTATCTGATCTTCTGGTTTTCTCATACATACAAAGCTGCGTGATCAACTCATCAAATGTTTTCTTGTCATCTTTTGTTAATAGCGTTCAACTAGATTTAAAAGACTCGAACGTACTTGGTAAAATATGCAGGACTTTGCATACAAGCAATAAGTGTGGTAAGTCGTTCTCTTTTTTAGCTTTGAGACCAGTATTTATTTCATTCCCCAAACTTCTTGGTTTTGCTATGTGGGTTGAAACATCCTCATTTGGATGCCAACTGAATGCAAAAAGGTCAGTTTGCGACTAGGCCCATACCTATTGTATTTATGGAATTATAATTTAATCCTACTAATATTATAAATGTGAAAGTCTCGATGTTTGTTGCTCAATAACGGCAGGATGGCTGAACGGATCTGGATGAAATTTGGCACAGAGATAGATTATAGTCTGGAATATAGGCAACCTTTTATCCCGCTTAAATGTACGGAATAATAAAGCTCGGGCTATAAAAGTATCTAGATTACGAGAGACGACTCCTTAGGCTACAGTCTACTTCTAGATCAGCTGAAAGGCAAGCGAAGCCGCGGGTTAAGGCTTGTTTGAAATAAAATTTCTTTATTAGTTCACAGTTGAAAAGATTTGAAAGGAATAATAATATTATTTAAGAAAATTCCTGATATACATATGTACATATAAAACAAAAACTATAAAAAAAAAATTATTAAAAACAAAGTTAAGTATAATTAACATAATATACCTTTAACAATAAAGCCAACCCTTCCGAGAAAACCCGGAATAAGTTCAAACAAGCTAGAAAGACTTGTAATGATCTTATTCAGAGAACCAAATTTTTGCATGAACTAAAACTAAGACAAAAAATACTACAATGTCCCAAAGGTAGTAAAAAAACCTTTGTAAAAAACGTACGAAACTCTTATAGGTGAAACCGAAACATTTGTTTCGCTCCAACATCGTCGTAAGGTATCTTGTCTTACATTGTTTGATCGCTATTTCTATAAACAATGCTCCAGCGAAATAGCCAGATCGATTCCTCCCCTAAAACAATTTCCCAGTAACACTCGCATTGCTAGGAATGCCCACAAATTTACCCTCGAGCCTAACTTAGGACGTACTGTTAAGAATAGAAACTCTTTTTTTAGCCGCGGTACAAGAATGTGGAATGCTTTACCCGGCTCGATTTTTCCCTCCCATTGTGATTTACAGGCATTCAAAACAAATTTTCATCTCCTTTTATCTCCTATCCAACTTTCCTAAAAACCCTCGCACTGTGTTAATTCATGTTAAACGTATTAATAACCCCTTGAGTGCGCGCAAAGTATAAAAAAAGAGGTTATATTTATCTCACGAAAATCCCAAGGGTTGCGACCAGTCGAAGATGGGGGAATATTCAATATTGTTAACGGTAATTGCACTGTTAATATTTAATAATGAGACCTCGTTTAAGACTTTTAAGTTATAATCTTTGCAAGAAAATAAAGATGTAAGTTTTTCCATTGACAATATTCTAAAACACATGCGAATGAAAGCTCCCTCAAGTACTGGAGAGCTTTAAGTGACGCCATCTTGATGGTTTTTAGAATCGAAGAGAGTAAAATTCTTATGTGCAGGGTAACGCTTAAATACAAAGGCCAGGTTGGCCGTCTTTAGGTAAGCGGTGGAAATATGACGGCGTAGGAGCCTATCTTGTAAGGCCAACAGCAATAGCAAGTAACGTGTTTATCCATAGTGGACGGCTAGAAAAGGTGCGTGTATTCCCAAAGTGGGGAGCCAAAATATATGTATGTTTTCGACCATACAAAAACGCGTGTGTCTGTCGAATCGAATGCTTGTGTGTATAAATGTAATAAATGCATTATTATTACAGGAATGTGTTGTTAATTGCAACGAGGAAGCCAAAATTTGGTTAGTTTTTTGTACAAAAGTTTGATCATGAAACGTTCGTTCTATGTATGGACACGGTCCTTATCAACAGGTGGAACGTGAAATACAACCTCAGTATGCTTGGACTGAGTGAAGCAACGTAGGTCTTGGGCGCTTAATAGGTCAGCGAAATAGTAATGGTGATATACTTGTCGATTTTTGTAATTCTCGTCAGCTGGTGGTAGGTTCCGCAAACCAAGAAGACTGTGTAAAATTAAATTAAGTTTGGCCGCTCCCATGATTTTTGGTACCTTCTCCGCCCCGATCCCCCGCCTGACAAATGTTCAAGACTTATGGTATCCTCCGTATAGAACTTTTTTTTGTATTATATACTTACTTAGTCGTTCAACTTCATTAGTTGACTTGAGCTTGCACTCCAGTTGTGGCAGAATCGAGCACAATATTTGTGGATTGATGACATTAAGCTCGTAAATGAGATCATAGATTTTAAAGGATATCTGATAGTTTTTATCAATTTTATCCATTATAAGAACTTGGTTGAAAAACTGGAAAAAATACCATATTCATGAACAAAATATGTTTAAACAGTTTTCGAACTTACTAGTTTAATGACTGATTCAAGTGAATCGCTGGTCTTAACGATCAACTCTCTGGCTAGATGATAAGCGTTTTTATTTTGTGTTTTCTGTGGCTCAACAATGTTTATTAAAATCAAATCTAATAGATCGGTGGTAAAGTTATCAGCCTCAGTTATTAAAGGACTAAGAATGTCAATGATGAAATTTTTAACTTTTCCACTGTGTTCATCACTGTAAAAAAAAAAATTCATATACATTTGTTTGTTAAGTTTTAAAGGCAACTAGGACGAACACTTCAGCGAACCTGCACTGCACAGTTCAATTGCAGTGAAGTTCCGCTGAAGTGCAGTTCTGCCTACTGTGGTCTTGCTTTAAGACTAACTCACTTTATAATTTTAAACATCATAGCAAATAATTGACCAAAGATTTCCTGACAGTCCTCTATTTCAAAGCACATGTTAAATGATTTCACATAGGCTAAATTCTCTAAAAGATAAAAATATCTTTTGAATGATGGATCTTTAGGATCTTTGAGCCCATGCAATTGTTTGATGAAGAATATAAAAATCAGTTTGATTTGGTCTTGGTCTTTGTATGGTGCTTCAGGTGCATATACACGCAGTACATCGGCAATACAACATGCTACCAATAGTTGAACGTCACGTGATGAGTGTTGAAGAAAAAACTCGTCGACTAGATGTAGAGCTAATGGGATGTACTGTTGATAGATTCCATCATCTTGACCCATTGCTTGTAGTGTATGCGCTAAGGTCTGCGGAATATATTAATTAAATCTAAATTAAACAAAAAAACAGGAACTTTATGAATTTACCTTAAGTCTTCTTATCAGCTCATCTGTACCAAGATCCTCAGTAAGAGGTCTACACCCTTGCGGATATACTATGTCCGTCATGCTGACTTAAAAAGAGTTCTTTGTTGTTGTGCTGAAAAAAAAAACTATTTTAAGATTGGAGCCTCTTATTACGTTAACGGGTCTAGATGAGGGATAAAGCTTCGTCTTTAATTAATTGATGTTATTCTGTTAACAACCTATATTCATCCCAAAAGACTTTTTGGAAAACGTAACAAGCAGATTATTTTGTTCCTTGATATTCGTGTTCTAAGTGGACTTCAGTTCGGAAGCAAAGTCCAGAGATTGCATTGAAATATAATTTCAAATTACAAATCGACTGCCACTTCTGACATTTCTGACGCACTTGCACCTTTTTATAGCACTTTACATTGGAAGAAAAGAAGCGTCCAGAAGCATTCGGAAATCTTCTGAAAATGTTCCTTCGGTAAACAAATGACACTGAAGATTATGAAAAGATAATTTTGTTCCTCGATTTGAAGTCAGCATCCACTCGAGAAGCACAAATATAATTAAAATATCAGCCGCATAATATTCGTTGGGGAGTATCTTACATCGAAACATGTGATATATTTTAAGATTCAAATCTGATGATATAAGGCATCAAAGCCAAAGAAACGAAGTTGTATGATAGTGGAACAATTAAAAATCCCTTTCTTTTTACCGCGAATAGGGCTACGCTACGCACACCAGTTTGAGATTCGAAAACTTGTGAAACTGATGCGTGCGAATGTCAATTGTGTTGAAATTGAGCAGAAGCACTTTGCTTGTTCCATTGGTTTCAGAATGAGTGGTCCTTCGAGCTAAACCAATGAAAAGTGATTTGGACAACTGCATGGAACAATTATTATCTCATAAAACACTTAATCCTGTGCTGTGTCAAGGAAACCTGAGTCAACCTTGGGTTACTTCAATAGTTGGGAGAAACAACTTAAGGCTTGAAGCACACTGACCATTATTTGGCTTAGAAAACAATTTATCAATATAGGGTCAGTCTAAAGTATAAAAGTATATTAATAAATATAAATGTTTATATAAGTATACAATGATTTGAAGGTTCATAAGTGGTTCCTGACGATTTCACCAACTCTTAGCCCAGAAGTTTACCACGGACCAAAACTTCATAGTACCCCAGAACCTAAATGTTTATAGAATTCGAAGACTGTTATTATAGTGCGTGCAGTATTATACAAAACAAAAGTTCAGCATTCATGTTAGAGTGATATATGTACCTTCGACAGTGCATTCGACAAATCAGTATGACAATGACAACTGCAATTGCTGCTTCATAAACAAAATGATTTTACTCCTTAAAAAACGTAAATATTTATGAAATGAATTTTACAACCAAATGTATGTGAGAGAAAATAAGGCATATATGGGTGCAGTTATATAATGGCCTTGGAAACTACTAATTGAAATACATTGTGCCCTCAACCTTATATTTCTTATAGTTTCACGCTCCCTATGTTTTAGAAATGTTTGCGTTTACTGTCATGTTTTGTTTATTTATTATTATGTTGTCAGCAGAGCAAATATCGAAGGACAGACATGTTTATTCGTTTAAAAGTTAGTTCTAGATGTTTTGCCGATGCCTATAGTCGCATGCTGATAATAAAAAAATAATAAAATGGAGGCAGATTTGGAAAATTCTCTAACATCAGAAGTGGGATCTAATCAAAAACATCTCAGAATATCCGATGAGCCTAATTCGAATATGAGGAAAGAAAAGGACATCGATGATGGTGCTACAGAGCAGCGGACGAACACATCACAGCCACAAAATGTTACTTAAGATATGTGGACAACATTTTTTCAAGGAATGATGGATACGCTGAAAACAAAACAGCACGATCCATCGACCTCAAGAGCTGAAGAAAAGAAAATGAAAGCCAGTGAAATTTGTGTTCCAGCATTTGACCCAGATGAAAGCCAATTCACAGCAGCTCAGTGGTGCGAGGAAATTGATTATCATCGAAATCGTAATTTTTGGTCAGACTACGAAACAAGAAATGCTGCGTTCACGCATTGCAAGGACGTGCCAAAAAGTGGGCCTCTCGGGCATACCCATTATGCCGAACTTGGGAAGATTTAAAGGAAAGGCTGACGAGGCAATTTGCAGCAACTAAACGTTTTCATGATATTTTTCGTGATATGGTGGATTATACTAGTGAACAGGCGACTTCGTATGTAGAATATTCTACCAACAAACTCGTGATGATCGATAAGCTGGACACAAGTTGGAGTGAGGCGAATAAAATTGAGGTTGTCATTTCTGGTATTGCTGATGCACAGGTACGATCAGAGCTATTAAAAACAACACCAACAGATTTTGTTGGACTGGATAGACACTTTAATACTCATTCTAAATCAAAATTTAAACGATTTTTTTGATAGTCATTTTAATTGAGATATTTTTAATTTTAAACGGCAAAAAAAAAAATTATCGAACAGCCATCACGTAATCGACAGTGTTATAATTGTGGCCAGACAGGTTACGTTAGACGAAACTGTTTGACATATTGTACTAAAAAAAAATAAAATAATAAAAAAAAAAATGATCGCTTCTTGATAAGCAAAGTGTGTTGATAAAAATGTTGAAAGCCCTTACGCTTTGCATTTGAAAATAATAATCTTTTTAAATTGAAAGCCTTAACGCTTTATTTTACTGTGATATGTTTTATGTTGAAAGCCGTTACGCTTTGCATTTGAATACAATTTTCAAAATTGAAAGTCTTTACGCTTTATTTTGATGTGATGCTGAAAGGCTTTGGAAATAATTTGTAACATTGAAAGCTTTTACGCTTTATGTATGTTTGTGAGGTGTTATGTTGAAAGTCCTTACGCTTTGCATTTGAAAATTTGTTGATAATAAACTGAAATAATAAACTTTTAATCTTGACTTAACTGAATTGCTGTATGCTGAAAGAAAACCTAAATACTTTTCTATCGAAGAAAGATTGGAGTATACGTAAGTTTTACATAGAAGTTTCATATTTTGGTAACGATTTGTTGACATCGAATAACAACGCATTCTCGTGAGATAATATTGGGCTTACTTATTAATGTAGGTATCTAAATTAAGTTGGATCAACGTGAGAGCACGTTGTTTGTCAGAATGGCCGTGTGAGAGAAAATAAGGCATATATGGGTGCAGTTATATAATGGCCTTGGAAACTACTAATTGAAATACATTGTGCCCTCAACCTTATATTTCTTATAGTTTCACGCTCCCTATGTTTTAGAAATGTTTGCGTTTACTGTCATGTTTTGTTTATTTATTATTATGTTGTCAGCAGAGCAAATATCGAAGGACAGACATGTTTATTCGTTTAAAAGTTAGTTCTAGATGTTTTGCCGATGCCTATAGTCGCATGCTGATAATAAAAAAATAATAAAATGGAGGCAGATTTGGAAAATTCTCTAACATGTATTTTAAACCCAAGTAAGTTTATCGTCATCCATGGTGAAAATAAAAATAAATAAATTCCCCAGTTAGGTATGTACTTGGAAAGTGGTTGACTCAAACAAAAATCTGAAGAAATGATAAGAAGATGTAGCCTCAATGTTCCCTTTCAATTTGGATAAAACAAAAAATAAATACGCAGTGCGAGGTCAGAACTGCGTTCGTTTAATCGATTTAACTTTGGTCGTTCTCAAATGCCGAAATTTCGACAATGTGTAAAATTTACGTCGTTCTTCTATGCAAAATAAAGTTACATTCTGTAACAATATCCAATTATCCTTCACGACATGAAATAAAAAAGGGCAGAATTTGTTTACAAAGTGAACTTGATTTTAGGTTAGGTTAGGTTAAAGTGGCTGTTGGCTGAAAAGACCAACACACTTAGTCCATAAGAGGACCGTTGTGATACCACGAGTTTGGGGTGTTTCCCCCTAGTAACTCAGAACCAGTTTGTGCTTCTAATGAATTTTAAAAGAGAGTTAGTGTCCACGTTAGACAGATCACTACTATCGTTGAAGAAGTATGCCCCCAGATGGAGTTTCCTTTTGTGAGCTAGTGCAGGGCATGTACAAAGAAGATGGGCAATTGTCTCTTCCTCCTCTTCATCCATACAACTTCTGCAAAAGTCGTTTGCGAACACGCTAAAGCTACGAGCAGACGGCATATAAAAACCCGCAAACGTTTGCGACTCTGACGTCACGTAAAAACTCGCAAACATATCGCAAATTCTATCCCCACATCAGTGCTCGCAAACGTGCATATAGGGGTGTTCACACGATATGCAAATTCTGTCCCAAAAGTCGCAAATGCATTTGCAGTCAAGGTGTCGCACATCATGTGTTCGCATATCTGATCGCAAATGTTTTGGTCTATATGCGAGGTGTTCACACGATGTGCAGCAATATCCGCATATCACCAATTTCCAGTCAAATGTAGGTTTGCGAACATTTGTGAAACTTTGTGTTTTGTGTATTTGGATTGGGATTCTTGACGTAGCTATAATCTCGAATATTAAAAAGTGCTACAATTAATTCAAAATGTCGAAAAAAGTGGGCTTCTATTGCTATTTTGGCATTGGATATGCTAGAAAAATATGAAGAAAATAGCTTTGTTTGTTGAGCCCTTAAGTCACTCTGGGGTCGCCACAACTTGTTTTTTGAAATACCTCAATTCGCCCTCAATACAAAATTCTCTGTTTTTTGAAACCTGGGGTCGCCCTGAAGTCACCCTGAAGTCGATCTTGCTATTTAGCTGGGGCGAGTTGAGGTAACGAATCAGCTGTTGAAGTGACTTTTGCTGTCAAGCATTTCTTGTGTATTTTTCTTGTGTATTTGATTTTTCATGTCTTTTTTTCGATAAAACTAAATAAAATGCAAGTGAATGCATTTATTTTGATGAAAGTAAATACAAATCGAACAAATAAAGCAAAATGGAAACTTTTGATTTTGTGCGTTGTGAAAAATATACAATCAGCAGCTGTCATGCGTTTTTTGAGAACCGAAAAACCCAGGATTTTTTGACAACTCTTGGAGTTGTCAAGAAAACCCAGGGCGACCCTGGGTAAAGTTCAACAAACAAAGCTAATGAAAGCCGCGAAGAATTGAGTTTAAAAAAAAATTAAACGGGTTCGTAGTGTGTGGACAAAAAATTGGCTTCTACATCGCCAGACGGAAGTCTTTTGCGCAAAATTGATGCTGGAATTACGTTCTAATAAACCAGAATTGTATCACGGTTTTGTTTCTATGTCGGCCGATCCATTTGACCATTTGCTTTCCTTGGTAGAACCGCGGATTCAAAAAGTGGATACAAACATGCGATCTTGCATTTCTGCCTCAGACCGACTAATGCTGACTCTCCGGTTCTTGGCTACAGGCGACAATTTTCGGTCTATGCAATATCTTTTCCGCGTTCCAGTCAATACCATCTCAACCATAATCCCAGAAGTGCTCGACGCAATCTATGAAGCGCTTGTCGTGGATTATTTGAAAGTGAAGGCTTTTTATTATTTTTTTTCCAAATATTCTCCTTATAAAACAGAGAATGTCAGCTGATATTTGCTCGCACATCAATGCATTTGCAATGTCCTGTTTTCGTGTAGTTGCAAATGATTAGGACGACCGCAAATGCTCGCACATGGCTGCAAATTGTCACAATTGATTTGCAAGAGTGTTCACACGATATGCAAAAAGGTCGCAAACTAATGTGCGACTTGGTTGTCGCACATCATCCGCACATGGTTTGCGAGCATATGCGGACTGTCCCAAAGGGGTGTTCAGACGATGTGCGACCAAGAATCGCAAATGATGACGTAAAATTGACGTCAGAGTCGCAAACATTTGCGGCTTTTATATGCAGTCTGCTCGTAGCTTAAGTCTTATGGCGTGTCTACCTATGAGGCAGTGTCCTGTAATGACACCTATAATGGAGCTAATGTGCCGTCTGCTCAGAGAGATCAAAGTCTTAGAGCGATTTGAATCCAGCTTTGGCCAAATCCGTTTTGTCGCTAGACATGTGTTGCCACTTGTCCACCTAAGATTAGTTCTATCCATAGCTTCTTGCATTAGCAAAAGTTTACATGTAGCGATGGGAATACCCAGGTAACTGTGTTCAGTTAATATAGGTAGTGTTGTTCCTTTTTTGGCAAGTTCGTCGGCCTTACAGTTCCCTGGAATATATCTGTGCTCTGGCACCCAGCAGAGGTGAATGTTAAACTGTTCCGTCATCTCTCTAAGAGATGATCGACAGTCGAGAGCTGTTTTAGAGTTATAGGAGATGGAATCCAGGGACCTCAGCGCGGCTTGACTATCAGAGAAAATGATGATATCCTTAGAAAATATCACGTTTTCTTTAAGCCAAGATAAAACCTCTTTAATTGCCATTAGTTCCGCCTGGACGCTACAATGGTTTGGTAGACGGAAGGAGAGACTAAGATTTAGTCTATTAGAGTATACACCTCCCCCCACCCCATCATTTGTTTTCGACCCATCGGTAAAAAACTGAATTTGATCGTCGTCCTGGAAGGCATTTTCCTCCCAGAGTGATCTAGAGGGTATGCTTACCTGGAAGTTTTTATCAAAATGAAGTTGGGATGTGGAGTAGTCTATGTTACTTTGGGGGATACTGAAGGTGTTCAGTATGTTAGCATGGCCATAATTATTATTTTTCCATATAGAGATCGCCTTCAGCCGAATTGCTGAGCAAGCAGCGATTTGCTTGCTGAAAATATCTAGGGGTAGCAGGTTGAATAGTATTTCTAGCGCTGCAGAGGGAGTAGTGCGCAGCGCATCGCCTATACACAGGCAGGCGGTACGTTGGACTTTACTGAGCTTAGCACTATTCGACGCTGTGTCTAGGGCAGGCCACCAGACGACCACCCCGTAAGTGAGAATCGGTCTTATCACCGATGTGTAGAGCCAATGCATAACATGGGGCTCTAAACCCCATTTATTGCCGATGGCTTTTTTGCAAGAGAAAAGGGCTACTGTGGCTTTCCATTCTTTTTCTTGTATATTGGGTTTCCAGCTTAATTTCTTGTCCAAAATAAGACCCAAGTATTTTGCTTCGTCAGAGAATATAAGACTTATACCATTAATAGATGGAGGGTCGACGTGTGGAATTTTATATTTCCTTGAAAAGAGGACAAGTTCAGTTTTGTGGGGGTTAACACCTAGTCCACAACGACTTGCCCAATTTGTGATTGAGTGCAGATTGAAGAAGTTCACATAAGGTGCTGAGATGCTTTCCTGAAACGGCTATAGCAATGTCATCGGCATAGGCAATCACATTGAATCCCCCCTCTTCCAGTATTATTAACAGTTCATTTACCACTAAATTCCAAAGGAGTGGAGATAGGACACCACCTTGTGGCGTACCTCTACTAACAGATCGTCTTGCGGATGTTACACCCAGTTTTGAGTTGATCACCCTACTTATCAGCATTTGGTCGATCAGTTTACCAAGTGAGCCATCTACCTTCAGACCTGAGAGTGCATTAGCGATTGCAGATGTGTCGACGTTGTTAAAAGCGCCTTTTATATCGAGGAAAGCCACCATTGTGTATTCCTTGTGATGGAGGGAGTATTCGATAGTGCGGACAAGTGAATGTAGCGCAGTTTCTACCGATTTCCCTTTGCAGTAAGCATGTTGAGACATCGACAAAAGTTTAGTATCAATGTTATTGCGTAAATATATATCAATCAGACGTTCTAAGGGTTTCAGAAGGAATGATGATAGGCTTATGGGTCTTAGATTTTTAGGGTTGGTTTGGGAGCTTTTTCCCGCTTTTGGTATGAACACTACTTTAACTTCTCTCCATGACCGGGGAATGTGAACCAGTTCCAAACAGCTTCTCATAATATTTTCCAACACAGGCAGAATAATATCTGAAGACTTCTGTAGTTCAGCGGGTATTATGCCATCTGGCCCAGCAGACTTGTAAGACTCAAAGCTGTTCAGTGACCAAAGCAGTTTGTCCCTGTTGATCAGACCTTCAGGGATATTTTGAATATTTGACCTATTAGAGTGAATATTACTGATATCAGAGGAACTACCAGGAAAGTGGGTATCTAGTAGTAAATTGAGCGATTCCTCGCTTGATGTCGTCCAGGAGCCATCAGGTTTTTTCATAAGACTTGGTACTACTGGGTTTGTTGAGAGAACGTTCCTAAGCCTTGATGCTTCAGAGACATTTTCGATTTTACCACAAAAATTTCTCCAAGACATTCTTTTAGATTTCCTAAGTTCTTTTTTGTATTTTTGAAGGGACTTCTTGTATGATTCCCAGTCCGATTCGTTTCTTGAGCTTTTGGCTTTGTTAAACAGTTTACGACTGTTTCTCCTAAGCGGTTCTAGTTCTGTATTCCACCAGTAAGGCTTCTTCTTGCCTCTTGGTGTTATGAGAGGACAAGAGGTTGCCAGAGCATTGTTGAGGGCCAATGTAAGATCATCAACCTTGATTTTGTAGCTTGCGAGAGATTTTAATTTGGTTTTTATATTTTTATACATAAATATACACACAGTGAAAGCTCCCATTGCGGACGCCTCCCTTAGGCGGACAATCCCCTTGGGTGGACAAATTCTCCCGGCCGTGGATCTTGAATTTAAATTCCGTACATTTTATGATCCATTAAGCGGACACTCCTTTGGTAAATTTATTTCTCTTAAGCGGACAAAAACTTTATCTGCTACACTTTCCCATAGCTTTTTTACAGGGCACGTGAATGACAAAGACAAATGAACTAACTTAACAAAGAAAACACCAAAATTGCAATGTTGTTAGTGTGTGTTTGTGGTCTGTTAAAAAGAATCGTGCATACCTTTTGAAATAAATTCGTTTTTTTTTTGTTTTTTGTTAGTATTTTAGATTTAATTTTCGTTACCTTTTATCATAAAATATTATAATGTATTTCCTTATATGTTTATGAAACTATTTTAAAATTTGTGTGTATTGAAACAAAATCTTTTTTAGTTTTGCTTTGATTTTTAAAAGTTTGATTTTTGTTATTTTTATAAATAATTATAATATTAACTTATATGCAAGACTATTTTTGATTGGTTTTGCATTGTTTCCCTTGAACGGGCAACTCCCTTAGACGGACAAAAGTGCACCGAACGTCGCTGTTCGCCTAAGGGAGCTTTCACTGTAATTTTTTATTAAATAAAATTAAAACGTGATATACTCCGTTTCGATCAGAGAAAGGTGAAATGTTTGTGAAAAACAGTTCGATTTTGTGCCTGAATGTGACTTTAAATTGTTTTTTTTTTTTTTTTTTTTTTTTTAAGAAAAAGTGTTTTAACAGATCAAAAGATGTCATCCTTAAATGAAATTGTAACTATCCTAACAAACTCTAACATGACATTTTAACACTTATTTTTGGCATAACAACCATATGGAGAAAACGAACGCACCGCAGAGCACACATTGGCACGTGCACCTGAACCCAACTATGACCATCGAACAAACTAATTATAGCTGTGTTTATTTACTCCCAAAAACAACAAATTTCTACGAATTTCAGCCAAATCCTGTTTAATAACACAAAATTATGTAGTTTTCGTTCGGCAAAACAGAGAGCTCAGGAGAGAATAAACCAAGTTCCCAAGAAATTAGATGTGTTTATCTACTATTGTGGGCTTAAATATGAAGACTGTCAAATATTGAAAAGTGGTGACGAAATTCTCTCAGAGAGAAAAATTGTGAAAAAGTATATGAACGCGTTCAACAACAAATTTTGTACACAACTTTAAAACGTCAGGAGTTTTCTGCATTGGTTTTCCCAACTTTATTTAAGAAGATAACCTTTATGGAATTCTTGAAGATTCCGATAAAGTGCAAGAAAGTTATATGATGTTTTTCTCGCATCAGTAGAGGAAACCTTTATGAAATACAGTGCACGAATGGGTCGTACGAACTTGCTCTAATATGTTAAAATGGTCTTGGGTGCTTGAGATTTTGGGAAAAAAGCGTTGAAAAAATAATATGAAATTTTATAAATCACTTAAAAATCAATACCTAAAACGTTTTTTGGAGAAAATGAAATAAAATTTTACAAAAAAAAAATTTCAGAATCGTTCGACCACTTTTTTCAAAAAACTGTTTTTTTTTAAAACTTTTCGAAAATATATTCCAATTTTTTTTTTTTTTTGAGTATGCCAACTTCTAACACTTTGTAGTTTTTATCAGAAAAATAGAATTAAAAAAATATAGATTAATATGTTTTTGGAAAAAAAAAATTAAAAAAAAAAAATTGAAACTTTTTCAAAAAACTCAAAAAATCTTTTTTTGAAATATTAAGAATTTATATTATTTCTTTTATAAAAGGGCTTCTACATTAAAAATTTCATCGAAATCCGTCGTATCTTACGAGAAAATCGGATTTCAAAAAACCGGTCCTATGGGAGGTACCGTTATAAGACTTTTCCTGAAAAATCTATTCCAACCAAAACATAAAGCTTGCACGTAAAACACTATTCAGAAAGTTTTATCAAAATCGTAGTAGCCATTTTTGAGAAAAATTAATTGTTCACTAAAAATCGTATGGCAGGTACCGTTAGTTTTAAAGCTAGAATGCTAATTCCAAAAACCCCTCTGTAGGACGTCATAATAATACTATCTACCACGTTTGAAGCAAATCGGTCCAACCGTTTAGGCTGTAGGTGCCGATACAGACGGACGGACAGACAGACAGAATTGTCGGACCCACTTTTTTCGACTCCTCTATCATCGTTATGTCATGTTTGATTGTTAGATTTTTTTTTTTTTACGAATGCATAACTTGCTTTATAGTATACCTATAATCGCAAGTAAAAATGGCTACTTCTAAGACTTAGTTCCTTATTCCTATTCGAAAAAAGAATTTATAACTCATTTTAAAACTAAAGGGACATTGTTTGATTTTACCTCTGAAAAAATATAAGTTCCCTGACATTATCCAAAAACCTAGCCCTTGAAAATGATAAGTGCATCGAAAAGCATACTTGCAATATTTTTGTGGTTGGTGTTGAATGGCTCAGTATCCTTTTCAACAATGATTATGTTCTTGTTCCTGAGTGGACTAAGCATTCAACTTCAATATTGACACCAAAACGAAATCAAGCATGGATAAGTAAAATTTTCTCAATTGTCAAATTTGAATATTGACAGAACTCACAATTTCTGCCCAAAGAAATTTCTTGGGCTAAAATCGGCAAGGGGAAATGTTTTGTTCTCTCATGTTTGTGTTAAACAGAGGTGGAATCGGCTAAGGTGATTTGTGATAAGTGATAGTCACAATCAACAAATTTCGTCTGGCTAAGGCGATTGTCACATGTGACAATCCCATTTTTGTGACTTTTTCTTGTGACAGCTATTTAGGTGTCACAAGAAAAAGTCACAAAAATGTGATTGTCACATGTGACAATCACCTTAGTCAGACGAAATTTGTTGATTGTGACTATTACTTTTTTTGTCCAACTAAATACCCTAATTCAATGGGCTGTAGTGTAAAAAAATGTACTACTAAATTATGACAAGTTACCTTAAAAGTTGGCGCGTTAAATTCTCCTTCCAAAATGGTATAAGGTTTTTTAGAATATTCCATAAATAACGGAAAAAAATGTTTTTCTCAAATAAACAGGTTTTAAGATAATTCTTTTCTGTTCATAATCATGAACGAAACGTCGTTTTAAACAACTTTTCATTTAATGGAAATAAACTGACCTAAAGCCCATAAAACATCCAATAATAATTCTTTTTCATTCATAAAAAAAAAATCTGAATGTACTCCAGGCTTTCTCGTCCAAGTTTAAGTTCGAAGAGATTGACCGTTATTATTTAGAAGTAACTACTAGCAGGCCCAGACTACCAAGGGCTATCGGATAGTGATTCATTTCTATTTTTGGGTTTAAGTTTGAAATAAAATTCAATTTTTCAACAAAAAGTACATCAAAGTTTATTTCGATTAGTTATAACTATAACAAATGTTCAAATTGTTTGCCTCCGCAATGCAAGATCTACATCTTCTTAAATAAGATCGTTTCATAAGACGAGCGAATCTTCTTGAGTTGATGTCTGCAACAGCCTCCGTGATTTTTTGGCGCAGCTCTGCTAAA
Organism: Platycheirus albimanus; assembly: GCA_916050605.2. Lineage (NCBI taxonomy): Eukaryota > Metazoa > Arthropoda > Insecta > Diptera > Syrphidae > Platycheirus > Platycheirus albimanus. The sequence goes on along the minus strand of OU696696.1, from coordinate 326,302,978 downwards.
TTTTGGATTGGTTTTAAGTAGACTTTTTCTTCTTTTTTTAACTTTGAAGCGATACTGCGATTTGTCTTCCCGTATCAAATGTGGATTTTCTACATGCCGATGCCACTCGTGCAAATTGTGAAGGTTCCTGTATCCATTTTTTAAATGTTGATTCATCGGACCACAGAATTTTGTCCAAGAATCGCGGATCTTCCCTGTACCGTTGTAGTATCGTTCGACAAAATGCAACTCTTCCAGGGTAATCTCGTGGTAGTAGGCTTTGCACTCGTTGAACATGGTATGCATGGAGCTCATTTTTCTTCAAAATGCGATGTGCTGTACTTTTGGGAACTCCTGTTCTTGTTTGAATTCCACGTACTGAGGTACTTGGGTCTTGATTGACTTCTTGTATCACTTGGTTCTCGTAGGGTATGAGGGGCCTGCCTTCACTAGTTCTTTGGTATGGAAATCGACCTTCTGAGAATGACTGGTGCAAATTCACAAAAACCCGATGATCCGGATAACGCTCAGCATTTGATATTTCTCATAGTAAAGTCTAGGTACAGCACTAGCATTGCTTCCGCATTCTCCATAAAGATGGCATCGTGATGTTATTAAGAGAGATTATAACGCACTTAAATCCAAAGGACTACAAAAATATTCCAAGGACCGGATCAGTTTTACTAAACGACAAGAAATGAATCACTATCTGACAGCCCTTAGAAGTCTGGGCCTGCTCGTAGTTACTTCTAAATAATAACGGTCACTCTCCTTGAACTTAAACTTGGACGAGAAAGCCTGGAGTACATTCAGATTTTTTTTTAATGAATGAAAAAGAATTATCTTAAAACCTGTTTATTTGAGAAAAACATTTTTTTTCCTGTTATTTTTGGAATATTCTAAAAAACCTTATACCATTTTGGAAGGAGAATTGAACGCGCCAACTTTTAAGGTTACTTGCCAAAATTTAGTAGTACATTTTTTTTTACACTACAGCCCATTGAATTAGGGTCATGTAAAAATTTTGAGTATTTAGTTGGGCAAAAAAGTGACATTTTCTTCAAAACTGATGCAGGTGTGTTTAATTTGTAATGCAATTGTTAGCGGGGTTATTGAGGTTCCATAACAGACAAAAAAATTGAGAAAAATTAAGTTTTGTAATCACGGCACTTGAAATGCCGTCAGAGGGTGAGCATTTTTTCGATTTTTTTTCGAATGCCTCTAACTCACAAAATACATGGCAAAGATTTTTTTTATTATTTTTCTGATAACTTTCACCACCTACCCTATCACCCGTTTTCGTTTTGACGTTGACTTTTGGGACACCCTGTATATATGGATTGAAACAATCGTCTCGTTGCTGGAACCAAAAACTGAACGATTTTTTGATACTATTTGGATTTAGCAGATCAAATCATGGCTACTGTCTGTATACTAAGTTGAATGAGCAGGAAGACGTTCTTATTTTAATAATTTATGTGGACAATATTTTAATCTCTGGAAGTAAAATGAAATTAATTTTGAAAGTAAAGAAGAAATTTCTAAGCGATTCGAAATGTCATATTGTGGCAAACTTAAATTCTACTTGGGAATGCGAATCGATTTCGATGATGGGTATTTAAATATCTCACAAGAGACAAGCATCGGAAAAGTTCTTAACAAATTTGGAATGATGGACTGTAATACTGTCAAAACTCTTATTAAAAAGAATTGCAGCTTGAAGCAAATAATACCAGCTTAGAACTACAAAAACCCTATCGAGAACTTCTTGGAAGCATAATGTATATTATGCTGTGTTCAAGACCAGATACTTGACTGGGCAACTGACTTGTTAGATACAAAATCAGTTAGCGGGTATGTATTTCAAGTATATGGGAGCACTGTACCCTGGTGTAGTAAGAAACAACCAACCGTTGCTACTTCATCAAGTGAGGCTGAGTACATAGCCTTGAGTTCAGCAGCTGCGGAAGCCTTGAGAGGTTGAGAGGCATTATGCAGGATATAAAGGAACTTCAAGACGAGCCTGTTACCATATATGAAGACAACAGAGGATGTATCGGTATGGCTTATAATTTAGAGAACAAGCAAGCCAAGCATATCAAAAGAAATGATAAAAGTTGAAGCCATTGGAACGAAAAATCAACTGGCCGATATCTTCAAGAAGTCAACTGATCCAAAGCAATTCTTTAAACTGAGAAGAAATCTTAATCTCTATTAAATTGAGAAATATTACCGACGTACGATTGAGAGAGGGTGTTGAAAATCAAGCAATCGTTTTCAATATTGTTATTGAAATTATTTTTTTCACTATGAAAATAATTTCATTCTGTTTCTGCCTGTTATTAAGAAAACATCTTTTTAAATAAACTTTTCTTTGTTTTTATTTAGAAGCCTCAGCGTTTAATTTCAATAGTAATATTATAAATGAAATTATCATCCACTTCTTTGACGGAAAACCTTTTGCTTTTCTTTAACAAATTTTCAATCTGGAAAAATTCTTCATTATCGAATGATATTGGAATATAAATAATAGTTGCTGCCCCATTTTCAAATAAATTATAAAATAATTAAATGTGCTTTTTTCACAACACCACAATGAGGAAAACGAATTTCCAACTGAATTTAGTGAATGTCAATTTTGTTAGTATGTAAATATGGCTCTGAAAGATTCAATCTGAGATCAAATCTAGATTGCTTTTTTGGGTTCATGGAAAATAAAAGTGCTCGAGATCAAATCGAGTCGTTTTTTGATTTCATGGAATTCAATATTACTAATTCATGCACGTTTTTGTGCTGATGTCGATAACGAAATGGAATGCTTAGTCCACTCAGGAACAAGAACAGAAGTCTTATTGAAAGGATACTGAGCCAATAACACCTGGAACACCAGCCAGAAAAGTATTGCAAGCACTTTTCTTTTTAATGGCTAAGTTTTCGGAAGATGTCAGAACCTTATATTTTCCAGAGAATTTCCTTAGTTCTAAAATGAGTAACAAACTTTTTTTCGAATAAGAAGGAACTAAATCTTCGAAGTAGCCCTTTATTCAGTTACTTTTTTTCCTTAACTGATGCGAGAAAAGCTTCACTACAATGTTTGAGTCTTCCCATTTTAGCCCACAAAAGTAGATAAACAAAGCTTATGCATCAATGTTATCAAAGCTAAGGCGTCGGTTATAGCGATCAGTTAAACGCATCAATAAAAATTTTCTTTTGTAGTACCTATTTAATATGTTTTAATACGTTCTGAAACAAAAAATATGTATACAAATCGGTGATAAATAACATTAATTTATTTTTTTAAAAAAAAATATTGATTCGAAAATCTAATACATAATTAGATTTTACTGACGAAAACTCATTTTACGTATCAGCCGATTGTCATGTCTCACTCAAAATGAAACAATAATAATTCATTCTAGTTTCTTAGTTTCGTTCATCCGGGAAAAATTTACTGATACACTTGCGACCAGAAAGAAAAAGAAAAAGACAGGATGTGTTGCTATTATCATTTTTTTTACTGGCATCATTTTACTGATCGCTATAAACGACTATCATTAAAAAAACTCGCAATTCATTTGTTTTCAATTTTTACTGATGCGTTTTACTGATCGCTATAACCGACGCACGCCTTACTCGACCGAAGTGATATTAGAAGTTGTGTTCACGTAGTTTTTCGACGTTAAACCAAACTTTTGTTTTGTTTTTACAACGCTTCGGCTTGTCGATAAAACCTGGGTCAGGGTACAGGTCTCAACACAGGATAAAGATTTTCGATCCCTATATATTAGCTTTTTTCTTTGGAATTAGCCCAGGGTCGACCAAGTTTACTTCACAAAGTGGGTTTTAAGGTTCTCAAAAAAATATTAGTGGTGCGTTCTTATTTCTAACTATAGTCAACGATTATTATGTCAAAAATTAAAGTAAGTAAAGTAATTTAAAGTGTCATTGTTAGGATTTGTTGGGTTTTTTACAAACCATTTAAGCTAGCATTCGACGGTCCTTGCAAGGACCAAAGTCGACATGTCGTGCAATGGACATTGTAAAATGCTGTCTTTGCAAGGACAACCACAATGTTAACCACAATGTCACGAATTTTCGTGTCCTTGCAAAGACAAATTACAATGACCGTGTAATGGTCCTTCCATTGTTGAAGGGACTCAAGGACACATTTTTTTATACAAATGGTCCTTGCAAAGACCATGTCCCAACAATGCAACAGCACGAATTTCTGCCGGGACATTGCTGCTTGGAATGTCCACTTTTCAGGGTGCTTTTGTTGTTGTTCAATTTCAATGAGCTGCCAAAGTGATATCAGATTTTGACAACCTTGCGTGCATTTGCTCTGTTCCCACTCTGAACTTTCTGTGATACGCTACTTATTTTAACATTAGTAAAGAAACAAAGATAAAACAAAAAGAGCAGAGAAGAACAAAGAAAATTATTTATTTTGTCAATGAATTTGTTTTTCGTGGGTGACTAATTATCGATTACGAAACAAAATTCCATTTTATAAATACAGGAATAACCAAAAAATATTGTTAAGTGATATAGTTTAAAAAGGTATTTTTCGTCAAATAACGAAATCGATTAATGTGCAGAAAAATAAATTATTTTTATTGTTATTAGGGGGTATTCATGGAACCTCGTAAAACCAACGTAAACGTCGGTAAAAACTGTCAAAACTTGTATGGAAAATCTTTTACGACAAATCGTATCTAAACTTTCCGACACTAATTTGTGTCGTAAACTTTGTCAGAAACATCGTAAACGTCGTAAAAGAAATTTAAGGTATGCTAAGTTTGCTAGTGACGTCACAATCATCTAATTTTGTTCGGATGAAAAAAAATTGTATTAACCCTAACGCCAGCTTCAAGTTACTACATATATAAATTAAAGATAGGTATGTGTTCCAGTTGGCTGGAAATTTGTATGTATGAGTGGAAAATGTGAGTGTATTACAACAGTCTTGCCAGTAGCTGGCATATGTGGCGTCCTGGTAACAAACAGCTGATTAAATATGAAATAGTTTTACTAAAATTTCTTGTTGCTGTGCACAGGTGACGTCACGAGACGTGGTCAAAATCGAAACAATCAACCGAAATATAAAATTTACTTGCACACACACCAAAGCCCAGCAGTGTTGTTAGTGTATTTATGCATGCGTATAAACTAGAAAAGTTTCAACAACATTCTCCGGGTGGTCAATTTTTCCGGAGTAAGCTCAGGTGTATCGGGAAAGTTATTAGGGGTATTCACGATCTGGTGTAACTTGTCTTGCATCATTGTAAAAGTGTAGAAGTGCTACGTTTTCTTGCAATACAACAAAATAACTGGATGTCATTTGTTACACTTTTGCATTTTATCTATACCTCAACCCCATTGCAACAGGAAAATACAACGGTGCAAAGTTTGTACTTTTGATTTTGACATTTGTGTCAACCTGATTTTGACATTTGTGTGAGTTTTACTACAGATTGGAAGAAGTGAGTTCACGATCTGCAAGAAATGCAAAAAATTTCGCACTTTTAGAAGACACCGATTTGCAAAAGTAACAATGTCTAGTTTGGTGGACATTGTACTTTGGGACAAGAATGCCAGATTTGTTTCATTCGTGTAATGGACATTTTTTTAGCAAAGACACGGTTGTGACAGCACAAGAACACATTTTCTGTGACGTCAGACTGTCCTTGCAAAGACCATTTACAAGGACCGACTAATGCTAGCTTTAAGTTGTTTGAAATTGGTAGTTTTTGTTAAACTGCCAAACGACCACTTTTAACATTTTTTTTTTACTGAGAAACTCATCAAAGAAAATAACGACGTTCTTGATGTGCAAAACGAGATTTAGTAATTTGTTGGTTTGATTTTTAATAAAGGTTTTAAATTGTTTAATACAAAACATCCAATTTGACAGATCAACAATCTCAACTCATATCATGGAGATGAGTTGGAAATAGTAACAAATCCTAACTATTTGACACTTTAACTTGAGTTAAGCGGGGTTCACATGGGAAAATGCAGAGGCCAAGACAATGAGACAAGACGATCTTTGTTTAATGTGAACAACTTGTTTCCAGGACAAGACAATTGTCATTATATTGTCCGCCGAGCTAGCCTGTCGACGTTTCGAGCTATCTCTGAGAACAATATGGACTGCCTGGATATTATTTTAATTGAGAATTTGGTATTCTAATGCAAACTAAACTATAAGACATAATGAAGGATGCCCGAATTGAGTTCTTGTATCAACATGAAGCTAGTTTTGTTGGATCAATGTATTAAGCATAATTAGCTGATTAAAATGTTCGTTTTATTCTAAATTGGGAATTGCAAAAAATTTAAGGCACAACTGCTTAGCCAAATTTTAAAAACATACAAATCCGGATTCCTTCACGTTATTTTGCAATAGGTGCTTATTATTACTATTTATGAAATTTGAGCTGTTTATATACATAAGCACAATCTTCTCCAAAAATGATGTAGGTACATACAAAAAGCAACAAATTAAAGTAAATAAACAAATTTCTAAATTGTTTTAAATAGAGCTAGAGCGTGGAACGAAAAAAAAAACCTCACCAACTCTGTGTTTTTTTGAGTATTAGAATTTGCGAGAACAAAAATATTGTTGATAAAAAGAAGCGATCAACCCTTCGACTATTTGTTGCGCGTTGAAATTCAGATAAAATCAATGATGGCAGTACAAGAGATGCACTTCTCCAAAAATAAAAATATATTTACATGAAAATGAAAAAAACCCGATTCAAAACCAAAATGGGAAGAAGGAAAACAAAATAAATACAAATGAGGAACAGAAAAAACAGAAACCACGGCTTTTTTAAGCTTTTTTCTTGTGGATGTCGCAGCCGCCTGCACATCTGCCTTCCCGGCCCTTACTTGTCCGGCACTGATCCCTTTGCCCCTTTTTTTCAGTGTCCACACAAAAAAGTATATGACGGCAACAAATACGAACCTTTTTTGTTTGTAGGTGCAAATTTTCAGTCAAGATTCTTGACTCCAGAACCACGAAAAAATAAAACTTAAAAAAAGCTTTCAAAAAATTATATTGTTTTTCTATTCAATGTTTCACTAGAGGGAGATCAGGAATAATTTTTGCGACGTTTTCCTTTCGCAAATCGTTTTTTTTTTTTCTTGGATTTTTTTTCTATTCACTTTAATATTAACTAGTTTTGGGAAACGAAAAAACTACATTAAATCCAACACAGAATAGTTCATGGTAAGTTTTAAATTATTCATTGAATATTAACAAATTTAATGCACTTTTACATTTTTGTTTTTGATACGATTTAGTGGGATATATTTGTCAAAAATAATCGCAGCGATTGTTGGCGTGGTGTTTTGTCAAAAATACGCCATCTTTTGAGGCGTCTTCTTCCTACAGAGACCAGCCAACAAAAAGTTTCATAAATGTTTTATTTCCGGCTTAGATGGCGCCATCTGTTCCTGTTGAATTTTGTGAAGTGCAGGTGGCGCTCATATTGCGTTTTACTAACTTTTAGTGATTTTTTCTGATTGAAATAAAATGAAAAGATGTTATATTAAGAACCTTATATATTGACTATTTTAATAATATTGTAATCAAACCGGAGGAAAACTTATTAGAGTAATAATATTTATGAATAACCACGAATATTTTCAGTTGCATATTCAGAGGCGCAAGTTAATAGTAATAACTACGGACCAATAAGATACAGACCGCCAACTCACTGTATGGTCTCTTTTTTTGCCTACAAGCTAAAAATCAGCTGATATGCCATTTATTTTGAGAGTGTACACTGACGCTCTCCCTTGCTTTTAAAACCCATTTAGCAAACACACCTAAAAAATAAATGACATACGCAAGTCAAAGAGGATATATACATAGAGTCCAATCTTTCCTACGTTCCATCCTCCTCTGCTAAAATTTTCGTGGTCTCTTTCCTATTGTATTCATTGCCCGTGTGAAACAACAACAAGAAACGATGAGGTAAGTAGTTAAGGTGTGAACGCAAATATGTTTAACAAAAAGAACAATATGACAGTTGTAGCACACACACATGTTTAACAAAAAGAACAATATGACAGCTGTAGTTTGTAGGCAAAATCAAAACAAGGCACAAGATGGGACTCTATGTATGTATGTATGTATATTTATTGAGCTTTTTTTTTTTACATAAACACTTTCTTACAACTAGAATACATTCTTTCTTAAAATTTAACTTAAATGCTGCCGACTTTGAAGTGGTCTGGCTACTCAGTTGCAATTATATTTTTAGGTTTGAATTATTTTAAACAAACTAAACACATTAAATAGTAGATATTTTATCTATAATTTTCTTTTTTTAAATAGCGTCCACTCAACATGACACTAACATTATTATGAGAACTTAACCTAAACTAGAAAATAAATAACAAAGAGATAACATGAAAATAGAGGCCAATGAATCCGTCTGTTAAAAATTTTTGAACCACTGTAAAGATTTCTGAATTGATTAAAGAACAAACTAACTTTTGTAGTAAAAATGTATTTATTGATAGACTGATCGTACTCAAAAAATTTTAGTTGACTTATTCATTCGAGATCTAATTCAAAAGTGCGCGTTATTCCATGTTTTCTTATTCTCCTCTTCTGACGCTGAGTCGTAGACCGTTAGGATTTTAGTTGTCTCTCTTCTTTAAATGTTCTTTCATGTTTTCTGTGTTTCGCTTGTTTTCAAATTCAGTGATGCCACTTTCACTTTTCTTAACAGTTCCCCCCAGTTTGACAATTCCCGGTTGGGAAGTTGTTGAAACATCACCACTATCGATTTCCAGCTTCGCTAATTTTACGGTGGGTCGTTCAAAAACTCCATTGCTTGTCTGAATCGTTGCACTGCGTACCTGTCCATCGGAAGAAGCTTTGACGGCGATCACCTTTCCCTTTGGATAATTGTTCCGAGGGAGGTCTTTGTCGATGATAATGACGATGTCACCTAACTTCAATGGTTCCACCGGATTATACCATTTTGATCTCAGAGTCAACTCAGGTGCATACTCTTGTATGAATCGATCCCAGCATTTGTTTGCAAATTGCTCTTTGTATTGGTATGTATATAGCAGTGTTTTAGGGCTATCGTTGATTTGTGCAATTGGTTGGGCTCCTCCAGAATCTAGCCTCAAAAAATGGTTTGGAGTCAAGGCTTCTTCTAGTTCATCGTTCAAAGGCATATATGTGAGTGGCCTGGAGTTAATCATACCTTCAGCTGCTACCAAACAGCTTCTCAATAGCTGGTCGGTCGGCGTTTTTGTTGGCAATGAAAAGTATAAAGCCTTTTTGAATGAGCGAACTAAACGTTCCCACGCTCCTCCCATATGGGGTGACGCTGGTGGGTTGAAGACCCATTTCGTTGTCGGACTGATGAATCGTTTCGCTAAGATGTTTGGGTCTATTGCCTCAAGTTCACGTCGTAGCATCTTCTCTGCCCCAACAAAATTGGTTCCTCGATCGCAATAGATTTCTTGTGGAGATCCTCTTCTTTGTATAAAATCTTGGAAGCATAGTATGAAGCTATCAGAGTCTAACTTGTGGGCTACCTCAACGTGTACGGCTCTAGTAGTGAGGCAGGTAAATAAAACACCCCACCTCTTTTCTTGACGTCGTCCTACTGCTACCATGAGGGGCCCAAAGTAATCTACTCCAGTGAACATGAACGGATTACAATACAGTGATAATCTTGCTGGGGGAAGTGGGGCCATTTCAGGTGTGCTCGGTTTTGCTTTATTTATCTTACACCATTGGCATACTCTGATAACACACTTTAATTGTTGTCTTAACTTAGGGATTACGTACCTTTGTCTCAATTGGTTGACTACACTCTCGTTATTGGCGTGCTGAAACTCTTCGTGGACTCGTTGAACCAGTAGCTTCGTAATCGAATGATCCCTCGGCAATATGATTGGTCTTTTTGTGTTGATGTTGATACATGGGGCCGCATCCAATCTTCCCTTTACTCGGAGTAGTTGCTGTTCATCATCTAGATATGGTGAGAGTCTTTTAATTGAGCTTGAAGCAGGAACTCGAATTGGCTTATTTGGATTCTTGTTTAGTTTCTTGAGTGATGAAAATTCTTCATAATACACGTCCCTCTGAGCAATACGGAATAGAATAATTTCAGCCTTTCGTAATTCTTCACAAGATAAAATGCCAGTACTAGGTATGTCCGGTTGTAATTTAAGTTTAATATTTAAATATCGATAGACGTATGCTGTAGTTCTCAAAAGTCTTTGCCAGCTGGAAAAACGGCTTATGTTGATCCACGGTTGAAGCGCTTGATGAATACATACAAGTTCTTCCCCAGTTCCATTTGTTGTTGGTATGTTCTTTGGCCAGTTGGCTTCTATGTCCATCAAAAAACTTGGGCCTTGAAACCATCGTTCGGAAGGGTCTAGCGTTGGTGGTCTTGTCCACTTAGTGGCGTCATCGGCAACATTGAGTTTTGATTGAATGTATCGCCAACTTCCACCTTGGTCATTGTCTTGTACTTCGGCTACTCGAAACGCCACGAACTTGTTATAGCGATGGGGATTTCCATTTATCCAACTTAGGACCGTCTTCGAATCGCTCCAAAAGAATATTTTGTTTATATTTATGGACATTTCATCAGTGAGCTTTTTCGCAAATCTGCATCCCATAACTGCAGCATCCAGTTCCAACCTTGGAACCGAGCGAAGCTTAATCGGCGCGACTTTTGTCTTTGCCCCTAATAGCGAACATTCGATGTGATTTTCTGAATTAATTCTGATGTACGCTACAGTGGCACATGCTTGTTCACTTGCGTCCATGAAAACGTGTAGTTGCACTGTTGTTCCAAGCCAGTTTGGTAAACTCTTCAATAGACATCTTGGAATGCGACACCTCTCAACTTGTGAAAGAACCTTCCGCCATATCTTCCATGATTCAAAGTGGTCATCATTCACCGGAACATCGCAATCAACCCGACTACGCCATATGTCTTGCAACAAGATCTTGAGGTAAACCAAAAAATGAGCTATCAGCCCAAGCGGATCATATATGGACATGAGGATTCGCAGAATGTCTCTTTTCGTTGGTCGGTGTTCACCGTTCAGTACTTGTTGGTTTCCCTTGTTGAATCGTAGAGAGAATGTATATTCGTCGCTTCGCTGAGACCACCACATTCCTAGAACCTTTTCTAACGCAGGATCGACACTCGGGTTTAAATCAGAATAATTAAGAGCTTTCATGACAGTCGAGGAATTAGATTTCCAGTTTCTGATTTCAAAACCGGCTTTCGCATGTACAGTTGTGACGTCTCCTGCCAGCTGAATTGCTTCAATTTCGGTGTCAACACTTTCCAAGAAATCGTCCACGTAATGGTTTTCTAAAATGCTTTTAACAGCCTTCGGAAATTCTTCTTTATATTTCAACGCATTGCAGTTTTTTATATACTGTGCGCAGCTGGGAGAGCAAGTCGCGCCGAAAGTCATCACTTGCATCACGTAAGTGTCCGGTTGTTCATTAATGTTACTTCTCCAAAGAAACCGTAGTACTTGTTGGTCTTTTGCAGGAATTTGTACCTGGTGGAACATTTCTTTAATATCACCAAAAATACATACCTTGTTTTGTCGGCTTCGTATGAAGACACCCAGAAGCGATGCGTTCCAGTCGATTCCTTTCATCAATAGCGTATTAAGGGAAACTCCTTCCACCTTCGCGGCCGCGTCCCACACCAGTCGAACTTTCTCCGGTTTGTTTGGATTTCGCACCGGGAAAATCGGTAGATACCAGATTCTGTCGTGATGTTGGTTCAGTTCTTCCTGTGTTAGCTTTCGGATGTAACCCTTCACCTCGTATTCATTGATTTGTCGATGCACGTTGTCTTTCAGATCAGGATCACCATCGAGACGTTTCTCCAGACATTTCATCCTTTGCAATGCCATTGAACGGCTATCTGGCAATCTGAAGTTCTCATACTTCCACAGAAGACCAGTTTCATAACGATTTTGATTTTCAACTTTATTTGTGGTTTGGTTCAATATGCTCTTCGCACGAAATTGTTCTTGAGTGCCCTCAAAATCTCTTGGTTCTACCACTCCCAAGCCGTCAACAGATATGAATTCCTTCACCATCTCATGCAACTTCATATCAGTCGCTTCTTGACATTCGCACGTTTGGAAATTCGATTCTGAATTCTGGTTTTCAGGTTTACCAACCAATGAAAACACTGTCCAGCCAAGCCGACACTTCGCAGCAATTGGATCGTTCTCATCTGCTTCGAGAATTTTTAATGGAACAGCGACATGCCAATTTCGAAGACCAATTAAAATACCAGGATTTGCATCGACGTATGACTTCACAGGCAAATTTTTCAAATGAGGATATGTGTTAGCCAAGACTTCGTAGTTCAAAGATTGCCTTGGTAGATCTAGTGCTCGGACCGTTCGCACGTTTGTCATGGTATGAGTTTTCGCATTTTTATACATGCCAGATATGTTGACACTGACCACTCTGGAACATGGTTCCTGTCTGGACATTGTCCCACTCCACTTTAAGCATAATGGCAAGTTGTCGCCCAGAAGTCCAAGTTGATTTGCGAGACTGTCATTTAATAGAGTACTGGAAGAACCTTCGTCCAGGAAAGCGAATGTCTGTAGCTGAATGTCATTATGAGACAAGAGTACTGGCATAATTCGGAAGCGTATCGGAGTTAATTCGGTATGAATCATGTGGAATTCGTTTTCATTTGTACTGTTGTTGGTGTTATTGCTCGGTTGCCAGTTGGGATTGTGCAAAAAAGGATGATGTTTCTTATTGCAATTCAGAGCAGTGCAGATGATTGGTGACCAACACCTAAACGGATGCCTTTTCAAGCATTGTCTGCATAAATTTGATTTTTTAACCAAATCCCATCTGGTGTCGACGTCAAATTCAAGGAACTGTTTGCAGACATCGGCAGATCTACAATTGCCTTGGCAAACTGGACATTTCCTTGGTGTATTTTGTGGCACATTTTTGTTTATTGCCTTTTTAGGCATGTTGTCGTTATGGATATAAAGTTCTTCTTTCTTATTCCTTGCTTTGTGTTGAGGCTCTCTTACAGTGAACCAGGACATAGACGGCTTCGCATCACAAATGTCGGCAGCTAAATCCTTTAGCCAATCACCAAGCACGCAAATGTTATCTGCTTCTATTTCAGTTCGTTTATGAGTAGCCCAATTCAATTGCAAGGTGGGTGGCAATCTGTCTACGAGTTCGGTCATCATATTAGGATTTCGCATGTAATTCTGAAGCTGTGCCTGCTCCATTGTAGCGCATAAATTTCTTACGGCAACAGAAAACTCAATAATGGATTCGATGCGTTCAATTTTCGGCGATGGCATTTTTTGAATTTTTTCCATATAATGTTTCATTATGATTTCTGGCCTTCCAAAGTATTGTCTAAGGGTTTCGATGATTTCAGGGACGCATTCTGGTAGCGTCAGCAATGCCTCGACGACATCTCGAGCCTTACCTCGCAAGCATCGTTGCAAGCGCATTAAATTTTCGTTTCTGGTGAATCCACACATTTCTGTTGTCTGTTGAAACGTACTTATGAAAACTGGCCATTCGCCTGGCCTACCAGTGAATATTGGCAATTCCTTAGCTACTACCTGTCGTGCGGATACTTGTTGGGAAGATATTGTACGGGATGATTCTGTTTATTCTACTTTCGAAACAGCCAACAGTTCGATGGGACACTTTTTGACAGGGATATTTGGCTTACTTGGTGGTTCTTTCTGTGAAGCAGCCTGTTCAATATCGTCGTCTGACATTTCGTCCAAAAGAGCCCGTCGTTTTGCTAGCAGTTCTTGTTGTTGCTTAAGGAGCGATTCCTCCTGATCCAAGAGTTGCAATTTTAACTTGCTTCTGTTGGATCGTGACTTTGTTGATACATTGGATGGTGTTTTGGATTTGTATAGAGTGCATTTCCAATCATCGATGCTCGCCACCTCATCACTCACTTTAGCAAAATCGTAGTGAATCCATTTGGTGCACTTTGTGCATTCAACCATCCTTTCATCTGTATAAGTTTGATCACAAATGGGACATTTTGGGCCCACCACGGTGCTTGCCGACGTTGACATTGTTAAATTTATAAAATTTTTTGAGAAATGTTAAAAATTTTTGAACCACTGTAAAGATTTTTGAATTGATTAAAGAACAAACTAACTTTTGTAGTAAAAATGTATTTATTGATAGACTGATCGTACTCAAAAAATTTTAGTTGACTTATTCATTCGAGATCTAATTCAAAAGTGCGCGTTATTTCATGTTTTCTTATTCTCCTCTTCTGACGCTGAGTCGTAGACCGTTAGGATTTTAGTTGTCTCTCTTCTTTAAATGTTCTTTCTTGTTTTCTGTGTTTCGTTTGTTTTCAAATTCAGTGATGCCACTTTCACTTTTCTTAACACCGTCTCTGTCTGAATCACTTTATAGGTGTGCAATTTTTTGGGAACAACCCTATTTTTTAACATTATGTAAATAAATGTTTGTCCTGCTTTCTCTTAACAGAGAAGTACATATTAAAATAATTTCTTTTTTTTTTCTTTTTTTTCTTTTCTATATGGACTATATAGATTTGTTTCGTTTGTTTGAAATTTTAAGAGCGAATATGCTCTATATCTTGTTGTATGGAAAATGGAATCACATTGAAAATACATGAAATAAAAGAATTATTAAATGAACAAAAAGTATTTTTTAGAGCAGGAACACTCTATTGAGTTACGAAAATTGAATAAATCACATTTGTAACATGAAATCACGAATTACGTTCACATAAAAATTTCCCTTTTATACGATTACTTTACTTTAGAATAAATCGCATTTGTAACATGAAATCACGAATTACGTTCACATACAAATTTCCCTTTTATACGATTACTTTACTTTATAAATTAACAATTACTGGTTAGAGAGCATAAAGAAAATTAGCAAACGTTTTCTATGTGAATAGAATATTTTGTAAACCAAGTTGCTGCATTATGACGTTGCTGCTGTTGTAGTGCCTTTTTTTTCCATTTGGTGGGCTTTGATTAAAAACTCCAGACAATGTTCCTTGTGGAATTCTGTAGCCGATTAAAGATAAATTTACAGTTGCTGCTACGGAATCCGTTGTTTGAATTCGCCGCCAGTTTGCGGTGGATGAACATTCCGAAAGTTTACCGCTCAACCTGTTGCTTTAACTGTACACTCTCCCCAAAGTTACAGTTAATAACCGTGAAGAAACTTCTAGCGGTGCTGAAGGATACGGGACTTTCGGATGACGAGTTGCTGGGCACTATTTGTGCCCTGGGGTGGAATCGGCTAATGTGATTTGTGATTGTCACATTTCTGACAATCACATGTGATTAAATAATTTTGTGCGTCTGCATAATGTGATCACCGGAATTTTGTTTATTTTCATTATGTCATTTTCCGTTGGGCAATTGGAGAGAACTCCGAAGACAAATCGTTTCTCTTCGGAGTTGTGTTTTGCGAGTCTTACTTCTTCTGCTTTTTATGAAATATGCGGTCTGAAGGCGCATATATACGAACGTCACAGTTTCTATATATTTTGTATTTCAAATTAAACAATTCGAACAATTTTAATATATAATTTACATTAAGGGACGTGACAATTATGTATTTATTTAGAAAAGATTAATTTAGTTGTCACTTCACGTGATTGCAGTGTTGGCCCAAAATTAATCTGATTAACGATTGAAAATTAATGATTAAAAATCATAATCAAACAATTTGATTAAGATTAATTAATCATAATCAAATTTAAAATGATTAAAATTAATAATCTTAATCATTAATCGTTAATTTGATTATTCGATTAAGTATTAACTTTGCCTAAATAAAATGTACCTATAATAAAAAAATTGTGTGGTTTTATGAAACCACGATGCAAGTGATACTTTTTTCCGGAAAATTATTCGATTTAGGGTATTAAAATCACGCTTTTTATCTTAAACTAACAGTATCGGCAGATAGGGCGATGGTAACTAGATACAATTAAATTTAATCAATTAATGATTAGTGATTAATGATTAACACCAGTAATCATGATTAATTTAATCTGATTAAAATTAATCAAATTAATTAATTGATTAAAAAATTAATTGATTAATGCCAACATTGCGTGATTGCTTACAACATATACGCGTTTCAGAAAAATATCTCAATTAAAAAAATGTTCATTTCTGTTTTTTTTTTTTTTTTTTTTTTTTTATGTTTATGTTTTTATTTTTACTTTAATCATGAGGAGAAACTAATTTCTCCCAATCGAAAACAACATTAGTATAGATCTTTGACAAATCTTTGACAGCAAAAGCAAATAATTTTGTTTTATAAGTCAGCGTCAGAGGTTTATTTTTTATTTATTATTATTTTTGTATGCAAGTGACACCTAAATAGCTGTCACAAGAAAAAGTCACAAAAATGTGATTGTCACATGTGACAATCACCTTAGCCAGACGAAATTTGTATATTGTGACTATCACATATCACAAATCACCTTAGCCGATTCCACGGTTGTTTATCGCTAGACCGATGATTTTTTTTTTTTTTTTTTAAATTTAATTTTTAAATTAAATTTACTCAGTTACTTTTTTAACTCCCGATAAAAATTAAAAAATATTTGCCAATAAAACGTTTACTTTTTTTTATTAGATTAATGGACGGCAGTGCTTGGCACAGCACAATCGTCCTCTATCACGACCTCGACATCTCTCAGATGGGACTCTATGTAAATATCCTCTTTGACGCAGGTATAGTTGCCATTACAAAATGCACAGAGAGAGAGATGTACACGTATTCACAGACAGGAAAAAATATTTCGAGGGTGTTTCAGGCAAGAGGAGTACGAGTTGGCGGTCTGTATATTGGTCTGTGGTAATAACCATGGACATAATAAGTATGCTAGTTGATTTTCGTTTCCATACAATATGGGGCCAGTTTTTTTGCTAATAAAAGTTTCAATTGAACTAATATTTTTTGTTAAAAAAGTATTTATTCTTTTTATACCCTATTCCATAGAATGGGTATATTGTATTTGGTGTGGAGTTTGTAACATAGAGAAATAATACCGTTAGGTATAGAAAAGTATATATATTCTGACTCAGAATCAAAAGCCTAGTCGATTTAGCCATGTCCGTCCGTCCGTCCGTCCGTCCGTCCGTCCGTCCGTCCGTATGTATACTCTCTAGAGGTCGCAATTTTTGAGCTAGAAAGCTGAAATTTGGTATATATAATCTTTGGTTCAAGAGTAAGGCTAAGTTCTTGAACCGGTAAAATCCGCCCACAAACACGCCCACAATCGCCATTTTTGTTGAACAACCTCAATTTAATAAAATTAAATTATGTTTTTTTGTACAGTTACGATAAAAGCATAACACTAAAATTTTGCACACGCAAGCTTTAGGTAAACTTTCTTCCAATCAAATAAAAATATTTCAGTTTGGGCGTGGCTTACGCCTATTTTTCATACAAAACCATCAATATTGTTTTTATAAAATAACAATTGTTATATTAAAGCGAAAAACATTAAATTTTGTGGGTCTTACTGGCACATAAACATCTTGTGTATGAAATCAAAAAAATTGATTTTGGGCGTGGCTGACGCCCACTTTTCATTAGAAACTATAAACAAATTGTTTTTGTAAATAAACGGTATTTATAATTAATCCGCAAGCCAAAAATTTGCGTCTCTTAATAGAAACGAAAAGGTTTGTATATGAAAAGAAATTTTTGAATTTTGGGCGTGGCTTACGCCTACTTTTCATGAAAGAACGAAAAACGTAGCCTAAAGAATTTAAGGCATTTCCAATGTTTAATTTAAACCTTTTTCCTTCCGTTCGTTATTTGAGAAATATATCTCTACATTTTCTTTTGTAAATTTTTTCAATACGCCCACTTTTAAAGGCGTGATTTTGGTAAAATACCTTTGTTCAGGTAAGATTGTTTAAAAACTACTCGATTCAGCTGTAGTCTTACACATATGCCTAAATACTGAAAAAAGTGCAGTTAGTGCTTCAAATTTTTAAGACACGCCCACTTTTAAGGGGCGTTTCCGTCAAAAAAGGTATAATGCATTAATTTTTTTAACGTTTTTTAACTATCTGTCGCAGTTTTGAAGTAAACAGATGAACACTTGGATTTATATTCCTTGGTTACGTAGCAGAGTGTGGTCCAATAATTGTTAAAAACACCCATAATCGCTATTTCCATTCCAAATCTAATTTTTAAAAATTTAAGTTTTGTCTTGTTTTGTTCAAATCGATCTGCAAGAAGAAAATTGAATGTCATTGAGCTCATAACAATTGCCTTGGCAATAAAACGTTTTAACTTTGGGCGTGGCGCACTCCCTTTTTTATTGCGCCAGCACTAATTGAACATCACACCGCATAAAATTAATGTTATTGAATTTTTTTCTGTCTGCTAAAGAAGAATTTTGTTTCTGAAACATCGGCTGTTTGCGGGAGGCAGACGCATGCACATACACAAATATGGGGAATAGGGTATCCAACAGTTCGTTGCAAACGTACTGTAGCTCTCGCTTATGTTTAAGGTTAAATTTGGTTTTTCGCACAGCTGATTGACAATTCCACCAAAATGGAACAAAAAGTCTTTGCTGTTTCAATCCAATTGTTTTCGCTTTCAACTGGAAGGTGAGCTGTCAAAACATTTTTTTCGTTGTAAATTGGGCCATGAAAAGTTTTTCGTTGCAATTTTTGAACAAAATATCATAAGTCAGACTGAGACAGAGGCACTGACCACTGACTTCTGTTTGACATTTATCAAGGAAGTTATTTCTTCACACGCACCGAGCCACCAGTGTCGCCAGCAACGCAGTGTCGTAATGATTTGTA
This sequence comes from Platycheirus albimanus, assembly GCA_916050605.2. NCBI lineage: Eukaryota > Metazoa > Arthropoda > Insecta > Diptera > Syrphidae > Platycheirus > Platycheirus albimanus. Next base: position 326,284,111 of record OU696696.1, on the reverse strand, counting down.
ATGTGATTTTTTTGGTAAATGCAGATTTGTGGAAAAAGAATTCTTTTTCAATTAATTTTAGATTCATAAATAAATATTTTATTTTTATTTATTTAGAAGAAACATACAAACATAATTTAATTAACTTAATTTAATTAATGGATTCATTAATGCATTTTTGCGCGAGTGAACAAATAAATGTGAACTAAAATCATTATACAATGTACATAATATTTTTAATTATCTCATTTTTTTTTATAGTTAATAAATTGAGAACGTCAAAAGAAATACAAATAACACAATAAGAAAAACAGATCAAAAACTCCACTGCAGCAGCCACAACAGCAGCCTCAAGCTTATCCTCAGCAAGGCAACAGCCAATGGCACAACAACTCCACAACAAGCCCACATAATATAAGTCTCAATAAGTAATATAAGTCGGAGGGCGGCGAGGCTGATGAAGACGATGGTTGCAAATATGAAAGAAGGTAAGATTTTCTTAACTCATTAAATAATGCCAAGTTCTGATCCCGACATTCTCCTTTTTGTTTGTAGTGAATGCTTCTTTGCTGGAAAAAGCACAGCATTATTGTTGGCCCTCAAAGATATTCCTAAATATGCCGAACGTCGGCTGAGTACCGATTCAACAAGATCCACCAATAGCACCCAAAGCAATAATTCCGATATTCAACAGCACCTGCAGTCTATGTTTAATCTGCTTCGACATGAAGAGACTCTTAAAATGGTAAAATTAACTTTAAAAAAAAATTTCTTTAATTACACTGTTAATTAATTTCATAAAAAAAAAAATATAGGCTGTTAAACTGGAATCCCAGAGACCAAATCGTTTCCGATATCTAGTAATTGCATCTCGTTGTTGTCTTCGAAATGGTTCGGAAAAAAAACATCGAGCATCGTCTCGATGTCAATCGAAATGTGGCAAACAACAAATAAATGATACTAAAACTCATGACCATCACCTTCACTCACAACACCAAAACCAAAATAGCAATGAGAACAACAACAACAGCAACAAGAAAACCTGCAGCAGAACCAGGAGCAGAGCCCATCATTGGATCTTGACGATATGTTGGACAAACGGCGAGCCGCAATGTGCAATCAATTGCTCTCGACAAATCGCTGTTCGAAATCCGATTCGGATAAATATGAATCCTGTGCGGAGAATATAGAAGAATTTTGTCTGCTAGGCATAGACTGTAATGAAAATACCACCATTGGCCTGGTTGTTCCAATACTCGCTGATGCCACGTTGCCAATACCAAAAATCACTGCACAATAAGTTTCACGAGTCCATTAATTTGTATCCCAAGTAAGTCACTCAAAGGTTTCTCAATTAGTTTCTTTTAATTTTAGCCTTCTCGCTTCTTGCAGCATAATGCGATGTACCGTGACTAAAATACCAGAAAGTAATTCATTGCTTCAAAAGTCAAGACTGCCGCTTGGTATACTCATTCATCCATTTCGTGATGTTAATGTAAGTGTTTCTGAAGTGAGATAGAGTACAGAGTACATTAATGATCTATTTTTTTTTAGAGTCTACCTGTCATCCAGTGTCCAAATATTGTTAGGTGCCGCTTATGCCGGACATACATTAATCCATTCGTCTACTTTGTAGATAGTAAAATGTGGAAGTGTAATCTTTGTTACGGAATCAACGAATGTAAGTTTTTAGCTTTGTCCAAATGCATTTAGGAACCACGGAATACTGATTAATTTTTTTTTGTTAAATAGTGCCAGATGATTTCCAGTTCGATCCGGCAACCAAAACATATGGAGACGTTACACGAAGACCGGAAGTTCCATCCACATCCGCATCCACTGACTAAGCACTTAATTTTTTCTTTTTTAATAATTTTTGTTTAATATATTTTGGCAGAATATTTTGTTCGAATTCCTTCATCAATGTTTTTTTTTTTTAAATAAAAATAAAACGCGCAATTCTTCAGTCAGCTGTTTTTCAGCTGTCAAAATGATTTTGTTTCCATATTTCACGTATTGAGCAAAGAGCGCTTTTTTGGAACCAACGTGAAGTCCATACTTATTAGGTCCATGCTGGCCCCTATCTTAGAAATCTGTGTCGCCGAAATAGCGCCTTTCTTTTCAAGTTGTGAAATATTTCCCTACAAGAAACGTATTTGCAATTTTTGATATAAACTTTTTTTTTAGTTTGATAAATACGCATGGAACTAACAACATAATTTATTGCCCATGGTTTTATTGTTTTTTTTTTATTTAAAAACGCGCGAATGAAGTTTGTTAATTAATTAGTTGTTTTTTAAAGTTATTTTAAATAAAATTGTTTGAGAACGCATACATTTGTTAATTGCGTGTTTGCGACATTAAAAAATAATTTGCATTTCACTTTTAAAAGTTTATTACTATTTATTATTTGTTACATTTTTGCAACATAACAACAGTCACCCTATGTATTTTATTGTTTGAATTTTTGTCATTGTAATTAATCGTTAGCTGTAATTCGTTCCGAGTTCTTATGCTCTAGCTGTAATTTACTCCAGGTTTTTACTCTCTAGCTGTAAAATTAAATTCTTTTCGTTTCTCATTCTCTACTCATTCGTGTTTAAAGTGTTATACAAATATGTTCTTTGAAATTAAACTGAACTTAATTTTGATTTGTTCCGTCACTTGGATTTTGGACACACGAGAAGTAAGACCTCAATAAAGCTTATTATTAAACACTAAGTCTCGCAATTGTTTCCTTTTCGTTTCGTTTTGCTGTTGCTGAAGTTTGTCAACTTGGGAAGTGAGATTCTTGTGAATTTATTTCCGAGACTTTTTATGCATTGTGTGTGAGGTGTTACGGCTCGAATAATTTCGACCATTCTTAAACATTTTTTGGTCAGTATCGAGCGGGATCCATTCGTCAGAAAATACAGTCCATTTATATAAAATCGCTAATTCGCATTCGCACTCATCAATTGTTATTTGTCGGTTAATCTGCTTAATTCGTTGAAAATCAACCACATGGTTAAGGAATTTTGTAGGGAAAACTTTCTCGCCAACCATTTGCACATAAAAAAATTATATTTGTCACTGGTGCCATCTAGGTGCGAATCCCTAATCTTACTCGCACATTGCTGAATGCATCCGATGGGTTCCACCAGAGAAGGATTTCACAAAGAGGAAGCCATTTTGGAAGATAGATTCCACTTCAAATTATAATCCACAAGATTTCCCCTACCTAAAACTACTTCCAGTCATGATACAACTAATACGATATGGCATTGCGCATGGTGCCAAACAAAACGTCAAACTATTGTCAAAGTCCCGGGTGTTCTTACGACGTAGGCGCATAGGGTAGAGCGAAACAAAAAAGTTAAACGGGAAGGCGAAAACGAGAAGGCAGGTGTTCTTAAGGTGTTCTTATGACGAGGTGCGCAGAACAAATCAAAAATGAAAATTGGAATGCGTTATCTCTAGTAGTTGTATCATGACTTCCAGTATGGTCTGGTTTCCATGACGTCATTGGATGCAAAATTGGATCCCAGGAGACAACTACTCGCTAGTTTGTGTTGAGTAGTGTTCACACCAAATACACCGGAGTAGTGATCACACTATGTAATTTTACGATAAGTAGTGATAGTCATGTCACTAGACATTGCAGAAACACAAAAAAACTGACAGATAACTATGAGTTGGACAATACGAGGAAAATAGTCGATGCGGCCGATATATTTCTCCTGTAAAAGTCAATCTGAACCTACAACTAGGCTGTCACTCTAGTGTTCGAAAATTGGAATTGTCATTTCTGGTCTGAGCAGAAAATGTTCCTTAAGGGCGTGACAGCACACGGAACGAAACTGCGTTTGCAGAACAACAAAACACTCTAACACTATTTCCATGTTGCTACACCTTACAGAAACGCAAAATCCCATACTAACCATTATCTGCATATCCGTTATATGCTAAAGTCAAGAAATAAAGCAATGACAGATACTTACCAATTGCTACCAAACAGGCATCGTGACATTTCTGTCACCAGAAAATATCCTTTGGTACCTAGAGCAAATATTACTAGAGCTGTCAAAATCATAATTTCTCGGAACTGTCAAATGACCAAGTGATTAGCTACCCCAAAATGTCTTTGGCAACTCAGAATTTCGTTATTAATATTTTACTCTCCGTGCCGAATCCCCATCTACTAGTGTAACTAGAGCCTCAGTTTATGTCAAGACGTTCAAATGTCGATCATAACACACAACTTTACGTGTAAATCCATGCCTTGGCAGAAGTAACGCAGTGTGAACCGAACATTAACATTCGTTACTTCGACCCATTTAACTCGCTAGTCTAACTGGAACGGCATTCTGGAAAGTAAAATAAGATTGGAAGTACGGTGCTATCTGATTGGTGCCGGCTATTGTGGAACTCATATCCGTCTGCTAACTTCATTTTGAAGATAGACAGCGGTGAGGCAACAACCCCAGCACAGAACTTTTTCGTTCTTTAAAAAAGAAAATTAAAAGCAGCAAGTCGTGCTTGCCCCCATATTATTACGAGGAGCAATAAAGTTCGCCAATTGCTTAAGCAATTGAGCATTATATTCTCAACTCACTGATAATTCTTTACAAGGTAAGTCGGATGAATAAATTTTGTTTGTGTTCGCCAAAGCAAATTTGTGTTTGCCTTGACGAGAAACACGAAGACGACGCCACATGGCTAACGCGTGTCCTTTCTTTCAAGGACCCCAAGGATCCAACCAGCAGGAGCGCTATTACCCACCACTACTGAAATAGGTTGAGGCAGACGAGGCTGCAGTTTTTCTGGTCTATTATTTCCTGTGTTCCGCACGAAGGAGCAGAAACATTTTTTTGCCAATAACTTTATATATAAAGTGTGAATTTACTTACGATATATCCTTAAATTGTGCGCGCATATCCGCGCAATAAAATTATTCATGGATGCATATAACATCGTGGATTTGGAAGGCCAAGACTTGTGCGTCGTCCCGTTTTATTCTTTTCGACCACGCCAATTCTTTTATGTATGCGACACGTGCGTCTGCATGGCACTAGACGCATCGTCCGATATTTATAAAAGCATTCTAAGTGGGTCTGATCGACGTTGATCCGAATGCTGGCTCATCGACAACCCCGAAAGCGCCAGGAATCCTGATCAGATTTACTTTCACCTGGCACATGTCCTTTTTACGTGCATAGATCATAGCACGTGGACACATATACTCACCAATGGCTTCCATGCCCAACATTTAATCACCAATGGCTTCCATGCCCAACATTTAATCACCTATGGCTTCTATGCCCAACACACTTCGTTAATATCCACTGGATAGTTGACCAAAGCATTGGCTTCTAGGCCTAACGCTATAACATAACCATCCTGGGCACCGAAAGCCCCATCTTATGATCGAAGGAGCTGTTATTCTATACCGAGACTCTGGTGCGGATGCAGAAGTTCCTGAATCGCAACACATATCTATAATTATCGAGTCAATAGAATATTAATAAGAACCAGGTAACAAAGAATTTATGTTTATTAGTGTCTTTGTGTTATTTTTTTGTTCACTTACTGAGTGGGAGCCCTATGCTCGTACCACTCCATCAAGGAAGAGAACATTTCATAGGATCTAATTCGATCCACGCCACGCTTGACGCAGTGGTTGACGCTGTCGTTCATAACCAGATAACCACGGACGGTGGTTTGTGAATAATTTTGCACTTCCTTTGTAACGTTGATAATATTATTATCGATTGAAATTGATATGAATGTGCCACGACGACATGTATGCTTCTATCTTCCATCTAATGCACAAATGAGGCCTATGAGACTTAAAACCTCTGCCTCACATTGAACGCCATCTGTAATGTAAATAAATAATAATTAGAATCAAATCGTCGAGATTATAATTATAGCAGACAATTATAATCACCGCCGCCTGCAAGTGATTATCAGGCACGAAAATCTTCACCTAAACACCCTATGGATATTTAAGATCTGAACCTATGTCCACTATCACCGCAAGCCAGAGAGGAAGCAGGGAGAAACTGGCACCCTGAATATCCTTGGACCCCATGCCAAAGAACGGCAATCTCTGATGACCTTTCGGCCGTGTATCGGTGTATCTAGCACCCCTATAATAGACAAGCTTACACTTCGCAAACACGTTTGCTAACTCTCCCTACTCCTGTCCCCATTCATTCAATTTCATTCCCATCCTCATCACAGAAGCGCGAACCATCCACCAGCATACCTCCAGGTTCTGACCACAAAGTCCCGCAGAACAGCCTTGAGCGTATCTGATAGCATGTCCACGCCTATCCGCTGCAAGTACTAGATGGTCTGCTCGCAGCAATATCACTCGGTAGCCTACACCTGTAAACCATAACCTTACTCGTATCCCTATCAATGAATCTAGACAGAAAAGAAACTATTCTTACCCTCGTGGCCTCACGTTCCCGGAGGTGTCGCTCCAGTTAGCTTTCATGTGTCTAGATATCATCGGAACATTTTTACGTGATTTGGGATGGAAGCAACCTTAAGTCGGCAACACCCCCTTCCTAGCCGACTACTTAATGAAAGAATACGGTAAGGACGGCATGCGACAACGTAAGGTTGTGGCCGAGATCGACCGTCGCGTTGGCCGGCAGCACCCATGCCACAGCTAACTCAGTCAGGCCATGGGCACTTGCTCCGGGATCTACCTGACCGGTGTTACCTCTTATTATCCTGCCGACCGTTGAACCCTGGTGGTCGAGTTCGAATATGTATGTTAAAATGCTTGTTGGCCCTCATAGCTTTCGAAAACTCGACTATAGCGAACTGATCATAATGAAGATCAAACCAAAGCTGCACCTCTCTACGCATTGTGAATAACCCTAACCTGTAAGAAAGAAACCCTGTCTATTCTTTTATCCTAGCACACACAAACCCTGCACGTAAGTATTTTGTCTCTAGCATACCATAGTTAGTCGTGGTAGCTGCGGCTTAGTATTACCATCAACGTGACCAGCTGCCGCGAAGATGTGCTGAGCACGGATGTTGAGGTGTCTAACCTAGTAGGGAGGGAGGATCGATGCTGTTAGATGGTCCTCCAGGCCTCTCAACCCACCCAATTCGATGTTGAAAATCAACTCTTTCGCCCTACGACTCATTAAGATGAATGGGCAACCCCTTACTGAAAAAGCAAGCCATCAAAAAGCTTGCTCACTACCTTAACCTAACAACGACATAGCATCTAACTCTGAGACACTATTCATTAAACTCTAATCCGCAAAAAAGAAAAAAAAGGAAGGAAAAAGTCACACACACACGAACACTTCATGTTCTACCAAGAAAATGAGAGGGGTACCACCCTCCCTCAAGATAACTTACTTCATGTTCAAAAACATGTCTGCTTTTCTCAAGAAAAATCTACAAAAGTTCCTCAAAACAAATAAGAAGGCGGGATATTTTGTAAACGTTATAAACTAATTGGTTCTTTTATTAAATTTTAAAATTCTCAATAATTACTTAAGAATACCTTAAAGGGTGTATAAAAGAATACCTTATACCTAATAAGTCTTAAGACTACAAACTTTATTAACTTTTCTTAAATATACTAAGGAATCAGTTGATATCTCAGATATCAGAAAATAAAAAAAAATAAAATTATGAATCAAGTTATTATTGACGCTCCATAAAAGTCAATCTTCAAGCTTTAAAAATTCTTATTTATCGTCTTATATTTTGGGTTCTTTTTGACCCTATTCAAAATCTCTATACTTTAACTTTAAGATTTATTTGAAGCTAGAGCTTTATTTACTCTTAAATACAAATTATTCGAATTAAATTTTCATATAACATAGATAAAACAATTGAGAAAACAAGGAAAGTGAGAAGAAATGGTATGACCGAACAAGACCAACGCTATGAAAGAAGCTGGCTTTCGAAGTCGTACGCGACGGTAAGAAAAAAAAAAAACTTGAATTGAGTGGCGTCAGATCGTGTCACTCGGAAGTTCCTATCTATATATTAACAAGAAAACTATACCGATAGTTTTTACGATGGGTAAGTATTGATTTCTACCGCGAAGGACTTTCAATGGCTGGATAAAAGCAACACAATTTAAAGGATGGATTATGAAAGTCGCTTGTTAACCAAGAACGTAATTAATCGCCTTTCTGGCACGAATCTAGGGTAACCGTGAAGGTAAGTAAAGAAAACTGAAGAGCACGGGCTCTGTTGATAATGAAATTAAATTCGTCACTATGCAAACCGGAGTATAACGCGGATTCCGATTACAAAAAAAAAAGGGAAGGAAAGTCGAAAAGATACCACATCTGTTTCTCACTAGGATTATAACACTTTTTAAATCAAGATAATTATAATAAAAGAATAATTACATGCAAGATTGAACTCATATGCTTCCAAATTATATAAATTTTTTGTACGACTGCCACCGTCGTGGACGTTATATTAAAATAGCTTGTCTGATATGTGGCCAAGTACTCGAACTTTACGTTCTTAAAAATTCACACTTCATATATGATAAAGAAAAGAATGTTACCTGGACACGTAATTTTAATTTTCATTCAAACAAATATATATGTTCCAAAACAATTGAGTGGTGTTTCCTTTGACACGTAGGTCCTGTGTTGTAAGATATGTTGTTGCCGCTAATCTGCTACTTTGCTACTCTGCTGCTGGTGTGGGACCGGCATCGGTGCTGCTGCACTCGCCAGGCATCCTGGTGATTGAATCCCGCGATGGGTTAAAGTAATTTGGGATTGAAATTCCCTCGACGTAAAGTCTTGAGGCTCCTGCTACTGTCAATGATGCGTTATCATCTATGGCTCCAAAAAAAAAGAAGGTGTGTAGGCGTTTTAAACGTGATGCCTCGTGGCGTGCCTGCTATAGTGGCACATGTAGAGTAGACGACGGATTCCTTATCTGCGATGACGGTATTTGCATTAAAAGCAACTGCCTTCGTCTCGCTAGTGTTGAGTTATAGGTGAAGTAATGTGAGGGAGAATATGTTTCGATCCCTTCACGAATGAAGATGAATCCCGAAGAAAAGGAAAAAACGTGGTGCGGCTGGTGAGAATCGATGGGTTACGTCTGTAGGCGAGCCGACTAGCGGATCAACGCCTAGGTAACCCATATATATACCAGCCGACACAATATATAAGAAAGGCGCATCTCCTTGTCGCCACGAGGGGTGTGCACATGGACACCCTCTTCTGGATCTGCTCTCTAAAACTCGAGAGGCCAGTTCCAAAGATAAAGAAAAATTACACTGGAGATCCTTTCAGGTGCGTATGTCGCACGCAGTTGACTATATTTACTGCCTATGTGGCGTGGTAGTGATGTATAATAAGCGTAGGATATGGAATCCAAGGAAAAATGTAATTATATGAAATCCATTCGATGGTGCTCCGCAAAGAAACAAAAATCTTTTTTGTTGGGCTTGATGCTTTTCAGGTCCAAAAAGAAGAATCAAGGATGCTCCCCATAGTCCCAGGTTGCATATAATTATGCTACACCTAATGGTTTTGGTGCATACTGTGGATTGACCACATGGTTCTGCGTTCCTTTCCTGATGTAATATTTAGTAGGATGATAGTAGAAAAATGGAGAGAAATAATATTTTGCATATGCAAATATATTATCTCTCCTTGTTGAAGCCTAATATGGCTGCCGCTTCACAAAAAAAATGATTTGCTTACAAGTTCTGTCGCGGACTTGTTACTTCGGCGGTGGTTCTCTTCAAAAATAAAGTTTGTGTCTGGCTTCCTGGATAATACTTCCAATTTTCCAACCAGCCAACGCCCTGACTTCCAACACGATTTTTACCATTCAAATACTCTGTGTGTTGGTGACGTCAAAGGTGTTTTGTGGTTGTGGGTTTATATGGTCTGTTCACACTTTTTCGATTTTTAGTGTTCTGCATTTTCGGTGTGCAATGCATGTCAAACCAATAAATACAAGTAGTGTTCTGTGTTTTACGTAAGATTTTCTTACAAAGTGTTGCAGAGACGAAACATTATGTCAGGATTGGCACTTTTTCGGATGTGAAGAAAATTAATGTCAAATTCCATTTGATGGTGGATTGCGTATCCAAACTGACTGTGATGACGTCTTTACTGCAACATCTCGTGTATTTTGATCACAGATGTTTAGTGAACTTGCTCTGTACCGTCCTGATCTATTCATTAGTAGCTAATAGAACTAAGAAAGTTACCATGAGAATGACAATTTCTCATCTGTCATTTTAGTTCTGCTTACATTCAACAGTATCCTGAGCGGAATCAACATTACTTATTGACAGGTGGTTATTTGCAATGTAACGAGGCTTAACTCGATGGTTCCACTGGTCAATGAGATTCTGCGGAATAGAACAGATCCAACGTCACTTGTGACGTCATTGGTGGTCATACCGCTTCTCATGTTCACTTTCAGAATTATCGATCATGGTAAGTTAAACAAATGACATGAGGGTTACTCCTAGAATACATCTGTCAGATACAACATATATGGCAACGCAAACCAGTGCATTTAGGTGAATCAGCCGTGGTGGATAGGCTATCACCCTTTGACTTTAGACCTAAACAGTATTCTGACAGGCGACTGTCAACCTGAAATTCTTTTCGCTTAGATTTTTTTTTTTTGGTGGTGTAAACCTTGCGTTCTTCAGCTCATAGCGTAAACCACATTTTGTGTAGTTTCATGTGTAGGCCAGGCATTACATCCACAGTGACAACTTTTAGTCGCCTATCGCTCAAAATTTACACTTCCACGAGAATGGGAAACTGCGCATGTCTTGGAAATCTCTTTTCCAAAATGGAGAGCAAGTGGATTCCAAAGGAAGTGGATCGCGTTTGTCGGGGTGGATTCTAGATGTGGATTCATAAATAATGGCGGACTATAATTTCGTGCGTTTAGCACCATGATAGTTGGCAATCAGTTTCCTCAATAGATGGCACTAGTTGCAAACATAAATTGTAGTTGCAGGGCAAATAGGTTTTCCCTACGGATCCATTGGAGGGCAAGAAAGTTTTCCCTACAAAGCTTGGAATTTCGACTAAGTCCACTTAGTCTAATTTCCAAGAAAAGGAGAACTTCTTGCAAAGGAATCGCCGCATCCAGAATCTTCGCGTCCTTCGTGTCGTTGTGACACTGCGACTCTTTAACGTCTAGTCGGTCGAAGTCAAAAAAAATAAAAAACACGAATGTTATCCATGACGTACAGTCGTATCTTAGATATTAGATCAAATATCTGAAAAACAGAAAAAAAAAACAAACATAAATGGTTAAGTCAAGGAAATAATATGAACCAAGTGTCTCATGCACAGCTGAGCGCCGGGCATCAGTTCATAATTGTAAATCTGGGTTAAATATCTGAAAGTACTAAAAAGGTACTCGTATGTTATGTGTGGTTAGATAAAAAGTAATGTAGTTCCATTTACTTTTTTTACTAGAAAAAGAAGTAAAGAGGTTTTCAATTCACTTGTAATGGGAATTGTTGAATTATTACTTTTACCTCTTTAGGTCTTTGGTATGGCAGGTGGATTTGTGGCCTCGCCTATCCTCTACTTCGTATAAGTTGTTACCAATGATTTTGTTTACGCGAACTTTAATGAACTTGGGGCATAACTTTGCACTCAAGTGCTTGGTTGCGTCACTCAATACTTGATTTCTTTTGTAGATTTCGTCACCTACCTTAAACATCACTTTCCTACTGCGAAGATTGTAATTCTTCTCGTAGGCTTCGTGAGTGTTGGCTAACGCTTGTTTCAAATATGAATGTATGATGTTCATCCTAGCGACCTTAGGAAGCCAGTCTATCTCCGAACAGTTCAGTCCACCCAACTCTCTTAAAAGACGATAGTCTGCCCCATGTTCTATCATACGTTGGCCAAACAAGGCTTCGTATGGGGACATCGATAGAGTTGAATGCACCGTCGTGCGCAACGCACTACTAATCGAAGACAGATGGGCATCCCAATCCGTCTGTCGAGGATTGACATACGACCTAATGGCCGCGAGGATTGAACGGTTCACGCGTTCACTTGCGTTCGACTGGGGAGCATACACTGCCGTTCCGTAGTGTTTGACCCCGAAAACATCCAAAAACTTTTGAAAATCTTTTCCAACGAATTGAGTGCCGTTGTCTGAGAGAAGACTCTCAGGCACTCCATAAACCAAAAATATATCATCCTTTAGGAACTTGATCACGCTCACGGCTGTTGCCTTGCGCAGTGGTTTAATAAAAACGAATTTTGTCAATTGATCCAACACAATCGCAATATACACGTTACCAGATTTCGATCTGGGATATGGTCCGAGAAAGTCGACAAATAGGTGTTGAAATGGTCTATCCACTTCAAAACTGTCTCCCATCTCTGCTCGTAACGTCATGTTGGCAGCTTTACTGGTCTTACATGTCTCACACCGGTCTACGTAAAGTTTAACCTGTGTGTACATGCCTGCCGGGCCAGTAAAATCTATCTCTCAACCGATGAATGGTTTTTACCACTCCACCATGCGAGGCACGTGGCGGATTGTGAGCTAAAGCAATTAGAGATTCGGTCATCTCCGATGGGACCCACAGCTTCCAAGTTAGATCATCCGCCAAGGGATTACCAACCGCATGTTTGGTGCGTTTGTAAACATATCCTTCCGACACTTTGAGATCAGGTAGTCGTTCCTGTTCCTTCCTGATATGACTGATGAAATCAAGGTAACCTTCTGACTTAAAGGACGGATCTTCAAGATCGATGTGGAGTACCTCCGAGGTACCGCTCTGTGGTAGACACGAAAGGAAAGCTGACACTGTCAACTCATCGTCTTCATAGGCTCTGGATAGAGCGTCTGGCACGACATTTAATGTACCCTTCCTATGCTCCACCACAAAATCGAAACCTTGAAGTCGCATACTCCACCTCGCTAATCTTCCGGTTGGATCTTTCATAGTCATCAGCTATTTCAGGCTGGAATGATCTGTTTTTACGCGAAAATGGTATCCTTCAACGTATGATCTGAACTTTTGGATACCCTCAAAATCTGCTAAGCACTCGCGCTCTGTCACCGAATAGTTTCTCTGTGCAGCATTCAGTTTCCGGGCGAAGTAGTATATAGGCTGCTCCGCTCCGGATTCGTCCCGCTGACAGAGTACACATCCGATGCCAGTCGGGGATGCGTCGCAGAGAATGATGAATTCTTTGGAGAAGTCTGGATTGACCAATACAGGCTTTGAAGTCAGAGCTTGCTTGATTTGCAGGAATGCTTCAATAGCTTCTGGACCTAGCTTGAAGACTTTTCCCTTTTTCAGTGTCTCGGTCAAGGGTGCGGCTAGGGTGCTGAAATCTTTAACAAATCGCCGATACCAACCTGCCATGCCGAGAAAACGGCGGACTTGGCGAGTTGTGGTTGGTAAAGGGAAATTAGTGATTGCTGAAATCTTGTCAGGATCAGCTTTCAGACAACCCTGACCGACCTTATAACCGAGGTAGTGAAGCTCGTCAAAACAAAACTTCGACTTCTCGACATTGATCGTCAGTCCTGCATCTGTCAAACACTTTCCAACTAACTCCAGAGCCTGCAGGTGTTCGTCGAAATCCCTTGACACAACCAAGAGATCATCCAAGTATACGAATACTTGATCTCGCAATCCCGATGGGATTACGCGACTCATAAGGTAGCTCAAACGTTGTGCCGCATTACATAGACCGAAGGGCATGACCTTAAATTGGTACAGTGGTCGGCCAGGTACCGTAAAAGCGGTCTTTTATCTCGAACTTTGCTCCAGCGGTATCTGCCGAAACGCATCCTTCAGATCCACGCTAGAAATATAACGTGTCTCTGTCAGACGCGCTAGCAGCCCCTCGATATGCGCAATAGGACGAGCATCTTTCTTTGTCACTGAGTTCAATTTCCGAAAGTCCAGACACAATCGGTTCTTACCAGGTTTGCGTACAAGCACAACTGGGGAACTCCATGCGCTGGAACTTTCCTCGATGACTACTAACGAAAGCATGCGGTCCAACTCCGCATACATAAGGGTTTGTATCGCCGGAGATACGGGATAGTACCTTTGCTTTATAGGTACGGCATCGCATGTATCTATGTAATGTTGCACTAGATTTGTCTTCCCGAGTCCATGGACTGCGAAAGAAGGAAATCTACGAACAACAGCTTGTAGTCGTTTAGACTCTTCATCATTCAACTTTATCTGGTTTGTGGGCCTAAATATAGACGTTGGCTTAAAGACGGCACGATATATAGGTCTATATCTTTAGTCACGTTCTTATATGTGATCGGTGTAGTGATCACTCCCACTATGGATTGCTTTTGTCCATCGGCTGTGGACACGGTAGTCTCTACCTTCCTTACCGCAACATTTTTGTCTTTTAGATAGGGTAATATATTGGTGCCTAAGCAACTGTTGCTGGCCCCTGAATCGAGAAGACCAAGTAAATCGTCACCAAATAAACCGACTGTCACATAAGGACGTGGGTCATTTGATTCTCGACCTATGGTTGACGACGCAATGTTACGGTAAGTAGTCCGCTTCCGATGCAAACGCTCCCTTACTCGACGTATCCTTTTGGATAAATTAGGGAAGGTGACTATTCTCCTTCGCACTTCATTGTAATTACGTAACCTTTCATGAAAAGGTTTACGGTATAATGGTTCAGTAATATTTTCATTTAAATTCACATTAGTTAATGGCTTGGTTTCTGTATTCATAAAAGGGATTGTTCTACAATCATGAGTATTATTGTTCGGTAATTCTTTGGGTTTCTTAATTGGTTGCAAAATCTTGATTTTAGGAAGTTCAAGAGGCTTTTTTGGCTCGGACACTTGACTTCCGGGATTATCTAATCGGAGCGAACCCCCCCGGTTATTGGGTTGTTCCTCCTCTCGTTTCCCGCTAGACATTTCGGACAGGACGGACTATAGGCTTCTGGTAGACCACATCTAAAACAGAATATTTTATCGATTGGCTTAGCGCAATCACGAAAACTGTGGCCTAGGACTTGACAATTCCAGCATTTTTGGGGTTTGCGATCTCTCTGAATCGCTTCTATACTGGTATCAGGTAATGCTACCGTTAGATCCTGACAAGGTTCTTCAACAATTTCGTTGACAAATCGCCTTGCAGGTAGACGTTGTGCGTTAGGCACGAAATTCGGACGGACGTTCTCGTATTGAGATTGAGCCTTCTCTATGGCTCGACAGTAGTAGGCCAGTTGCCTTAGACTGGACGGACTGTAGGTTATGAGGAGTTCTCCCATACGCCTACGGACATTAGTTTTAATTATTTCTACGAGTTCCTTCTCAGGTCTGGGAACTCGCATCCTGGAATTCAAATATTGAATGGCGTCAAAAAAGTCGTTGAATGACTCGCCACTCATCATTTTGCGATCTGATAATTTTCGGAATAGCTCGGTATCGCTCTCTAAACTGCGGTACTCTTCTACCAAAGCAGTTTTCAACTCGTCCCAAGTCGCATGCTTGTTGCCTTTCAAATATACCCAGTACCAGGATTCTACAGAACCTGATACGAAATG
Organism: Platycheirus albimanus; assembly: GCA_916050605.2. Classification (NCBI taxonomy): domain Eukaryota; kingdom Metazoa; phylum Arthropoda; class Insecta; order Diptera; family Syrphidae; genus Platycheirus; species Platycheirus albimanus. Next base: position 326,268,581 of record OU696696.1, on the reverse strand, counting down.
GTAGAAATTTGCTGTTATCTCATACCATGACACACCATAGCTACTTCGAATGCATCCTAGGCGGAACAAAAAATCGTCCACCGACATATTTTTCCCGTCGAACTTCAATCCCCATTTATGGAATGGATGTACACGGTTCGACGAAGTGGCATTCGAGGGTGGTGGTCTGGGAGGCGAAACAGGTGACTCGTCGTCGAAATTAAAAGCGTTTACCCGCTCCATGAACTCATCTAAACTCGAGCCTAGAGGCATTTGCGCTGGATTGACCTCTGACAAAGATGGCACTCTAGCGTGTTCGTAGTGTGGCGTGTAGCGATCTACAATATCGATATTATCGATAGGCCTCTGCTCGGACTGGACATTATTGGAAGTGGACGGGCCGTTGGCTATGTACGTGTTGGTGACACGTGGAGTGTCTAAATTGGCTAGGTTGACTTGCTGCGTAGCCTTTTGTGTAGACGTGACGCCTAGAGGATCAACAGCTTTAGGAGGTATAGAAGATTTAGGAGGAGCGATGGGTTTAGGCGGAGCAGCAGGCTGAGTTGCCTTCACAGTTCGTTCTTGCAGAAGTTGAGTTACTTGATCAAGCAAGCGCATGTGGCTTTTCTCCAATGCTTCTGCCATGAACTTTCTGTCGTCAACCCTGTGTAGGTCAATGGTAGCTGAAACTACCTTCTGTATGTATGCTGAGTGGTCAGCAGCATCCTTACGCAGTTGCTCTTCGGCTCTCCTCACTTCCTCTTCGTCTACTTCTATACTCCTATCGCCTACTTCATCCCCAGGTATACTTTCGACTGGGCTAGCATCGTCATCGGAGACATCCTCAACGATGTCGCCTTGGCGGTGGCCTGGTTTGGTTTTCGGAGCTGTAGAAGCCATGACCTCGTAATCTTTATATTTGGTCTGGTAAGTACTTCTAATGGCTCTTCTACGACTTCGGCCAGTCATTCAGCTTGAAGATAAACGGACGGAATAAAATTGAGTAAGTAAATCAAATTAAAGTTCTGTAGGCCGTGAGAAATTCCTCGAACGGTTCCTACTAAGAAATATGTCAATAATAAAAAAAAATAAAAAGTAAGTCAAGGCATGGTAACTTTTGCGAATATCTCGTGAGTAATTCTTCGAACGAGTTATCGTCTATTGTAAATCCGGTAGATAAAAGATTCAAGTAGTCCGTGAGAGGTCCTCTGACGGATGCTACTCGTAGTAAGTAACTTGATTTGATAAAATCAAGAAGGGAAAATTCAAAAATATTCCGTGAGTAAGAAACCTCAAACGGATATTTGTTCGATCAAAAATTCAAAAAAAGTAAAAGTGCTTAATTAAAGTATGGGTGCTTAGTAATAAAAGTAAGTAAATATACCTAGACTAATCGTCTTTCAAAAACAGTAATTCAAAAATGTTTTCAAAAGTCTTATAATCAAGTAAATACTTAAAGGTAATCTTAAAAAAGAAATATGATATATGCTTAATTGTATCTGAAGAATTCAATATCAGTAATCAATTAATAGCTCGTGATCAAAACTTATTTATGTACTATATGGTCTATAAATCTAAACTATATACTAAATTGGCGGGCTCTATCCCAAAAATTCTCAAATATATTAAATGGTGGGCACTATCCCAAAACTACACGTCCAATCAAGAAGTTACGTCTCAACTTGATTGACGGAAACTCAAAACTCGATACTCAAAAACAAAATCTCAAAAATATCTAAAGGCGGGCTCTATCCCAAAACTACACATCAATTGAGAAGTTTACGTCTCGACTCAATTGACGGAACTCAAAATACGGAAATCTATATTAAACTGAATTATAATAAATCTCAAATAGAGGACTAATAACTATAAATATCTATAAAGGGTTATATCATAAAGGATTCGGGAGGTGGTAACCTTCCTTTCCTTGGAACATTAAGTGTGTGTGTACGTGGTTGTAGGATATACAACCTGCTCAAGAAAAAAAATTTGTTAAATATATAAAAAAAATCTTAGAATGTGCGGCCTTGATACTTTACTGGGTTCTGGATGTAAAAGAAAAGACAATTCGTACAATCGTCAGGGTTGATCAGATATGCAACGGAGACTTTACGCTACTGCAGACGTACATCGGGTATAAAGACAGCAATTACCGGTTAGCACTTCAAGTCCCGTTGAACATCATCACATCCTGATAAATCTCAAACTGACTGAAACTTTCTAAAACAAATGTATGGCTAGAACAATATTTAAAAAGAAGTAAATCGACTTGTAGTTGAATCAAATGGGTCGTGCTTGAGTGAATGACCAGCTTCTGCAGCTGACGTGCGTCGGGCAATAAGCACCAACCACCGGTCAGAAGACCTGCTCATACTGCTCTCACATTTCCGGTTCTTAGACTCCACTATCAGGACTTTGTCAACACCTCAGCAACTGACGATCAAGCAAATACTCATGCTCAACCTGGACAGAGATCGAAGACGAACCTAAGTGACAAGAGGTAGAGAAGAAGCGAATAGACCTAATGCAACAGACTGATTCGGGAACAACTTCACCCAAATCACTGGACAAAATAGTGCCTACTCCACTACTCTCGATGTTATTCCTCTAACCAAGACTCCTGAAGAACATACAAAATATACTTCAACAAAAAGGTAATTCAAAAAACTATCACCGCAAGCCAGAGAGGAAGCAGGAAGAAACTGGCACCCTGAATATCCTTGGACCCCATGCCAAAGAACGGCAATCTCTGATGACCTTTCGGCCGTGTATCGGTGTATCTAGCACCCCTATAATAGACATACTTACACTTCGCAAACACGGTTGCTAACTCTCCCTACTCCTCTCCCCATTCATTCAATTTCATTTCCATCCTCATCACAGAAGCGCGAACCATCCACCAGCATACCTCCAGGTTCTGACTACAAAGTCCCGCAGAACAGCCTGGAGCGTATCTGATAGCATGTCCATGCCTATCCGCTGCAAGTACTAGATGGTCTGCTCGCAGCAATATCACTCGGTAGCCTACACCTGTAAACCATAACCTTACTCGTATCCCTATCAATGAATCTAGACAGAAAAGAAACTATTCTTACCCTCGTGGCCTCACGTTCCCGGAGGTGTCGCTCCAGTTAGCTTTCATGTGTCTAGATATCATCGGAACATTTTTACGTGATTTGGGATGGAAGCAACGCCCCCTTCCTAGCCGACTACTTAATGAAAGTATACGGTAAGGACGGCATGCGACAACGTAAGGTTGTGGCCGAGATCGACCGTCGCGTTGGCCGGCAGCACCCATGCCACAGCTAATTCAGTCAGGCCATGGGCACTTGCTCCGGGATCTACCTGACCGGTGTTACCTCTTATTATCCTGCCGACCGTTGAACCCTGGTGGTCGAGTTCGAATATGTATGTTAAAATGCTTGTTGGCCCTCATAGCTTTCGAAAACTCGACTATAGCGAACTGATCATAATGAAGATCAAACCAAAGCTGCACCTCTCTACGCATTGTGAATAACCCTAACCTGTGTCACGGCGAAGAACGACCAACACTTACATGAAGTGTTCGCCGACGACAGAAAGTTTCGCCGCAATAAAAGTCAGTCGACGACGAGATTTGAGTGAGAGCGGTTCGGTTGAAATTCTTTTAATGTTTTAAAAATCCTAAATATATACTTTCGTATGTAAATTAATATCTTTTTTCTCTTATAAATAAAAGCACTTAATTGTTAATTAAACTTGTCGCCTATTTTCAATTATTAGTAAAAGCCGTCTTGACATTTCACAAGTGGGATCGTGATAATTTTATAAGTGACATTTTTTATAAGGGAAATCGTGAAAGCAAAACGAACAATCTAATAATGGACAATTTGCGAAGCCTAAAAATTAACGTACTCCGGAAAAAGTGCTCGGAAGCCGGACTTCCAACAACGGGCTCTAAAGCAATGCTCATAGAACGATTAGAGTGTGACGGGAGTGAGGACGAGTACGCTAGTTTTAACATGTCCCAAAGCGTGATTAATCGTCTCGAAAAATCTATTGCGCAGCTCGCATCATGCCACATAGAACCGGTACCATCGAAAATACAGACACAATTCGAACTGAATATGATGTCGTCGCCATCATCGAAACTCGGTCGCATCGAAAAAAAAAACGTTCGACATTTACCCACACAACCATCGTCACCGTCTCAAGTCGCCCCGCCGCCGCCACCGCCATCGTCGGATATGTCTTCTTTTTCGCAACCTACTTCGTTTCCATCTCTGCAGCAACCATTTCCACTCGTATCGTCTCAATTCGCTTCGTCGTCATCTAACTATCTGCCGATGTATGGGTATGCACAATTGCCTTTTCCATCGTGTGCGCCATCGCAATTCGTTCTGTCTAACTCATCGCCGTTGTATAGTTATCCACAATTGCCTTCGTCGTCTCTGCCAGAGTGTGTACCTCCTCCTCACCGATCCCTTCCGTATCAGCTCGCGCAAAAGCCACTGTCATCGTCGGTTGTACATAACGACTACACCTCTCCGTTCGTACCGTCTCTGTCGGGTGTAAGAGCAAGTGTGAATGTGAATACGTTGCCAACACAAATGCATAATATGTATGCACCGAAAGTGTCATTTACCACGGCTACCACTACCCCTTACGCATATTCGAACACATCACAGTATATGCCATACGGGAACAACTGTGCTAGTGATGTGCAGCAAATAGAGAACGTTAATTCCTACGCGAGGAATGGTGATAGTGATGTGCAACAAACAGAGAACATTAACTTATACAGGAGCAACGGTGCTAGTGATGTGCAACGAAATATTACCCTTAATCCTTATACTACGTTTTCATTAGACCCCAAATTAGCGTATTTGAAAATTTGGGAAAAAACCGTTTTCATCTGAACATGCATATTTCGTTTGACAGCTGGCTAAATTCCCGTTGTCTTTTTGACGGAAGTTGATGTTTTAAAAAAATTTCAAACTAAAAAAGAATACCTATATAGCATAAAAATATAAACCAAAATGGAAAAAAAACTTTTTATCTGTGCAGCAAACCATTTCAGCCAAATTCAGAAGCTAGAAACCCTCATTATCATGCAGCTCAGAAAGAGGTCAAAATATATTCGTCAGCGGCAAAAACGGAGGCAAAAAATGGAAGGACTTCGGCTTAAAATCCACATCTTGTCGACCCAGGTATCCAAATGGAAAACTCCAAAGAAGTTTTGGGTAAAGGTACTGAACTGATAACAAAAATTAAATAATATGCTTATTTACCTAAACAAAAAATTCCATATTGTAGATTCGAACAAGCAATTTTTGGGAGAAAGAAGTTAAGGAATCTGACGACAATTTTTTTAAAGAAAATTTTCGCATGGACCGAGCCACTTTTAATAAATTCTGCGTAGAATTGAAATGCTTAGCAAAGCAAGAAACGCGTTTCAGGAAACCAATTTCCTTAGAAAAAAGAATCGCTGTTGCACTGTATTCGCTGGGTTCTTCCGCGGAATATAGAACTATTTCGAACCTTTTTGGTATCGGCAAGTCTACGGTTTGCTATATTTTGAGGGACTTCTGCGACGAAGTTTGGAAAGTACTGCAACCGAAATATCTGAATAAGTACCCTCTCCAAGAATCAACTGTCCGCGATTGTGTGAATGGGTTTCAACGAATGGGGTTTCCTCAGTGCTTAGGAGCTATTGGTAAATTTGCTTTAGCTCAACTAAATTTTCCTTATTTTTATTTTATTTATGAATTCTAAGATGGTTGCCATATAGAAGTTCGGCCAAGAGCTGAGGATGCCGTTGATTATTTTAATTATAAGGGTTGGTACTCCACCGTCCTACTTGCTTTGGTTGATTACAGGTAAGGATTCAATAAATAAATAAATCGAAAATCTCATATATTCAAAAACATTTTATTAAAAGGTATAGATTTCTTTACATTAACTGCGGAAGCCCTGGACGATGCAATGATTCCCAAATATTTGAGAGATCTTTATTAAAACTGCAACACCAAAAGCCGATTTTCAAAGAAATGGCAATTAATATCTGTAGAGTGTCTGTGCCAGTTTTAATGATAGGTGACTCTGCATTTCGCTTTTCAAATATACTTATGAAACCCTATCCTTTTAAAATATCGGCTACAGCAGCTGAAAAAAACTTTAATTACTGCTTATCAAAATGCCGCAGAGTTGTGGAAAATGCATTTGGGCATTTGAAAGCGAGATTCCGCAGAATTGGCAAAGGACTCGACAATCACATCGACAACGTAAATTCAATTATCAAGTGTGCTTGTGTTGTTCACAATTATTTAAATGAACACAACGACCGAATTAACAAGCATTGGATTCAACAGCTAAAAGAACAAGAAGAAAAATCCGGTAGAGTACAGCCTGAGCATAGTTGCACCCTGTATGACAACGACCCTAGTGCAGAAAAAATAAGAAAAGCCATTAGTAAATACTTAGGTATGTACATGTGTATTTTTATTTCATATTTTCTTTATTATTTAGTGTAAGCAATAAAGCTTTTTGGAAGTCGCGACTATCGTCGGCCAACTGTGTTAAAACTTTTAACAGATTTTCTTCAACCTTCTGTTGTCGCTCATTTGCATCATCATCTTGCTTCATCTGCTTTTCCATGCTGGAGTTAGCTTTTTGCAGCTCTTTTAAAATACTGCTCTGATAGGAATCTTTTTTCTTCTTTCCAGATCCTAATACTCCCAACGGACCTGGCTCTGACGAAAACGAACAGCTCGCCACCGAATCCGCAGACATAAACTCAGGAGGATCTGGTGCCGGAGTTTCAGAACTTTCTGGAATTAAGGAATTCGAGTCGTCTTCCGTAGAATAGTTCATAAAATCTAAAATAAATGTAAATAAATATACGATATTTATAAGAATTGTGGTTTTTAATTGAAAATGGTTCGGCTGAAAGATAGATTTAACATTTTTTGATTTTTTATTGCTTTAAAAATGTTGCAGAAAAAAAGTAGTTTCCCTTCAATGTTTTGGAAAAAGAACACTTTAAAAGAAGAGGTCAATTACTTTTGTTCTGCATTTTTGATAAATATCACTGTGAAAGTGTTACTTTTAATTGCATTCACCTAATAATGAAATAAACTACCTATAAACTAAAAATAAATTATAAGCAATCAATGTATGTATGTTTTAAAACGCACCGAAACCAAACTCTTCCAGATGTTCTTCTGCAAGGAATTCTGCAAAAAAAGAAATAAAGCTGAATTAAATGGAGTTACTATGTTAAATATTGATTATATTACCTTCCACAATACTTTCCTCGGTAAGGAGCTCTACATTACTCCCTTTGAATTGTCCTAATATGGCATTTATTTTGTAAAATAGTGGCCATTCAGAAGGAGAACCTCCAGAGCAGCCGATTTGCGATTTTTCTTTCCTAAAAAAAAAACATTTTCAATAGCTATGTGCATATAAGTATATTATAAATAAAAGCAAACTTTTCTGAAAAAACTTACCTGTACCTTGCAGTCAAATTGTTAATCTTGACCTGTATTTCTGTTGGAGTGAAATAAACTCCCCGTTCCTGCATTTCTGCCGACATTTCTGTGAAGATATGGGAATTCTTTCTTGGTCCACGCATTTCCGCGATTCTTTGTTCCCACATCTCGCACAGCAACTCTTCCTCATCTGCACCCCACAGCTTCTTTTTTTTGTATGCTTTTTTCTGCAAGGTATTCAAAAAATATTATTATTTTATAGTCAAATAATTAATTCATTTATTGTTCTTACCGTCACCTTAGACATTTTTCGCGTAACAATTTCTTTTCTCTCTTAATGTTTTGATTTTTTTTTCACTGTTGGCATTTGAACGTCAAACTTGACACTTTTGTTAGGGATGTGTAAAATTTATGTTAAATTTTTTTAAATTTAGGTGCGTTCGATTTGTTTTTACATAATTTGCAACCTTGATTTCGTCCAAATCAAACAAGTAATTAATTTTGTTTTGTATGGGAAGTGGAGTCATATTTGGAAATTTTCTACGAAATCATATTTTTTGCCCTAATGAAAACGTAGTATTACGCGAACGTGCGCGATATAATAAATTTACTACCCGAGTTCGACCCATCGTCGGATAAATCACTTAATGCAAGCCAATTTTTAAAGCGCATCGAAATGCTAAAAAGCGCATATAAATGGGACGATCAATCGGTGCTTTTTGCTGTGCAACAGAAAATGTTTGGGCTTGCAAAATATTGGGTCGACTCGCAGGAAATTTTTATTGATTGGCAACAATTCTCGATAACATTTCTCGCAGATTTTCCGTGCAGTGAAAACGTTGCTGATGTTCACATAAAAATGGCCAACACAAAACGTAGCCAAAACGAAACCCCGCGTGAATACTTTTATAAAATGGTTTCGATCGGGAAAAAAGGCCCACTGCCAGACGCAGCCATCGCGCGTCATATCATTAATGGTATTAACGAACCTGACCTGAAAACAAAAATTTCTAATGATTACTCGTCGTGTAATGAACTTCTTCGTGACATAAACAATTACTGTGAATATAACGAGACTCGAAGTGCAGTGCAAAGTTATAATAGGTTCATAACCAAAGTGCCCGACCTTAAAAGTTGCAATGCAAAGAAACCGGAGCTTGACAACCTAAAAAGAAAAACATTCGAGGTCGCGCAAAATCGTGCAGTGAAGTGCTACAACTGTCTTCAATTGGGTCACTTCTCAAAAAATTGCCCGGAACCGCAACGTAAAGAACGATGTAGTTTTTGTGACCGCACAAGCCATAAAAGTGATTCGTGTCCGGTTCGATCGAAATCGAATGTCCACCAAATTGAAAACCCTATAGATTTGAATTGTGGTAAATCGAACGACAAGAATATAATCACAAAATCGGTTAAAATCAACGGGTTGCAGGGCAGTTCGTTCGTCGATCCAGGGAGTCAATACACCCTAATGCGTAAGTCTTTCTCAAAAAATTTTGACAACATTTCCAATTGTAGGAAATCGCTCATGGGGTTCGCGGGAGGGAGATATGTTTGCACAAGCAAAGTTGAGGTAGATGTGGAAATTGATAATAATGTCTATACGACCGATGTCTATATCGTCGAAGATGATTATGTCAACCAAGACATCCTACTAGGACGAGACATTCTCTGCCGTGATGGAAATAGACTTATTATCGAAGGTGAGGATTGCCGTATAGAATCGGCTGGAAATCTCCAAATATCATCGGATTTAACGAAAGCTGAGACAGATGACTTGAGAAATCTACTCTCGACACATCGCCGTAGCTTTGCGGAAAATATTTCTGAACTGGGCAGATGCACCGTAGCAAAAATGAGCATCACCCTTAAAACCAATGAGCCCATAAACTTGAAGCCGTACCGCATCGCCTTCGCCAAAAGACCAATAATAGCAGACATAATCTCCGAGCTTCTGCAGCACGATATTATTCGACCCTCAAACTCACCATACGCCTCCCCGGTCGTCCTAGTAGAAAAAAAGAATGGTGAACATCGACTTTGTGTCGACTACCGAGTTCTTAACCACAACACCGTTAAGACACCATTTCCTATGCCAATAATGGAAGAACAATTTGCGCAGCTGGCTGGAAATCGATATTTTACTACCCTTGACCTTCGTATGGGATATCATCAAATCGAAATCGATGACTGCTCCAAACGGTTCACAGCATTTGTCACCACCGATGGCCATTACGAATATAACCGCATGCCATTCGGGTTGGTGAATGCTCCTGCCGTGTTTCAAAACATCATGAACCAACTCGTCTCGGAAATGGGTCACGGTGAAGTATTGGCCTATTTGGATGACGTCATCATTCCCAGTAAGACCGTAATTGAAGGTTGTGCGCGCCTTGACCGGTTCTTAACGCTTCTTGACAAATATGGTCTTACACTTCGGCTGGATAAATGCAAGTTCCTGTCCACAAAAATAACACATCTGGGCCATATTATTGACGCTAACGGAGTAACGCCAGGAATTGAAAAGGTGAGCGCTATTTCAAATTTCCAAACACCGACCAATATCACGGAGATACGACGTTTCCTGGGCCTTACGGGTTTCTTTCGAAAATTTGTGTCTCAATACTCATTCATAACCAAGCCACTGACAAAACTGCTTCACAAAAACGAAAAGTTTGACTGGGGTATTGAACAAGAGAAGGCTTTTCGAAAACTCATTGGAATCCTTAGCAGTGCGCCGTTACTTGCACTGTACGACTCATCAGCCCAGCACGAAGTGCATACGGACGCTAGCAGTGTTGGACTTGCCGGGGTTATGTTGCAGTCCACCGACAGCAAGACATGGCAGCCAGTTTTCTATTACAGTCGCCACTGCACCGACAGCGAAAGCAAATTCCACAGCTATGAGCTCGAAGTTCTCGCCGTAGTTGAGTCGCTTGAGCGTTTCCGAATTTACCTTCTAGGTAAAAACTTCCGTCTCATTACGGACTGCTCCGCTATTGCCAAGGTCAAGGAGAATAAGGAACTGAAATCGAAAATTGCGCGCTGGTGGATGAAACTTTTGGAGTTCGATTTCGAAGCTGTTCACCGACAAGGAAGCCGTTTGGCACACGTAGATGCCCTAAGCCGATCCCCCGATGAACCATCAGCCGATGTGGAGCCCGCCGGATTTATCTTCAAACTGACAATCGACGTTAACGACTGGGTACTTACCATGCAACTGCAAGATGAAAAGCTTTGCGAAATTGTAGCTGTCCTTAAAGGAGAGAGGAAATCACCGCAAGAGACACAGCTTAGGAACGACTATCGACTGCAAAACCATAGACTGTATCGAAAGGAAGGCGACTCTCTGAGATTCGTGGTGCCAAAAACCATCCGATGGAGAATTGTTCAGTACTGTCACGACAACATGGGACATTTTGGTCTCGAGAAAACACTGAATCGCATCCAGCAGACATTCTGGTTTCCCAAAATGCGGAAGTACGTCAATGAATATATAACTTCCTGCATTCAATGTTGTTACCACAAATCACGCAGCGGTAAACCGAAAGGTCGATTGCACTACGATGACGCCGAACCAATTCCATTTCGTCTGATACACCTCGAGCATCTTGGTCCCTTCATTCGGTCGCGAAAAGGCCACACTCACGTTTTAGCTATATCCGATGCTTTTAGCAAATTCCTTGTTGTGAAGGCCGTGAAAAATACAAAAACTGCACCTGTTATTGATGCTCTAAACGAAGTAACTTCCTACTTTGGTCTGCCGTCGCGCATCATCACCGATCGAGGTACGGCCTTTACCTCAAAATCATTTGAAGCCTATTGCAACGACAACAACATCCTGCACACGAAGAATGCCGTCCGCACACCGAGAGCCAATGGACAGGTAGAACGAGCCAATGGAATAATACTGACCTACATCCGAACTACGACCGAGGATCCTAAAGACTGGGATCGAACCTTGAGAGACCTCCAATGGACCGTTAACTCCCAAGTTAATTCAACGACCGCTTTTACACCTAATGAGCTAGTTTTCGACTTCCAGCTCAAAAACGTCATACAAAACCGACTGGTTGCGGCGCTACAAGATGACGTTCCTGAGAACCAAGATGCTCTAAACGCCAATCAAAAACGTGAACAAGCAGCTAAAAATATTCACCGTGAACGCGAAAAATGGAAAACCAGATTCGACAGCAAGCACGCCGAACCAGTGCGCTATCAAGAAAATGATCTAGTGGTTATACAAAACGAACCAGTTGCCACGGGTGAGTCACGGAAACTCGAGCCAAAGTACCGAGGCCCATATATCGTCACCCGAGACCTAGGAAATGATCGCTATTTGATCGAGGATCCACCAGGTATGCAACTAACCTCTCGTAAATTTTGTTCGGTTTATGCTACCGATAAAATGAAGCCTTGGTGCCGGAGTTTTCCTGAACTTGACGATAGCGATGAAACCAACGAAGACCCTGATCCCCATCCTCCCGAAATCGAGGACGATTTAGTGTCAGAATTGGCCGACTGTCACGGCGAAGAACGACCAACACTTACATGAAGTGTTCGCCGACGACAGAAAGTTTCGCCGCAATAAAAGTCAGTCGACGACGAGATTTGAGTGAGAGCGGTTCGGTTGAAATTCTTTTAATGTTTTAAAAATCCTAAATATATACTTTCGTATGTAAATTAATATCTTTTTTCTCTTATAAATAAAAGCACTTAATTGTTAATTAAACTTGTCGCCTATTTTCAATTATTAGTAAAAGCCGTCTTGACACCTGTAAGAAAGAAACCCTGTCTATTCTTTTATCCTAGCACACACAAACCCTGCACGTAAGTATTTTGTCTCTAGCATACCATAGTTAGTCGTGGTAGCTGCGGCTTAGTATTACCATCAACGTGACCAGCTGCCGCGAAGATGTGCTGAGCACGGATGTTGAGGTGTCTAACCTAGTAGGGAGGGAGAATCGATGCTGTTAGATGGTCCTCCAGGCCTCTCAACCCACCCAATTCGATGTTGAAAATCAACATTTTCGCTATCGACCGTGGTTGTCCGTGGACCAATGAGTCCCTACGACTCATTAAGATGAATGGGCAACCCCTTACTGAAAAAGCTAGCCATCAAAAAGCTTGCTCACTACCTTAACCTAACAACGACATAGCATCTAACTCTGAGACACTATTCATTAAACTCTAATCCGCAAAAAAGAAAAAAAAAGGAAGGAAAAAGTCACACACACACGAACACTTCATGTTCTACCAAGAAAATGAGAGGGGTACCACCCTCCCTCAAGATAACTTACTTCATGTTCAAAAACATGTCTGCTTTTCTCAAGAAAAATCTACAAAAGTTCCTCAAAACAAATAAGAAGGCGGGATATTTTGTAAACGTTATAAACTAATTGGTTCTTTTATTAAATTTTAAAATTCTCAATAATTACTTAAGAATACCTTAAAGGGTGTATAAAAGAATACCTTATACCTAATAAGTCTTAAGACTACAAACTTTATTAACTTTTCTTAAATATACTAAGGAATCAGTTGATATCTCAGATATCAGAAAATAAAAAAAATCAAATTATGAATCAAGTTATTATTGACGCTCCATAAAAGTCAATCTTCAAGCTTTAAAAATTCTTATTTATCGTCTTATATTTTGGGTTCTTTTTGACCCTATTCAAAATCTCTATACTTTAACTTTAAGATTTATTTGAAGCTAGAGCTTTATTTACTCTTAAATACAAATTATTCGAATTAAATTTTAATATAACATAGATAAAACAATTGAGAAAACAAGGAAAGTGAGAAGAAATGGTATGACCGAACAAGACCAACGCTATGAAAGAAGCTGGCTTTCGAAGTCGTACGCGACGGTAAGAAAAAAAATAAACTTGAATTGAGTGGCATCAGATCGTGTCACTCGGAAGTTCCTATCTATGTATATATTAGCTAGAAAACTATACCGATAGTCTTTACGATGGGTAAGTATTGATTTCTACCGCGAAGGACTTTCAAATCTGCGACCAAACCGTGGTCGAGCGTAATATTTTATCTCTCACGACACAAAAAGGATGGACAACACAATCAAGGTATCAAAAAAAAAGGATATGTACCATATACGTAAGACAACTGTTTGTTATCTCACATATACTGGATTGAATCAATGCAATAAAAGTAATATAGTGATCAAGTGTAAGTAATAGTATCAAATATATATGTATATGCAATACAACACTACCAATGGGGCAGTGAGGAATTTATAATTAAAAAAGCTAAGCTACGGAAGTGCACTCCTGTGGTCTTGCTGAAAGAAAATGATTAATTATAATTCACCTACTCTTTGATCAACTGTTTTCTACTATAAGTTGTTTTTATACACCTATCCTACGGTGTATGGATAGTACACAGTTCAATGATTACGAAGTACCTTGTTACACGAATATTACAATTAAAAAAAAGTTATTATATTCTTTTTTTGTTAAAAAAAAATTGTTTTTGGTTCTGAAGAAGAACAAGTGAAGAACGCGAAGAATGAACTATCAAAATTATATACCCGATATTATTAGTTTATCACCGATCGGAACGTTTGGTATTAACCGAATATGAAGGATCATAAGCTTATACGCAAGTGAGTACCAAGCGCGACTGTGTAGTTCGGCGCTGGTTGAATGATAATGAAATCAAAAAAAAACTTTTCAACGCGGCGTTTGACTGGGCGTTGATGGTCGCTACCGACACGATACGGAAAAAAATAATGATCTGAATTGACCGAAGAATTGGTCTCTTATGGACCGAGGAATATACACGCCTTTAGCAATGGCTGGATAAAAGCAACACAATTTAAAGGATGGATTATGAAAGTCACTTGTTAACCAAGAACGTAATTAATCGCCTTTCTGGCACGAATGTAGGGTAACCGTGAAGGTAATTAAAGAAAACTGAAGAGCACGGGCTCTGTTGATAATGAAATTAAATTCGTCACTATGCTAACCGGAGTATAACGCGGATTCCGATTACAAAGAAAAACGGAAGGAAAGTCGAAAAGATACCACATCTGTTTCTCACTAGGATTATAACACTTTTTAAATCAAGATAATTATAATAAAAGAATAATTACATGCAAGATTGAACTCATATGTACGACTGCCACCGTCCGTGGACGTTATATTAAAATAGCTTGTCTGATATGTGGCCAAGTACTCGAACTTTACGTTCTTAAAAATTCACACTTCATATATGATAAAGAAAAGAATGTTACCTGGACACGTAATTTTAATTTTCATTCAAACAAATATATATGTTCCAAAACAATTGAGTGGTGTTTCCTTTGACACGTAGGTCCTGTGTTGTAAGATATGTTGTTGCCGCTAATCTGCTACTCTGCTACTCTGCTGCTGGTGTGGGACCGGCATCGGTGCTGCTGCACTCGCCAGGCATCCTGGTGATTGAATCCCGCGATGGGTTAAAGTAATTTGGGATCGAAATTCCCTCGACGTAAAGTCTTGAGGCTTCTGCTACTGTCAATGATGCGTTATCATCTATGGCTCCAAAAAAAAAGAAGGTGTGTAGGCGTTTTAAACGTGACGCCTCGTGGCGTGCCTGCTATAGTGGCACGTGTAGAGTAGACGACGGATTCCTTATCTGCGACGACGGTATTTGCATTAAAAGCAACTGCCTTCGTCTCGCTAGTGTTGAGTTATAGGTGAAGTAATGTGAGGGAGAATATGTTTCGATCCCTTCACGAATGGAGATGAATCCCGAAGAAAAGGAAAAAACGTGGTGCGGCTGGTGAGAATCGCTGGGTTACGTCTGTAGGCGAGCCGACTAGCGGATCAACGCCTAGGTAACCAATATATATACCAGCCGACACAATATATAAGAAAGGCGCGTCTCCTTGTCGCCACGAGGGGTGTGCACATGGACACCCTCTTCTGGATCTGCTCTCTAAAACTCGAGAGGCCAGTTCCAAAGATAAAGAAAAATTACACTGGAGATCCTTTCAGGTGCGTATGTCGCACGCAGTTGACTATATTTACTGCCTATGTGGCGTGGTAGTGATGTATAATAAGCGTAGGATATGGAATCCAAGGAAAAATGTAATTATATGAAATCCATTCTATGGTGCTCCGCAAAGAAACAAAAATCTTTTTTGTTGGGCTTGATGCTTTTCAGGTCCAAAAAGAAGAATCAATGATGCTCCCCGTAGTCCCAGGTTGCATATAATTATACTACACCTAATGGTTTTGGTGCATACTGTGGATTGACCACATGGTTCTGCGTTCCTTTCCTGATGTAATATTTAGTAGGATGATAGTAGAAAAATGGAGAGAAATAATATTTTGCATATGCAAATATATTATCTCTCCTTGTTGAAGCTTAATATGGCTGCCGCTTCACAAAAAAAAATTATTTGCTTACAAGTTCTGTCGCGGACTTGTTACTTCGGCGGTGGTTCTCTTCAAAAATGAAGTTTGTGTCTGGCTTCCTGGATAGTACTTCCAATTTTCCAACCAGCCAACGCCCTGACTTCCAACACGATTTTTACCATTCAAATACTCTGTGTGTTGGTGACGTCAAAGGTGTTTTGTGGTTGTGGGTTTATATGGTCTGTTCACACTTTTCCGATTTTTAGTGTTCTGCATTTTCGGTGTGCAATGCATGTCAAACCAATAAATACAAGTAGTATTCTGTGTTTTACGTAAGATTTTCTTACAAAGTGTTGCAGAGACGAAACATTATGTCGGGATTGGCACTTTTTCGGATGTGAAGAAAATTAATGTCAAATTCCATTTGATGGTGGATTGCGTATCCAAACTGACTGTGATGACGTTTTTACTGCAACATCTCGTGTATTTTGATCACAGATGCTTAGTGAACTTGCTCTGTACCGTCCTGATCTATTCATTAGTAGCTAATAGCACTAAGAAAGTTACCATGAGAATGACAATTTCTCATCTGTCATTTTAGTTCTGCTTACATTCAACAGTATCCTGAGCGGAATCAACATTACTTATTGACAGGTGGTTATTTGCAATGTAACGAGGCTTAACTCGATGGTTCCACTGGTCAATGAGATTCTGCGGAATAGAACAGATCCAACGTCACTTGTGACGTCATTGGTGGTCATACCGCTTCTCATGTTCACTTTCAGAATTATCGATCATGGTAAGTTAAACAAATGACATGAGGGTTAATCCTAGAATACATCTGTCAGATACAACATACATGGCAACGCAAACCAGTGCATTTAGGTGAATCAGCTGTGGTGGATAGGCTATCACCCTTTGACTTTAGACCTAAACAGTATTCTGACAGACGACTGTCAACCTGAAATTCTTTTCGCTTAGATTTTTTTTTTTTTGGTGGTGTAAACCTTGCGTTCTGCTGCTCATAGTGTAAACCACATTTTGTGTAGTTTCATGTGTAGGTAAGGCATTACATCCACAGTGACAACTTTTAGTCGCCTATCGCTCAAAATTTACACTTCCACGAGAATGGGAAACTGCGCATGGCTTGGAAATCTCTTTTCCAAAATGGAGAGCAAGTGGATTCCAAAGGAAGTGGATCGCGTTTATCGGGGTGGATTCTAGATGTGGATTCATAAATAATGGCGGACTATAATTTCGTGCGTTCAGCACCATGATAGTTGGCAATCAGTTTCCTCAATAGATGGCACTAGTTGCAAACATAAATTGTAGTTGCAGGGCAAATAGGTTTTCCCTACGGATCCATTGGAGGGCAAGAAAGTTTTCCCTACACCTTTGAGGAATAGAGTATGAGGACTTTACGCCTCCTCCACTCCAGCTGATACCTTACAGCTTGGGTGTTCCAATTTATATTTTATAACAATTTAATACCATATGAATTATTATGGTTTAGCAATTTTATAAACTTGTGCATGAAAAGTGAAATTTTCTCCCTTTTTTTGTGTCTTCGGTCTAAACGTTATTTTTTTTTGTGTATTGAGATTTTTGAAGCTCAAGCGAAGTGAGTACGGTTCTAGATTCGGTCGGCATGGTATCTTGTTTCGACATAAGATCAGTTCCCAACCTATCTCATTAGGGGAACAACAGATCTCTTGTTTGTGACCAAGGGACAGTGTCGGACGTCCGTACTGAATTCCCATTATCAACATTCGTTGTTTTAATCATCCTTAGCAATCTGCCACCATAGACAGTTGTTCAAGATACGGTTTTTACTCGGTTTAAGTAACTTTTTTATACTTATAGTGTCGGTAGCGACCAATTGTTCGCGTTTCAACGCCGCGTTGATTCTTTTGAATCACTTCTGGAGCATATCGCTCGAACTAAATACTCACTCACCTTGATTCACTCACTTTAAATACTCACCTTTTTTTTTTTGTCGATTGTTTTGAAATCCTGTTTCGTCAACTGTTACTTTTGACCGATTTACTATCGCCAAACTCGTTGATCATATCCTAAACGCAACGGATATACCTAAGATCCATTTGGTACATCGGTTTTGTATTCAATTCTAATACCAAGACACCTGAACAATTAAAGATTCAAGATAAAGTTAATCAATGTTCGCTCTATAGCCCAAGTAGCTAAGAGAAAAAGAGCGACAATAGGATAATATAGTGCTGACGATAAATAGATAAAAATATTTATATAACACTAATAACTTTTACAGGTACATTTCTGGAGTGCACTTCCGAAACGTCGTAAAGTGAATTTTCGAGACTCATTCTACCCAGTTGGTAGAGGTCTCAGTCACGAATTTATAATATATTGAAATTTATAGGTTATTATTTAATTACACACTATATTGACTTATACATTTACAATCGATTATGCGCATGAAGCCGAACTGGATTCATACGTATATGGTACCTTTATATCTTGATTTTTTTGAATGATATTTTGTTTTGGGTGGGAATTCTGATACTTTAGTCTTTTGTTTGTCGTGTTTTCATCCTTGTTTTAGAGTTATCCTGTCCGCATACAGGATCAATTTAGATTTTCTCGCGGTTAAAGAAAGCGTTAGTTAACCATTAGAGACAACGCGTAGCGAATGTTTTCACGCCGCGTTAGAAAAAGTATTAGCTACAAAATTTAACTGTCAATAATTAGCTCAGTCAATTGAAGAGACAACGACCCGCGCATCGTTCAGAGAGCAATCTTAAATTCACTTCTCTTGCAAATTTTACTTGATATTAATAGGAATATTTCACACTTTCATTATTCCTTAACTATTCCAATTAGCTTGTAAGAAACCAACCATTATTTTTAGATTAAAGTTCAGTAGCGCATATAAAGAAAGCGCAAACATTCAATTTCTTTGATTTTAATAAGAAAAAGAAATAATTATTTGTGAAATAACCTCACTTGTAAGTGACTTAGTTTTTTTTGATTCCAGATATAATAATAAATAATTTGAGATCTCTTAATAGAATTTATAGATTAGTTCTAAAAAGGTATATAAGGCAATAAATGTAAGATTTGTTTGATATTTTAATAAATAAGACACTTTATTATAACGTTTTTCTGAAACTTTTGGTGGTTGATTCATTTCGTTGAAATTTTATTTGAAGACTTTCAGAATTTTCAGGACGACAGTTTAAGTTAATTATAGGGAGGGTGGTATCCCTCACAAAACGTTCGGATGGAGTAAGTGGGTGTGTGTTCGATTTTTCTTTTGGAGGTTGTAATGTAGTACAGTAGTTCATGGTATAGGTAGTTTAGAGTTTCAGACAAGCAGTTTTTAATTTGCTTGCTTATCATGTCAGGGGCTGCCCGCAAACATTGTAGAGTCATGGGGACTCAAGAGGTCCAGGGTCAGCCAACGGATGAGAACAGGAGAGATGATTTCTGTGATCCTTTTGGGTGGGTTGTGAGACTAGGAGGGTCTGTTTAACACCTTAGGTCCTCCCTCCCCATATAGTTAGACACCTCTTCTGCCACCTTTTGCATATCACCGTGGCAGCAAAAGGGGCGGAAGCTAATAATATACCACAGCAGTCACGAACTCCTATGACTCGCTTGCAATTAGTTTCTTACGTGTCTCGTTCACTGGGTTAGTGAAATAATTTAATCGCGAAATCTTTTCCTTCGATTTACGATTTCACTCTTTATAAAGAAGAGGTGCGATTTTGAGTCAACTTTTTCTTCCTAATCAATTCTGACATACCTTTTCTTCAATGGTTATGAGGGCCAATAAGCATTATAACATTAATTATTAGAACATGCACATCTTATGTTCAACGGTCGGCAGTGAAAAATAAGAGGTAACACCGGTCAGATAGATCCCGAAGCAAGTCCCTACGGCCTGGCTGAGCTAGCTACGGCTATGGTACTGCCGGCCACCGCGACGGTCGATCTAGGCCAAGACCTTACGTTGTCGCATGCCGTTCCCATCGTCTGCTCTTCTCGGGTAGCCGATGAGAAAGGGGGCGTTGCCGGCGAAGGGTTGATTCCATCCCATTCACGTGAATACAGCTGACGTCAACTAAATGCAAACATGTGAACTGGAGTAGAGCCTCCGTTAGAGTTAAGGCAATGGTTATTAAATTCGCATAGCAAGTTTAGATACGTCTGCAGGGATATTAGTAGGGTCCTTGGTTTATAGGTGTAGGCTACTGTGTGAACCAGCTGCGAGCAGAACACCTAGCACTCGTGGCGGATAGGCGTGAACATGCTGTCAGGTACCCTCTTGGCTGTTCTACGGGGTTTTGTAGTCAGTACCTATGGTAGGGTGGTGGATGGTTCTCGCTTCTGTGATGAGGATGGAGATGAAGTTGAAAGAATGGGAAGGGGAGCAGGGAGAGCAAGGTGCCGTGTTAGCGAAGTGTAAGTATGTCTATTGCAGGGATGCTGAATACACCGATACACGGTTGGTTGCTGGTGAAGATATCGTTCTTTGATATAGGAGTCAAGGATAGGTATGGGTGCTTGTCTCTTCCGGCTTCCTCTTCGGTTTGTGGTGACGATAGGCATTGGGTTCGGGGCTTAGGTATCCATAGGATGTTTGAGTGACGGGGTTCGGTGTCTGTTGGTCATCATAAATTAAATGTTTCTTTTAACATTATTTTTACGTTACCAAATGGCGCCCAAAGTGTGGCTAAGTGTTAAGTCACATGGGCCCTGTTTTGTGCGTTGAGTAATAGGTAGAAACGATTTTTTTTTATTTCATTCTTTTAACATAATTTTTACGTTACAGATGACGCCCAACGAGGGGCCCGAATAAGCCAGAGAAGCTAAGGTTAGAATTGATTGAGTTAGGTCGATTCAGAGTGACGTTGAAAGAAGTTGAGGTTTTTTGAAAATTTTTACGAAATTTTTCAGATTTTTTTGAGATAAAGTTTTTTTTTGCTGTTCAGGTTTCTTAGATGGAGGAATACCATCGGGGTTAGCCGTATAGGCACTATTTTGTCTAGTGGTTTGGTGACTTAATCCTGAGCCAGCTGTTGCATTAGGTCTATCTACTTTTCCTCTACCTCTATTCACTTAGGTATGTCTTCGATCTCTGTCCGGATTAAGCTGTAAATTCGCTTGATCGTCAGTAGCTGAGGTGTAGATAATATCCTGAATGTGATGTCTAAGAACCCGGCCGAACGAGAGTAGAATGAGCCGGTCTTCTGACCGGTGGTTGGTGCTTATTGCCCGACGCACGTCAGCTGCAGAAGCTGGTCATTCGCTCAAGAACGACCCAATTTGTTTCAACTTCAAATGAACTTGTTTCTTTTCTTTTATTATTGCTACCCAGATTGTTGTTTTGGAAGTTTACAGTTATTGTTGATAGATGGTAGGAAGTGACGATTTGCGGAGAGACATGAAGCGCTAACCGGTAGTTGGAGTTTTATACCCGATGTACGTCAGCAGTAGCGTTATGTTATCTTCACATACCTGATCGACCGATCATTTAGATAGATTTGTCTTTTCACTTACAATAGAACGCCGTAAAGATTCATAAAGTCTAAACACACTAATTTTTTTTGTTGATGATTTTTTTTTTGAGTCGGTTTAATTGGAGAACCGAAACGAACACACACACTTTATCCTGATGAAGGGAGGGTTACCCTCTCCCGAATCTTTTTATGAAATACATTTATATAGACATATAGTTTTTTTTGAGATATATTTGCAGTTAAGTATTGATTCTTAGTGTTTTTGAGATTCCGTCAATCAAGTTGGGACGTAACTTCTTGGTTGTCGTGTAAGTTTGGGATAGTGCCCGCAATTTAGTCTTTTGGGATAGTGCCCGCATTCAGTTATAGTTTATTGTTTTGGGATAGTGCCCGCATTCAGTTATAGTTTATAGTTTTGGGATAGTGCCCGCCATATAGCTATAGTTTGGGATAGAGCCCGCCATTTATCAAATATAGTTTAGAAGTTTAGATCTTACAGTATAAAGTTAAGATTTGATTACGATTTAAGCATCGATTTCTGAAGTTAAAATCTATCCGATATAGTTAAACATATATCATATTTCTTTCTAAGATTACATTTAAGTATCCAGTTGAATATAAGATTTCTGAAAACATTTTTGAAGTATTGTTTTTGGTAAACGATTAGAATAAAAATATACTCACCTTTAGTATTAAGCACTTTTAGATTAATAATTTTTTTTATTCACCTTTTTGAATTATTTGATTGTCAATGACCGTTTGAGGTTTGCTCACGGTATATTTGAAATTTTTTTTGTGTACTTAAACACTTGATTTACCTTTTTTTTTGATATATTACTTGAGTAGTTTCCGTTCGAGGATTTCTCACGGACTACTAGAATTATTAATCACCGGACTTACAATATACTTTGATTTGGATTGATAAATGACCGTTTAAAGCAATTGCCCACGGTAGTTTTGAATTTTCTTCTTTTTGATTTGATACATTTTTCTTTACCTTGTTATCACTCGAGTAGTATCCGTCCGAGAAATTTCTCACGGGCTACAAATTAATTACCTTTTTTTTATAAAATCCTTGAGTTACACGTTTGACGCGGTTTATCCGATTTCCTTTCTGTTACAATCGAATGAACGGCTCAAGACCGAGACGCACAGTCAAGAGTACTTACCTACCGAAGTACAGGGATTTCGACGCAATGGCTCCTGGGGGATCGAAACCAAAACCCGGCCACGTTCAGAACGACGTCGTGGAAGATCCTAAGTCTGTTGCTCCCCCAACAAGACCACTAGTTCCGCCTAACGCTACTTCAACGCAGCAAGTCGCACGGCAAGTCAACTTAGCCAACCCAGACACTACACGTAACGTCAATCAAAATGTCCAGTCCGCGTATAGACCAAACGATGAAATCGATTTGGCAGACCGATACACACCGCATTACGAGCCAACCAGAGTGCCACCTATGTCGGATGTCAATCCAGCACAAATGCCTCTAGGCTCCAATTTAGACGAGTTTATGTCTCGTGTAAATGCTTTCAATCTCGACGGGGAGTCACCTCTTTCGCCACCCAGGCCTCCACCCTCGAATGCCACTTCTTCGAACCGTGTTCATCCCTTCCACAAATGGGGATTAAAATTCGATGGGAAAAATATGTCCGTGGACGATTTCCTGTTCCGCCTGGGGTGTATCCGTAATAGCTACGGAGTGTCGTGGTACGAAATCACCGCAAACTTTTACCATTTTGTATCAGGTTCAGGGGAATCCTGGTACTGGGTGTATTTAAAAGGTAACAAACATACGACCTGGGATGAATTGAAAACTGCTTTGGTAGAACAGTATCGCAGTTTGGAAAGTGATACCGAGTTGTTCCGGAAACTATCCGATCGTAAGATGATGAATGGCGAGTCTTTTAACGACTTCTTTGATGCTATTCAGTATTGAAACTCCAGGATGAGAAGTCCAAGACCTGAAAAGGAGTTGATATAAATTATAAAAACAAATGTCCGTAGGCGCATGGGTGAACTACTCATCACCTACAGTCCGTCCAGCTTAAGGCAATTGGCCTACTACTGCAGAGCCATAGAAAAAACTCAATCTCAATACGAGAGCACCCGTCCGAATTTTGTGCCGAGCGCACAACGTCCCCATTGAGCTACTTCGACATATTCGGAGCTCAGGTCTTTGGGTCCTTTCACTACTATTAGTCAGAGTAGTGAAATAGAGAAGGTGGCGGATGAGCCCATATAGGAACAACGGCAGCTCTCACATCCCCGTAGTGGGTTACTGACTCTGGATTTCTCCAGCTCCTTTTGTCCAAGGAGAACAGCATAGGGCCTGGTCCCCCAGGTTGGGGGTTGTGCGTCGGGGTAACTTCCCTACCACGTAAAAAAATAATAGTTCCGAAACAACCAACTGCCTCGGATATGGATGACCCTACTGATGACGACCCTAGCAAACGAAACAAGGACAACGAATTTCGGTTCTGCACGTGGAATGTCCGGACCCTTAACAGACCACGTGCAGCCGAACAATTAGTGGAAGCCCTAGATGGTGTCAAAGCCGACATCACAGCCATCCAAGAAGTGCGATGGGATGGTGAAGGCACAAATAGGATGAAAAACTGTGACATCTACTACGGCAAGTGCTACAGGGCAAGAAACCAGCGGCTATTTGGATGCGGATTTGTGATAAGAGGAAGGCTTAGGCAAGAAGTCTTGGGGTTTCGTGGCATAAGCGAACGCATTGTCACAATCCGCATTAAATCCAAATTCAGCAACATCTCGCTGATCTGCGTCCACGCCCCCACAGAGGAAAAAGATGACACGACCAAAGAAGAATTCTACGATCTTCTCGAGAAGACGTATGATGAATGCCCGAAGTACGACACTAAGTTTATTCTTGGTGACTTCAACGCCAAAATCGGAAAGGAGGGTAACTTTGGCTCGACAGTCGGAAAGCATAGCCTGCACGACAACACTTCCGGTAATGGACACAGGCTAATCGACTTTGCTGCGGGCGAAGTGTCATCTTAGCTAGCACATACTTCCCACACCTCAATATACACAAGGGGACCTGGCGGTCTCCTGATCAAAATACCGTCAACCAAATTGATCACATTGCGATTGATAGCAGACATGCCTCCAATGTCATGGATGTCCGCACTTTCCGAGGGGCCAACATAGACTCGGACCACTACCTTGTTGTAGCTAAAGTGCGAATGCGGATCTCCACCAGTCCGCAGTATCGAACATCCACTGTGAGAAAGTTTGATGTTGCGAAGTTGCAATCGCAAGAGACCGCCACAACCTTTGCCAATCATGTCTCCTCTTATCTCTTGACAAGCCCGGCGCCTGCGCCAAACCCAGAGGCCCAGTGGCAACATTGCAAAATGGCCATCAAAACCGCTGCCACGGATGTTTTGGGTTTCATTAGGCGACCACAACGAAACACCTGGTTCGATGATGAAAGCAGGCTCGCACACTTGGCCAAAGACGAAGCCTATCATGCAGTTCTGAACGCCAGAACTAGAGCTGCCAAGAGCGCTTTCCGTGCGGTATACCAGCAAAAGAGGAAAGAGGAACATCGGCTTTTCAGAAGAAAAAAAAAGAGAACTGGAAAAACGAATGGTTGAATCTATTGACGGGTGCTACGGCAGAAGCAATGTTCGAAAGTTCTACCAAAGGGTAAAGCATTCGTCCAAGGGTTACAAAGCCCGAGCGGAAGCATGTAGAGAAGAGGGTGGGAATGTCGTTGTAGATACACAGTCGGTGCTGAGAATTTGGAAAGAACACTTCTGCAGACTGTTAAACGGCGAAGACAGCCAACTAATCGCTGTCAGGCAGAATGATCCATTCGATTTGGATGATGATGAACAAAATTTCCGTCCTCCCGACCAAGAAGAAGTTCGGATAGCAATATCTAAACTAAAGTCCAACAAGGCTGCTGGAGCTGATGGCCTTACGGCTGAACTCTTCAAAGCAGCGGGAGATGACTTGGTGAGGAGCATACACCAACTCATCTGTACAATCTGGTCGGATGAAAGTATGCCTGACGAATGGAACCTCAGCATTGTGTGCCCTATCCACAAGAAAGGAGATACTCTAAACTGCGCCAACTACAGAGATATAAGTCTCCTAAATGTCGCCTATAAAATCTTGTCGGCCATTCTGTGTGAACGTCTGAACCCTTTCGCACGTGAACTGATTGGCCCCTATCAGTGTGGTTTCAGGCCCGGTAAGTCAACCGTCGACCAAATTTTCACACTTCGGCAGATTTTGGAAAAGACCCAAGAATTCGAAATCGATACTCACCACCTCTTTATAGATTTTAAAGTCGCCTATGACAGCGTAAACAGGAACGAGCTGTACAGAGCCATGTCGCTTCTTGGCATCCCTGCCAAACTCGTTCGATTGTGCAGGATGACTATGGAGAACTCGCGCTGCTCCGTCAAGGTTGGTAAGAACACCACCGACTCATTTAATGTCGAGAAAGGCTTACGACAGGGTGACGCGCTGTCATGTAACCTCTTCAACATCATTCTTGAGGCAATCATACGCAACTCGCATGTCAACACCAGCGGTACGTTTTTTTTTTAGATCCGTTCAATTACTTGGCTATGCTGATGATATTGACATTATTGGAAGAATGAAGCGCGCTGTCAGTGGAGCATTCGCCAGTATTGAAGTGGAAGCGGCTCGAATGGGTCTGGCTGTAAATGAAGATAAAACAAAGTATATGCTGTCCTCGGGTGTAGTAGATCATTATCGTAGGTTTGGACAAAATGTCACAATGGACAGATATAACTTTGAGGTTGTCAAGGACTTTGTCTATTTGGGTTCCACTATAACCTCTCAGAACAACATCAGTGAAGAGATCAGTCGAAGAATCACTTGCCAATCGCTGTTTCTTCGGGCTAAGAAGGCATCTTAGTAGTAAAGCCCTCTCTCAAAGAACCAAGGAGACACTATACAAGACCCTTATCAGGCTGGGGTGCTTTGAGAGAAAGATTCTTCGGGTGATATTCGGGCCTGTATGTATCAATGGAGTATGGAGGAGAAGATTCAATGACGAACTGTACGGGCTATACAGCGACATTGACTTGGTGTGGTCATGTGGAGCGTATGGACGAAAACGCTCCTGCCCGACGAGTCTTCAATTCCAACCCGGAGGGCCGACGCAGTTCTGGAAGACCCCATCTAAGGTGGCGCGATCAAGTGGTAAACGACCTCAACCAACTTGGTGTGCGCAACTGGAGGCCACTGGCTAGGGACCGGCCTAGCTGGCGAGGAATGTTGGTTGAGGCCGTGGTCCACAATGGACTGTCTGCGCCACCTTAAGTAAGTAAGTAAGCACAACGTCCACCTGCAAGGCGTTTTGTCAACGAGATTGTTGAAGAACCTTGTCAGGATCTAGTTGTGGCATTGCCCACTAATAGTCTTGAAGCGATCCAGAGGGACCGCAAGTTACAAAAATGTTGGAATTGCCAAGTTCTTGGCCATAGTTTTCGCGATTGTGCGAAACCCATTGACAAAGTTTTTTGTTTCCGCTGCGGATTGGCTGATGCATACAGCCCATCCTGTCCAAAGTGTCTAGCGGGAAACGAGAGGAGGAACAACCTATTAACCGGGGGGGTTCACTCCGATTAGACATACCCGGAGTTCAAGCTTCTGAGCCGAAATCGCCTCTTGAAACTCCAAAGATTACTATACTAAAACCGAACATTGATAAGAATGAATTACCAAGTAATAATTAGAATGATTGTAGAACAATCCCTATTTTAGATAAAGGACCCAAACCAAATTTGAATATGAATATTAAGAATTATGATACAGAACCATTATATCGTAAACCATTCCATGAAAGGTTACGCAACTATAATGAGGTACGCAGGAAGATAGTCACTTTTCCAGAGTTATCCAAACGGATACGACGGACAAGGGAGCGCTTCCATCGGAAGCGGACTACTTACCGTAGCATAGCGTCTTCAACCATAGGCCGAGAATCTAACGACCCACGTCCATATGTGACGGTTAGTTTATTCGGTGATAACTTTTTAGGTCTTCTTGACTCAGGGGAAAGTATCAGTTGCCTAGGCACTGACATACTTCCCTATCTAAGAGACAAAAACACTACGGTAAGGAAGATAGAGACTACCGTGTCCACGGCCGATGGACACAAGCAATCCATAATGGGAGTAATTACTACCCCAATCCAATATAAAGGAGTGACAAAAGATATTGATCTTTACATTGTGCCAACGTTGAGCCAACGTCTATATTAAGGCGTCGACTTTTGGCAGAAGTTTCACATCGCGCCTCAAGTAATTGCGGGTCTTTCTGGAATTACGACCGGTGGGCCAGATGAGAGACCCACCAACCAAATTAAGTTGAATGATGAAGAGTCTAAACGACTAGAAGCAGTTGTTCGTGGATTTCCTTCTTTCGCAGTCAATGGTCTCGGGAAGACAAATCTAGTGCAACATTATATAGACACGGGTGATGCCGTACCTATAAAGCAAAGGTACTATCCCGTATCTCCGGCGATACAAACCTTTATGTATGCGGAGTTGGACCGCATGCTTTCGTTGGGAGTCATCGAGGAAAGTTCCAGCGCATGGAGTTCCCCAGTGGTGCTTGTTCGCAAGCCTGGTAAGAACCGATTGTGTCTGGACTTTCGGAAGGTGAACTCCGTGACAAAGAAAAATGCTCGTCCTATTGCGCATATAGAGGGGCTGCTAGCACGTCTGACAGAGACACGTTATATTTCTAGCGTGGACCTGAAGGATGCGTCTTGGCAGATACCGCTGGAGCAAAGTTCGAGGGAAAAGACCGCTTTAACGGTACCTGGCCAACCACTGTACCAATTTAAGGTCATGCCATTCGGTCTATGTAATGCAGCACAAAGTTTGAGTTACCTGATGAGTCGCGTAATCCCATCAGGATTACGAGATCAAGTATTCGTATACTTGGATGATCTATTGGTTGTGTCGAAGGATTTCGACGAACACCTGGAGACTCTGGAGATAGTCGGAAAGTGTTTGACGAATGTAGGACTGACGAATAGCGTCGAGAAGTCGAAGTTTTGTTTTGACGAGCTTCGCTACCTCGGATATAAGGTCGGTCAGGGTTGCTTGAAAGCAGATCCAGATAAGATCGCAGCTATTACTAGTTTTCCCTTACCAACCACAACTCGCCAAGTTCGCCGATTTCTCGGTATGGCAGGTTGGTATCGGCGATTTGTTAAGGATTTCAGCACCCTAGCCGCACCCTTGACTGAGACACTGAAAAAGGGAAAAGTTTTTAAGCTCAGTCCAGAAGCTATTGAAGCATTCCTGCAAATCAAGCAAGCTTTGACTTCGACTAGTCAATCCGGACTTCTCCAAAGAATTCATCATTCTCTGCGACGCATCCGCGACTGGCATCGGATGTGTACTCTGTCAGAGGGTCGAATCCGGGGCGGAGCAGCCTATATACTACTTCTCCCGGAAACTGAACGCTGCGCAGAGAAACTATTCGGTGACAGAGCGCGAATGCTTAGCACCTTTTGAAGGTATCCAGAAGTTCAGGTCTTACGTTGAGGGATACCATTTTCGTGTTATTACAGACCATTCCAGCCTGAAATGGCTGATGACTATGAAGGATCCAACCGGAAGATTAGCGAGGTGGAGTATGCGTCTCCAAGGCTTCGATTTTGTGGTGGAACACTGAAAGGGAACATTGAATGTCGTGCCAGATGCTCTGTCTAGACCATATGAAGACGATGAGTTGACAGTGTCAGCTTTCCTTTCGTGTCTACCACAGATCGGTACCTCGGAGGTACTCCACATCGATCTAGAGGATCCGTCTTTTAAATCCGAAGGTTACCTTGATATCATCAGTCATATCAGGAAGGAACAGGAGCGGTTACCTGATCTCAAAGTGTCGGAAGGGTACATTTACAAACGCACTAAACATGCGGGTGGTATTCCCTTGGCCGACGACCTAACTTGGAAGTTGTGGGTTCCCTCAGAGATGACGGAATCGTTAATCGCACTATCTCACAATCCGCCGCGCGCTTCGCATGGTGGGGTGGTGAAGACCATTTACAGATTGAAAGATAGGTTTTATTGGCCAGGAATGTACACTCAGGTTAAACTGTACGTAGACCGATGTGAAGCGTGCAAGACCAGTAAAGCAGCCAACATGACATTAAGAGCCGAAATCTGAAACTGTTTCGAAGTAGATAGGCCGTTTCAGCATTTATATGTTGACTTTCTCGGGCCATACCCCAGATCGAGATCTGGTAATGTCTATATCGTCATCGTGTTGGATCAGCTGACTTAATTTGTCTTCATCAAACCACTACGCAAGGCAACAGCCGCGAGCGTGGTCAAATTCCTGAAGGATTAAATTTTCTTGGTATATGGAGTGCCGGAGAGTATTCTCTCCGATAATGGCACGCAATTTGTTGGGAAGGAGTTCCAAAAACTCATTGATGTTTTCGGGGTCAAACACTACTGAACGGCAGTGTACGCTCCCCAGTCGAATGCAAGCGAGCGAGTCAATCGTTCTATCTTGGCAGCCATACGATCGTATGTCAACCCACGACAAACAGATTTGGGATGCGTACCTATCCTCGATCAGCAGTGCTTTACGCACGACGGTACATTCAACTCTTACGATGTCCCCATACGAAGCCCTATACGGACAACGTATGATAGAGCACGGGGCAGATTATCGCCTTCTAAGAGAGTGGACTGAACTGTTCGGAGATAGACTGGCTTCCTAAAGTAGCCAAGATGAACATTATTCACTCGTATCTGAAGCAAGCATTAATAAAAACTCATGAAGCTTATGAGAAAACTTATAATCTCAGGAGTAGGAACGTTTCATTCAAAGTAGGTGACCAAATCTACAAACGCAATCATGTCTTCAGCGATGCAACCAAGCATTTGAGTGCGAATTTGTGTCCTAAATTTATCAAGGTTCGAGTAAACCAAGTCTTTGGAAATAACTTGTACGAGGTAGAAGATAGGCGTGGACACAAGTCAACTTGTCACACCAAGGACCTGAAGAGGTAATACCATGACATACCCAAATATATATCTCGGACTTACTTTTAATAAACCTGATTTTCCCCAAAGTTTTGATTCAGTAAGAACATAATAGCATTCATCCTTTCACAATGTCCAAGCAAATTGCAACATGCAAGAGACATAGAGCTTCGATAGAAATTTTTTTTTCTTATGCCCGGCTCTCAGCTGTGCATGAGACTCTTGGTTTAACGCCAGATCACATTTTCTTCTATATGTTTTCCAAAAATCCATGGGATACATAATTGTTGTCCAAAGTTACGCAACGTGTAAGAACATTTTTTTTTGTCTTCAACCGACTAGACGTAAAAGAGTCGCAGTATCTTCACGATACGACAGTGAGAGAACTTAAGATCAAAGTTTTTTTGCGATAAATATTCCTTTTTCTTGGAAATTAGACCAAGTAGACTCGGTCTTAATTCCAAGTTTTGTAGGGAAAACTTTCTCGCCAACCATTTGCACATAAAAACATAAGCGAGAGCTACAGTACGTTTGCAACGAACTGTTGGATACCCTATTCCCCATATTTTTGTATGTGCATGCGTCTGCCTCCCGCAAACAGCCGATGTTTCAGAAACAAAATTCTTCTTTAGCAGACAGAAAAAAATTCAATAACATTAATTTTATGCGGTGTGATGTTCAATAAGTGATGGCACAATAAAAAAAGGCGTGCACCACGCCCAAAGTTAAAACGTTTTATTGCCAAGGCAATTGATATGAGCTCAGTGAAATTCAATTTTATTCTTGCAGATCGATTTGAACAAAGCAAGACAAAACTTAAATTTTTAAAAATTAGATTTGGAATGGAAATAGCGATTATGGGTGTTTTTAACAATTATTGGACCACACTCTGCTACGTAACCAAGGAATATAAATCCAAGTGTTCATCTGTTTACTTCAAAACTGCGACCGATAGTTAAAAAACGTTTAAAAAATTAATGCATTATACGACTTTTGACGGAAACGCCCCTTAAAAGTGGGCGTGTCTTAAAAATTTGAAGCACTAACTGCACTTTTTTCAGTATTTAGGCATATGTGTAAGACTACAGCTGAATCGAGTAGTTTTTAAACAATCTTACCTGAACAAAGGTATTTTACCAAAATCACGCCTTTAAAAGTGGGCGTATTGAAAAAATTTACAAAAGAAAATGTAGAGATATATTTCTCAAATAACGAACAGAAGGAAAAAGGTTTAAATTAAACATTGGAAATGCCTTAAATTCTTAAGGCTACTTTTTTCGTTCTTTCATGAAAAGTAGGCGTAAGCCACGCCCAAAATTCAAAAATTTCTTTTCATCACAAACCTTCTCGTTTCTATTAAGAGACGCAAAATTTTGGCATGCGGATTAATTATAAATACCGTTTATTTACAAAAACAATTTTTTTATAGTTTCTAATGAAAAGTGGGCGTCAGCCACGCCCAAAATCAATTTTCTTGATTTCATACTCAAGATGTTTATGTGCCAATAAGACCCACAAAATTTAATGTTTTTCGCTTTAATATAACAATTGTTATTTTATAAAAACCATATTGATGATTTTGTATGAAAAATAGGCGTAAGCCACGCCCACACTGAAATATTTTTATTTGATTGGAAGAAAGTTTACCTAAAGCTTACGTGTGCAAAATTTTAGCGTTATGTTTTTGTCGTAACTGTACAAAAAAACATAATTTAATTTTATTAAATTGAGGTTGTTCAACAAAAATGGCGATTGTGGGCGTGTTTGTGGGCGGATTTTACCGGTTCAAGAACTTAGCCTTACTCTTGAACCAAAGATTATATATACCAAATTTCAGCTTTCTAGCTCAAAAATTGCGACCTCTAGAGAGTATACATACGGACGGACGGACGGACGGACGGACGGACGGACGGACGGACGGACGGACGGACGGACGGACGGACGGACATGGCTAAATTGACTAGGCTTTTGATTCTGAGTCAGAATATATATACTTTTCTATACCTAACGGTATTATTTCTCTATGTTACAAACTCCACACCAAATACAATATACCCATTCTATGGAATAGGGTATAAAAATGATATTTGTCACTGGTGCCATCTAGGTGCGAATCCCTAATCTTACTCGCACATTGCTGAACGCATCCGATGGGTTCCACCAGAGAAGGATTCCACAAAGAGGAAGCCATTTTGGAAGATAGATTCCACTTCAAATTATAATCCACAAGATTTCAACTACCTAAAACTACTTCCAGTATGGTCTGGTTTCCATGACGTCATTGGATGCAAAATTGGATCCCAGGAGACAACTACTCGCTAGTTTGTGTTGAGTAGTGTTCACACCAAATACACCGGAGTAGTGATCACACTATATAATTTTACGATAAGTAGTGATAGTCATGTCACTAGACATTGCAGAAACACAAAAAAACTTGTAACTGGAGGTTTGTTGTAAGACAGGGATGTTATTTTGTTTAGGTGTGGACTGCACGAGTAACCGATATGACTGAACGTCCGACTAGGTGACCTCTCGTCTCACTGCTGAATTGGAAGCGGAAGCAAAATTATCCGACTTGTTTAGCGCTGTAGTTGGTGAACGCACTCGGTATGCTTGCGTCGATGCACAGCTAGGAACGTCGGTGGGCGTGGTCCTTGTTCACACTACAGGTTGTCTCCAGACAAATTAATCTTCATACCGAGATTCAGGATGGTGACTGCGGACGGACGAACCCTAATTCTCATTCAAACTCACTCACACTCGACATGGCAGTAGATGTCAACTGCCTCAAGTGTCTTGCCTTGATATACCCTACCCGTGACATTGAAGCATGTCCCATAATGATAGCTTCCACTTGACGATTGTTATTATTATGGCAAGTGAGCTATCCCGACTGCACAATGGTGAAGTCACTTAGTTCACCTCGTTGTACCTACACACCCTCATCGATGATTACCCACACTCCTCCCTTCCTCGAGGATCTACTAACAGAACATGGTTAGAACTATCGCGTAATATAGCCGAAAGGAAGTCATTAAAAAAAGAAAAATGTCTGTTAATTTTCAGGTCAGCATACTCTTATCTTTTATTTGTTCCAATGGCCTAACATCGAGAAAGTATAACTTAAGCTAACTTATGATCTAACTTACTAACTTTACCTGTTGATGTTGAACAAAAGAAAATACTTAAACTTCATAATTCTCATATAACTTTCACAAAACTTGCAATTATCCTTCAGTACTTGTGGTTAAATTTCAATAAACTTTCATAATTCTCTTGTCCTTCAATAACCAAAACAAAACTTTCCTTAATTTTCGAAAGGAGAAACATTCGATTCGCTTGCAATGGTTGCTCTACTTCAATTCCAATTCAAATAGGTTAAAACTTCTCTTATCCCGGTCCAAAATCTTGATCCTGATTTGAAATTTAACTATTCGGTAGTTTTAAAAGGATGTTTCACATTTACTCAGTCTGTATTCTAATACTGGATAGCTTATTAACCTTTTATTCCCTGATCTGCCTCTTCTTTACACTGTCACTATATTGCGAATTCAAAACAAATGGAATCACCCTAAAAGTAAGCTGCTCTTTCCCTCTTCTTCTTTCTTTGATGTTGAGAAATGATAAACTAAATGCATGTGAATACTCTTCTTGAACCTCAAATAATGTATACCCTCGTAAATCTTGTTGAAATAGCTAAGAATCCTATAAAAACTTTATCCGAAGTCAAGATGACAAGACCTATAGTGAGTCCGACGATATGGATACCACTAACGAGGATAAAAACGGTTGACCGAAGCAGCTAACGCGATGTCGATGAACTCAGTGTATAAACAAAAAATTTTACTTTAAAAGTCTCAGAAGCTGAAAAGGCAAATGAAATGTTAATAGCGCATATGCACACACCCGTTCGGTGTATGCTTGATATAATAATAAAGCAATATGTAAGATAAAGGTTAAATAGGCAAATGAATAAGCATGCATGAGAATAATAGGTAAATGGTTATGATTCTGCTCTCTCAATACGCTCCTCGGTGATGTTGTTGTTCCTATTGAATTTTGGGGCAAGCATCAAAATAAAAAAAATCAATTGGCAAAGTGCCATAGGATTGCACTGCTGTCTTCGCCTTGTCACGCCAACTGCTACTGGTTTGAATCGGGAATGTCCCACAACGAATTTGTAAAAAGGGAGGATATCCAGTCCGGGTCTCACTTTACAAAAAAATGATGCTTGCTCATACACAAAAGGAAGAATTGAATCACCTGACGCAAATCTCTACTTTATTAATAGGACAAAGTAATCACGACTAGATAACACTACCACAATAATCTAATGACATACGGGGTACCTTTTGCTTGATGTGACTATTCACATGTATACTTAAGCATATGCTACGTCATGCGTATATGTTGCGATCACGTTGTGTTGATGAGGTGGAGTCCCACGATGTGATTCAGGAAGCATATGTAGAGCGGTGGCTTCTATCTATGCAGCTGTTGGCGCATGTAAACTGACGCTGGCATCGCAAATTGTTCCGAACAATGTCCAGTGGCACTCCCACTAGTGGCGTATAAATGTGACGTTGATGCCTTTGCACGAAAGTCCTTTCTTCCTTCTTCCTATTTTATGGTTGCTGAAGTATGTTCGTTGACAAGCAGTGATATAGATATGTGGTTGTGCATTGGTGTGAGCATGCGTAAGTATTCAGCGATTCTATGCAATGTTGAGCTCCGTGGTAATGACCAACACGTAAGCAATTCAGGTTATGCACGCAGTGTACGTGCAAACACACGCGGCGACTAAATGGTGTGTGCGGATGTGATTGTACACTGCTCGCTTATTTTAGCAAATAAAGTTGCAAAAAAAAAAAAATCACGTGCCTTCAATGTGGCAAGCACAGCAGCTGATGTGCAGAATATTGGCGCGTTTACTTTTGTCCTACGCCTCGCTCGACATATGCACACATGTGTGTAATATGGCTATCTTCAGCAAGAATCTTCGCGAGGTATGCTATTTTTTGATTGTACAGACACGTGCCAAATTAACTGGGCCTTAAGTTTTAATTATGGGCACTCTAGCACGACGCCTTGCTGCCGCACAAATGTACCGTGCGTTTACCGTTGCGTGCAAGAAAATGGAGTCTCACACATGCACTTTGCGCAAATTATACAACAATGCACACAATTCCTTCAGGAATATCCGGGATACACTGAACACCGATGGCACCATACACCCAATCTGCTTCTCCGGAGGTGATCCACCATGCACAACCACTCGTCAACAAGATCTGCAGTATGTTAATAATCAATCATACACCAGAATAATTTGTATATGATACTAATGTATAATTTATGATTGTGTGAGCACTCGGTCAGAAGTTGCAATTTTTTGAATAAAATTAATTTTTTTTTTATTTCTTTAGCAGCCCTGCGATTTGAAGTTGTTGCTCGCTGGGTTGAGTATTTGAGAGTGACCTGTTGCTTTTTCTCCGGCTTCCTGGAAGTCCATACTGGAAAAAGTTTGTGCCTGAGAGAAATTTCGAGCATGGGAAATCATGACATCCAGTCATATTATTTCTCTACGACACATATCCCGATGAGGATATTTTTCCTCAAATAGGGCAATTCTGTTGCTGTCATGTTGTCTGATAGGGGTATTTTTCTGGCTGTCATATTCCAAACAGGAAAGAGAGAAGCAATCATCAGTATATTTCTGGGGAGTGTTCACATGGTCGGTGGTGCTGTTCGCACTTGCTCAGATTTTCATTTGGGAAGTGTCCACATGGTGTTAAGTGTTGTCAACGCTTGTTTTGATTCGTAACAAACTGACAGATAACTATCAGTTGGACAATACGAGGAAAAAAGTCGATGCGGCCGATATATTTCTCCTGTAATAGTCAATCTGAACCTACAACTAGGCTGTCACTCTAGTGTTCGAAAATTGGAATTGTCATTTCTGGTCTGAGCAGAAAATGTTCCTTAGGGGCGTGACAGCACATGGAACGAAACTGCGTTTGCAGAACAACAAAACAATCTAACACTATTTCCATGTTGCTACACCTTACAGAAACGCAAAATCCCATACTAACCATTAACTGCAGATCCATTATATGCTAAAGTCAAGAAATAAAGCAATGACAGATACTTACCAATTGCTACCAAACAGGCATCGTGACATTTCTGTCACCTGAAAATATCCTTTGGTACCTAGAGCAAATATTACTAGAGCTGTCAAAATCATAATTTTTCGGAACTGTCAAATGACCAAGTGATTAGCTACCCCAAAATGTCTTTGGCAACTCAGAATTTCGTTATCAATATTTTACTCTCCATGCCGAATCCCCATCTTCTAGTGTAACTAGAGCCTCAGTTTATGTCAAGACGTTCGAATGTCGATCATAACACACAACTTTACGTGTAAATCCATGCCTTGGCAGAAGTAACGCAGTGTGAACCGAACATTAACATTCGTTACTTCAACCCATTTAACTCGCTAGTCTAACTGGAACGGCATTCTGGAAAGTAAAATAAGATTGGAAGTACGGCGCTATCTGATTGGTGCCGGCTATTGTGGAACTCATATCCGTCTGCTAACTTCATTTTGAAGATAGACAGCGGTGAGGCAACAACCCCAGCACAGAACTTTTTCGTTCTTTAAAAAAGAAAATAAAAAGCAGCAAGTCGTGCTTGCCTCCATATTATTGCGAGGACCAATAAAGTTCGTCAATTGCTTAAGCAATTGACCATTATATTCTCAACTCACTGATAATTCTTTACAAGGTAAGTCGGATGAATAAATTTTTTTGTGTTCGCCAAAGCAAATTTTTTTTTGCCTTGACGAGAAACACGAAGACGACGCCACATGGCTAACGCGTGTCTTTTCTTTCAAGGACCCCAAGGATCCAACCAGCAGGAGCGCTATTACCCACCACTACTGAAATAGGGTGAGGCAGACGAGGTTGCAGTTTTTCTGGTCTATTATTTCCTGTATTCCGCACGAAGGAGCAGAAACATTTTTTTGCCAATAACTTTATATATAAAGTGTGAATTTACTTACGATATATCCTTAAATTGTGCGCGCATATCCGCGCAATAAAATTATTCATGGATGCATATAGCATCGTGGATTTGGAAGGCCAAGACTTGTGCGTCGTCCCGTTTTATTCTTTTCGACCACGCCAATTCCTTTATGTATGCGACACGTGCGTCTGCATGGCACTAGACGCATCGTCCGATATTTATAAAAGCATTCTAAGTGGGTCTGATCGACGTTGATCCGAATGCTGGCTCGTCGACAACCCCGAAAGTGCCAGGAATCCTGATCAGATTTACTTTCACCTGGCACATGTCCTTTTTACGTGCATAGATCATAGCACGTGGACACATATACTCACCAATGGCTTCCATGCCCAACATTTAATCACCAATGGCTTCCATGCCCAACATTTAATCACCTATGGCTTCTATGCCCAGATCTCTTGTTTGTGACCAAGGGACAGTGTCGGACGTCCGTACTGAATTCCTATTATCAACATTCGTTGTTTTAATCATCCTTAGCAATCTGCCACCATAGACAGTTGTTCAAGATACGGTTTTTACTCGGTTTTAGTAACTTTTTTATACTTATAATGTCGGTAGCGACCAATTGTTCGCGTTTCAACGCCGCGTTGATTCTTTTGAATCACTTCTGGAGCATATCGCTCATACTTAATACTCACTCACCTTGATTCACTCACTTTAAATACTCACCTTTTTTTTTTGTCGATTGTTTTGAAATCTTGTTTCGTCAACTGTTACTTTTGACCGATTTACTATCGCCAAACTCGTTGATCAAATCCTAAACGCAACGGATATACCTAAGATCCATTTGGTACATCGGTTTTGTATTCAATTCTTATACCAAGACACCTGAACAATTAAAGATTCAAGATAAAGTTAATCAATGTTCGCTCTATAGCCCAAGCAGCTAAGAGAAAGAGAGCGACAATAGGATAAAATAGTGCTGACGATAAATAGATAACAATATATATATAACACTAATAACTTTTACAGGTACATTTCTGGAGTGCACTTCCGAAACGTCGTAAAGTGAATTTTCGAGACTCATTCTACCCAGTTGGTAGAGGTCTCAGTCACGAATTTATAATATATTGAAATTTATAGTTTATTATTTAATTACACACTATATTGACTCATACATTTACAATTGATTAAGCGCATGAAGCCAAACTGGATTCATACGTATATGGTACCTTTATATCTTGATTTCTTTGAATGATATTTTTTTTTGGGTGGGAATTCTGATACTTTAGTCTTTTGTTTGTCGTGTTTTCATCCTTGTCTTAGAGTTATCCTGTCCGCATACAGGATCAACTTAGATTTTCTCGCGGTTAAAGAAAGCGTTTATTAACCATTAGAGACAACGCGTAGCGAATGTTTTGACGCCGCGTTAGAAAAAGTATTAGCTACAAAATTTAACTATCAATAATTAGCTCAGTCAATTGAAGAGACAACGACCCGCGCATCGTTCAGAGAGCAATCTTAAATTCACTTCTCTTGCAAATTTTACTTGATATTACTAGAAATATTTCACACTTTCATTATTCCTTAACTTTTCCAATTAGCTTGTAAGAAAACAACCATTACTTTTAGATTAAAGTTCAGTAGCGCATATAAAGAAAGCGCAAACATTCAATTTCTTTGATTTTAATAAGAAAAAGAAATAATTATTTGTGAAATAACCTCACTTGTAAGTGACTTAGTTTTTTTTGATTCCAGATATAATAATAAATAATTTGAGATCTCTTAATAGAATTTATAGATTAGTTCTAAATAGGTATATAAGGCAGTAAATGTAAGATTTATTTGATATTTTTTTATTTTAATAAATAAGACACTTTATTATAACGTTTTTCTGAAACTTTTGGTGGTTGATTCATTTCGTTGAAATTTTATTTGAAGACTTTCAGAATTTTCAGGATGACAGTTTAAGTTAATTATAGGGAGGGTGGTATCCCTCACAAAACCTTCGGATGGAGTAAGTGGGTGTGTGTTCGATTTTTCTTTTCGAGGTTGTAATGTAGTACAGCTTTGATATTTAGTTTTAGATGATGAATTTCATGGTATAGGTAGTTTAGAGTTTCAGACAAGCAGGTTTTAATTTGCTTGCTTATCATGTCAGGGGCTGCCCGCAAACATTGTAGAGTCATGGGGACTCAAGAGGTCCAGGGTCAGCCAACGGATGAGAACAGGAGAGATGATTTCTGTGATCATTTTGGGTGGGTTGTGAAGGGAAAACTCCTTGGGCTGCATTAATTTCGATATTTTAAATACGGAGCGCCACTGCTGCCACCTATCGGCAGAAAAACTTCCCTACAGTTATACATAGATAAGTTTCTATGAAAAATTTGCGAGACAGACTTACTTACGAAATTGCCTCCGAATTTCATTCTCTATGGTTACCCGTGACGTCAATGGTAGTTAAAAGAAGCATGGTCGACATCCCGAGAATTTTTATTATTCGTGACATGACGTCACAGACACTTAGCTAATAATAGCAATGTATGTGCTACACGCACCCACCATTCATTTTTACCGTCCGTATTCCAGATATCGCTGCAGTACAATTTTATAGTACAGCCAAGTTCACCTTTTTGACTGAACAATGAAACGGCCATACACATAGGTACTGACAGATAGCGCGATACCAGGATACAGTCCGATGTCCGTTGAATATGAAATGTTCATCCGTCCGAATTCTTATTTTGATCTGTCACATAAAGTTAAATGCACGAAGTCTTGACGGTAGCATTATGACGTACGTCAAGGTGTGATATCCGCACTACAAAAACAGTAGGTAGAACTTTTTCTGATTTTAAAGTTTACACACGATATCTTATTCCACTGCAATATGACGTTTGACATCTATATGCATGCTACATTGAAATGCCTTTCTGTCATTTGACATAAGTGTCAGATACTATGAATATATATTATTTTTTTTTACGAAGTACATTTTTGGTGACAGCTTCCGCTACAACGTAGCGACACCAAACCCAAAGTGGTATATTGTCACAGTGAGTTGAAATATTTGGTAAGCTTGTAAATTTATCCTCTACGGCATTTAAGTTAGTCCTTTTCAGTCCTTTCGAATATGTTTTACAACATATTTCTTCCGTCGGAAGCATTTAAATTAGTCAACCTTCTGTATTACATTAGTTGTTGTCAGCCAAATACTCAGCTACAATATGCAGCTGAAACAATATGGAATTTCCATACGTCGGTACTACAGTTTATACCGATTCAGTATCATGAGTAGCAAAAAGCAAGTGAGTTTCCTTGTTCTGCCGCAGCTACTTGCCCAAGAATGGCAGTAGTTGTATGTCTAGCCATACATACCCCATTTTGAAGAAACCAATCGGCGCAGAAAGAACTTATCTGCAGAACAGTCAATTTTTTTTTGTAATTTTTTACAAAGAGCGATCCAATTGCAATTGCAATTGGATAACATGAATTTATATTCACCCATCTTTACTTTAATCAGGTAAGAATAATTTTTGTTATCAATCATGAGTAATGATGGTATATGCCAGCATTACGAAAAGATTGATGAAGCAAGGCCACAAGAAAATGGTGCTTAAGAGTTTTTTTTTTTGCATCATCAGGGACTCCAGACCAAGTAGGAACAATAGCAGAGGAGCAAATTACTCGCCAGGCATATGCTGCGCACCCAACGAAGCGGGCAAACCAGATTCACCGCCCCTTTTAAGGATTTATCGACAGATTCCACGGTGTTCTGTACACGTGGCGAATCTTCTTCCTGAAATTAATATATATATCTGTGCGCCACAATGCAATTCATTTTACGCATTATTAAATTAATGGACGCATGTTCCACCCGATAAATCTCGAAATCCTCTACTTATTCTTGGTCGGATGTCTCAATTTTGAAGTGATTTTAGGAGCTACCGCTCATTTATGCCATTACTCAGGCATTGGTAGGATTTTGCGGATATCTACAAGGAGCAACGAGGTGTGCGTCAGCGTTGATCCGATTTCGGCTCGTTGACGACCACACCGCATCCTCCTCCTTGATTGATACCGCCCACTGGTAGGCATCACTAGACGGATTCATCAGTCGTACCCCTATTTGGTACTGAAATTCACTTGGCAGAAGCCACATTCATCACTTTCAAGGAATTTATACATACACTATGGGACGTCTGGCGGGAGTATTTTACACCGATGCCGGTCCTCAATTACTCATCATTTCGCTGTAAGCATCGAGGGAGCACCTATAACTTCAACCTCGCATATTAATGACGCAGTCACGTCGAGGGAGCAACATAATTTTACCATAACCACATCAATGTGGAGCAGCAGAGCTGAAACTTTCTCATCCCTGGAAGAGACTTTAAGATTTTATAAATAGATACTTATGTATTTATATATGTATCAGTAATCAGGTAACGATTATTTTGCTTTTTATTTGATGATATATGTGGGAGCTTCTCTGCTCAAGTATTATGATTCAACATCCATTGGCGAACGCTTTCAAGTTTTTTCTTTGAGCGTTCGACGTCAGCGACATACGTCAGAAAGCCACGGACGGTGGCCAATAAATTTCATGATTGTGATTGACACTGCTACAAATAGTGTGCCACACCCCTAACTGGTGTACCCTAATAATAATAAATTATATTTTTGCTTCCTTAAGTATTTATAAAACCTTGATATATATAAATCCGTGTGTTGAAATCTCAGATTCTTGAAGTTCGAATTTTGTTTTATGATAAAACCTTCTTCGCCATAAATCGCTAAATTTACTAAAAATGCAGCCGAATTTTTACGTGGCAGTAATAGTGTCATGACCGGGTTTCTGAATGTAAAGTGCTATGAATTCGTAATTGTCGGAAAATAAAGTGAAGTGCTACATTTAACTATTTGTGTCGGATAAGAATAATTTCTTATAGTTTTTTTTATGTTTAATTGCACTGGAGATATCTTTCGATACCCAGCCTTTATCTTTTGTTTTACTCACTTGGTCTTTTGGACCCCACTCATTCCTCTTTGCGTCGGTAGCGACCATCTTCACTCGCGTTTAAACGCCGCGTTCGCGTTTCCTGGAAGCGACAACTTTGGGTTGCGTTCTCAGACTTTTTACACTTTTTCTGAAAGTTTTTTTTTTCTTTTGTAACGTCGTATCGTACATCGTGTTTCGTGTATTTTTGGAGTTACAAATGATAAAATCGCGTCCATTAGCAGCATACTCCAGCTGTGTCTGTCGTGTCTGCGACATACGTTCCGATAACAAGGCACCATCGGATAATTTTGAAGCAACTATAAAATCTAAAATTGAGAAGTCAGAAGAATGATATGATCGGCTGACGATACCATTCAGTAGATAGTATATGTACATCTATATCCTTATATTTACTAATCATTTTCAGCGAACCCTGGAGTGCACTTCCGGACCAGCGTTAAACGATATAGCTATATCTCACTACGAAGTAGTTTTTTTGTTTTTAGTGGACTTTATTGAATTGAAATTCAAAATAAAAGTTTAGTGACCTTTAGTCCAAATGCGTTTCGCCCAGGTACAACAGTTGGCCTCATCAGTTAGATGCTGTTGTACCCTTCTAAGACGCAAAATTTTGGTCGATGGTTACCGACATTTGATAAAATTACAGCATGAATACACTGTGAATTCTATTTTTAGGGGAATTCGTTTGAATTCATGCACCTAAAACTATACATATATAAATATATATATATACCCGTGGTCTAGCCGAAGTTAACGAAGTAGTTTTTTTGTTTTTAGTGGACTTTATGGAATTGAAATTCAAAATAAAAGTTTAGTGACCTTTAGTCCAAATGCGTTTCGCCCAGGTACAACAGTTGGGCTCATCAGTTAGATGCTGTTGTACCCTTCTAAGACGCAAAATTTTGGTCGATGGTTACCGACATTTGATAAAATTACAGCATGAATACACTGTGAATTCTATTTTTAGGGGAATTCGTTTGAATTCATGCACCTAAAACTATACATATATAAATATATATATACACCCGTGGTCTAGCTGAAGTTAACGAAGTAGTTTTTTTGTTTTTAGTGGACTTTA
Organism: Platycheirus albimanus; assembly: GCA_916050605.2. Taxonomy (NCBI): domain Eukaryota; kingdom Metazoa; phylum Arthropoda; class Insecta; order Diptera; family Syrphidae; genus Platycheirus; species Platycheirus albimanus. The sequence continues at coordinate 326,225,115 of OU696696.1, read as the reverse complement.
TTGAATTGAAATTCAAAATAAAAGTTTAGTGACCTTTAGTCCAAATGCGTTTCGCCCAGGTACAACAGTTGGGCTCATCAGTTAGATGCTGTTGTACCCTTCTAAGACGCAAAATTTTGGTCGATGGTTACCGACATTTGATAAAATTACAGCATGAATACACTGTGAATTCTATTTTTAGGGGAATTCGTTTGAATTCATGCACCTAAAACTATACATATATAAATATATATATACACCCGTGGTCTAGCCGAAGTTAACGAAGTAGTTTTTTTGTTTTTAGTGGACTTTATTGAATTGAAATTCAAAATAAAAGTTTAGTGACCTTTAGTCCAAATGCGTTTCGCCCAGGTACAACAGTTGGGCTCATCAGTTAGATGCTGTTGTACCCTTCTAAGACGCAAAATTTTGGTCGATGGTTACCGACATTTGATAAAATTACAGCATGAATACACTGTGAATTCTATTTTTAGGGGAATTCGTTTGAATTCATGCACCTAAAACTATACATATATAAATATATATATACACCCGTGGTCTAGCCGAAGTTAACGAAGTAGTTTTTTTGTTTTTAGTGGACTTTATTGAATTGAAATTCAAAATAAAAGTTTAGTGACCTTTAGTCCAAATGCGTTTCGCCCAGGTACAATAGTTGGGCTCATCAGTTAGATGCTGTTGTACCCTTCTAAGACGCAAAATTTTGGTCGATGGTTACCGACATTTGATAAAATTACAGCATGAATACACTGTGAATTCTATTTTTAGGGGAATTCGTTTGAATTCATGCACCTAAAACTATACATATATAAATATATATATACACCCGTGGTCTAGCCGAAGTTAACGAAGTAGTTTTTTTGTTTTTAGTAGACTTTATTGAATTGAAATTCAAAATAAAAGTTTAGTGACCTTTAGTCCAAATGCGTTTCGCCCAGGTACAACAGTTGGGCTCATCAGTTAGATGCTGTTGTACCCTTCTAAGACGCAAAATTTTGGTCGATGGTTACCGACATTTGATAAAATTACAGCATGAATACACTGTGAATTCTATTTTTAGTAGAATTCGTTTGAATTCATGCACCTAAAACTATACATATATAAATATATATATACACCCGTGGTCTAGCCGAAGTTAACGAAGTAGTTTTTTTGTTTTTAGTAGACTTTATTGAATTGAAATTCAAAATAAAAGTTTAGTGACCTTTAGTCCAAATGCGTTTCGCCCAGGTACAACAGTTGGGCTCATCAGTTAGATGCTGTTGTACCCTTCTAAGACGCAAAATTTTGGTCGATGGTTACCGACATTTGATAAAATTACAGCATGAATACACTGTGAATTCTATTTTTAGGGGAATTCGTTTGAATTCATGCACCTAAAACTATACATATATAAATATATGTATACACCCGTGGTCTAGCCGAAGTTAACGAAGTAGTTTTTTTGTTTTTAGTGGACTTTATTGAATTGAAATTCAAAATAAAAGTTTAAGGACCTTTAGTCCAAATGCGTTTCGCCCAGGTACAACAGTTGGGCTCATCAGTTAGATGCTGTTGTACCCTTCTAAGACGCAAAATTTTGGTCGATGGTTACCGACATTTGATAAAATTACAGCGTCTTAGAAGGGTACAACAGCATCTAACTGATGAGCCCAACTGTTGTACCTGGGCGAAACGCATTTGGACTAAAGGTCACTAAACTTTTATTTTGAATTTCAATTCAATAAAGTCCACTAAAAACAAAAAAACTACTTCGTTAACTTCGGCTAGACCACGGGTGTATATATATATTTATATATGTATAGTTTTAGGTGCATGAATTCAAACGAATTCCCCTAAAAATAGAATTCACAGTGTATTCATGCTGTAATTTTATCAAATGTCGGTAACCATCGACCAAAATTTTGCGTCTTAGAAGGGTACAACAGCATCTAACTGATGAGCCCAACTGTTGTACCTGGGCGAAACGCATTTGGACTAAAGGTCACTAAACTTTTATTTTGAATTTCAATTCAATAAAGTCCACTAAAAACAAAAAAAACTACTTCGTTAACTTCGGCTAGACCACGGGTGTATATATATATTTATATATGTATAGTTTTAGGTGCATGAATTCAAACGAATTCCCCTAAACATAGAATTCACAGTGTATTCATGCTGTAATTTTATCAAATGTCGGTAACCATCGACCAAAATTTTGCGTCTTAGAAGGGTACAACAGCATCTAACTGATGAGCCCAACTGTTGTACCTGGGCGAAACGCATTTGGACTAAAGGTCACTAAACTTTTATTTTGAATTTCAATTCAATAAAGTCCACTAAAAACAAAAAAACTACTTCGTTAACTTCGGCTAGACCACGGGTGTATATATATATTTATATATGTATAGTTTTAGGTGCATGAATTCAAACGAATTCCCCTAAAAATAGAATTCACAGTGTATTCATGCTGTAATTTTATCAAATGTCGGTAACCATCGACCAAAATTTTGCGTCTTAGAAGGGTACAACAGCATCTAACTGATGAGCCCAACTGTTGTACCTGGGCGAAACGCATTTGGACTAAAGGTCACTAAACTTTTATTTTGAATTTCAATTCAATAAAGTCCACTAAAAACAAAAAAACTACTTCGTTAACTTCGGCTAGACCACGGGTGTATATATATATTTATATATGTATAGTTTTAGGTGCATGAATTCAAACGAATTCCCCTAAAAATAGAATTCACAGTGTATTCATGCTGTAATTTTATCAAATGTCGGTAACCATCGACCAAAATTTTGCGTCTTAGAAGGGTACAACAGCATCTAACTGATGAGCCCAACTGTTGTACCTGGGCGAAACGCATTTGGACTAAAGGTCACTAAACTTTTATTTTGAATTTCAATTCAATAAAGTCCACTAAAAACAAAAAAACTACTTCGTTAACTTCGGCTAGACCACGGGTGTATATATATATTTATATATGTATAGTTTTAGGTGCATGAATTCAAACGAATTCCCCTAAAAATAGAATTCACAGTGTATTCATGCTGTAATTTTATCAAATGTCGGTAACCATCGACCAAAATTTTGCGTCTTAGAAGGGTACAACAGCATATATCTCACTACCCCATTGGTAGTAGAGACTTACTTTACTATATTGATTTTATTATATTCTTTTGTTTTGATTAATATTGATTATCGAACATACGAATGAACGCGAACTGTGTTCAGGAGTATGGGGTATTGATTTTATAAACATATTTTGACATTTTTTTTTATAATTGCTTTGCTACGATCTAAAATCTTCTCTGCTGATTACAACGTCTTTATTTTTTTTTATGACTTGTCTTATTCGCGATACACTTTTGTCCTTGACAGTCCCCGTGTTGTTATTTTTTTTTTTTCAATAGATATGAGGAACATTAAAGTTTTTTTAGACAAAGTATACAAACTTCTTTGAATTAAATTCTCGATAAACTTTCAAGAAATAGTATTGAATCTTAACCGCCGCGTTAAAGTTTTTTTTTTGAAGTAGAGGTTTCTCATTTAAAAACAAAGTACTATTTATCGATACCTGTAATAATAATAAGTATACTTGGATAATAAAGTTTTTACCTTTAAGTAACTTTACTTGACACTTTAAAGTAGTCTTTCGTCAAAAGCATATAACACTTTTGATCTTTCTGTTTCTTAAAGTAAAGTAAGGATTTTAGATAATATAATTTCAAGATAAGATTCTGATTAATTATTAAGTTAAGACAATTTCTTTCGTTGTTAGATTTTAAGTTAAATAATATTGAATAAATACTAATCTCGTTGATTATAACGTTTGAAGAAACTAATTTGCGATTTTCTTGTTATTTCTTTGGAGTTAATTCATAACCTTTGAAGAATGCTACAGATATCTTTTGAGATGGAGTAATTTTATTATAGGGAGGGTGGTATCCCTCAACCTTTCAGGATGGAACAGGGTGGGTTTGTCGTTTATTGAAGTTTGATACTATGTTTTGAGTCAACGTAATGAAGTAAGCAAGCAATCTTTTAGCTTGCTTTTTTATATTAGGGGTTGTCCGTCAAAATATATCCGAGTCGTATGGACTCGTGGGTCTATAGGATAACCAAGGCTGTTTTAGAGAGAGATGATTTTCTGAAACAGATTGGGTGGGTTGAGAGACCAGGGGATCGTACTTCACCTTAGATCCTCCCTCCCCTCAGGGTTAGACACCTCCTTATCACCATACAGCGTATCATCGTGGCAGCTGTATGGTTGGATGACAATCACAATCTGCCACTGCAACCTCGAATACCTAAGGTTTGCTGATAGTTTAGATACTTACGTGTAGTGTTCAATAGGGCGATTGTTATAAACCAAACATGAATCTTCTTCTCTGTCTACGTTTTCACTCACTAGAGAAATAAAGAGGTGCTATCTAGAATCGATTCATATTTAACTTCAATGTTGGTAGATCTTGATTTGGACGACTGTGAGGGCCATCAAGCGATTCAATATTACTTATTCGAACTCATCCATCAGAGTTCAACGGTCGGCAGGATAATAAGAGGTAACACCGGTTGTGCAGATCCCGGAGCAAGTGCCCATGGCCTGGCTGAGCTAGCTGTGGCATGGGTGCTGCCGGCCAACGCGACGGTCGATCTCAACCTCTACTCTACGTTGTCGCATGCCGTTCTTACCAGTCACTCTTTCTGAGTAACTGGCGAGAAAGGGGGCGTTGCCGGCATAGAGTTGCTTCCATCCCATAGGCACAGAAACATTTACGATAGCTAGATACTCGATTGCTGACTGGAGTAAGACCTCTGGTTTTTGCCTAAAATTTCCTCATACTAAGAAAGCATCATAGATCTAGCTACGTTCGTGGGGATTTAAGTATTGTCCTTGGTTTTAGGTGTGTACTAAAACATAATAGAGCTGCAAGGTGAACACCTAGGACTTGCGGCGGATAGGCGTGGACATGCTATCGGATATACTCCAGGCTGTTCTACGGGACTTTGTAGTCAGAACCTGGAGGTATGCTGGTGGATGGTTCACGCTTCTGTGATGGGGATGGAGATGGAAATTAGAAGAATGGGGGGAGAGGAGTAGGGAGAATGAGTTACTGTACTAGCGAAGTGTAAGTATGTCTTTTATATGGATGCCAGATACACCGATGTACGGGCGAAGATCTATGGAGTTACTGTTCCTTGGCATAGGGCCCATGGATGGTCGGGGTGCTTATTTCTTCCTGCTTCCTCTCTGGCTTATGGTGTCAATGGGCATGGGTTCGGATCTTAGATATCCATAGGGTGTTTAGGTGAAGAGGTGGTGCCTATTGGCGGTGGTAAGTAGTTCCCTCTCGCTTTTAAATTTTTCTCTATATATTTTTACGTTACAGTTGTGAGACTAGGAGGGTCTGTTTAACACCTTAGGTCCTCCCTCCCCATATAGTTAGACACCTTTTCTGCCACCTTTTGCATATCACCGTGGCAGCAAAAGGGGCGGAAGTTAATAATATGCCACAGCAGTCACGAACTCCTATGACTCGCTTGCAATTAGTTTCTTCCGTGTCTCGTTCACTGGGTTAGTGAAATAATTTAATCGCGAAATCTTTTCCTTCGATTTACGATTTCACTCTTTATAAAGAAGAGGTGCGATTTTGAGTCAACTTTTTCTTCCTAATCAATTCTGACATACCTTTTCTTCAATGGTTATGAGGGCCAATAAGCATTATAACATTAATTATTCGAACATGCACATCTTATGTTCAACGGTCGGCAGTGAAAAATAAGAGGTAACACCGGTCAGATAGATCCCGAAGCAAGTGCCTACGGCCTGGCTGAGCTAGCTACGGCTATGGTACTGCCGGCCACCGCGACGGTCGATCTAGGCCACGACCTTACGTTGTCGCATGCCGTTCCCATCGTCTGCTCTTCTCGGGTAGCCGATGAGAAAGGGGGCGTTGCCGGCGAAGGGTTGCTTCCATCCCATTCACGTGAATACAGCTGACGTCAACTTAATGCAAACATGTGAACTGGAGTAGAGCATCCGGTAGAGTTAAAGCAATGGTTATTAAATTCGCATAGCAAGTTTAGATACGTCTGCAGGGATATTAGTAGGGTCCTTGGTTTATAGGTGTAGGCTACTGTGTGAACCAGCTGCGAGCAGAACACCTAGCACTCGTGGCGGATAGGCGTGAACATGCTGTCAGGTACCCTCTAGGCTGTTCGACGGGGTTTTGTAGTCAGTACCTATGGTAGGCTGGTGGATGGTTCTCGCTTCTGTGATGAGGATGGAGATGAAGTTGAAAGAATGGGAAGGGGAGCAGGGAGAGCAAGGTGCCGTGTTAGCGAAGTGTAAGTATGTCTATTGCAGGGATGCTGAATACACCGATACACGGGTGGTTGCTGGTGAAGATATCGTTCTTTGATATAGGAGTCAAGGATAGGTATGGGTGCTTGTCTCTTCCGGCTTCCTCTTCGGTTTGTGGTGACGATAGGCATTGGGTTCGGGGCTTAGGTATCCATAGGATGTTTGAGTGACGGGGTTTGGCATCTGTTGGTCATCATAAATTAAATGTTCCTTTTAACATTATTTTTACGTTACCAAATGGCGGCCAAAGTGTGGCTAAGTGTTAAGTCACATGCGCCCTGTTTTGTGCGTTGAGTAATAGGTAGAAACGATTTTTTTTTAATTTCATTCTTTTAACATAATTTTTATGTTACAATTTGGTGCGTGCAAAATTTATTACGTGGATTTTTGTTAACTTTAAACTTATCACTCATCAAAATTCCACTGCATTTTCGTTTTCTGGTCCAAGGAGGTCATCACTCGCTGCTTCTGCCACTAGGGATATAATTTAGCTCAGCTCACTTTGAAATTTTCATCCACGTGTTATTTGCAGTTTTTTTTTGATGCTGATCCTTGCTTACTTCGTGGCTTTTCTTCACTCGTTTCAAAATGGCTCAAGCGCTTTCCTTAGCAGCTCTTCGTTATACACGTGGCCACCTTAAAGGTTCGTTGATGAGGCTTTCGTCCTATACAGAAGCTATTAATTATCAGGTTTCAATTTCTGACTTAGAAGTCCGATTAAGCAAAGCAACTAGTGCGTGGGATGAATTTAATACCACGCAAAAATTAATGTACGAGCTTGAAAGTATGGAAGGCTATACGGACCCGCTTCCAGAGTACGAGGAATTCGAGGCCAAGTTCTAAGCGGTGCAATCGAGCTTAATGTCGGCCATTAGACAACGTGAAAAGTTAGAAGAAAGCCATGATATCGTCGGCCTTCTTGCTGATCAGCAAAAATTAATCATCGAATCGCTGAATAAATCGCGTTGCACGGAATCTAAATCGGATTTCTTTTTACCTAAAATCTGTTGAATAATGTGTATTACCCTTAACGATTAACACACCTTGTCAAATATGATTTTATGAAGTGCAGCTAGCTTCACGTTGATCAGCTGTTCTTTCTTTTTTGTTTTTCGCAAACGCTTACTTTACTCTTGAACAAGCCGCCAACCATTTTGGTTTACCTTTGAATAAACATTAAACTTTATATTCTTTTTCATGTTAAATAAATTCTTTTTTAAATAACTTAAAAGACTTTGCTTTGCTCACAGGTTATGGGCCCTCAGTGCTATTAATAAAGTTTTGTTTGGTTTTCTATTTTATTTATTAAATAAAGTGAAGAAGTTTTTTTTACTTGTCTAAACTCGTGTTTTTTTTCAAAATGGTTGACGAAAGAGTCTGTATACCGAAATTAAACAATACAAATTGGCAAATCTGGAAAATTCGCGGAGAAAGTTTTCTTGCAAGAGAAGACTTATTAAAAATCATCGAACAAAATGTTCCAGAAGAAAAGACCGATACGTGGAAAGCAAATGATCGGAAGGCCAAAGGTACAATTATACTTTTTCTTGGGGATAACCAGCTGTCCTTGGTTAAAAATTGCGCAAATGCAAAGAATGTGTGGGATGCCCTTCGCAACCACCACGAAAAAATTTCTCGATCAACCCGTGTGGCTCTTCTTAAAAAATTATGTTCCATACGGTTGCAAGAACATGGATATGTTGAAAAGCATTTGTTCGACTTTGAAGAGGTTTTCGACCGGTTGGATGCTGCTGGACATGTGTTGGATGTGGACACGAAAATTTGCATGGTGCTTCAAAGTCTTCCCGATTCATTCGAGACGTTGGTGTCAGCCTTAGACAGTCGCTCAGATAAGGAGGTCACAGTCGATTTCATCAAGCAGAAGTTAATTGACGAATACCATCGTCGCATAGATAGAGCTGACTCATCGAAAGAAAAGGCCATGAAAACGGATTCCAAACGAATAACGGAAACAAGGACCAGTTTCCATTGTAAAAAGGTTGGGCACATTCGATCAAACTGCAGAAAATACTTGGCATCTAAAAAGAAGGATCATGCCAAATGTAATGAGACAAATGTGGCTTTCGTTGCTGGGAGTGAAAATGTTGGTGTCTGGCTGATCGATAGTGGTGCCAGTTCGCACATGACAAGTGATAGGCATTTTTTCACGTCTATGACAGATTTTGACGGCATGCATGTTACCTTAGCTGATGGAAAACAAACTTTAACTGCAGGCCGAGGTGAAGGCGTTCTATCTTCTATGGGCAATAGATAATAATAAAAATCGTACCAAAATTACTCTACATGACGTGCTCTTTGTGCCAGGATTGGACGGGAGTTTGATATCTGTCAGTAGATTAATTGACAGAGACCTGGCAGTAAAATTTGATGAAAGTGGTTGTCAAATTCTAAGTTCAATTGGAAAGACCGTTGCTTTGGGTGCTCGATGGGGAAATCTGTACCAACTCCAAATTCAAGACAAATGTTCAAGTGCATCAGAAGGAACACACCACGCGAATTGTGAACATCTGTGGCATAGGCGTTTTGGACATCGAGATCCTGCCGCAGTGTAGCGAATGATTAGCGAAAATCTGGTAGAAGGTTTGGATGTTAAAAGCTGTGGTTTGAAATACGTCTGTGAATGCTGCATCGAGGGAAAACTTAGCCGAAAACCATTCCCTGAAGCTGTTGAACGAAAGTCAAAGAAACTGTTGGATATCGTCCATACTGATTTGTGTGGACCGATGAAAATACCAACACCATCTGGTAACAGGTACATAATGACGATGATAGACGATTATAGCCAATATACAGTTGTTTACCTTTTGAAACAAAAGTCCGAGGCAGCAGAACGCATCCAAAAATATGTTCGACAAACTAAAAATGTTTTTGGGAAGACACCTATCGTTATTCGATCTGACGGAGGAGGAGAGTATGATGACAAAAAGTTATTGCATTTTTACAGTACTCAAGGCATCAAGGCTCAGTTCACAACACCGTATTCCCCTCAGCAAAATGGCGTTGCTGAACGGAAAAATAGATCTCTTATCGATATGGTAACCTGTATGCTTCTGGACGCAGATTTACCCAAACGCTATTGGGGTGAAGCTGTTCTAACAGCAGCTTATATACAAAATAGAATTCCATCAAAATCAGTGTCAACAACTCCATTTGAACTATGGAATAAGGAAAAGCCATCATTGAAACACATGCGTGTTTTTGTGTGCCAAGCATTTGTGCATGTACCTAGTGTTAAACGTCAGAAATTTGATGGCAAATCCAAGAAGTTAACATTTGTTGGATACTCTGAACACCACAAAGGGTATCGATTTGCAGACTGTGAAACCGACAAGATAACAATAAGTCGTGATGCTCATTTTCTAGAACTGAAGGAGGAAGTTATACCAAAAATTCCACACCATGAAATTGAACGTTTTTCTGATGACGTCCCAATTAAATTAACTCCTGTTCCTGATAGAAGCCATCCAGTAGAACCAGTTGTAGATCCAGCAGATGATAGTTCCTGTGACGATGAATTTTTTGGATTTGAGGAATCAGTTCCTGAAAATGAGGAGGAGCTGGTTGAATCAAGACGATCAGGACGAAACACACAAGGCAAACTGCCACCTCATCTTAATGATTATATCGTTTGAAAAGCATCAGCAATCGATGAGCCTAAAAATTACAAAGAAGCCATAACAATTCTCGAATGGAAGAAAGCGATGGACGAGGAGATGGCATCCCACAGACACAATAACACATGGACTCTTACGCCGTTACCCAAAGGAAGGAAAGCTATTGGCTCAAAGTGGGTGTTTAAAACTAAATTCAACGAAAATAATCAAATATCAAGACACAAAGCCCGGATCGTTGCACAGGGATATACTCAGAAATTTGGCGTGGACTATGACGAGGTGTTTGCCCCTGTCACAAGAATAACAACGTTGAGGACGTTTTTGGCTGTAGCAGCGAAACAAAATATGTTCGTGAAACGTTTCGACGTGAAAACAGCATATCTGAATGGAGTCGTCGAAGAAGAGATTTTCATGAGGCAACCACCTGGTTATGAAGTGCTTGGAAAAGAAAGTTTTGTGGGTCAACTTAATAAAAGTATTTATGGACTGAAGCAGTCGGCACGTTGCTGGAACCAGACTTTGGATGAAGCTTTGAGGGAACTAAGTTTTAAGGTGTCAGCAGTGGACCTATGACCCATACATAAAGAAGTTCGGAAACCAGATATTGTACCTTATAGTCTACGTCGATGACCTTCTAGCTGGATGCACGGATGAGGGTATGATTGAACAATTTTATTCAGATATAAAAAGACAATTCCAGATAACATGCTTGGGAGATGTTCGTCACTTCCTTGGAATGGAAATCCAACGATCAGATACTGCATTTTGCATAACACTAAAGAACTACAGTAATAAAGTTATTGAAAAATTTGGGATGAGTTGTGCTAAACCTGCAAAAACACCAATGGACTCTGGATACTTAAAAATCGATGAATCAAGCGAATCTTTTCCTGATCCAACCTTATATCGTAGTCTTGTTGGAGCCTTGCTGTATTTGGCAGTTAATGCTAGACCTGATATTGCAATCAGCACTGCAATTTTAGGCAGGAAATTCAAAAACCCTTCAGAAGCTGATTGGACGGCCGCGAAAAGAGTACTTCGCTATCTCAAGGGCACCATAGACTACAAACTTTGTCTCGGTGGAATTTCTGAATGGAAGTTAGTTGGTTACTCGGATGCAGACTGGGCAGGAGACCAGGAGAGCAGAAAATCAACATCTGGAAATGTTTTCTTCTTTGGAGGACCTATTTCTTGGAATAGCCGACGACAGGATTGTGTTTCGCTCTCATCCATGGAGGCTGAATATGTTGCACTCAGCGAGGCATGCCAAGAACTCGTGTGGCTGCGACGTCTTCTTAAGGACTTTGGTGAGACTCAACATGAAACAACACAAATGAATGCGGACAACCAAAGCTGCATTGCTTTTGTCATCACAGAGAGATTAAGTCGACGATCAAACATATCGAAACCAGAGTACGTTTTGTAAGATGCTTATGCGACAACAACGAAGTATCCTTACAATACTGCGCAACAGATTCAATGTTAGCCGACATATTTACTAAGCCGCTGGGACCTATTAAGCAGTTGGAGTTTTGTAAGCTGCTTGGACTTTTCTAATGCCGGTTCATCGAGGAGGAGTGTTGAATAATGTGTATTACCCTTAACGATGAACACACCTTGTCAAATATGATTTTATGAAGTGCAGCTAGCTTCACGTTGATCAGCTGTTCTTTCTTTTTTGTTTTTCGCAAACGCTAACTTTACTCTTGAACAAGCCGCCAACCATTTTGGTTTACCTTTGAATAAACATTAAACTTTATATTCTTTTTCATGTTAAATAAATTCTTATTAAAATAACTTAAAAGACTTTGCTTTGCTAACAAAATCTACATCGAACCTTTTTCCGGGGAGTACGATCAGTGGCCATCATTTAGGGACATGTTTGAAAGTGCTGTCCACAGCAAACAGAATCTAACACCGGTTCAAAAAATTCTTTTTTTTAAATCTTGCCTGCGTAACACCGCTTTGAGTCTCCTCAGTCATCTTCCCCTTACAAACTCTACGTACGAGGATGCGTGGGCTAGACTAGTAAGGCGGTACGATAGGCCCCAGCACATAATAAACGGGTACATCAAATCATTTATGGAATTACCGTCGTCGAATCAGTGTAACGTCGAACAGTTACGGAAACTATCGAACGGTGCGGATGAAATTGTAAGGGGCCTGACAGCGGTGAATTCCCTCAGTAGAGATCGTGGATTATTTATTTATTGTTAAACAAGCTGGACTCAGAATCGCGGAAAGCATGGTCCGAAGACAGTAATTTGTTAGATAATCCTACAATCGATGAATTTTAGATTTTTTGGAGCGTCGTTGTGATGCATTAGAGAGCACAAACTCTAATTCTCGCGAAAATAATAGAGCAAAGAATTCAGGAGTTAAGAGCATGCACACCACATCGATACCCACCTGTTGCAAATGCAATGCTTTGCACATTCTCTCCCAATGTCCAGAGTTTTTAGAGATGACAGTTACTTCTCGAAGGGTTTTCGTTAAATCCAATAAAGTCTGTTTCAATTGTTTGCGTTCAGGCCATGCGTCGTATCGAGACCTGACAAATATTCCCCTACTTCATAGAGCAGGATCAGCTTCGACTTGGATATTGATTCTTGGTCTTTTCGGTCCTCCTACATTGTTAATATAAGTCCTAAGTCTAGGTGCCTTATACTTGCTCATTCCTAATGGCAGCTGTGGTCAAGCTGAGAATATGTTTGGAATAAAGAAAGAGATCTGAACACCACGATGAGCTACCTGTTAAGTCTGTTTAGGTTTTTTTTGAAGAAAAATCGAATTGCTCGCTAAATGTGGTGGACTGGAGTCCCACCAAATTTGACAAAAGCCCAAGTTTTCTTTGCCTGTAGATTCACAAGATTCCTTGGTACCAACGTTGCAGTGGCCATTATTTGGCGACAGTTCAAAAAGCCTACGAGAACTGCTTCCCATGGGTAGCAAATAGCGCGACTCTTCATTCTGTAAATCAATGCAATCCTTGAACTTAAATGTATATTCTTAAACTGCTGTCTTTCTCTCCTCGTCTCCGAAAGATGCTTGTATCAGCTACACATGAACTCCAATCGCAGGTCAATTATTTAACTGACACTACGATGTCGATTTCTAATTCTCTGACAATTTTTATAAAACAGATAATTTAACGCACCTAGATCTTTTTCGGAAAACGAAAATCAGGTTATGCCGCCTTTTTCAATTGGCCATGAGTGGGAAATGGCTAGATCGAATTCACTAAAACTCATTGTTTTGCATTGTTTTCAAAATGTTCAACCGTTATGATGACTTCAAATGGATGGGCAAATTAAAAAGGTCTGGGATTGCAGTTCCAATTTAAAGGAATATGCTCCTAGCAATCTTCTTTCATATTCAAAGACAGAAATAATGATATCCAATTGAAAATTTTAGAAATATTCACAAAAGTACGTAGTAGATCAAACTTGCTCAGGAATCATAAGAATAAATCTGATATTTGTTTACTGAACTGTAAGAAGGCAATTAAAACATTCCTTCATTCCAGATCATGTGTTCAAAACAAAAGTTGTCAGTTATTAAAGGACCCCATCGTGACATAGTTTCATGCAGCCTCCATGAAATATTTCAAGAGAAAGTCCGTCAGTATCTCTACCAACCTGCACTAATTTATAAAGATGAGGACATATACACAAATCTGACCCACGAAGAAGTCAATCAAAGATCCAATAAATACGGCAGAGTCATTGTAGAAGAGTATACTTTAAAAGGTCAATTAAGCCAAATCAGGATCGGGATTTCGTAATAGCCGTTTGTATGCAGCCTTCAGAGAGCTTGGTAATGGTATTCCTTGCTGCCTGGAAAGCTGGTGCAGCATATCTTCCAATCGATCCAAGTTTCCCGGCCAATCGTATAAACCATATTCTCAACGAAGCTTGCCCAATAATGGTTATATGTGATGATGACATCGACCGGAAGCTATTTGGTACAGTCTGCACCTTGAAAATCAATGAGATCGATCATGGAAGCAGTAAATATTCCAGAGAGTGAAATGTTAAATGTCGCAAATAATTTGGCACTTATTTTGTATACTTCGGGAAGTACTGGTGTTCCAAAAGGAAACCTTTTGAGACTTGGGGACATAACTCCCAACGACTTATCACCCAAAGCCCAAAAAGACATAACTCCTGATGTGTTGGCGTTGGGTCTCTATGACAGAACATTGCAATAGTTGGGTTATATGTCACTTTGCGATTTGCGCGATAAGCAGTTGGGGGTTATGCCCCTACTCCATTTTTTTATTTTATTTTATTTGCGAAATTTGACTTTTGTTTTCTTTTTTTATTAGTTCGGTTGCCCCATGCCGTTGTGTTAAACCGCCTATTCTGGCAGTGGGAAACATTTCCCTACACTGCTGACAAATTAGTTGGAGTTTTTAAAACGACTATCACCTTCGTGGATTCAGTTTCTGAAATATGGAGTACACTATTAAATGGTAACATTGAGGAATAAAACAAATACAATCATAATTTCTATTCAACCATGTTAGCGTTACCGTTCGACTACGTTCAAGTTTCAAGTTTCAAAATGTCTTTATTTTTACAATATTTCGTTTTACAATAGTTTACCCACAAAGCAAAGTGCTTATCTGCAGGCGGTTAAATACAGTAATGTTATTAACGTTTACAAGTGATTCAGTTCATGTTTTTGTTGAAATGAATTTTGACGGTGACCTGTAGTTGTCAAAAATCTTTATTAACTTTCATCTATTAACACTATTTTCATAATTTCGTAAAATGAATTTATATTGCTCCAAGTATTTACTAACCTATACATTTTAAGGTTTATATATATAATAATCTAAAGCTTTCTCTTTCTTTTTTGTAATACATAAACATTTACATATGTAAACTTATTCATTTGACACCACAGTTCAGTTATCCATTTGCAGTCATCAGATTCAGTAGCTCTATCTATTTTTTCATATAGTTTGTAAACCTTTTTTTTAAATATTGAATTAAAATCAAATTAAATATTAAACGATCGTTTATTCTATCTTTTGTTTTGGACTTGGGTAAACGTTTTTTAAAATCTGGTGCCAAAACCCGGGACCTTTGCCGCTTAAAAAAGATAAAATTCGATTAAACGTGGTTTCAAGCGAACCCTGAACGAACGAAATGGATTTTGCTAGTCGTGCCTCTTATCGTGGTCAAGTGACCAAATTGGTAAAAAGCGCGACCGAATATCTACAATCTGATGACTCAAAAATAAAAGACACAACGATTAATCTAGACGATATCGAAGAGGAGTTGACTGTCATGCTGGACAGACTTACAGCCGCTCATGAAAGCTTAAAAAAAGCAAACGGTGAAGTGGTTCCGTTAATCAAATCTGATGACTTGGGAAAAGAAGCAGATGCTGTAGCAGAATACGAGGACAAAGCGATATCCACAATCACACGAATTAAGTGTCGCCTGTCTAAGCTTCGTCTTTCTCAAGGGCAACTGACAGTCAACGATCGTGTCAACGATTCCACTTCAATGACGGCTCAACCTCCTTCTCAACAAACGACCGTGCCATCGAATTTCAATGCCGTAAAATTGGAAAAATTGCAACCAAAGAAATTTTCGGGCGATTTTAAAGACTGGGTTCCATTTTGGGAACAATATCGCGTTCTCGTTTATGAAAACCCTTCGCTTGGTACGATCGATAAATTTAATTATCTTGAAATGGTGCTCATTGGGAAAGCGGCCGAAACATTAGCTGGTCTCACTCCATCGGAGGCTAACTACGCGACAGCTATAACATTGTTAAAAGAAGAATACGGGAATAGCGAAAAGATTATAGATTTTACGATGCAACGTTTGCTTTCCATCCAACCCGTTTCATCGAAGACAGATGTTGTCAGTCTGAGACGACTATACACCTCAGTTTTATCTTCAACTCGCTCACTTTCAGCCTTAGGCATTCCGTCGTCAAACTATTTTGTCATGTTGAAGGGCGTTTTATTGCGTTGCATTCCCAATGAATTACGTGTGGATTTTCATCGTTTCTACGAGGACTCTAGTGCAAATCTTAAAAGTGCTCCTCAAGAGTGTGAAGACGAAGCAGGCAGTAATTCTTCAGCCTCAGAAAATTCGTCCATAACAACTAGTGACTCACAAGTAAATTGCCTTTTAAAATTTCTGAAAAGGGAAGTTGAGTCCCTGGAAAAGGCAAACGAAGCAAAGCTACATCTATCTCGTTCAACAGTGACAAGTACGAGTTCCAGAGCTCCTGTCAAAACTGCACTAAGTTTGTTTACATCAGAGAAAGATAATAATTGTTGTTTCTTTTGTAATAGCACAAACCATGAAGCGAAGGAGTGCTGCTGCCAAAAGAGTATTCCCGAGAAGAAAAAAATGCTTGTTACGGATGGAAGGTGCTTTCGATGATGCAAAAAAAGGTCACAACTCAAGGATGTGCCGAGTAAAAGGAATCACTTGCAAAACATGCAATGGACATCACGCTACCAGTATGTGGGACCCTTCGTATTCTCAAAAGAAAAATGCTAAACCTGTGGCTATAAACAACGACTCTGTAGTTAACCTCTACACATCTGATC
Organism: Platycheirus albimanus; assembly: GCA_916050605.2. Classification (NCBI taxonomy): domain Eukaryota; kingdom Metazoa; phylum Arthropoda; class Insecta; order Diptera; family Syrphidae; genus Platycheirus; species Platycheirus albimanus. Next base: position 326,208,550 of record OU696696.1, on the reverse strand, counting down.
AAGTTAAAAAGGGAATTACGTATTTGCAAACAGCGTGTGCTTACGCAAGCAGTGAAAATTCTAATTTTGCTATGTTTGTTCGCATTGTAATGGATGGAGGAAGCCAGCTCTCGTTTATTAAGTCAACTGTAGCACGTCGTTTAAATTTACCTACCGTGGGAGAACATAATCTGAGCGTTATAACTTTCGGAAGTGATAAACCAAAGCCAAGTTAGTTGTGTAATAGAGTCCGTTTAGTGCTTCGTAGCCAATTTGATGACCAAGCCGTTGTGCTTGATGCAATTGAGGTTCCATCTATTTGCTTTGATGGTTTGTCGGAGCCGAAAAACGACCAAGTTGTTTCAACAGTAAATCTGAAGCTAGCGGATAATCATGCTTATGGACAAACACTGGAAGACGGGATAAGCGTGCTGATTGGTGCCGATGCATATTGGCAATTTGCAACAGGAGAAAATAAGCGTCTGACAGATAAGTTAACAGCAATCAACACAATATTGGGATGGACAATTCAAGGACCGTCGACGATAGAACAGAACGAATCCGATTCCACTTGTGCAATTTCACTTAACGTCTGTTCCTGTGATGATATCCAGAGATTTTGGAAGATGGACATTTTGGGAATCGCTTCTGAAGATAAAAAAGGGGTAAGTGGTGATGTTTCGTTACATGTTTATAGAAAAGGCGACAGGTTTGAAGCATCACTTCCATGGAAAACAATTTCTACCCCACTTTATAATTATCGAACTGGTGCTTTCACACGGATGCAATCACTTGTGCGAAAACTTTGTGCGGCTTGGAAAATTATTGATTACGATGAGGCTATGATCGAGATGTTTTCAGTGGGGGTTGCAGAGCCGGTTTCTGAGAATGTGTCTGATAATAACGTTTTGTATTATTTACCCCACCGTCCGGTGTACAGAGAAGATAAGAATACAACAAAACTCCGTATTGTTTTTGATGCCTCCGCCCACGCACCAAACCATTCATCGCTTAATGACGTTTTAGAAGTAGGAGAGAATTTTTTACCTGATCTCTTGCTTATTCTCTTAAATTTTCGAGTAGGAAAAGTTGGTCTCATTTCAGACATTGAAAAGGCGTTTTTACAAATATCGCTAAAACCATCAGATCAAGACAGCCACCGCTTCCTTTGGTTCTCTGAAAAGATTGTGAATGAGAAGATATTACCTGTCGTGAGGGCTTACCGTATGACGCGATTGACATTTGGGGTAAAAAGTAACCCTTACATTCTTGGTGCGATGATCCAGGAACTGATTAAAGAGGCTTCAAATCAGACTGACGAAAAAATGGTGTGGTATCGTTCCATTTGTGATCTACTGAAAAATAGCTTTTATATGGACGATTTTGTAGCATCTCTTCATGATGAAAAGTTGGCCACAGAAGTATATCGGGAGGCCACTGGTATATTTAAAAGCGCATCAATGAAATTACGTAAGTGGAACTCAAATAACCCTCGTGTTCGAGATTGCTTTGCAGAGGAGGAACAATTTTCTGCTACGCCGAAGGTGCTTGGCTTGCGATGGGTGATAGCAACAGACGAACTTCAAGTAGATCTCAACTCAGTGCTAAGTTTACTGGATTCCAGCTGTATGCAAGGAACCAAACGCAGTGTATTACGAGTTATGGCTAAAATATTCGACCCGTTTGGTGTACTGTCACCGTGGACTGCTCGCCTGAAGATTTTGTTACAAAATATGTGGCGCAAGAAATTAGAATGGGACGAGGACTTATCTCCAGAGTTGCAGTGCATTTGGGCAACCTGCCGTAACGAAATCAACGAACTCAATGAAATAGTTATTCCAAGGTACTTGTCAACGAGCGAAGAGGGATCAACTCAAATACACGTTTTTGCTGATGCAAGCCAGCATGCATTCGGTGCTGTAGCCTACGCGAGGACAGTTCATTGTAATGGAGAAGTTACAGCTAGTTTTATTTGCGCAAAGAACAGAATTGCGCCTCTAAAAAATGATGACCAAAATGAACTAACTATTCTGAAATTGAAACTAACGGCTGCGTTGATTGCTGCTCGGTTGCTTGCGTACTTACAAGCCAATCTACGGATCACTGTTGGTGATACTTTCTTATGGTCGGACTCTCAAATTGTGCTTTACTGGATTCTGGGGTCAAATAAACGTTGGAAACCGTTTGTGGAGAATCGCGTTAACGAAATAAAGGCTTTGTCAAATCTTTCATCCTGGCGGCACTGTCCTGGTGTGGAAAACCCCGCGGATTTGCTCACTAGAGGTGTTAGTGCATCGTCTCTCATGCGATCTTCGGTTTGGTTCAACGGTCCTTCTTGGCTTATAGAGAATAAATGTTTCTGGCCCTCAACTTATAACACTAATACTGTTGTTTTGTGTACTCTCTCTTTACAGACAGATGCTAATGATGTTCAATTGAAGTATGCTGAACCAATTCTAAACGCTGAGAATTTTAGTACATTGACCCATCTTCTTCGTGTAACTGCTTGTGTTTTCCGAGCCATTGAGAGGTTTAGAAAACGAGAATTTGATTATATTTCTGCTGACGATATCGCCAAGGCTGAAAATTACTGGATCCATAAAGTGCAAAGCCAGTACTTTCTTAAAGAGATTTCATATCTGCAAGGAAAAAAAGCTTTGCCTCCTGATTCCAAATTAATATTTATAGATGATAAAAACAAGTTTTTACGAGTTGGTGGTCGTCTCCAAAATGTGGAAGATAATAAAAACATTGCTCACCCAATCATCTTACCGAAATCATATCATATAACGAAACTTATAGTCAATGATCTTCATTCAAGAATCTTTCACGTTGGTACCTCAGCTGTTCTTTCACAATTACGCTCAAAATACTGGATTATAAGAGGAAGGCAAATTGTGAAGACTGTCATCAAAAATTGCTTCGTTTGTAAGCTTCTTCGTGGTCAAGCAGCAACGCAACCCTTTGCACCACTTCCGAAAGATAGAGTGTTGTCATCTAGAGCATTTGAGGTTACTGGAGTTGATTTTGCCGGTCCTTTGCATGTTTCGGATGTATCTGGTCAACGAAAAAAGTTCTAGATCCTATTATTCACATGTGCACCCGTTCGTGCTGTGCACCTCGAATCCACCAACGATCTTACAGCAGAGAGTTGCATTCTTGCAATAAGACGATTCATTGCTCGGCGAGGAGTTCCCCGCATAATATATTCTGACAATGCTACAACCTTTAAGAAGACGTCCCCTGAATTCCAACAGATTAGAAACATTCTCGGATTTTTGAGTGATTCTCGAATAACGTGGAAATTCATAGTTGAACGAGCTCCATGGCGGAGCGGCTTCTGGGAGCGGCTAGTGGGACTGGTTAAAACAGCTTTAAGAGCAGCTGTACGGCGAGCCACTCTTAACAACGACCAGCTGCATACATTGCTAACGGAAGTTGAATGTGTTGTGAATTCGAGACCCTTAACGTATATGGGGGATGACCCATTAGATCTCGCACCGCTTACTCCTGCTAATTTTCTCAATGGACCATGCGGACCTCCACAAGAGTTTGCATCTGAAAATCAAACTGGGAATGCGTTACGAAAACAGTGGAAAGAGCGCATGCTTTTCTTAGCGGTTTTTAAGAAGAGGTGGTTCAAGGAGTATCTCTTCCAACTAAGATCCTTACATCATGTCAAAAATTACTTGGATTCGAATTTGCAAGTTGGAGATGTGGTATTAGTGGAAGATTCGTCGTTGCCACGACCCCTTTGGCATTTGGCTGTAATACAAAAGGTTTTCCCTGGACGAGACGGTAAAACTCGAGCATGTGAGATAAGGATGTCTAGCGGTTCTATTTTACGTAGACCAATACAATTGCTGTATCCATTAGAAATTTCGAATTCATCTTAAACTTTCTGGTGGGAGGATGTCAAAAATCTTTATTAACTTTCATCTATTAACACTATTTTCATAATTTCGTAAAATGAATTTATATTGCTCCAAGTATTTACTAACCTATACATTGTAAGGTTTATATATATAATAATCTAAAGCTTTCTCTTTCTTTTTTGTAATACATAAACATTTACATATGTAAACTTCGGGTTGGGTTCGATATCCCGCTTTTTATAATCCCGTTTCTTAAAATCCCGATCTTGAAATCCCGCTTTTTATAATCCCGCTTTTTATTATCCCGCTTTTTTAAAATCCCGCTTTTTAAAATCCCGTCTCTTATAATCCCGTTTTTTACTATCCCGTTTCTTATTATCCCGCTTTTGCAATCAAAAGTAGTTGTTTTATTTTAAAAATCGCGCGATTTTTTAAAATAAAACAACTACTTTTGATTGCAAAAGCGGGATAGTAAGAAAATTAAAATAACTTAAGCAATGAGTGATTTTTTTAAATGCATTTTATTTTAACAATGAATATGACAATCTTCAATAAATTACAAGAAAAAAGTATAAAGTAGTGCTATACGATATTATTCAAAAGGGAACAAAAAAAAAACTTTAACCCATTAACAAATTTTTTTATTTTATTAGTTTTGTATATTATAAGCAATGCGACGCAAAAAACCTGTTTTACTCATATTTTTTTCTATTTCCCATTATTTTTTTTACTGCGCGTGTCTTTATAACATATTAGCTTATTTTATAAAAAAAAACGGGATTAGCGGGATTTGTCGGGATTTTAAAAAGCGGGATTATAATAGATCGGGATTTTGAACAAGGGGGATTTTAGAAGACGGGATTATAAAAAAGCAGTATTTTAGCAGACGGGATTTTAATACTTTTTTTTCGGGATTTTTGAAAAGCGGGATTTTAAAAAGCGGGATTCCGATACGCTCCCGTAAACTTCTTCATTTGACACCACAGTTCAGTTATCCATTTGCAGTCATCAGATTCGGTAGCTCTATCTATTTTTTCATATAGTTTGTAAACCTTTTTTTAAATATTGAATTAAAATAAAATTAAATATTAAACGATCGTTTATTCTATCTTTTGTTTTGGACTTGGGTAAACGTTTTTTAAAAGTAGTAAACACAAATTCAAAAATTCGTAGTAAATTCTAGCGTATTTGTTTAATTTTTCCCTCAAACAGATCAATAATATAAAATCTTTTTTTAAATATTAAAAATTAAAAAAAGGTATTCGACTCCGTTGTCAGGTTTGGTTGTATTAATTGTCCCAAAGACAATAACAAAAAACCCACAAGAACTAGTTAAACTACTTGATGAGTACCAAATCCGCAGATTGGTGCTTGTTATAACGCTTTTACGTAATATTCTCATGTATTTTAGGATGAGTGTTAACTCTAATATGTAACGTAGAAAAATAAAAGAGACGGAATTACTGATCTCAAACGCACAGAGTGAGGCCAAATGAAGAATACAAAAATAAAATATATAATTGTATATCTCACATTAGACATCGACACTGATGCGTCAGCAATTCCGTCAATAGTTAACCAAAAAGGACGTACATCCTCTTGCTAAGACATGCATGATGACGATGGTATTCATGTTGACACGTTCACCCGGTAGAGGGCATCAAACCAAAAGACCAACTTACAGATAGTCCTAGAGGACCCCTACCGCCAGACCGTGCTCCAACTACAATGTCTCCTGGTGTTGGTAGTAGAATACAGTGCCCATACTATCATCTCAATCAGACACCATGTCTCTACTAGGTATATCTTCATCATACAAATCCTTGGCCTCTTTTTCTCCATACACAGACTTATCCACCACAGCATTCCGGTTCCTTCGCTTCTCTCATAGTTGTATGACAGGACCACATAGGTATCAAGATGTATACATACACAACGATTACGCATTCTGCAAAGTTCCACTATAAATGGGAACATACACCAATACACCCAAATACCATAGACACGATAAGTAAGAGAATTAGGTCCGCACACAGAACACAACCTTCATCCCTTAGAACATAAAACTTACCATGTCGATCACCTCAGAACTAGATTTGTAACAACCAGAGGAAACCAGAATGCGGGTGGATAATTTATTATTATTTTTATAATTGGTAGCTTCGATGACCTGCAATACCTAAAATTATTCAACACATGCTCAAAACTAAACTCACCAGAGACTTTATCTTAAACTTCAAAAAAAGAAAACTCATACCGAAGATCCACGTGGAAACAGAATTTATTCCCCACGAGACCACTACCACACTCAAAAGATCCGAAGCCGACCCAATCATTGTAGTGTTCGCGGAAGGAAAATAGATTCCGGAAACCCTAGACCTCGCCAGTCACAAAGGCCTACTGCCTTCATGTGTCATGGGAAATGACATAAGCAGAATCTCTTGTCCCTCACGAACTCGGTTGGTATAGAAGAAAAATATAATTAGTAAGTCGAATTTCTAAATCCTCAATTCCCCATCCCCGTACTACTCTTCAGTCCACTACACGTACTGGAGGGCATTGACCCGAGAGGCAAATTGAGGTTGTCGCCGATCGACCACCGCGTCGATATGCAGCATTGCCCCGCTCCCACTCAAGAGCAGAAGGGAGGTGAGTCCTTGCTGTGGGATCGCGACGGTGCTACAAGTTTTTACCCTGCATATCTGGATACGGATGTTAATATATCCCTTTCTTTCTAAAAGACTAAGGCCTGTGGCACAAGATACTTTGTCCATTACGATGCGAATGTCTATTCCTCTCAGACCCACTTAGTCTGAGACACCCACGTAGGTGTATTAATATTTTGATTGGTTGAGAAGAAAGTTAACCTTGCACTTCTATGGAGTTCCGAGTAGAAAAAAATTTCCTTCACCACAAATAACATTGACCACACTAAATAGTTTCTAACTATAATATCTTTGGATGTCAGAAGATATCTAGAGCTGACTATGCCCTCGTCTCTACCATGCTCAACTGTTATGTAGAGTGCAGGAGCGAAGTGTCTGACCTAGTGTCGGGTTGTCTAAGGTGTAGACGACAACCCCTGTCTCTTAACCCACCCATTTCCGAAGAGGATCAACTCCCTCTTCGAACCATGGCTTCTCTATGACAGAAAAAGGAATATTATTAAGAAGCCCCTTAACATGAATGTAGGTCAAGCCTGACCTACATTACTAAATCACCATACTATACTAATACTAAACTAACCCAAACATCCTACAACAAAAATGTTCCACCGTTCATGTAAATGTGAAGGAGAGAGAGAGTTCTATACAACCCCCATCGGACCTAAATAACCTATTCCATCTTTACTAAATTTCTATAACTCATAGTAAAGAAATCTGAAAGTAAGTCTGCATCAAAAATCAAATCAATAAATGAAAACTGCAAGAAAAGTTTCAATTTCTATAACCAAACAAAAGTTTATTTATTATATTCTAAAATCTAACAAGATAATTATGTCCTAAATACTTAAGTTATACTTAAGTCAAAATTCTTAATATTTTATTCGACCGAAATTTACAACTGTTGTCTAAACGATTACAAAAGTAAAGTTATCAATTAAGAACTCGATAATCAAGAATCAATCTTGATATTACCGAATTGAAATACCAGAAGGGTAATGAAATTAAGTAAATCTCAAAAGTTGATAAGGTTGTTAATCTTTTAAAAATTCAATTAAAGTAAAAATTAATACTAATACTAAAGAAAATCACGCGTACAAAAATGAGTAGATCACGACAATGAAACAAGTTAAATCAATACGTAGTAAAACAATTAGGCCACAGCAGCTTGTTAATGCTGTTAAATATTGTAAATATCTTTACGTCAAAATAGATTCGAAATGAATTTACCGAATATATACCGAATTTGAAATAGAGATACGCGACCGCAACGAAATGGTAGCCAAAACAATATAAGGTAACTCAGGTAAGTAACGTATTTACTGATGATAGGCGTGAAGAGCGGCGTCATAAACCGTCACTTCCGTCTGACCTAATACAAACAAACAACAATCACAACAAAGGATCTTTAATAAATATCTATTTTTAACTTCCGACAAATGGTTAAGGACAATAGATAGATAAGTGGGTACACATGTAGTGTATCAACACTTTGCAACGTTAAGTTGAAACGAATTCCAATGCCAACGATGGGCTAATGGGATGACACAACTCAGGTAAGAATACCAGTAAAGAGTATACAATAACCGTGGAGGTTGATAATCAGTATCATCATAAAAGAAGGTAGGTTAGTACCATAGAGGTATACCACATAAACAAAACCATAACAAGATGGCAAAAACTATCATATTAAATGAAGAAAAAGGTAATTGAGAGCACAATGGGAACAAATCCAATGTGTGGAGTGAATTGCATACAATTCAGGAAGACAACAAAGGAAGGGTTATGTACTTAATGAACACATGAACACAACAAGGTTTCTTAAGAGAAAAGGAAAAAGTTGATAAGTAAAGATGACTATATCAAACTGAAGAATCAATAATCAGGCCAGTATCAGGGAGGGTCGCTGAAAAGGAAAAGTTGGAAATAAATGCATATACAGTTCGTATATGATATCAATGAATGCAATATAGTTAAATATATTTTAAAAATCAATATAGTTTAAAAGAAAAATTCTTAAATACCTAGATGAAGAAGTGCACTGCTCCTATCTAATATCGTATTTTCAAAAAAAATATTTTTATCTGTATTTTTCAAAAGTTATTCAATGATTTAATATTGTTGCAACATGATATCACTTATTCACCAGATGCAATTTACCAGCTATACAGCGGGGTAGGGAGTTTGTATCCCTTGCAAGATAATTGATAATTGGCGTGAGGAGTCTTTGTGACTCTGGGGTTGGTTGCCAATGGAATACTTGGACACACCAAAGTAAGGAAAACACAAATTCACAAAACATAATACACTAAAGGACGAAGATAATGGTTAGATAGTTCCAGACTATCTGTGATTGATTTCAATAATTTTAGCAAGATATTTCAAAGTTTCGCCAAAATTTGTTCGCAGTTCAGAAAAAAAAGTATCGCGAAGGTAAATTATTATTATTCACAAAAAATCGTATCTTTTCCGATTATATAGCACCAGCAAGTAATTTTACGTTAACGTAGGCAGCAAAAAGTAAAGTTAACCACGATTAATATTAGGTAATTTAGGTTTCAAAAAAAAAAAAACGTCTAATGATTATCTTTCTTATAGTTTCAGGGATCAAAATTATTAAGCACTTTCATATAAATCTACAAATAACTACTTATATACCATACGGATATATTAATAATAAAGTAAAATGAAAAGTAATACTCAAGTGAATTCTTTTTTCGTTTTCTGTTGCGATGGATTTTGTAATCGCACTCCTGTATATCCTTAAAGATGATAAAAATAACTCGAACTGTTAAAGCTGTAGACTCGAAGAGGCCCAAAACGTAACTCCAGTTGTAGGGATGCAAACGTTTCGCTAGATTGGAAGCAATAGCGTCCAAATCCAATGCGGATCCGCAACAGAGCTGAGGTGCGCTTGGTGAATACACCGCGCGTGGTGTCTAAAGTATAGATGTAAGTGATGAGGTATCCAGTCTGAGGAACACTTGTCCAAACAGATGGATATCCAAAGATTGATCTCAAGATCTCCTGCTCACAGTATTTGTTATCAAACAAGGTGTATGTGCCCGCAGGTGGGCTTTCTTGGCACCGCAGGTGGTGCTTCAGAAATCATACAAATTCATACAAAGATGTCCGTGGACATAGTACAAGTGTTCTGCAACCGTGGCGTCAGGACGGTGCAGAAGATGCGTAGAAAATTCCACGTCGTCGAACAAAACAAGTAGGCGGAAGGGTGAGGTACACTAACCAGCGACGACACACCACTTCCTCGAAGGTTCTGGTGTCCAAGCGACAGTGAAATTTACGGATTTGTGTGCGGGACTGCGTCGGCCGCACGTGGCTTATCAGAATAATTCCTTTATCACAAAAAAAACAAGGCACAACACTTCACTTTATGTATGGAGCTTTAATTAAAAATCCTTAGGAATCCCTTCCGGATACCGCCGTAGAGAACACAAAAACTCAGTGTTGATAAGTAAGTAACGTTGTAATAGGAGATTCATAAATTTATAGATGATCCTGCCCCTGATGCGTCGATGGCCACATGGATTACCAAAACCATGTGCTCTGGCGTTTCCTAAGAGGAAAACCACGCCATGTCAAATGACAGAAATTTTGAAAAAAATGTACAAAAAACCTACCTTGGGATTATGTAATATCCTAATAATCTTAGGATTGGATGTCCTAAAAACACTTGGATATGTGCAGCGTCGTGGTATCCACACCATGTGGTACCACCGACGCTATCGTGAACAAAAAAAAAAAAAAGAAAATTGTTCGAAACAAAATTCGTCCTATTGGACATTCAAGGGGATATGTGGAATTTCACCTGAAATTCAGAAAGATAAAGTAATAAATTAATAAGGATCTCATTGAATTGAATATATTCAATCCTTTGAGGTCTTATTACAATATTACATACCTTTTTAAGTTGAAGAAAATCCTTACAGGAAAATTAATTTGGTTCAGCTGCGTAAAATAATACTATCTGCTTGCACGAGACTGGTAGGTAAAATGGTCGAGTGAAAAATGGAAAGGAATATGCTCTCGATCATATTTTTATAGCTGGCCATAGAGTTACAAACCATTCACAGTGAGGATAGAGTAATTTCTCTATGGCTAAGGGGTATGTCCATAGAGTAGTATCTGCATTATTAGTTTATTAGGCTCACACATAGATGTCACCACCGTCATGGAACTTGGAATAAACCAACTAACCAATTGGATTATGTCTTCCAATTTGTCCAACCGACGTGTGTCAACCATTCCATCAGATGTGGGATGCTGGACATGAGTTAGAGGAAAATAAATTTTGAAAAAAAAATAAATTCACCATTCCGATGCAACTTTATGACAAAACAAATATGTCACATCGTTCTCATGTCTGATGTATGTATTGGTTGGTCTATGTAACAACAATACTTTTTTTTACTCAGAACTGACCTCGCCATGGGAAAATCTCAACCAGACAAGTACGTCATCAAAAAAAATAAAATATCTCAGAATTCCTGTTTCTCTTCAGTGTGGTATAAAAATTATACCACTAATTTCACCACCAAGTTGGTTTGGTGAATAGCATACTGTCACTAATACATAGAGCCAATTTGAAATCCAAACTTTGGAACTCTCTGTCATTAGTGGTGCAACTGTCAGTTCGGACATAAAAAGCCGAAGAGATAATTTCAACAGGTTTAAATTCGGGAAGTTTTCTGTCAGAGCATGAAGGAACTGTTCCGTGAAGGAATTTAATCTGACAGGCAAAATTTCCTGAAAAGGGAACTTTTTGACATGTGAAATTTCTCCGAAAGTGGGAATAATTCGAAAACGGAAATATGTCGCCATGAAATTGAGCGCCTGTAATGTGGGATGAGCGCCATCTAGTGACTGGTGTGAATCTAAAAGTAAGTATATTCATCGCTTTTAAGGCGGTGGTCACACATCAAAAAAAAATTTTTGGGGTGAAGTCACACTATCATTACAGTTGTCAAAATATTTTCCCTACAAAACTTGTGCTTTTGGAACAAATCTTATTTGTTCCCAAAGCAGAAGGAAAAGGAGAATATTTCCTATATTGCTACAAAAAAAGAAATCATTTGTTTCGCTGTTTCAGATATTCTGATCTATCTAACAAATTGTTAATTAAAGAAAAAACCAACGCAATAAAATTTATATTAATTTATTAAGCGACAACCAGACGCTATATTTTGTACATCCGAACATAAACGTTTAATTTCAAAAAGTGACATTTCTTCTCGAATAATCGAATTGACATATGGCAGTACTACCAACATCCCTGTCATAAGGCTGACATGACATGAATCAATGTTAAGGGTGACGTTCGTTGAATTAGTTGTTACAACTCGGCTTCCTGACCATCTTCATCGACCTCGATGTCATCATTTGGATCATCAGACAGTTGCTCATCGAGTTCCGGAGCTGACGTACACCATGGTTTCAATCGTTCTGCAGAATAGACAGAATTAAAATGCCTATTAGTTACCTGGTTACCTGGTGCATCTTCTATGACATAACGATGATTTCCCAAGCATTTGACCACCATATAAGGGCCTCGAAACTTTGGTTCCAGTTTACGTGATGTTCCAGTAGCCGGTGGTTCATATTCCACCAGAACGAGATCTCCCACTGAATATGTTGATGGCCTCACATGTTTCTGATCAAACCTTCGTTTCCACTTCTCCTTTTGCTTCTCGATGTTCACAGCAGCCACTTCTCGTTTCTTCAATGCCGGTTGTATATCATCATCAATTTGGTTTATCAAGTCAATTAAAATATTTTCTTGACGATTTCTAATATTAAAATCAAAAATTAATTCATTAGGCGAAAATCCAGTTGTGGAGTTTTGTTGTGAATTAACGCTCCATTGTAAGTCCAATAACTTCAGATCCCAGAGAGTATCATCTTCTACTGATGTTCGTAAATAGTTCAATATCGTTCGGTTTGCTCTTTCGACCTGACCATTTGATCGAGGTGACCTAACTGCATTCTGAATGTGTCGGATGTTATTCGTTTGGCAATATTCTTGGAACATCTTCGATGTATAACCCTTTCCTCTGTCACTGACGATGATAAGCGGTAGCCCAAAGTAAGAAGTAAGTTCATTGAGAGTCCGAATCACTGGCTGAGTTTTTGTTGACCTCACTGCTTTTACTACGAGATATTTTGTGAAAGCGTCTGAAATAGCTAATACATACGAATTTCCTTGTCGACTTTTGATGAAAGGCCCCAAGTGATCAATATGAAGAGTCTTGAACGGAATCGGGTCGACATTCCATATACATAGTTCACCCAGTGGCTTTCCTCCAACGCCTTTGTTATACGCACAAGATAGACAAGACGATATGTACTGCTTCACGTATCTCCGCATCCGATGAAACCAGAAATATTTCGATATTCGCTGAATGGTTTTGTCGACACCAAAATGACCACATCCGTCATGGCAATATTGCACTACTCGCCATCGAATAGCTTTCGGAATAACAAGTTTTTTTGTCACCGTCAACGAGCCGATACAATCTCCCATTCCAAATCGTATAATCTTCTCGCAGATGTTCTTCAGATGTTGATCCGTGCTCCGATAAAAGAATTCCCTTGATTCTAATAAGTTTTTCATCGTATTGTTGCATTGATGCAAACCAGTCCTCCTTAGTTATGTCAATACGACTTATACTAGCTCTGACAATCTCAGGTTCCGTTGGTAGCAAGGTGGGGGCCCGGCTCATTGCATCCACATGTTTCATCCTGTCGGCCGTGCGATGTTCAAGGGTGAAATCGTACTCTTGGAGCTTTAGCCACCATCTGGCAATTTTTGGCAGGAGCTCCTTCTGAACCTTTGTTGTTGTAATCGCTGAACAGTCGGTGACCACCTTGAAAGGCTTGCCCAGTAAATAAACTTTAAATCGCTCCAATGTTTCTACGATAGCTAGAACCTCAAGTTCGTAGCTATGATACTTCCTTTCATCATTACTGCATTTTCGGCTAAAGTAGAAAACCGGATGAAAACTTTTATTGTCCATACTCTGAAGTAATATTCCAGCCAGTCCAATCGAGCTTGCATCAGTATGAACCTCATGTGTAGCCGCAGGATTATAAATTGTTAAAACCGGTTCTGACGACAAAGCTTCCTTGAGTTTGTTGAAAGCACTTGTTTGCGCCTTATCCATACAAAATTTGACATCCTTCTTGAGTAATTCGGATAACGGTTGGGCGATAAGTGAGTAATCTCTCACAAACTTTCGAAAGAAACCTGTCAGTCCGAGAAATCGTCTGACGTCATGCACATTCTGCAACTCAGGAAAATCTTTTATAGAATTAAGCTTTCCCTCTCCAGGAAGGATTGTATCCTCTCTCACACGATGTCCCAGAAATTGTATTTCCTTTTCTAGAAACACACATTTACTCTTGCGAAGAGTAAACCCGCTTTCTTCGACGATGCTCAGAAACTTTTGTAAGCGCTCAAGACCTTCCTTCACTGTTTTGCTGACTATAACTACGTCATCCATAAACGCTAAAGCTTCTCTGCTTCCCATGCGTGCCACAAGTACACTCATTGCTCTTTGAAATTCCAACGGAGCATCAGCCAAACCATATGGTACCCGGTTGTATTCATATAATCCCTCGTCTGTAACAAATGCTGTGAACTTCTTCGAATCCTCTTCTATTTCGATCTGGTGGTAGCCTGATAACATATCAACTACAGTAAAGTAACGGTTACCAGCTAGTTGTGCTAACATCTCATCCACCACAGGCATTCGAGTTGGATGCTTAACAGTTATCGAATTCAGTTTCCTGAAATCAACGCAAAGTCGGAACTCACCATTTTTCTTGCCGACCAAAACTACCGGTGAAGAGTAAGGAGAATTACTTTTACGAATAATATCGCAATCGAGAAGGTTATCCACTATAGCCTTGACAGTGTCACGTCTTGCAAAAGGAATCTTATAAGCTTTCAGCTGAAATGGTATGTCCGTCGTTAGTTCAATCTTCATTTTTGCAAAATTGCATCTTCCCAAATGCTCGATAGATTCTGCGAAACATTGGTCATAGGCAGTGAGGATGCCATTTAATTGCTCAGATTCGTCAGTGCTTAGATGTTCATTGGATTGTGCAAACCTTTGTTCAACTCGACACTTGCCCTCTTCTATAATGACTCGGTTATCTTTGCGGCAAAGGACGTCAGTACCCAACAAAATATCATAGTCTATTAAATGGTCTTCAACCAGATATAATTCAGCCTGGTACTTCAAATCATCTAATTGTAACTCACAGATGATTTTCGAGGTACAATGATACTCACCCCCTGCAAATCCTTTCAAACTAACATCTACGCATGGCAAAACAATTGCTAATTTTTCGGCGATTGATTTTTTTATCAATGACCTAGTGCTACCTGGGTCAATAAACGAAGTTGCTTTTGTAGAACCGTCAATGATTACAGTCTTTAAAATCACACCTTCCATTTGTTCAGAAAATGAATCTATCTTATTGATGCCACCCGAATTATTCTTAAAACAATTAGCTGCTAGATGTCCCATACGATTGCATTTTGCACATCGGTCTCGGCGCTGTGGTTTAGAGCAATTAACAGATATATGCCCTGCCTCATTACAGTTGAAACATCGAACATTAGATTTGGTTGTACGTTGTGACGGCCCTTGACGCTCCGGAAGAGACCTTATCTCAACAGCCGATGGAGGTGCGACGCATTTATAATCGTAGGCTCGAATTGATTTTAACAAATCAGTCAAAGATGGAAAATAATGACCTGATAATGCGTGTTGCATTTTTGCATCACACAACCCTCGAACTATATATCTTATTATAGCATTATCTTGCAACCCTGCCTTTCGTCCCATAGCTACCATCTGATAATAATAATGCTCAGGAACTTGAGCCTTTCCCCGGTGACAGCTCGCCATTTCTAAATGAATATCGGCTTCATTGAAGTCATTTGGAAAATCACTCAGAAATCTCATGGAAAATTGATTCCATGTCGTAAATATTTCAGATACCCCATCAATCCAAAGTTTTGCGGCGCCTTTCATTTTCGCTGGTACAGCCAATAAAAGAATTTTCTCCGGCCACTGGTATGCTTCTCTTAAATTTACAATGCGATTGATAAATTGCTCTGAATTCAATGATTTTTGATCCAAGGGGTCAAAGTCTGGCAGAATATCTATCACATCCCGAATATTTGGTAAAGGAGTTTGTACATACCTTGTCTCAACTTGATGCACATTGTGATGAGGTGCCACATATTCTTGGTATTGTGGTGACTGTGGTCTGCGATGTGGAGCTGAGTTGGTGATTGCTTCAGATGCATAACCACCGAACAGCTGGTGTCTCGGTGGTTGGTATCCTCCAAAAATTGGTTGGGCATAAGCCATATGATGGTTGTTATAATGTACAGAGGCTGGTTGCGCAAACGTATAGGTTGGTGGCGGTGCTACGGCAGCGGCGGTGGAAGGAAACGACAATGGATGTGCGGCAGATGTTGTGAAAACAGCAGCAGATTTTAAGGCGGCAGCAGATGTGAAAGCCGGAGCAGATGTGAAAGCAGGAGCAGATGTGAACGCAGCGGTAGATGTGAAAGTCGGAGCAGTCTGTCCCATCGGCGTCTGAATCGGAGACGAGCTGGACAAAGGTGGCTTTTCCTTTCCGGACATCAGTTCAATCATGGTTTGGATTTCATCGAGTCGACTACTCAACTCTTTGAATTCCAAACTTCCTTGCTTAGTTTCATAATGACTTTGCAAACGCTTTTCTAAATCCACTTTTCTTCCAGTCGTAGCAAGTCCCAATTCCTTGCATTGTTCTTTCAAGTCACGTACGGTACTCATTTTAATTCTCGTTGGCCAATGGATCTTTGGAATCCCACTTCTGAATTTGTTAATTAAAGAAAAAACCAACGCAATAAAATTTATATTAATTTATTAAGCGACAACCAGACGCTATATTTTGTACATCCGAACATAAACGTTTAATTTCAAAAAGTGACATTTCTTCTCGAATAATCGAATTGACATATGGCAGTACTACCAACATCCCTGTCATAAGGCTGACATGACATGAATCAATGTTAAGGGTGACGTTCGTTGAATTAGTTGTTACAAAATGAATAAACACAAAACGTAAATGGTTCTCCTTGCAAAAAAAAAATTTTGCAAGGAGAAGGAAAAGGGTCAATAATTGGACAAGCACAAGGGTCTCATGCACAGCTGAGCATACGCCGGGCATAACAATAAAAATATCACAGTAGTAAATGTTCGTGAGTGAACATATTGGAGTGTAAAGAGAGGGAAAGTGTAGTCTAACCTGACACAGCCTTCACTGACACATCAAAATCTCACACTACCTCTTAAGGTCTTTAGTGTGTACCGTCGATTTATAGCCTTTGCTATCCACAACCTCATACAAGTTGTTACCAATTACTCTTAAAACTCTAACTTTAATAAATTTTGGACTTAATTTCGCATTGAAATGCTTCGAAGAGTCGCTAAGCACAAGATTTCGCTTATATATTTCATCATCCACCTTATAATTAACTTTGTGACTACGCACATTGTATACTTTTTCATAATCAGCATGAGCCTTCGCTAATGCCTCTTTCAGATAAGAGTGGAGTATGTTCATCTTCGCAGTTTTGGGTAACCAATCTATCTCCGAATTGTTCAAACCTCCTAAATCTCTCAACAGACGATAGTCCGCCCCATGCTCAATCATTCTCTGACCAAACAGAGCTTCATAGGGGGACATCTTGTGAGTGGAATGAACGGTTGTGCAAAGTGCACTACTTATGGGCGATAGATGAGCGTCCCAATTGGACTGCTTCGGATTAATATATGCACGTATGGCCGCAAGAATCGAGCGATTCACTCGTTCGCTGGCATTCGCTTGAGGCGAATATACTGCAGTTTTATAGTGTTTAACACCATACGTATTCAACAAAATTTGAAATTCCTTACTTAAGAATTGAGTGCCGTTGTCGGAGAGTATAATCTCTGGCACACCATAAACTAAAAACACATTCTCCTGCAAGAACTTAACTACACTTAGGGCTGTAGCTCTCCTTAAAGGTTTGATCAAAACGAATTTGGTTAGTTGATCTACAACAATGACTATGAATACATTTCCGCTTTTCGATTTAGGATAGGGGCCCAAAAAATCAACATATAAATGCTGGAAAGGTCGATCGACCTCAAAACTATTCCCCATCTCTGTACGAAGCGTCATGTTGGAAGCTTTGGCGGTTTTACAAACTTCACAAGAATCAACAAAATGCTTGACCTGAGTATACATACTCGGCCAATAAAATCGCTGTCTCAACCTATAAAGAGTTTTAACTACCCCGCCGTGAGAAGATCTTGGAGGGTTGTGAGCTAACTCAATAAGTGATTTCGTCATCTCGGATGGAACCCACAGTTTCCACGTTAAGTCGTCTGCGAGGGGATTACCAATGGAGTGTTTGGTACGTTTGTACACGTATCCCTCGGATACCTTGAGATCAGGTAATCGCTCCTGCTCCTTTTTGATGTGGTTGATGAGGTCCAGGTATCCTGCCGACTGGAAAGAGGAATCCTCTAAGTCCAAGTGGAGTACCTCCTCGGGGTCGACTCGTGCTAGGCATGAAAGGAAGGCTTCTACCGTCAAATTGTCTGCCTCATACACTCTTGACAGAGCGTCTGGCACGACATTCAAAGTTCCCTTTCGATGCTCTACCACGAAATCGAATCCTTGGAGACGCATGCTCCACCTGGCCAACCTGCCAGTAGGATCCTTTAAGCTCATCAGCCACTTCAAACTGGAGTGGTCTGTGATTACTTTAAAATGATATCCCTCGACATACGATCGAAACTTCTGGATACCAAGTACAGCTGCAAGGCATTCCCGTTCGGTGACGGAGTAATTTCTTTGCGCAGCGTTCAGCTTCTGGGAGAAGTAATAGATTGGGCGTTCAGCCCCATCTTCGTCCCAATAACAAAGAACCCACCCGATACCGGACGCGGATGCATCACACAAAATCACGAATTCCTTCGAGAAAACAGGGTTAACCAGCACCGGAGCTGTCGTCAACGCCTGTTTGATGGATTCAAAGGCTTCTAGAGCCTTCTGGTTAAGCTCGAACGCTTTACCTTTCTTCAGTACATCTGTCAAAGGAGAGGCAAGCGTAGAAAAATCTTTAACGAATCGCCGGTACCATCCCGCCATTCCTAAGAAACGTCTTACTTGACGAGTTGTGGTAGGTACCGGAAATTCATTAATTGCTGCAATTTTGTCGGGGTCAGCTTTCAAACAGCCTTGCCCAACCTTATAACCTAGATACTGAAGCTCATCAAAACAGAACTTGGATTTCTCCACGTTGATCGTCAGTCCTGCCCTGGTCAATTCCTGACTTACTCGCCTCAATATCGCCAAGTGTTCGTCGAATGTTTCAGACACGACCAAAAGGTCATCGAGATAAACGAACACTAGATCCCGCAATTCTGTCGGAATTACCTTAGACATAAGATAACTCAGACTCTGCGGCGCATTACACAAACCGAATGGCATGACCTTGAAATGGTACAAAGGTCTACCAGGTACTGTAAAAGCAGTCTTTTCCCTCGATGTTTTCTCCAATGGTATCTGCCAGAATGCGTCTTTCAAATCCACACTAAAAATATAGCGAGTTTTTGAAAGGCGTGCTAACAGACCCTCAATATGGGCAATTGGCCTCGCATCCTTCTTTGTAACCGAGTTCACCTTCCGAAAGTCTAGGCATAGGCGGTTCTTCCCAGGCTTGCGCACTAGCACAACTGGTGAAGACCATGCACTAGAACTTTCTTCGATGACCCCCAAAGACAACATACGATCCAATTCCTCATACATCATTGCTTGTACCGCAGGAGAAACAGGATAATATCTCTGCTTAATTGGTATAGCATCACCCGTATCGATGTAATGCTCTACCAGTGTCGTTTTCCCGAGCCCCTTGCTCGCGAAAGAAGGAAAACCACGAATCACATCACGAAGTTGAGTGGACTCTTCGTGACTGAGCTTCACTTGGTTTGTGGAGTTTCCATCCGATGGAAAATCCGATATGGAAGAAATCAAATGAGGTGCCAGTCCAAATTTACGATAAAAGTCAACGCCTAAATATAAACGTTGAGAAAGTGTTGGCACGACGTAAAAATCCATGCTGAACAGCATGCCATTGTACTGGACATCAGTAGTAAACATTCCCTTAATTTTCTGCTGTTTCCCGTCCGCAGTGGACACCGTAGACTCGACGTTCCTAACCTTAACGTGCTTCGCTTTCAAGTAGTCTACGCAATCTGTACCGAAGCAACTAATGCTCGCGCCGGAATCCAGAAGACCAAGAAACTTGTCTCCCAACATCTCCACAGTCACGTATGGACGAGGATCATTGGATTCCTTGCCTAATCTAGCGGCAGCAACGTTACGGTAGGTTGTCCGCTTTAATTGAAAACGATCTCGTGTTTTACGAATCCGTTTCGAAATTTCAGGAAATGCTACTACTCTTTTCCTAACCTCATAATAATTGAGTAGCCTTTCATGAAATGGTTTCTTATATAGTAAATCAGATTTATTCTTATTTTCAGGTAAATTCAAAAGTGTGTTTGGTTGGGTATCAGTCAAAAATTCATTAGGGTTTCGCTTTAAAATAGTAATTTGAGGAGTGTCAAGCAAAGGTTCTTCCTTCCTGGTGCTTACGACTCCGGGTTTGCTTTTATCGAGCGCATCCCCCCGGATGGTGGATTTGCTCGCTTCGGGTTTCCCGCACATCTAGGACAATTCGGACTATAGACATTTGGTAACCCACATCTAAAACAGAAAACAATTTGTCTTGGATCTGCACAATCGCGGAACCCATGGCCCACAATTTGGCATTTCCAGCATTTCATTAATTCAGGGTGGAATGCATCCACCTGCTCAGGTAGTGCAACTGCTAATTCATCTCCAGGAGTTTCCTCATCCAACGCGTTGATGAAGCGTCTAGGTGGGTGAGGTTGCTTGTACGCATTAGGTACGAAAGGTTGTCGCGGGTTATCAGAACTACCAAAGAATTTTTCAATAGTGCGACATTGGTATGCTAACTCTTGAAGGCTATAAGTGGTAAAGGAAATCAAAGACTGACCTAGTTGTCGTTTCATATTAGCTTTAATAATTTCAATCATTTCCCTGTCGTTCTTAGGGATTCGCAAGTTGGAGTTCATATGCATCATAGCATCAAAGAAGTCATTGAAGGACTTCCCTGATTGTTGCTTACGATCATACAACCTGCGAGACAGTTCCGTATCCGTTTCAAGGCTGCGGAATTGCTCAATTAACGCCAATTGAAGCGTTTGCCAGGACGCGTGCAGATTTTGCTTGCGGTACTTCCAGTACCACTGTTCAGCAGGTCCAGATAAAAATTGGTGGAAACCACCAGACACTTCTTCCCAAGAAAAGCGATAACTAGCTCTAATAAGGTCCAAACGGAACAAAAAGTCATCTACTGGCATATTCCTCCCATCAAACTTAATTCCCCATTTGTGGAATAGTGGGTAGGTACCAGACGTAGAATTACTAGAGTGTATTGCCTTCGGCTGAGAAGCCGCAGACTGATCGTTATCCAAACGAATAGAATTCATGCGCGTCATGAACTCGTCCACGTTCACACCCTGAGCCATGTTCGAAGGATGTACCGGAGAGGTACTTGAACTTGCTCCAGGAGGAACGGGTTGTGATGCAGGTTGTGTAGCCAAAGGAGGCGCAACCGGCACAAAACTTGTTAAATCAACAAAATCGCCAGCCACAGTTCTGGCTGGAAAATTGACAGACCTACCTTGAGGAGTAGGCATGTCGACGTAGGGAATTATTGCGGAATTTGGAGGCTGACTAACTTGAAAAGCCGGGGTTGGCTGTGAAAGTGGTGGATGATTAACATTATCATCAACATTACTGTTGCTATTATTAGCATTACTCGCATAACTCACATTTTGATTATTAGCATTGTTCTCCCTACTATGTAACAACTCAGTTACATGTCTTAACAAAATAGCTTGACTTTCAGCGAGACCTCGCGAAAGTTCTTCTACAAAAAATTTCCTGTCATCCATCCGGTGTAAGTCTACCGTTGCCGAGATCATCTCTTGCATATAGGCAGATTGATTGGCCGCTTGTTGTGCTCTTCTTTGCTCTTCAGGAGTCAAAGGTGAGCCTAAAGGTTGCCCTTCATTCGCTGGAACGCGAGCGGATGGGCTTGAATGATCCGTGCCTACACCAGAGTGGTGGGCTGAATGTGCGGAATCATCCTGAGGATTAGCGGGTGCAACTCGTGACATATCGTCAGTTACACGTGCGTAGTACTCCGGGTTGTAAGGACCAGGATTAAAGAATTTGGGCTGTGCTACGAAAATAACACAAAACAAAGAAAAAGAAAAGGTCTTAATACTATAGAAAGGGGTGGTGTACAGTGATTCGTTCACTAATTCACACCAAGTAAAAATTCAAAAATGTATCAAAAGGTAATATTCAAAACTTATTGAATATTGTTATTTGGAGAGAAGTTAATATAATCAAACTTCCTACAAAACTTCAAAAATCTTAAAAATAAAGTAGTGAAAGTAAATTTATGTTGGTCTAAGGTAAACTTCGTCCTTAGACTTTGCAAAAATTGAGTTCCGAAACAATCGTATCGAAATTCAAGCTCAATAACAAAAAAAAATTTAATTATACTTAAATACGTAAGATAAGCTAAATACTCATAAACTTCAAGACTGAATATCTGTAACTTAATCTTCAAGAAAATACTTAATCTCTACAAAAACCTAATATAGCACTTTGTAAACTAAAGAACTTCTTCCTAGTTCAAGTTTTCAAAGACTATAATCTCAAATCTAAATATAGAAAAAAAAAGAAAGATATACTAAACTAAAAGTGCTTAAACTAAACTCAAAACTAAAGCGTTTCGATGACCCGTGAAACACGCAGAATTCCACGACCTCACCAAACGAAGATACTAAACTCAAAAATGGAACCTTCGGGATTACGTCTTCCCTATTTTCCGAAAATACTCAAATATCTCAAAAATGGAATCTTCAGGATTACGTCTTCCTTATCTTCCGAAAAATACTCAAAAAGGGTGCAACACTGCAAATACTCAAAAATACTCAAAAGGGTGCAACACTGCAAAAATCTTAAATATACTCATAAAGTGCAACACTGCAAAATCTATACTATAATCAATAATATTCAAAACTTCAAAAATACTAAACTGTCTTAACATCAAAATACGGTCCGGGGGCTGGAAAGAATCTCCCCCCCATAAACATGAACGGAAGGTGGAAGTATTGCGTCTAGCGACTAACTTCACCTAAAAAAAAACTGAAAAAACTTTAAAAATAATTAGCGGATGTGGTCTAACTATTGGGTCAATAAATGTACAACTTCAATCAATGAGAAATGGGACATTCGTTCAGTTAACTGGAGTCTCATTACGCTACTGCAGACGTGCGTTAGGAACATGCTCACCAACCACCGGTTAGCGCTTCATGAGAGTTCCATCAACTTGACGAACTCTGACAAAAACCATAACTGAATGAAAACATCATAATATATTTGGGCTTGTAATTTTACTCAATACAAAAACTGAAAGATCCGAAAATAAGCGTTAAAGGTGAGTGAGTGAATTCTCTTGGAGTGCTAATAGCTTCTGCAACAGACGTGCATCGGGAACTTGTTCACCAACCACCGGTCAAAAGATCTATCAACAACATCCTCGAAGAATTCAAAATTCTACCAAACTCATAAGAAAAAAGTTTCAGTACTCTCGCAACAGACGACCAGACTCTAAAACGTCTAAATCCTGGACAATAAAGTTACCGAAAACCTCAATCAAAAGCAAAACAGAAGGTAAAGTACTACGAATGAATCCTATGCAACAGACGAAGATTAGGAACTTGATCACCAATCTCCCGGACAATAAGGCATCCAAAACATAGACTCGATGTTATTCCTCCAGCAGAATAACTCTACCAAAAGCAACTTAAACTCAGAAAAGAATTCGACCAAAAAA
Source organism: Platycheirus albimanus (assembly GCA_916050605.2). Lineage (NCBI taxonomy): Eukaryota > Metazoa > Arthropoda > Insecta > Diptera > Syrphidae > Platycheirus > Platycheirus albimanus. The sequence continues at coordinate 326,184,956 of OU696696.1, read as the reverse complement.
AAAAAATTTTTGCTCGAACACCAAAAAAAAATTCTAACATCAAAACTTCAAAAACTAAATTTCTCCATAAACAAAATATACATCATAACAAAGCATCGGGTACGTGCTCCAGGCCCCACGTTGGGCGCCATTCTGTAACGTAGAAAAATAAAAGAGACGGAATTACTGATCTCAAACGCACAGAGTGAGGCCAAATGAAGAATACAAAAATAAAATATATAATTGTATATCTCACATTAGACATCGACACTGATGCGTCAGCAATTCCGTCAATAGTTAACCAAAAAGGACGTACATCCTCTTGCTAAGACATGCATGATGACGATGGTATTCATGTTGACACGTTCACCCGGTAGAGGGCATCAAACCAAAAGACCAACTTACAGATAGTCCTAGAGGACCCCTACCGCCAGACCGTGCTCCAACTACAATGTCTCCTGGTGTTGGTAGTAGAATACAGTGCCCATACTATCATCTCAATCAGACACCATGTCTCTACTAGGTATATCTTCATCATACAAATCCTTGGCCTCTTTTTCTCCATACACAGACTTATCCACCACAGCATTCCGGTTCCTTCGCTTCTCTCATAGTTGTATGACAGGACCACATAGGTATCAAGATGTATACATACACAACGATTACGCATTCTGCAAAGTTCCACTATAAATGGGAACATACACCAATACACCCAAATACCATAGACACGATAAGTAAGAGAATTAGGTCCGCACACAGAACACAACCTTCATCCCTTAGAACATAAAACTTACCATGTCGATCACCTCAGAACTAGATTTGTAACAACCAGAGGAAACCAGAATGCGGGTGGATAATTTATTATTATTTTTATAATTGGTAGCTTCGATGACCTGCAATACCTAAAATTATTCAACACATGCTCAAAACTAAACTCACCAGAGACTTTATCTTAAACTTCAAAAAAAGAAAACTCATACCGAAGATCCACGCGGAAACAGAATTTATTCCCCACGAGACCACTACCACACTCAAAAGATTCGAAGCCGACCCAATCATTGTAGTGTTCGCGGAAGGAAAATAGATTCCGGAAACCCTAGACCTCGCCAGTCACAAAGGCCTACTGCCTTCATGTGTCATGGGAAATGACATAAACAGAATCTCTTGTCCCTCACGAACTCGGTTGGTATAGAAGAAAAATATTGTAATGTTTTTAGTCTTGGGTTCGAAAATAAAACTTATTTTCTTTTACTTTTAATTTACCACTACTATCTCTATAAATGAAACTCACTTTTATCTAAGTTCAAACTCTTTATTTATTTCCTTATCTTAGCACCACTAATTATTCACCATTTATTCGCTACCACGGTTAAAATGAAACTGTGTCCATTTCCGAATAAAATGTCCTATTTATACTTGGGATCAAGTTTCCCGAACAGTCTAAGTCTCGAACCTTTCGGAATTGTCAAGATGCTTTAAAAGCTTTCAGAGCTTTCAAATTCAACATTGTTATTCAGCAGAATCATTCAGCAGAATTGTTCAGAATTTTACTGTAGTATAGACAAAAACCATATAGTAATATTTCTGTAGTAGAAACAAAAACCATTCATAAGACTGTAGTTGAGACAAACACTATTCATGTAACATTGCCCCCTTCTTAAGATTGTTCGTCCCGAACAAGTCTATCACTTCCCTGGCCATTGTAGCGGCATAGTCGGTCCCTGTGAACAACTTTCATTTTGCCTCTAACACCTCTCTGAATGCGGTAAACAACATCATTGATTCTGGTGACAACTTTGTAAGGGCCTTCCCAATTTTGCTGGAGCTTCGGTGACAGTCCCTTTTTCCGATGGGGGTTGTATAACCACACAAGAACTTCCACTTGAAACCCTGTCGTCGTTGCATGTGCATCGTAACGTGTTTTCATGCGATCACTGGCATCCTTTATCTTTGTTCTGGTCCTTTCATGAATGTACAAGAGTCTCTTTTTGAGATCGTCCACATATTCTTCTTGGCTTTGTGGCTCATTTGGAGGGCATCCAAATTTCACTTCACTTGGTAGCCGCATTGTTGAACCAAACAAGATTTCATAAGGAGTATGTCCTGTAGTGCTATGAACTGCGCTCCGATAGCTCATTAAAAACAGTGGAATGCATCGGTCCCAGTCTCGTTGACAGTCTTCCACTACTTTGGAAAGGTGTTCTTTGAGCGTTCTGTTAAACCGTTCTACCATTCCATCTGATTGTGGATGCAGCGGTGTTGTCCTTGTCTTATGAATGCCAAGGAGTGAGCAAACCTGTTGGAAGATATTTGACTCGAAGTTCCTCCCTTGGTCAGAATGGAGTTCTTTAGGTACACCAAATCTACTTATCCAATTGAAGACAATCTGATCCACAACCGTTTTTGCTTCTTGGTTTGGAATGGCAAACGCTTCAGGCCACTTGCTGAAGTAATCCATGATCACGAGAATATATCGGTTTCCATCGTTGGTTTCAGGAAAAGGACCTGCAATATCCATTGCAATTCTTTCGAAGGGTGCTCCAACGTTGTACTGCTGCATCACACTTTGAATTTTTCTGCCTGGTCCTTTTGTAGCAGAACAAGTGTCACATTTCCTGCACCATCTTTCGACGTCTTCTTTTGCATGAAGCCAGTAGAAACGATCTCGAATCTTTTCCAGCGTTTTGTTGATTCCTAAATGGCCTCCAGAAGTGCCATCATGCATCTCACGGAGAACTTCTTTGACTTTGGACCGAGGCACAACTACCTGCATCACATAGGACTTGCCATCTGCGGACTCCCACTTCCGTTTGAGTACACCTTCTTGTACATGGAGAGAGTTCCATTGAGCCCAATAGGCTTTTAACACCGGGCTTCTATCGGAAATGTCAACCCATTGTGGTTTCTCCTCGTGCTCTTTCCATGCAAGGATGGGTTCAATGTCAGAATCTTCTTGTTGAGCATTCCTAATTTCCTCGTTACTCCAGCCGGCAATGGGCTCGACTCTCACTCGTTGAGTGACTAGGGACTCCTTTTCTTCCTGACGTGAACAATGCTTGCAGTTTGATTTACATGGTCGTCGGGATAATGCATCTGCGTTGGAGTGTAGTTTTCCTTTTCGATGTTGAATCTCGTAGTGGTATGTCTGCAACCTCTCAATCCACCTTGCTACTTGTCCTTCGGGATTTTTTAAGTTCAAAAGCCACCTTAGCGCTCCATGGTCTGTTCTAAGGAGGAATTTCTGCCCATAGATGTACTTATGAAAATGTTTCGTAGCTAGTACCAGAGCTAGAAGTTCCCTCCTGGTCACGCAATAGTTCCTTTCTGCCTTCGAGAGCACTTTGCTGTAATAGGCTACTACCTTTTCTTGGTCATCATGAACTTGCGACAAAACAGCCCCAATTCCAACATTGCTTGCGTCTGCATCGATGATGAACTGTTTCCCAGGAGTAGCATATGCCAGAACGGGAGCGTTACAGAGGCGTGTTTTTAGTTCCTGGAAGCTTTTCTCGCAATCACCTGACCATTTGAACTGTTTTCCTTTCTCTGTAAGTTGGTGCAGGCTTTTCGCAACTCCAGCAAAGTCTTTCACGAATAGCCGGTAATATGTGGCTAACCCAAGGAAACTTCTCAGCTGATGTTTATCTTGTGGAGTTGGCCAGTTCTTCACAGCTTCCACTTTCTCTGGATCGGTTTGTACCCCTTGAGACGAGACAATATGCCCTAAATATTTCACTTCAGTCTTGAAAAAGGTGCATTTGTCTGGGTTCGACCTAAGATGAGCTTCTCGAAGCCTCCGGAAAACTTCTCTCAAGTTCCTGCAGTGTTCGTCAAATGTTTTCCCAAAAACGATGACATCATCCAAATAAACCAGGCATGTCTTCCAAGTAAGCCCTTGTAAAACGCATTCCATCAAACGCTCAAATGTTGCCGGAGCGTTGCACAGGCCAAAGGGCATAACTTTGAATTGCCACAGACCATTACCTGTCGAAAATGCGGTTTTCTCTCGATCTTCTGGGTGAATTTCCACCTGCCAGTACCCACTTTTCAGGTCCAAAGTTGAAAACCATTGAGCTCCTGCCATTGCATCCAGAGTGTCGCTGATCCTGGGCAGAGGGTAGCTGTCTTTCTTTGTGACATCGTTCAGCCTTCGGTAATCCACGCAGAACCAGGTGCTTCCATCCTTCTTTTTGACTAGGACCACTGGTGATGCCCAAGGGCTTTTGGAATTCTCGATCAAACCTTCTTTCTGCATCGTCGAGATCATATCCGTAACCTCCGCCTGTTTGGCTAGTGGAAGGCGCCTTGCAGGTTGACGGATTGGCCTTGCATCACCAGTATCGATGCGATGTTGCACCAATTGTGTTCTTCCGTATGGTTTATCCTTTGAAGCGAAAATATCAGCAAACTCATGAATAAGGCTTCCAGCAACCTGTTGTTGTTGTTGACTTAGCTTGCAGGATTTTAGAATTTTGGACCTTAAAAAGTTGACTTCTACAGGATTTCGTACTTCTTCATCGGTGATTCTTGTTATTGCTGCCACTGGACCACATTGTGCAATAACTTCTCCTGCTTTAAGGTTGACTTCATAAGGTTTGATGTTCACTATTCTTACAGGCACCATGTTGTTCTTAGGTGCGGCGAGCGTTTTTCCCACGATGTAGTTTTGGGAACGTTGTTCAGAGTCCGGTTCTACAAAAAGGTATCGATGGTTCCCTGAATCGCCTTTTATGTTTTTCCAAACAAAGACTTCTGAAGAGGGAGGCAGGCGTAGGTCTTCTTTGACGACAGTTCTCAGGGTTGACGAGTTTTTGTTACCATAGATCATCGGAATCTCGACATTTCTAAATTTCAGAACCTGGTTACCGATATCCAGAATTACTCCATGTGCTTTCATGAAGTCAATTCCGATGATGCACTCATCGCAAATATCTGCCACTAGGAATTTATGTGAAAACTCCAGTTCTGCCAATCCGATCACTAGTTGTACTTCCCCATATACTTTAGCTGACTCACCTGTTGCCGTCTTCAGACAGTAGCTATTGGTGTTGTGTAGCCATGTCATCTTCACCACGTCTCTTCTTACAATGGAGGCGGTGGCACCGGTATCGATAGTTGCCACATATTTCTTGTCGTTTATAGCTGCTTCCATTGTCAGACTTTTATTGTCTCGTTTAGTCTGCGAGACCTGGATCGTAGTTCTGGGGCCATCGATACCCGGAACCAGCTTCTGCCCCGTGAAGTTGGTCCTTACTCGTTTCCCGAGTGGGAAACAGGTCCAGCAGGGGTTTTGTGAGCCTTCTCTTGGCTGTTCTTCCTGCTGCCGCAATGTTGGCAAACTCCTTTTCTTAATGGCATACGACACTGGCGCTGGAGATGTCCGGTCCTGTTGCAGTTCCAGCATCGGAGAGGTCCATCACGGTGGTTGCTCTGAAATGTCGTTCTCTGGCAAGCGCACTCCTCTACAGTTACTTCTCTTCCGCCTGTTCCGCTGCTTCCATGGTGAGGGCAAACGCCAATGCTTCAGGAAGCGTCCATTTTACGGCCGTTCGTACTGCTCGCTGGAGGTTGATGTCAGCTAATCCACGGACAAATGCTTCAGCAGCAAATTGGTTGATAATTTCCTCACCCGCCGTTGGATATGCCAGGTGAGCCAGGCGTTCGATGTCTGCTTGGAGCTGTTGAAGAGTCTCACCTCTTTTCTGAACCCTGGTGTTAAGTTGGACCCGGAAAACTTCTTGCATATGGCCATCTCCAAAGCGTTTTTCAACCGCCTGAGTAAGAGCTTTGAAGTTGCCATGTAACTCTGCTGGTATTGTTTGCAGTAGTTCTGCAGCAGGCCCTCTGAGAGCAAGTGTCAGTGCAACAAACTTTTCTTCGTCGTCCCAGCCGTTTGTTGTCGCAGCTGCTTCAAATTGTCTTTTGTAGATCGTCCAAGAAGTTTGTCCATCAAAGGTTGGCGGATGCATTTCCTTTCTTCGCATGCAGTCCCCAGAACTTTCTCTTACTTTAATTTTTCTAACCTTTTCCAATTCCTTTGCGAATTTCTCTTCAACTTTCTCGAATCTTTCGTCTACGGTTGCAATTTGTTTTTCGATACTGTTGAGACGCTCTTCAGCAGCACCAAACTTGCTTTCAAATGCAGCAAACTTGCCTTCGAGGAGGTTTTTCTGGTCTTCAAGGCGTTCTAGAAGTTTCGCTTGTTCATTTTTTTGTTCACTTCTCTGCTCTTCTAAAAGATTCTTTTGCTCGTTTCTTTGGTCTTCTAGAAAATTTTTTTGTTCGTTTCTTTGCTCTTCTAGAAGGTTCTTCTGTTCTTGAAAACGTTCGAGAAGGAAAGACATCATATTAGACATGTCGGAGCTTGTACTTACTTGCTCTTGTTCGTCTTGTATTTCAACATCCAGAAGAAATGTTTCTGGATTTTCATTTTGCTGAGTCATATTTTCCTGCAGTCTAATAATGAGGTCATTTTTGGTTCCAGCAGTAGGAAGACCCCGATTCTTTAACACTGCTCTAAGTTCAATCAAGTTAAGGGCATTTACAAGTTTACCCATAGTCACTTTATCACTTTTCACTTTTATTTGTCCAAATGAATTATGCACTTAAGTTTTATTTCACTTCTGACACCACTGTAATGTTTTTAGTCTTAGGTTCGAAAATAAAACTTATTTTCTTTTACTTTTAATTTACCACTACTATCTCTATAAATGAAACTCACTTTTATCTAAGTTCAAACTCTTTATTTATTTCCTTATCTTAGCACCGCTAATTATTCACCATTTATTCGCTACCACGGTTAAAATGAAACTGTGTCCATTTCCGAATAAAATGTCCTATTTATACTTGGGATCAAGTTTCCCGAACAGTCTAAGTCTCCAACCTTTCGGAATTGTCAAGATGCTTTAAAAGCTTTCAGAGCTTTCAAATTCAACATTGTTATTCAGCAGAATCATTCAGCAGAATTGTTCAGAATTTTACTGTAGTATAGACAAAAACCATATAGTAATATTTCTGTAGTAGAAACAAAAACCATTCATAAGACTGTAGTTGAGACAAACACTATTCATGTAACAATATAATTAGTAAGTCGAATTTCTAAATCCTCACTTCCCCATCCCCGTACTACTCTTCAGTCCACTACACGTACTGGAGGGCATTGACCCGAGAGGCAAATTGAGGTTGTCGCCGATCGACCACCGCGTCGATATGCAGCATTGCCCCGCTCCCACTCAAGAGCAGAAGGGAGGTGAGTCCTTGCTGTGGGATCGCGACGGTGCTACAAGTTTTTACACTGCATATCTGGATACGGATGTTAATAAATCCCTTTCTTTCTAAAAGACTAAGGCCTGTGGCACAAGATACTTTGTCCATTACGATGCGAATGTCTATTCCTCTCAGACCCACTTAGTCTGAGACACCCACGTAGGTGTATTAATATTTTGATTGGTTGAGAAGAAAGTTAACCTTGCACTTCTATGGAGTTCCGAGTAGAAAAAAATTTCCTTCACCACAAATAACATTGACCACACTAAATAGTTTCTAACTATGATATCTTTGGATGTCAGAAGATATCTAGAGCTGACTATGCCCTCGTCTCTACCATGCTCAACTGTTATGTAGAGTGCAGGAGCGAAGTGTCTGACCTAGTGTCGGGTTGTCTAAGGTGTAGACGACAACCCCTGTCTCTTAACCCACCCATTTCCGAAGAGGATCAACTCCCTCTTCGAACCATGGCTTCTCTATGACAGAAAAAGGAATATTATTAAGAAGCCCCTTAACATGAATGTAGGTCAAGCCTGACCTACATTACTAAATCACCATACTATACTAATACTAAACTAACCCAAACATCCTACAACAAAAATGTTCCACCGTTCATGTAAATGTGAAGGAGAGAGAGAGTTCTATACAACCCCCATCGGACCTAAATAACCTATTCCATCTTTACTAAATTTCTATAACTCATAGTAAAGAAATCTGAAAGTAAGTCTGCATCAAAAATCAAATCAATAAATGAAGACTGCAAGAAAAGTTTCAATTTCTATAGCCAAACAAAAGTTTTTTTATTATATTCTTAAATCTAACAAGATAATTATGTCCTAAATACTTAAGTTATACTTAAGTCAAAATTCTTAATATTTTATTCGACCGAAATTTACAACTGTTGTCTAAACGATTACAAAAGTAAAGTTATCAATTAAGAACTCGATAATCAGGAATCAATCTTGATATTACCGAATTGAAATACCAGAAGGGTAATGAAATTAAGTAAATCTCAAAAGTTGATAAGGTCGTTAATCTTTTAAAAATTCAATTAAAGTAAAAATTAATACTAATACTAAAGAAAATCACGCGTACAAAAATGAGTAGATCACGACAATGAAACAAGTTAAATCAATACGTAGTAAAACAATTAGGCCACAGCAGCTTGTTAATGCTGTTAAATATTGTAAATATCTTTACGTCAAAATAGATTCGAAATGAATTTACCGAATATATACCGAATTTGAAATAGAGATACGCGACCGCAACGAAATGGTAGCCAAAACAATATAAGGTAACTCAGGTAAGTAACGTATTTACTGATGATAGGCGTGAAGAGCGGCGTCATAAACCGTCACTTCCGTCTGACCTAATACAAACAAACAACAATCACAACAAAGGATCTTTAATAAATATCTATTTTTAACTTCCGACAAATGGTTAAGGACAATAGATAGATAAGTGGGTACACAGGTAGTGTATCAACACTTTGCAACGTTAAGTTGAAACGAATTCCAATGCCAACGATGGGCTAATGGGATGACACAACTCAGGTAAGAATACCAGTAAAGAGTATACAATAACCGTGGAGGTTGATAATCAGTATCATCATAAAAGAAGGTAGGTTAGTACCATAGAGGTATACCACATAAACAAAACCATAACAAGATGGCAAAAACTATCATATTAAATGAAGAAAAAGGTAATTGAGAGCACAATGGGAACAAATCCAATGTGTGGAGTGAATTGCATACAATTCAGGAAGACAACAAAGGAAGGGTTATGTACTTAATGAACACATGAACACAACAAGGTTTCTTAAGAGAAAAGGAAAAAGTTGATAAGTAAAGATGACTATATCAAACTGAAGAATCAATAATCAGGCCAGTATCAGGGAGGGTCGCTGAAAAGGAAAAGTTGGAAATAAATGCATATACAGTTCGTATATGATATCAATGAATGCAATATAGTTAAATATATTTTAAAAATCAATATAGTTTAAAAGAAAAATTCTTAAATACCTAGATGAAGAAGTGCACTGCTCCTATCTAATATCGTATTTTCAAAAAAAATATTTTTATCTGTATTTTTCAAAAGTTATTCAATGATTTAATATTGTTGCAACATGATATCACTTATTCACCAGATGCAATTTACCAGCTATACAGCGGGGTAGGGAGTTTGTATCCCTAGCAAGATAATTGATAATTGGCGTGAGGAGTCTTTGTGACTCTGGGGTTGGTTGCCAATGGAATATTTGGACACACCAAAGTAAGGAAAACACAAATTCACAAAACATAATACACTAAAGGACGAAGATAATGGTTAGATAGTTCCAGACTATCTGTGATTGATTTCAATAATTTTAGCAAGATATTTCAAAGTTTCGCCAAAATTTGTTCGCAGTTCAGAAAAAAAAAGTATCGCGAAGGTAAATTATTATTATTCACAAAAAAATCGCATCTTTTCCGATTATATAGCACCAGCAAGTAATTTTACGTTAACGTAGGCAGCAAAAAGTAAAGTTAACCACGATTAATATTAGGTAATTTAGGTTTCAAAAAAAAAAAAACGTCTAATGATTATCTTTCTTATAGTTTCAGGGATCAAAATTATTAAGCACTTTCATATAAATCTACAAATAACTACTTATATACCATACGGATATATTAATAATAAAGTAAAATGAAAAGTAATACTCAAGTGAATTCTTTTTTCGTTTTCTGTTGCGATGGATTTTGTAATCGCACTCCTGTATATCCTTAAAGATGATAAAAATAACTCGAACTGTTGAAGCTGTAGACTCGAAGAGGCCCAAAACGTAACTCCAGTTGTAGGGATGCAAACGTTTCACTAGATTGGAAGCAATAGCGTCCAAATCCAATGCGGATCCGCAACAGAGCTGAGGTGCGCTTGGTGAATACACCGCGCGTGGTGTCTAAAGTATAGATGTAAGTGATGAGGTATCCAGTCTGAGGAACACTTGTCCAAACAGATGGATATCCAAAGATTGATCTCAAGATCTCCTGCTCACAGTATTTGTTATCAAACAAGGTGTATGTGCCCGCAGGTGGGCTTTCTTGGCACCGCAGGTGGTGCTTCAGAAATCATACAAATTCATACAAAGATGTCCGTGGATATAGTACAAGTGTTCTGCAACCGTGGCGTCAGGACGGTGCAGAAGATGCGTAGAAAATTCCACGTCGTCGAACAAAACAAGTAGGCGGAAGGGTGAGGTACACTAACCAGCGACGACACACCACTTCCTCGAAGGTTCTGGTGTCCAAGCGACAGTGAAATTTACGGATTTGTGTGCGGGACTGCGTCGGCCGCACGTGGCTTATCAGAATAATTCCTTTATCACAAAAAAAACAAGGCACAACACTTCACTTTATGTATGGAGCTTTAATTAAAAATCCTTAGGAATCCCTTCCGGATACCGCCGTAGAGAACACAAAAACTCAGTGTTGATAAGTAAGTAACGTTGTAATAGGAGATTCATAAATTTATAGATGATCCTGCCCCTGATGCGTCGATGGCCACATGGATTACCAAAACCATGTGCTCTGGCGTTTCCTAAGAGGAAAACCACGCCATGTCAAATGACAGAAATTTTGAAAAAAATTTACAAAAAACCTACCTTGGGATTATGTAATATCCTAATAATCTTATGATTGGATGTCCTAAAAACACTTGGATATGCGCAGCGTCGTTGTATCCACACCATGTGGTACCACCGACGCTATCATGAACAAAAAAAAAGAAAATTGTTCGAAAAAAAATTCGTCCTATTGGACATTCAAGGGGATATGTGGAATTTCACCTGAAATTCAGAAAGATAAAGTAATAAATTAATAAGGATCTCATTGAATTGAATATATTCAATCCTTTGAGGTCTTATTACAATATTACATACCTTTTTAAGTTGAAGAAAATCCTTACAGGAAAATTAATTTGGTTCAGCTGCGTAAAATAATACTATCTGCTTGCACGAGACTGGTAGGTAAAATGGTCGAGTGAAAAATGGAAAGGAATATGCTCTCGATCATATTTTTATAGCTGGCCATAGAGTTACAAACCATTCACAGTGAGGATAGAGTAATTTCTCTATGGCTAAGGGGTATGTCCATAGAGTAGTATCTGCATTATTAGTTTATTCGGCTCACACATAGATGTCACCACCGTCATGGAACTTGGAATAAACCAACTAACCAATTGGATTATGTCTTCCAATTTGTCCAACCGACGTGTGTCAACCATTCCATCAGATGTGGGATGCTGGACATGAGTTAGAGGAAAATAAATTTTGAAAAAAAAATAAATTCACCATACCGATGCAACTTTATGACAAAACAAATATGTCACATCGTTCTCATGTCTGATGTAAGTATTGGTTGGTCTATGTAACAACAATACTTTTTTTACTCAGAACTGACCTCGCCATGGGAAAATCTCAACCAGACAAGTACGTCATCAAAAAAAATAAAATATCTCAGAATTCCTGTTTCTCTTCAGTGTGGTATAAAAATTATACCACTAATTTCACCACCAAGTTGGTTTGGTGAATAGCATACTGTCACTAATACATAGAGCCAATTTGAAATCCAAACTTTGGAACTCTCTGTCATTAGTGGTGCAACTGTCAGTTCGGACATAAAAAGCCGAAGAGATAATTTCAAGAGGTTTAAATTCGGGAAGTTTTCTGTCAGAGCATGAAGGAACTGTTCCGTGAAGGAATTTAATCTGACAGGCAAAATTTCCTGAAAAGGGAACTTTTTGACATGGGAAATTTCTCCGAAAGTGGGAATAATTCGAAAACGGAAATATGTCGCCATGAAATTGAGCGCCTGTAGTGTGGGATGAGCGCCATCTAGTGACTGGTGTGAATCTAAAAGTAAGTATATTCATCGCTTTTAAGGCGGTGGTCACACATCAAAAAAAAATTTTTGGGGTGAAGTCACACTGTCATTACAGTTGTCAAAATATTTTCCCTACAAATAACAGAACTTTGCGTAATCTTCGGGACTGGATATGCTCAGGTGAGCCGTTGCTAAAACAACTTGCAGAACAATTATTTGACAGCATCGAACTGGGAACTAATTTTTTGCACAATTTTTACGGGTCAACCGAAATGATGGGTTGTGGGGAAAACTTTGTGACCTGTGGTGTTTCGTTCTTAACACCAACTTTCTTTCAATGAGAAAGAGAGAATGACGGACTACACAAATATGGAATCACGAAAATGAAACGCTTTTCTTTAAATGTCAAAACTAATATCTAAATGTTTATTTACAAGCACAAAGAACTTATTTAATTCTAAGATTGAAAAATATATATATAAAGAAACTATTCGCAGCTGGATTGGAATTCTAATTACGTCGTTGTTCGTTGAGGAGAAAATACGTTGTGAATATATTTGAATTTATGTGTATCCAAGAAGAGGATTTATTTAAGAACTTTTCTTGGTTGAAATTGCAGGGGCGCAACAATCGACACAGGGTCGCCACAGTCACTCCCCCCCCGAGTGGATTTCAGCTGGAGGATGAAAAAGTCACGGTTCTTCTTGGATTTTGATAAGTCCGTTGAGGTGGATCCATTGTCGAAGTCCAGAGATGTGGTTGAATTTGTCGGTTCGATGATGTAGATGAGTCGTTAGTGGAATCCTCATATGTCTTGTTATAGAAGTAAGGTTTGAGTCGTTCAACAGATACTTGTTTTTCTTAACCATTGACATTTATCTTATAGATTCGGTCTGATAGTCGTTGGATCACCTTGTATGGACCTTGATAAGGAGGTTCTAAATGAACTTTAACGTGATCACTGCGCAGCCAGACGTGTGAGCAAGTGGCCAAGTCCTTTCGGATGAAAATTCTGGCTTTGTTGTGGTGAGCTGTTGGAGTTGGACGCATGCCACGCATGTATTCACGGTGTTTCTCAATAAACATCTGTGAATCTGCTGGTAGGTCTGAAGACACAAAGAATTCTCCAGGGATTCGAAGACAAGTTCCGTAGAGCATCTCTGCTGGCGTTGCTTGAATGTCTTCCTTGAACGATGTTCGAAGTCCAAGTAGCACTGTTGGTAGCACATCAACCCAAGGCTTTGGTCAGCACATGAGTGCTGCCTTTAGTGTTCTGTGCATGCGTTCGACTATGCCATTGGATTGTGGGTGGTATGGTGTCGTCGTCAGTTTTTGTGTTCCAACAAGATTGGTGAGTGCTTGAAACAGAGCAGACTCAAATTGAGTGCCTTGGTCTGTGGGTTATTGTGACAGGTGAGCCATAATGCGATATCCAATGACTGAATAGATTTGTTGCTACAGTTTCGGAGGTCATGTCCTTTATGGGAACAGCAACAGGCCATCTCGAAAAGCGGTCAATCATTGTGAGATAGTATTGGAATCCTTGAACAAATGGTAGAAAGATTATGTCGATGTGTAAGTGGTTGAATCTTCCATCTGGAACTACGATGTGGTCTGGTTTGAGTTTCGTATGGCGATGAACTCTTGCTTTTTGACACTCAAAGCATTCGCGAGACCATTGTAAGGCATCTTTTCGTATCCCTGGCCAGATGAACTTTTCCCGGAGTAAGCGTGATGTTGTTCTTCCACTTGGGTGAGCGGTGTTATGGGTGATGTCAAACGCTGTTCTTCGCAGTGTTAGTGGAATGTAGGGACGTACTATGCCTGTAGCTATGTCACAATAAATGTTGATGCCTGGTGCTGCTTGAAGTTTTTCTAGATGAAGTGATGATGGGTTCTGGATTAAGTCCTGTAGGTGTTGGTCATCGCGTTGTTCGTCTCGAATTCTTTCTGGACTAAAGATTGTAGGCATGCTGATAGTGTTGATGCGGGACAAAGCGTCTGCTTTAATGTTGTCTTCACCTTTTACGTAGACTATGTCGGTCGTAAACTGTGAAATGTAGTCTAGTTGACGGATTCTGCGGTCAGGAGGTTTGTCATGTTTTTGTTTAAACGCGTATATCAATGGTTTGTGGTCGGTTTTGATAGTGAAGATGCGGCACTCTAACATGTGGTGAAAAAATAGTATTGCTGCAAAAATGGCTAGCAATTCGCGGTCATATGTGCAATACTTCTGCTCACTGGGACTGAGTTTTCTGGAAAAGAAACCAAGCGGCTCCCAGGTGTTACCATTCTGCTGCACAAATTTGGCAGAAGATGATGCATCGGTGGTGAGGGTTAAGGCAGAATTTGGTGAAGGGTAAGCAAGAAGTGTCACATTGGCTATTTTCTCTTTGCATTCCTCGAAGGCTTTAGTTGCTTCTTCGGTCCATTGGATTTTTGTTTTGTCGTTTTTTATTGAACGCTGAAGGTATGTATTGAGCGGAAGTTGAGATTGTGCTGCATTCGGAATACATCGTCGATAGAAGTTGGTCACTCCTAGGAAACGTCTAAGTTCTTCGATGGTTTCCGGTTTGGTGAACTTAAGGATGGCATCTACTCTATCGCTTGCTGGCGCATAACCCTGAGCGCTGATGATGAAACTTAGGAAATATATTTCTGTCTGGCCAAACACGCACTTTTTAATGTTTATGCTGAGAGAAAACAGTTTCAAACGTTCAAAGACTGTTCGCAGATGCTCGATATGTTGTTTTTCGTCTTTTGACATGTCGAGTATGTCGTCAATGTAGACAAAGACGAAATCGAGATCGCGGAAGATGGAGTCCATGAACCTTTGAAAAGTTTGCATGGCGTTTCTCAGTCCGAATGGCATCACAAGGTATTCATAGAGACTCCAGGGTGTTATGATTGCAGTCTTGTGAATGTCATCTGGATGCATCGGAACTTGATGGTAAGCTCGGTCCAAATCAAGCTTGGTGAAGATGCAGGTACCATGTAGACGCAGGAATAGATATTGCACAAGTGGAGGTGCATACTTGTCAGCTTCTGTGTTAGTATTGAGCTGTCTATAGTCTCCGCAAAGTCGCCAGTCGTTGTTTTTCTTTTTGGTCAGGTGAATCGGGCTTGCTTAGGGACTTCTAGAAGGTCTGATGATGCCTTCCTGCAACATGTCCGAGATTTGTGTTTTCGCCGCTGCTGCTTTTTCTCCTGCTAGCTTGTAGACGCGTGAAGATACTGGTGGACCTTTTGTTATGATACGGTGTGCATATTGTATATTGCTGAGGTTTGGACTGCATGACGGCTTAGTAATATTTATGAATTCCTTTAGCAGTTTGGTATGTTTATCAGGAAGAGATGCATCGATTGTTGAGATGTTAAACGTTCTCGTCTCAAGTGATTCACCTTTGGTGGAAAAAGAGGTGAGTGGATCAATGAGCCGCTGGTTTTTGAGATCGACAAGTAAATTAAAGTTGGTTAAGAAGTCGGCGCCAATAATTGCAGTTTGAATGTCCGCAATTATGAACGGCCAAGCGAAACTTCTTCGGAGGTTGAGATCAAGTTTTAGTATTTTGCTGCCGTAAGTGTGTATTGGAGAAGTATTTGCTGCATAGAGGGTGAGTTGATTTTTTTCAGGTCTGCAATTGAGGAAACTGGTTGGAATAATTGACACTACGGAGCCGGAATCTATGAGGAATTTTTTGTTTGTGGAATAGTCCTGAATATGAAGGCGGATTTCTTTTAATGGTGATAAAGCCATGCTGTCACCAACTAGTTCAAACAGTGACAGCGTGTTTAGTTTTCCTGATGGGACGGAGTTGAGATAAACTTGCATGGTTAAGTGCAATGGCGAGCTTCATTTCCCCAACGGTTGTGATATGAACAAATACCGTTGCGATATGGCGTTGCAGACCTGTTCCTTGAACGATGGCCATTAAATCGTTGTGGATATTGCTGTTGTTGTTGCTGAGCTCCGTTGTTCGTCTGGTATTGCTGTCTATTCCTAAGGTCATTCAGTTGTTTTTCCGTTTGCTGTTGACCGGACTGTAAGGTTTGGATTTCATTTTGGCAGCTTTTAAGAGTCAGCTGCATCTCCAACAGTTGGCGTTCAAGTCGGATGAAATCTAGTTGGTACGAGGTTTGAGGAACAAAATCTGGTGGATTGGACATACGTGATGTAGTCGGAAGCGTCTCTCGATGCTGGACGGCCATTATTGTGCTGTTGCCGAGGGCATCCATGATGCGGTCGGCGGTCTCTGCAAGCGCGTTAAGGTTCTTCAGGTTGTCTGAGATTACCAACAATGGACGAATTTTTTCTGGTAAGCGCTCTGCCCAGAGTTGATGAAGAACTTCATCGGTAACGGCATTTTTCGCCAACTCACGCATCTCTCGAAGGAGCTGAGACGGTTTTTTGTCACCCAAGACTTTTTCTCTCAGCAGTTTTTGCAGTTGTTTTTGTCGGGATTCCGAAAAACGTACGAGAATAGCAGCTTTTAAGTTTTTGTACTTATCTTTGGGCGGTGCGTTGTTGAAGATATCTATAAGCTGAACCGCTATGTTCAAAGGAAGTGCCTTTAAGAGTTGGTTGTACTTCTGCGCACCACTCGTAATTCTATTGGCATCGAAATCTGCTTCGGCGATGGCAAACCAAATGTCTGGGCTTTCAGTCGAGAATTGTGGAAGGTGTAAATTCACTGCGTATACATATTCCTGTTGAACACCGCTGTATTGTGGAAACAAGTTTCGCTGAAGATGTAGTTTTTCGAGTTTTTTTCCTTTTTGTGGTTCAGTTTTCTCAGGAGTTGTCTCAATAATTGTGTTTTCACTGGATGACGAGCTATCGTTTTCGTCAGTCATCTTGATGGGATTGCGGATGTAATGTTGGATGTGATTCTGTTCTGTGTATATCACGTCGGGGTCACCAATGTGGTGTTTCGTTCTTAACCCCAACTTTCTTTCAATGAAAAAGAGAGAATGACGGACTACACAAATATGGAATCACGAAAATGAAACGCTTTACTTTAAATGTCAAAACTAATATCTAAATGTTTATTTACAAGCACAAAGAACTTATTTAATTCTAAGATTGAAAAATATATATATATAAAGAAACTATTCGCAGCTGGATTGGAATTCTAATTACGTCGTTCTTCGTTGAGGCGAAAATACGTTGTGAATATATTTGAATTTATGTGTATCCAAGAAAAGGATTTACTTAAGAACTTTTCTTGGTTGAAATTGCAGGGGCGCAACAATCGACACAGGGTCGCCACAGACCGCGTCAACCAACGATACCTTGCGGTAGTTTTAGGTAACTCAGCCCAATATGTCATAGCTATTGACATTTGGCCCAACAACAAAAAATTTTTTGTTTGTGCTTATTTCGAGTTTTCAGTTGTTGTCTGATCTCGCCACCGTGAATTCAAGGCGTGAGTAGTCATCCAACACCGAAACGATTCATTGCCCTTGTTGGACTTGTCCAACAATGCCAAGTCCGATGGAGAGCAAATGTCCAAGTACTCAAACGCGCTCATTTCCATGTTCACATCATTACGTGATGATTCGCAATTAGATTATGGCGGACAGCACTTCCGGCATTTTCGTTTTTCCTTTAGCTACTTGATTCGTCCAATTGGACGCTTTACCTTGTCTCTTTCTTACTAAATTTCCAAAGATCCTAGAAAACAAAGAGGGCGTAAATGGACGCATTTACGCATTCAATGAATGGTAGTTCGTTCCAAACAGAGTATACATAGTGTAGTCGTGACCTAAAAATAATTTTTGTTTCAGGATCTGACAAGTGAAACTTACAGTTTACTTTTGTCAGTACTCAATATAAAACTTCGTTGAAGTAAATACTTACCTGCTTAAATTTGACTTCAGGCAATAAAAGTCATATAATTTTGTCCCTGACAACGCCGTCCCAGACATAACAACGTTTAAGAATTTGTCTGACAGCATCTGTTTATTTTTGGCAATGATCAGAGGCCTAAGGCAAATATAACGTCATATCCATAATTGATGGGGGTAGTAGACAGAACTGTCAAAAGAACTGTCAAAATTAAAACAAGTTTTGTCCGAGAAATAAGTGAAATGTCAAATTTGACGTTCCACAGTTGAGTCGATAAATCCGGCAAAATATAGTTTAGAAACTGTTATACTGTGTCTAAATTCAAATATAACATATAAAAACATTGTCAACTAATGACATAAATCACGGTTTGACAAACATTTCTGTCATGTACCATGATCATTGGGAAGTAACTCAAACTTTTAGAAGCAAACTATAGAGTTACACTGCATTGTTAACTCTTACGAACGCACACCTTCGTAGTTAAACGTGCGTAACAATAGAACCGTTCAGTCATATTATTTATCTATGTGACCAGACAGGCAATGACTCCATTTGCAGTCTCTGTCTCGTCCATTCATATTTCTACTTTCTCATTTGTTACACCGCCTAAGAAAAGTTTGCTTGCTTGCAAAAATTTTTGCACAAATTGTTAAAAATTAACTTGAAATTTGCTCTCGAGTGTTTTATAAATATTATTATCCTATCATTAGGATATTTACTATTGCTAAAAGCAATAGTTCCTGAGGGAAAATACAAAGTTTACCCTGTATAGGTAAGATCCTTTTTACTTGCGATTATAGGTACTATAAGGCAAGTTATGCATTCGTAAAAAAAAAAAAAAAAATTCTAACAATCAAACATGACATTACGATGATAGAGAAGTCGAAAAAAGTGGGTCTGACAATTCTGTCTGTCTGTCTGTCTGTCTGTCTGTCTGTCTGTCTGTCTGTCTGTCTGTCCGTGTGTCTGTCTGTATAGTTAACTACAGCCTAAACGGCTGGACCGATTTGCTTCAAACTTGGTACATAGTATTATTATGACGTCCTACAGAGGGGTTTTTGGAATTAGCGTTCTAGCTCCAAAACTAACGGTACCTGCCATACGATATTTTGTGAAAAATTAATTTTTCTCAAAAACGGCTCCTACGATTTTGATAAAACTTTCTGAATTGTGTTTTCTGTGCAAACTTTATGTTTTGGTTGGAATAGATTTTTCAGGAAAAGTCTTATAACGGTACCTCCCATAGGACCGGTTTTTTGAAATCCTATTTTCTCGTACGCCACTCGACGGATTTCGATGAAATTTTTAATGTAGAAGCCCTTTTATAAAAGAAATAATATAAATTCTTAAATTTTTCAAAAAAAAGTTTTTTTGAGTTTTTTAAAAAAGTTTCAAAATTTTTTTTTAATTTTTGTTTTTTCCAAAAACGGCATAATCTATATTTTTTTAATTTTATTTTTCTGATAAAAACTACAAAGTACTAGAAGTTGGCATACTCAAAAAAAAATTGGAATATATTTTCGAAAAGTTTTTCAAAAAAAACAGTTTTTTGAAAAAACTGGTCCAACGATTTTGAAAAAAAATTTCTGAAAAATTCAAAAACACAAAAGAAACCTGATGGCTTACTTCATTTTCTCCAAAAACCGTTTAATGTATTGATTTTTAAGTGATTTATAAAATTTCATATGATTTTTTCAACGCTTTTTTCCCAAAATCTCAAGCACCCAAGACCATTTTAACACATTAGAGCAAGTTCGTACGACCCAGTCGTGCACTTTATTTCATACGTTTTCATGTAGGCCATGATTTTCATGCGTCCGGCATAGTTTTTCCTGGTGCGTATTCCGTTTTTTTATGGAAACACACATAATTCAATAAAACTGGTGAATTCATGAAGTTTTTCTTTTGTGTCACTACGGTTTTTTGGTGAGGTCCAATTTTTACACCTCAAATTTTCGGAAGAAATCGATGGTAACAGCATGAAGATTCTATATTCGTTCCAATTGGAACCCATCATCGATCAGTATATTATAATTATCCAGCAGTGTAGCATCAGAAAGCGCTACTGCTGACAGCTATAATTGAATTTAATTGGAAGAGATTTGTCATCTCCAACAAGTGGATCCACGAGGGATTCCTACAAGCCACATGGTCACCAGCGGCCCATTTCGAACCGCATGGCCCTCGGTCTTTTTCGGCCTACAGATCCTGGTGCTAAAAGAGCGCTGCATCATTTTTCTTTGTTCCCGAAATATATATTTTTTTTTCAACATCATGCTATATGCATGCCAAAGCATCAGGTAACCTTGATTTATGTAAATAAAACGTGAAGAAACTCCTTTGAGAGGAGCCACTCAAGGATCAGGCGCCAAAGAACGCTCATCCTGAAACAATACGTACATTTTTTGGAGCATTTACGTTGGTTCCAATAACCAATGCGACGTCCCAACGCCACGGACGGTGGTGTCGTGCACATACTTATTTTTATCCGTATTTTTATTCAGTAAGCAACTATTCCTATCTTTAGGTATATAGCTAGGTATATATATGATTATTTAAAAGGGTGTGATTCGTGATTGTCTTTAAAGAAAAGAGACTATAAAGAATTTAAAAAAAAAAAAAAAAGGAAGAGACATAGTCTCAAAAATAATCTGTGTTGTGTATATTCAGTGTACCAGTGTACTTTAGGGTGGTTCTTACCACCGCATGGTCAGGAATTTTTCCTGAGGATTCGTCCTTATTCAATCCAAAGTCGTTTTCACTTTTTTGATTTTCACTTTTTTTGTTTACATTCATTTTTCACCTTTTAATTTTTCACTTTTTAATTTGATTTTTCACTTCCGTGTATCTCTAATTTTCATTTGATTATTAACTTTTTTTTGTACTCTTTGGTAACGTTCAACGAATATTTCGCGGTCGTGTATCTTTTCTCACCAAATTTCGATCGGGAGAATATTCATTTCGTGCTTTATAGTGGAGCATATCCGTCCTCGTAGCTATATAGCTTACGTCAGGAGAGTCACCTTTGACAACTCCTCTTCAGATACTTTTGATATCTAGTCTTTTAAGGTTAGTCTTATAACCGTGTTATTTTGGATCTTCATATCCACATTATTTCGAACAGATACTAGATAGTATCTTATTTAGTCTACTTCGTCACTATCTTATAAGTTATCTTATAGTTATAACTTACCTTTTTTTTATATACAGGTCAAGGACCCATACTTTTGAACCTTAATGTTCACTTTGGTGTAATTAGTCTTCAGACATTACAATTCCTGTGCATAAGTACAGAATAGGACATAGCGTCTTGTTTCGAACATGCGCTTTCCGAGAAATAGCATCTCGCTATTTCAATAGTTCCCTGCATAAGATCCATAGATCTATTGAGTCATTCGAAGTACATTGTTCGTGAAGAATAATAGTTTTTTTTTGTGTATGCGCGTACTGAAGTAAAGAAGTTTACTTAAATATCGGTCACAATATTAAGAGACTTTTAGTTTTCAAGGGATTGTAGACTTGAAAAGAGTCTTTAAATATATGATATTATTATACTTTTTATATTATATTGATTTTTAACTAACCCAGTTCTTCCACAGCAGTACCTGAGGGCAGTGCACTTCTCTCGTGTGAGTCTGCGACGTTTACACTTATTGTTTTGATTGATCATATTATATTGAACTATATTGATTTCATATGTTTTATAAACTATATTACTATATTTTTACTTTATCACTCTTTCTATCCTATCCTTCACCGTCTCCTTCCACATCATAAACCCTTCGGCTAACGTCCCATGATTTTTTTTTGGGTTAGCTAGGATTGGTTTGATCAATTGTTACGCGTTTTGTCGTATGTCAATTTTAGTTTTTGATTTTTTTGAATTGTCGAGTCCGTCTACCGTCTTTAAATTTAATACGCGATATGTTTGAATATTATTAAAAAGAATAAACGAAACTTTGAAATTGGATAATCGCGGATAAGAAAAAGATAAAATATCTTTTTTTGAGATACGTTTTTTTTTTGATTGATTTTTCGAGTTTACATTAACTCTATGTAAGAGTTCAAAAGCTCACTATTAGCTTTATTTTTTTTTTATAAGAATAAAGTTAATATAACCCTGCTATATGAATCGTATGAATTCAGAGTTAGTACATATGCTTTACTGGATAGGCGTTATTGAAAAAGATTTACAATCCGAATAAGAATCTTAAGTATATTTTTTTTTTGCTACTTGTAAATTTTGGTGTTCATTCAAAAGGACATTTGCGATTCACTTTGTATGAAAGAAAACTATATTATTGCAAATTAAAAAAGAAAAAAAAAAGTTTACAGTTCAGTATAGTTACTATATTTGAAATAATATCCTTGTTAGCTTTTAAGACTTTATTTAATAAAAAGTTACGATGATTTTATAACGTTTGAGAAATTTTGGTGTTCATTTTCATTTTTCTTAAGGTTCGATATTTTTTTGTTTTGAGGAATTATAGGTTGTCAAGTATGACAAAGTAAGCTCCACCGTAGGGAGGGTGGTAACCCTCGTCCCTTTTGTCTTGGAACATGGTGTGGTATGATTTAAAGTAACCTTTCTTTAAATGCAACGTTGATGATGTAGAGTATGGTATCCAGTTTTAGGTACTTTACTGTAGTTTTGGTTGAGAAATAAGCGAGCAGTTTTGTTTGCTTTCTCATGTTTAGCGGCTGCCGAATAAAATTCAGTGAGTCTTGGGGACTCACAGGTCCAGCGGACAGCCAAGGTCGATGCCAAGAGACTTGGTTTTTGGCATTGAATTGGGTGGGTTGTGAGACCAGGGGGAACAGCCGTCACCTTAGATCCTCCCTCCCCTCTAGGTTAGACACCTCTACGTCCACGTTCAGCACATCATCGTGGCAGCTGACCGTGTGGATGTTAATTCATGTGCCATGGCTCCCACGAAGATCTATGAGATGCTTTTTCCTTAATACTTACGTGTCAAGTTCTTTGAGTCAGTATGGTGATATAATCAGAATTCTTCTCTTTCGAACTAAGTCTACTCACAATACGTTAAGAGGGGCATCAATGAATCACCTCTAATTCCTATCGATTCCCTATAATCTATTCTTCAACGGTTATGAGGGCCCTTAAGCACTTAAACATTAATATTCGAAATTAAAAATAAAAAGTAGTTCCTTTGGCCTTGTGTGCGTTTCGCCCAAGCATGAACGGTGGGCTCATCAGTTAGATGCCGTTCATACTCTTCTAAGACGCACATGTTCGATAAAATTGACACTTATATATAATTTTCAGTGCACAAGTGTACTGTGAATTATATATATTTTAGGGAGCCTTGTTACCAGCAAAAACCCTAAAATTATGCATGCTCGTGGCCAGTTGTCAATTGAAGATTAAAATTTTCAAAATGAAAAGACAAATTTAAAAAATTGGAAAAACACAACAACAAAAGTTGTTGCACTTAATTTCAATTCGAGCATTAACTAATTTGAAAATTGAAAAAAATTGAAAAAAATTCAAAATTCAAATTAGTTAATGCTCGAATTGAAATTAAATGCAACAACTTTTGTTGTTGTGTTTTTTCAATTTTTTTCAATTTGTCTTTTAATTTTGAAAATTTTAATCTTCAATTAATATTCGAACTCGAACATCAGGGTTCAACGGTCGGCAGACAAAAAAGAGGTAACACCGGTTGTGTAGATCCCGGAGCAAGTGTCACCGGCCTGGCTGAGCTGGTTGAGGCTAGGGTGCTGCCGGCCACCGCGACGGTCGATCTCAACCACGACCCTGCGTTGTCGCATGCCGTTCTTGATGACTGTTTTTACCAGGTAGTTATCGAGAGAGGGGGCGTTGCCAGCATAGGGTTGCTTCCATCCCATTCACACGAAATCACGTGAAGGTAGCTAGACGTATAGATGCATCCTGGAGTAGAACCTTCGGAAACATGTTTGAGAATATTGGAATTTGCATTTGAGGTCTAGATACGTTCGTGTGGGATTTAAGTAGGGTCCTTGGTTTTCAGGTGTAGGCTACAGTTTACAGGAGCCGCAAGGAGAACACCAAATACTTGTGGCGGATAGGCGATAACATGCTGCCTGCTACCCTCTACGCTGTTCTACGGGACTTTGTAGTCAGGACCTATGCAATGCCATCTTTACCATATGGGCACACGGGGCCCGTGTCCAGGGCCCCTATCGAGACGGGGGCCTCAAAAGGCTGATATACTCAATTACACTATACAACAAGTGTGCTCTCTGGAAAACTGTAAAATATTTAGGATAAATCAAATCCACTTTTCAGTTTGTGAATTTCTCTGGTAACAATTCGGTCAAGATCTCAGATGGAGTTGGCTGTTTCATCCTCTGGAATTGTGCCCCCTTGCTGGAAGGCGGTCGACCTGCACATTCCGCTTTGAAGCTGTATATAAATCTTTTCACTATTGACAAGCCAACGTGCACAATGACCAGGAATTCGGCGGAAGCGAAATTGATGCGCGAATGCAAAATCGTCATCTATGATAAGTGCACGATGGCGCATAAACGATCTTTAAGGCAAGTGACCAACGATGAAAAGATTTTTAAGTGATTCGAGATAAGATGTTGAAATTGACTACGAACATGAGAGTCGCATTGCAGAGCTATCCATCAACTGACGTATTATCGAGATAACTGCTGGCGCTTGACAATGGCCGAATTCCCGTTGCTGTTTTGACTGGATTGATATCGTTCTCGCAAATTTTTGAGAGTTCACATCCTCCTCAAAGGAAGGGCTCGTCAACAAAGTGTTTCCCGGAATTGCACAAAAATATGAAAATCTCGATTGGATTAGTGAACGGGTAATACTAGCAGCGAAGAATAAAAACGTCGATAGCTTGAATTTCATAATTCAAAGTCAAATTGCTGTAAAACTTAATTTACACTAATCCTTTTACAGCGTGACCGACGAAGATGAAGTGACCAACTATCCGAAGGAATTTTTGAGCTCGCTTAATGTGCCAGGAGCTCTGCTGCTTAATTTACAGCTGAAATTGACAAGGTTCAAAAGAACGGAAGTCCTTATCCCACGATATCCGATTATTCCAACTGATCTTTCATTCCAATTCAAGCAAATTTAGTTTCTCTTTATATTGGCCTTTGCGATGACAATCGAAAAATTGCAAGGCCAATTATCTGTGGGATTAATCTCGAATTTCCCTGTTTTTTGTACGGTCAGCTGTACGTGGCCTATCCGCATACATTGTCATTCACTTTTTCAACTTTCCAATAGGGCCCCGAATTCTTGTGTGCCCAAGGGCCCCGGTATGGCCTAAGACGGCCATGGACCTATGGTAGGCTGGTAGATGGTTATCGCTTCTGTGATGGGGATGGGTAGGGAATTTGAAGATTGGGAAGAGGAGTAGGAAGAGCAGGATGCCGTGTTAGCGACGTGTAAGTATTTCTAATCAAGGGGTACTAGATACACCGATATGCGGGCAAAGGACCATGGAGATGCTGTTCCTTGGTATAGGAGTCAAGGAGGTATTGGGGTGCTTGTCTCTTCCTGCTTCCTCTTCGGTTTGTGTCGTTGATGGGCATTGGTTTGGAGCTTGAATATCCATAGGGTGTTTGGGTGACAGGCTAGGTGTTTGTTGGCAATTCAAATTTTCTTCCTAATTTTTATTTCCTAATAATTTCATTTTTACGTCACAGATGGCGCCCAAGGTGGGGCTAAGTTTTTAAGTCTCACGGGCCCCGTTTTGTGCGTTGAGTAATAGGTTGAAACCATCTTCTTTTAAATTTCCATTCATATCAATTAGAGATATATATATATATCATCGTTACAGATGGCGCCCAACGTAGGGCCCGAAATAGCTTAAGAAGCTAAGATTGGAATTGATCGAAGTTAGGTCGATTCAGAGTGATTTAGTAGAAGTTAGGAATTTTTGAGATTTTCTGTTCTTTTTCTTTGGAAAAAAAAAACTTTTTTTTTCAGTTTTGATTGAAGTTGTTATTCGTATGTGATCAGGTCCCTTAGATAGAGGAATACCATCGAGACCAGTGGTGTAGGCACTATTTTGTCCAGTGATTTAGTGATATTGTCCTGAGTCAGCTGTTGCATTAGGTATGCCCTCTTTTCTCTACCTCTTATCACCTGGATATATCTTCGATCTCTGTCCGGATTGAGCAATAGTTTGCTTGATCGTCAGTAGCTGAGGTGTTGATTATTTCCCTGATAGTGAAGTCTAGGATTCCCGATCGTGTGAGAGCGGGATGAGCAGGTCTTCTGACCGGTGGTTGGTGCTATTGCCCGACGCACGTCAGCTGCAGAAGCTGGTTATTCACTCAAACACGATCCCAGTTGTTCGACTACAATTCAGCTTTCTTTTGTCAATTATCATACTACCCAGTGTTTATAGGAGTTTTCAAGTGTTTTGCTAGATGCTAGGAAGTGACGGTACGTAGTGAGATGTGAAGCGCTAACCGGTAGTTGGTGTTTAATACCCGATGTACGTCTGTAGCAGCGTAATGTCGCCACCTCAAGCTCAATCAACCTGTCGTTTAGGGAACTTGTCTTTCCTTTAGCATCAGAACGCCGTAAGATTATAAAGTCTACACACACTAAGTTTTTTTTGTTGATTAAAATAATTTTTTTTGTTGAGTCGGTTTATGTTGCAGAACCGAAACACACACCTTGTTCCAATGAAGGGAGGGTTACCCCCTCTCGAGTTCTTTATGAAATATAAACCCATAGATTTGAATTTTCTTTGAGATTTAATTCGGTTTAGTACTATTTCTTTTTTTTTTTGGGATAATTGGAGGACGTTATCAAGTCGAGACGTAACTTCTTGATTGATGTGTAGTTTGGGATAGAGCCCGCCGAGAATCTGCAAATCATAGTATATAGTTTATTGGGATAGTGCCCACCAATATTGAGTATATCTGATTTAAGAAGACTAAGTTTTAGGTACCAACTAAGATTTTTGAGCACTAGTTAAGTATCAAGACACTTTTTTTGAATTTTTCTTTCATAAACGTAAACATTTTTTGTGAGGATACAATTAGGTATCTATTTGAACCTATCGTTGAGAAACTGATAGAATTTGGAATTAATGCTTTCAGTAGACGAAATTATTTAGACATATACTTATCTTTAATATTAAGCACTTATAAATTTAAATTCCCTTTGATAACGTTTTTTTATTTGAATTAATTGATCGACAAATATCCGTTAGAGGTTACTGCTCACGGAGTATTTAGAATTTTTCTTACTACCAAATTTTTGACTTACTTTCTTTATTGTTGTATTACACGAGTAGTATCCGTTCGAGGATTTTCTCACGGACTACGATACTGTCCCTTTTCTTTCTGAACTTTCGAATAACTCGATTGTTACTAAGCGAGCTGTTAGAAGTACTTACTTTTCAAAGTACAAGGACTTTATTGTCATGGCTCCAGGAGCACCGAAACCTAAACCTGGTCGTTACCAGAACGATATCGTTGAGAATCACTCCGATGACGAAAGCAGTCAAGACGAGAATCAAGCCGGAGATAATGCCGTTAATAGAAGCGTCATAGTAGACGATGATGAAGTGGCGCGAGCCGAGGAACAACTCCGTAAAGATGCAGCTGATCATTTTGCTTATATACAGCAAGTGGACTCAGCCACCATCGACTTGCATAGGGTCAACGATAGACAGTTTATGGCAGAGGATCTAGCTAGAAGTCATGCACTACTACTTGATCAAGTGGCGCAGCTACTCCAAAAACGTACTGTCAAAGCTACTCAGCCTGTTGCTCCCCCTACAAGACCATCTGTCCCTCCTAATGCCACTTCGACACAAAAAGTTACGCGACAAGTTAATTTAGCCGATACAGACACTACACGTGTCGTTAACCAAAATTTCCCTTCCGGACCTACCACTTCCAAAAATTTTCAGTCCGCGTATAGACTGAACAATGAAGATGAGGCGAACAGAATTACACCTCATTATGAGCCAACTAGAGTGCCACCTTTGCCGGATGTTAATCCAGCCCAAATGCCCCTAGGCTCGAACTTAGATGAATTTATGACGCGACTAAACGCGTTCAATTTCGACGACGAGTCCGCTGCGTCGCCACCTAGGCCACCACCCTCGAACGCAACTTCTATGAACCGTGTTCATCCATTCCACAAGTGGGGATTAAAATTCGATGGCAGGAACATGTCGGTCGATGACTTCTTGTTCCGCCTCGATTGTGTTCGATGTAGTTATGGTGTGCCGTGGTATGATATTACCACAAATTTTTATCATTTCGTGTCAGGTTCCGTAGAGACTTGGTACTGGGTGTACCTGAAAGGTAACAAGCACACTACGTGGGAAGAGTTGAAAACTGCTTTGGTAGAGCAATACCGGAGTTTGGAAACTGACACCGAGCTCTTCCGCAAATTGTCAGATCGTAAGATGTTGAATGGCGAGTCTTTCAATGACTTCTACGATGCCGTTCTGCACCTGAACTCTAGGATGAGAGTTCCCAGACCTGAAAAGGAGCTCACCGAAATTATAAAAACAAATGTCCGTAGGCGCATGAGTGAGCTCCTCATTACTTACAGTCCGTCCAGCTTAAGGCAGTTGGCCTATTATTGTCGAGCTATTGAGAAAGCTCAATCTCAATATGAGAATACGCGTCCGAATTTTGTGCCAAACGCACAACGTCCACCTGCAAGGCGATTCGTTAACGAAATAGCAGAGGAACCCTGTCAGGATTTAACGGTGGCATTGCCCACTGCTAGTATTGAGGCAATCCAGAGGGATCGCAAACTGCAAAAATGCTGGAATTGCCAAGTTCTTGGCCATAGTTTTCGCGATTGTGCGAAACCTATCGATAAAGTTTTCTGTTTCCGTTGCGGATTGGCTGATGCCTACAGCCCGACTTGTCCAAAGTGCTAAGCGGGAAACGAGAGGAGGAACAACCCATCAACCGGGGGGGTTCGCTCCGATTAAACGTACCCGGAGTTCAAGTGTCGAAGCCGACAAAGCCTCTTGAGCTTCCAAAAGTAACGATTTTGAAACCGATTAAGAACCATGATGAATTACCGAATAATAAGACTAATGATTGTAGAACAATCCCTATTTTGAATATAGAACCCAAACCGAATATTGAATCGAATGTTAGAAATGAATTTACTGAACCATTATATCGTAAGCCTTTCCATGAGAGATTACGTAATTACAACGAAGTGCGTAGAAGAATGGTCACTTTCCCAGAACTGTCCAAACGGATTCGACGAACAAGGCTACTTATCGTAACATCGCGTCAGCTACAATAGGCCGAAAATCGAATGATTCACGTCCTTATGTGCCAGTTGGTCTATTTGGAGACAGTATCTTAGGTCTTCTCGATTCAGGGGCTAGCATTAGTTGCTTAGGCACCAATATACTGCCCTATTTGAAAGACAAAAATGTTACGATAAGGAAGGTAGAGACTACCGTGTCCACGGCCGATGGACACAAGCAATCCATAGTGGGAGTGATTACTACAGCGATCCAATACAAGGGAGTGACTAAAGATATAGATCATTATATTGTGCCATCTTTAAGCCAGCGTCTATATTTAGGCGTTGACTTCTGGCAGAAGTTTCAAATCGCACCTAATGTAATTGCGGGTCTTTCAGGAATTACGACGGGTGGGCCAGATGAGAGACCCACCAATCAGATAAAGTTGAATGATGAAGAGTCTAAACGACTAGAAGCTGTTGTTCGTAGATTTCCTTCTTGCGCAGTCCATGGACTCGGGAAGACAAATCTAGTGCAGCATTACATAGATACGGGTGATGCCGTACCTATAAGGCAGAGGTACTATCCTGTATCTCCGGCGATACAAACTCTCATGTACGCGGAGTTGGACCGCATGCTTTCGTTAGGAGTCATCGAGGAAAGTTCCAGTGCATGGAGTTCCCCAGTGGAGCTTGTACGCAAACCTGGTAAGAACCGATTGTGTCTGGACTTTCGGAAGGTGAACTCGGTAACCAAGAAAGATGCACGTCCGATTGCGCATATTGAGGGGCTGCTGGCACGTCTGACAGACACACGTTATATTTCTTGCATGGATCTGAAGGATGCGTTTTGGCAGATACCGCTGGAGCAAGGTTCGAGGGAGAAGACCGCTTTTACGGTACCGGGCCGACTACTGTACCAATTTAAGGTCATGCCCTTCGGTCTATGTAATGCGGCGCAAAGTTTGAGCTACCTGATGAGTCGCGTAATCCCCTTGGGATTACGAGATCAAGTCTTCGTTTACTTAGACGATCTGCTGGTTGTGTCAAAGGATTTCGACGAGCATCTAGAGACTCTGCAGATAGTCGGGAAGTGCTTGACTGATGCAGGACTGACGATTAACGTCGAGAAGTCGAAGTTTTGTTTTGATGAGCTTCACTATCTCGGTTATAAGGTTCAGGGTTGCTTGAAAGCTGATCCAGATAAGATCACAGCAATCACTAGCTTCCCCTTACCAACCACAACTCGCCAAGTTCGCCGATTTCTCGGTATGGCAGGTTGGTATCGACGATTTGTTAAGGATTTCAGTACCCTAGCCGCACCCTTGACCGAGACATTGAAAAAGGGAAAGGTCTTCAAGATGAGCCCAGAAGCTATAGAAGCAATCCTGCAGATCAAACAAGCCTTGACTTCAGCGCCTGTGTTAGTCAATCCAGACTTCTCCAAGGAATTCATCATTCTCTGCGACGCATCCGCGACTGGCATCGGATGTGTACTCTGTCAGCGGGACGGGGCGGAGCAGCCTATATACTACTTCTCCCGGAAGCTGAATGCTGCACAGAGAAACTATTCGGTGACAGAGCGCGAATGCTTAGCAGCTTTTGAAGGTATCCAGAAGTTCAGATCGTACGTTGAGGGATACCATTTTCGCGTCATTACGGACCATTCCAGCCTGAAATGTCTGATGACAATGAAAGACCCAACTGGAAGATTAGCGAGGTGGAGTATGCGACTCCAAGGTTTCGATTTTGTGGTAGAGCATAGAAAGGGTACATTAAAAGTCTACACACACTAAGCTTTTTTTGTTGATTAAAATAATTTTTTTTGTTGAGTCGGTTTATGTTGCAGAACCGAAACACACACCTTGTTCCAATAAAGGGAGGGTTACCCCCTCTCGAGTTCTTTATGAAATATAAACCCATAGATTTGAATTTTCTTTGAGATTTAATTCGGTTTAGTACTATTTCTTTTTTTTTTGGGATAATTGGAGGACGTTATCAAGTCGAGACGTAACTTCTTGATTGATGTGTAGTTTGGGATAGAGCCCGCCGAGAATCTGCAAATCATAGTATATAGTTTATTGGGATAGTGCCCACCAATATTGAGTATATCTGATTTAAGAAGACTAAGTTTTAGGTACCAACTAAGATTTTTGAGCACTAGTTAAGTATCAAGACACTTTTTTTGAATTTTTCTTTCATAAACGTAAACATTTTTTGTGAGGATACAATTAGGTATCTATTTGAACCTATCGTTGAGAAACTGATAGAATTTGGAATTAATGCTTTCAGTAGACGAAATTATTTAGACATATACTTATCTTTAATATTAAGCACTTATAAATTTAAATTCCCTTTGATAACGTTTTTTTATTTGAATTAATTGATCGACAAATATCCGTTAGAGGTTACTGCTCACGGAGTATTTAGAATTTTTCTTACTACCAAATTTTTGACTTACTTTCTTTATTGTTGTATTACACGAGTAGTATCCGTTCGAGGATTTTCTCACGGACTACGATACTGTCCTTTTTCTTTCTGAACTTTCGAATAACTCGATTGTTACTAAGCGAGCTGTTAGAAGTACTTACTTTTCAAAGTACAAGGACTTTATTGTCATGGCTCCAGGAGCACCGAAACCTAAACCTGGTCGTTACCAGAACGATATCGTTGAGAATCACTCCGATGACGAAAGCAGTCAAGACGAGAATCAAGCCGGAGATAATGCCGTTAATAGAAGCGTCATAGTAGACGATGATGAAGTGGCGCGAGCCGAGGAACAACTCCGTAAAGATGCAGCTGATCATTTTGCTTATATACAGCAAGTGGACTCAGCCACCATCGACTTGCATAGGGTCAACGATAGACAGTTTATGGCAGAGGATCTAGCTAGAAGTCATGCACTACTACTTGATCAAGTGGCGCAGCTACTCCAAAAACGTACTGTCAAAGCTACTCAGCCTGTTGCTCCCCCTACAAGACCATCTGTCCCTCCTAATGCCACTTCGACACAAAAAGTTACGCGACAAGTTAATTTAGCCGATACAGACACTACACGTGTCGTTAACCAAAATTTCCCTTCCGGACCTACCACTTCCAAAAATTTTCAGTCCGCGTATAGACTGAACAATGAAGATGAGGCGAACAGAATTACACCTCATTATGAGCCAACTAGAGTGCCACCTTTGCCGGATGTTAATCCAGCCCAAATGCCCCTAGGCTCGAACTTAGATGAATTTATGACGCGACTAAACGCGTTCAATTTCGACGACGAGTCCGCTGCGTCGCCACCTAGGCCACCACCCTCGAACGCAACTTCTATGAACCGTGTTCATCCATTCCACAAGTGGGGATTAAAATTCGATGGCAGGAACATGTCGGTCGATGACTTCTTGTTCCGCCTCGATTGTGTTCGATGTAGTTATGGTGTGCCGTGGTATGATATTACCACAAATTTTTATCATTTCGTGTCAGGTTCCGTAGAGACTTGGTACTGGGTGTACCTGAAAGGTAACAAGCACACTACGTGGGAAGAGTTGAAAACTGCTTTGGTAGAGCAATACTGGAGTTTGGAAACTGACACCGAGCTCTTCCGCAAATTGTCAGATCGTAAGATGTTGAATGGCGAGTCTTTCAATGACTTCTACGATGCCGTTCTGCACCTGAACTCTAGGAGAGTTCCCAGACCTGAAAAGGAGCTCATCGAAATTATAAAAACAAATGTCCGTAGGCGCATGAGTGAGCTCCTCATTACTTACAGTCCGTCCAGCTTAAGGCAGTTGGCCTATTATTGTCGAGCTATTGAGAAAGCTCAATCTCAATATGAGAATACGCGTCCGAATTTTGTGCCAAACGCACAACGTCCACCTGCAAGGCGATTCGTTAACGAAATAGCAGAGGAACTCTGTCAGGATTTAACGGTGGCATTGCCCACTGCTAGTATTGAGGCAATCCAGAGGGATCGCAAACTGCAAAAATGCTGGAATTGCCAAATTCTTGGCCATAGTTTTCGCGATTGTGCGAAACCTATCGATAAAGTTTTCTGTTTCCGTTGCGGATTGGCTGATGCCTACAGCCCGACTTGTCCAAAGTGCTAAGCGGGAAACGAGAGGAGGAACAACCCATCAACCGGGGGGGGTTCGCTCCGATTAAACGTACCCGGAGTTCAAGTGTCGAAGCCGACAAAGCCTCTTGAGCTTCCAAAAGTAACGATTTTGAAACCGATTAAGAACCATGATGAATTACCGAATAATAAGACTAATGATTGTAGAACAATCCCTATTTTGAATATAGAACCCAAACCGAATATTGAATCGAATGTTAGAAATGAATTTACTGAACCATTATATCGTAAGCCTTTCCATGAGAGATTACGTAATTACAACGAAGTGCGTAGAAGAATGGTCACTTTCCCAGAACTGTCCAAACGGATTCGAGGAACAAGGCTACTTATCGTAACATCGCGTCAGCTACAATAGGCCGAAAATCGAATGATTCACATCCTTATGTGCCAGTTGGTCTATTTGGAGACAGTATCTTAGGTCTTCTCGATTCAGGGGCTAGCATTAGTTGCTTAGGCACCAATATACTGCCCTATTTGAAAGACAAAAATGTTACGATAAGGAAGGTAGAGACTACCGTGTCCACGGCCGATGGACACAAGCAATCCATAGTGGGAGTGATTACTACAGCGATCCAATACAAGGGAGTGACTAAAGATATAGATCATTATATTGTGCCATCTTTAAGCCAGCGTCTATATTTAGGCGTTGACTTCTGGCAGAAGTTTCAAATCGCACCTAATGTAATTGCGGGTCTTTCAGGAATTACGACGGGTGGGCCAGATGAGAGACCCACCAATCAGATAAAGTTGAATGATGAAGAGTCTAAACGACTAGAAGCTGTTGTTCGTAGATTTCCTTCTTGCGCAGTCCATGGACTCGGGAAGACAAATCTAGTGCAGCATTACATAGATACGGGTGATGCCGTACCTATAAGGCAGAGGTACTATCCTGTATCTCCGGCGATACAAACTCTCATGTACGCGGAGTTGGACCGCATGCTTTCGTTAGGAGTCATCGAGGAAAGTTCCAGTGCATGGAGTTCCCCAGTGGAGCTTGTACGCAAACCTGGTAAGAACCGATTGTGTCTGGACTTTCGGAAGGTGAACTCGGTAACCAAGAAAGATGCACGTCCGATTGCGCATATTGAGGGGCTGCTGGCACGTCTGACAGACACACGTTATATTTCTTGCATGGATCTGAAGGATGCGTTTTGGCAGATACCGCTGGAGCAAGGTTCGAGGGAGAAGACCGCTTTTACGGTACCGGGCCGACCACTGTACCAATTTAAGGTCATGCCCTTCGGTCTATGTAATGCGGCGCAAAGTTTGAGCTACCTGATGAGTCGCGTAATCCCCTTGGGATTACGAGATCAAGTCTTCGTTTACTTAGACGATCTGTTGGTTGTGTCAAAGGATTTCGACGAGCATCTAGAGACTCTGCAGATAGTCGGGAAGTGCTTGACTGATGCAGGACTGACGATTAACGTCGAGAAGTCGAAGTTTTGTTTTGATGAGCTTCACTATCTCGGTTATAAGGTCGGTCAGGGTTGCTTGAAAGCTGATCCAGATAAGATCACAGCAATCACTAGCTTCCCCTTACCAACCATGACTCGCCAAGTTCGCCGATTTCTCGGTATGGCAGGTTGGTATCGACGATTTGTTAAGGATTTCAGTACCCTAGCCGCACCCTTGACCGAGACATTGAAAAAGGGAAAGGTCTTCAAGATGAGCCCAGAAGCTATAGAAGCAATCCTGCAGATCAAACAAGCCTTGACTTCAGCGCCTGTGTTAGTCAATCCAGACTTCTCCAAGGAATTCATCATTCTCTGCGACGCATCCGCGACTGGCATCGGATGTGTACTCTGTCAGCGGGACGGGGCGGAGCAGCCTATATACTACTTCTCCCGGAAGCAGAATGCTGCACAGAGAAACTATTCGGTGACAGAGCGCGAATGCTTAGCAGCTTTTGAAGGTATCCAGAAGTTCAGATCGTACGTTGAGGGATACCATTTTCGCGTCATTACGGACCATTCCAGCCTGAAATGGCTGATGACAATGAAAGACCCAACTGGAAGATTAGCGAGGTGGAGTATGCGACTCCAAGGTTTCGATTTTGTGGTAGAGCATAGAAAGGGTACATTAAAAGTCTACACACACTAAGTTTTTTTTGTTGATTAAAATAATTTTTTTTGTTGAGTCGGTTTATGTTGCAGAACCGAAACACACACCTTGTTCCAATGAAGGGAGGGTTACCCCCTCTCGAGTTCTTTATGAAATATAAACCCATAGATTTGAATTTTCTTTGAGATTTAATTCGGTTTAGTACTATTTCTTTTTTTTTGGGATAATTGGAGGACGTTATCAAGTCGAGACGTAACTTCTTGATTGATGTGTAGTTTGGGATAGAGCCCGCCGAGAATCTGCAAATCATAGTATATAGTTTATTGGGATAGTGCCCACCAATATTGAGTATATCTGATTTAAGAAGACTAAGTTTTAGGTACCAACTAAGATTTTTGAGCACTAGTTAAGTATCAAGACACTTTTTTTGAATTTTTCTTTCATAAACGTAAACATTTTTTGTGAGGATACAATTAGGTATCTATTTGAACCTATCGTTGAGAAACTGATAGAATTTGGAATTAATGCTTTCAGTAGACGAAATTATTTAGACATATACTTATCTTTAATATTAAGCACTTATAAATTTAAATTCCCTTTGATAACGTTTTTTTATTTGAATTAATTGATCGACAAATATCCGTTAGAGGTTACTGCTCACGGAGTATTTAGAATTTTTCTTACTACCAAATTTTTGACTTACTTTCTTTATTGTTGTATTACACGAGTAGTATCCGTTCGAGGATTTTCTCACGGACTACGATACTGTCCTTTTTCTTTCTGAACTTTCGAATAACTCGATTGTTATTATCCGTCCGTTGAATGAGCAACCCAGGTCGTAAGCGAGCTGTTAGAAGTACTTACTTTTCAAAGTACAAGGACTTTATAGTCATGGCTCCAGGAGCACCGAAACCTAAACCGTGGTCGTTACCAGAACGATATCGTTGAGAATCACTCCGATGACGAAAGCAGTCAAGACGAGAATCAAGCCGGAGATAATGCCGTTAATAGAAGTGTCATAGTAGACGATGATGAAGTGGCGCGAGCCGAGGAACAACTCCGTAAAGATGCAGCTGATCATTCTGCTTATATACAGCAAGTGGTCTCAGCTACCATCGACTTGCATAGGTTCAATGATAGACAGTTTATGGCAGAGGAACTAGCTAGAAGTCATGCCCTACTACTTGATCAAGTGGCGCAGCTACTCCAAAAACGTACTGTCAAAGCTACTCAGCCTGTTGCTCCCCCTACAAGACCATCTGTCCCTCCTAATGCCACTTCAACACAAAAAGTTACGCGACAAGTTAATTTAGCCGATACAGACACTACACGTGTCGTTAACCAAAATGTCCCTTCCGGACCTACCACTTCCAGAAATTTTCAGTCCGCGTATAGACTGAACAATGAAGATGAGGCGAACAGCATTACACCTCATTATGAGCCAACTAGAGTGCCACCTTTGCCGGATGTTAATCCAGCCCAAATGCCCCTAGGCTCGAACTTAGATGAATTTATGACGCAACTAAACGCGTTCAATTTCGACGACGAGTCCGCTGCGTCACCACCTAGGCCACCACCCTCGAACGCAACTTCTATGAACCGTGTTCATCCATTCCACAAGTGGGGATTAAAATTCGATCTCAGGAACATGTCGGTCGATGACTTCTTGTTCCGCCTCGATTGTGTTCGATGTAGTTATGGTGTGCCGTGGTATGATATTACCACAAATTTTTATCATTTCGTGTCAGGTTCCGTAGTCTTGGTACTGGGTGTACCTGAAAGGTAACAAGCACACTACGTGGGAAGAGTTGAAAACTGCTTTGGTAGAGCAATACCGGAGTTTGGAAACTGACACCGAGCTCTTCCGCAAATTGTCAGATCGTAAGATGTTGAATGGCGAGTCTTTCAATGACTTCTACGATGCCGTTCTGCACCTGAACTCTAGGATGAGAGTTCCCAGACCTGAAAAGGAGCTCATCGAAATTATAAAAACAAATGTCCGTAGGCGTATGAGTGAGCTCCTCATTACTTATAGTCCGTCCAGCTTAAGGCAGTTGGCCTATTATTGTCGCGCTATTGAGAAAGCTCAATCTCAATATGAGAATACGCGTCCGAATTTTGTGCCAAACGCACAACGTCCACCTGCAAGGCGATTCGTTAACGAAATAGCAGAGGAACCCTGTCAGGATTTAACGGTGGCATTGCCCACTGCTAGTATTGAAGCAATCCAGAGGGATCGCAAACTGCAAAAATGCTGGAATTGCCAAGTTCTTGGCCATAGTTTTCGCGATTGTGCGAAACCTATCGATAAAGTTTTCTGTTTCCGTTGCGGATTGGCTGATGCCTACAGCCCGACTTGTCCAAAGTGCTACGCGGGAAACGAGAGGAGGAACAACCCATCAACCGGGGGGGTTCGCTCCGATTAAACGTACCCGGAGTTCAAGTGTCGAAGCCGACAAAGCCTCTTGAGCTTCCAAAAGTAACGATTTTGAAACCGATTAAGAACCATGATGAATTACCGAATAATAAGACTAATGATTGTAGAACAATCCCTATTTTGAATATAGAACCCAAACCGAATATTGAATCAGCTACAATAGGCCGAAAATCGAATGATCCACGTCCTTATGTGACAGTTGGTCTATTTGGAGACAGTATCTTAGGTCTTCTCGATTCAGGGGCTAGCATTAGTTGCTTAGGCACCAATATACTGCCCTATTTGAAAGACAAAAATGTTACGATAAGGAAGGTAGAGACTACCGTGTCCACGGCCGATGGACACAAGCAATCCATAGTGGGAGTGATTACTACAGGGATCCAATACAAGGGAGTGACTAAAGATATTGATCATTATATTGTGCCATCTTTAAGCCAGCGTCTATATTTAGGCGTTGACTTCTGGCAGAAGTTTCAAATCGCACCTAATGTAATTGCGGGTCTTTCAGGAATTACGACGGGTGGGCCAGATGAGAGACCCACCAATCAGATAAAGTTGAATGATGAAGAGTCTAAACGACTAGAAGCTGTTGTTCGTAGATTTCCTTCTTGCGCAGTCCATGGACTCGGGAAGACAAATCTAGTGCAGCATTACATAGATACGGGTGATGCCGTACCTATAAAGCAGAGGTACTACCCTGTATCTCCGGCGATACAAACTCTCATGTATGCGGAGTTGGACCGCATGCTTTCGTTAGGAGTCATCGAGGAAAGTTCCAGTGCATGGAGTTCCCCAGTGGTGCTTGTACGCAAACCTGGTAAGAACCGATTGTGTCTCGACTTTCGGAAGGTGAACTCGGTAACCAAGAAAGATGCACGTCCGATTGCGCATATTGAGGGTCTGCTGGCACGTCTGACAGACACACGTTATATTTCTTGCATGGATCTGAAGGATGCGTTTTGGCAGATACCGCTGGAGCAAGGTTCGAGGGAGAAGACCGCTTTTACGGTACCGGGCCGACCACTATACCAATTTAAGGTCATGCCCTTCGGTCTATGTAATGCGGCGCAAAGTTTGAGCTACCTGATGAGTCGCGTAATCCCCTTGGGATTACGAGATCAAGTCTTCGTTTACTTAGACGATCTGTTGGTTGTGTCAAAGGATTTCGATGACCATCTAGAGACTCTGCAGATAGTCGGGAAGTGCTTGACTGATGCAGGACTGACGATTAACGTCGAGAAGTCGAAGTTTTGTTTTGATGAGCTTCATTATAAGGTCGGTCAGGGTTGCTTGAAAGCTGATCCAGATAAGATCACAGCAATCACTAGCTTCCCCTTACCAACCACAACTTGCCAAGTTCGCCGATTTCTCGGTATGGCAGGTTGGTATCGACGATTTGTTAAGGATTTCAGTACCCTAGCCGCACCCTTGACCGAGACATTGAAAAAGGGAAAGGTCTTCAAGATGAGCCCAGAAGCTATAGAAGCAATCCTGCAGATCAAACAAGCCTTGACTTCAGCGCCTGTGTTAGTCAATCCAGACTTCTCCAAGGAATTCATCATTCTCTGCGACGCATCCGCGACTGGCATCGGATGTGTACTCTGTCAGCGGGACGGGGCGGAGCAGCCTATATACTACTTCTCCCGGAAGCTGAATGCTGCACAGAGAAACTATTCGGTGACAGAGCGCGAATGCTTAGCAGCTTTTGAAGGTATCCAGAAGTTCAGATCGTACGTTGAGGGATACCATTTTCGCGTCATTACGGACCATTCCAGCCTGAAATGGCTGTTGACAATGAAAGACCCAACTGGAAGATTAGCGAAAGGGTACATTAAATGTCGTGCCAGACGCTCTATCGAGAGCTTATGAAGACGATGAGTTGACAGTGTCAGCATTCCTTTCGTGTCTACCACAGATCGGTGCCTCAGAGGTACTCCACATCGATCTTGAGGATCCGTCCTTTAAATCCGAAGGTTATCTTGATACCATCAGTCATATCAGGAAGGAACAGGAGCGGTTACCTGACCTCAAAGTGTCAGAAGGCTACGTTTATAAACGCACCAAACATGCGGTTGGTAATCCCTTGCCGGACGATCTAACTTGGAAGTTGTGGGTTCCGTCAGAGATGACGGAATTTCTAATCTCACTGGCTCACAATCCACCGCGCGCTTCGCATGGTGGTGTGGTGAAGACAATTTACAGGTTACGCGATAGATTCTACTGGCCTGGTATGTACACTCAGGTCAAACTATACGTAGACTGGTGTGAAACATGCAAGACCAGTAAGGCTGCTAACATGACATTGAGAGCAGAGATGGGAAACAGTTTCGAGGAGAACAGGCCGTTTCAACATTTGTATGTTGACTTTCTTGGGCCATACCCTAGGTCAAGATCTGGAAATGTTTACATCGCAATCGTGTTAGATCAATTAACCAAATTCGTCTTCATCAAGCCACTACGCAAGGCAACAGCCGCGAGCGTGGTCAAATTCCTGAAGGACGACGTATTCTTGATTTACGGAGTGCCAGAGAGTCTTCTCTCTGATAATGGCACGCAATTTGTTGGTAAGGAGTTTCAGAAATTCTTAGATGTTTTCGGGGTCAAACATTACCGGACGGCAGTGTATGCTCCCCAGTCGAATGCTAGTGAGCGAGTAAACCGTTCAATCCTTGCGGCCATTAGGTCGTATGTCAATCCTCATCAAACGGATTGGGATGCCCATCTGTCTTCGATCAGTAGTGCCTTACGCACGACGGTGCATTCAACTCTTTCGATGTCCCCATACGAAGCCTTATTTGGGCAGCGAATGATAGAGCATGGGGCAGATTATCGTCTGTTAAGAGAGTTGGGTGGACTGAACTGTTCGGAGATGGATTGGCTTTCCAAGGTCGCTAAGATGAACATCATACACTCATATTTAAAGCAAGCTTTAGCCAAGACTCACTAAGCATATGAGAAGAGTTACAACCTCCGTAGTAGAAGCATAGCATTCAAAGTAGGAGATGAGATCTATGTTAGAAATCATATCTTGAGTGACGCGACAAAACATCTGAGCGCCAAATTATGTCCCAAATTTGTCAAAGTTCAAGTAAGTCAAGGAATCGGTAACAATTTGTACGAAGTCGAAGATAGGCGAGGCCATAAGTCGACCTGCCATACTAAAGATTTGAAAAGGTAGGATACTTGATTTACAACCATATACCAGACTTAAACGTTTTAATTTTATTTTTCTCGGTCTCTGAGGTCATAAAATATTTTACCAGACATGACATACAAGGACCTCATAGTACTTTACCCTTCGCTATTGAATTTTTTTTTATTCACGTATACCCGGCTCTCAGCTGTGCATGAGACTCTTGTGTGAATATATGTATAGCTGTTAAATGTTAATTTTTTTTAGGTAACAA
Source organism: Platycheirus albimanus (assembly GCA_916050605.2). Taxonomy (NCBI): domain Eukaryota; kingdom Metazoa; phylum Arthropoda; class Insecta; order Diptera; family Syrphidae; genus Platycheirus; species Platycheirus albimanus. The sequence continues at coordinate 326,143,749 of OU696696.1, read as the reverse complement.
TGAGTCAAAGTTGATACGTGATGTTGAAGTTTGAATACAAGACGAGAATTTCATATCTCAAATAAAGATTTTGGTTTTCTTTGAGAAAGATAGTAAGGAGTTGACAAAGATTGAAAGCAGTATGAGCGGTCACTGGTTGTCCTTTTTCACAAGCTTCGAAACAAGTGAACTTGTCTCGAGTCTTGAGTTTTGTAGGGAAAACTTTGTGACCGCGTCAACCAACGACACCTTGCGGTGGTTTTAGGTAACTCAGCCCAATATGTCATAGCTATTGACATTTGGCCCAACAACAAAAATTTTTTTGTTTGTGCTTATTTCGAAGTTTCAGTTGTTGTCTGATCTTGCCACCGTGAATTCAAGGCGTGAGTAGTCATCCAACACCGAAACGATTCATTGCCCTTGTTGGACTTGTCCAACAATGCCAAGTCCGATGGAGAGCAAATGTCCAAGTACTCAAACGCGCTCATTTCCATGTTCACATCATTACGTGATGATTCGCAATTAGATTATGGCGGACAGCACTTCCGGCATTTTCGTTTTTCCTTTAGCTACTTGATTCGTCCAATTGGACGCTTTACCTTGTCTCTTTCTTACTAAATTTCCAAAGATCCTAGAAAACAAAGAGGGGATAAATGGAAGCATGTACGCATTCAATGAATGGTAGTTCGTTCCAAACAGAGTATACATAGTGTAGTCGTGACCTAAAAATAATTTTTGTTTCAGGATCTGACAAGTGAAACTTACAGTTTACTTTTGTCAGTACTCAATATAGAACTTCGTTGAAGTAAATACTTACCTGCTTAAATTTGACTTCAGGCAATAAAAGTCATATAATATTGTCCTTGACAACGCCGTCTCAGACATAACAACGTTTAAGAATTTGTATGACAGCATCTGTTTATTTTTGGTAATGATCAGAGGCCTAAGGCAAATATAACGTCATATCCATAATTGATGGGGGTAGTAGACAGAACTGTCAAAAGAACTGTCAAAATTAAAACAAGTTTTGTCCGAGAAATAAGTTAAATGTCAAATTTGACGTTCCACAGTTGAGTCGATAAATCCGGCAAAATATAGTTTAGAAACTGTTATACTGTGTCTAAACTCAAATATAACATATAAAAACATTGTCAACTAATGACATTAATCACGGTTTGACAAACATTTCTGTAATGTACCATGATCAGTGGGAAGGAACTCAAACTTTAGAAGCAAACTATAGAGTTACACTGCATTGTTAACTTTTACGAACGCACACCTTCGTAGTTAAACGAGCGTAACAATAGAACCGTTCAGTCATATTATTTATCTATGTGACCAGACAGGCAGTGACTCCATTTTCAGTCTCTGTCTCGTCCATTCATATTTTTACTTTCTCATTTGTTACACCGCCTAAGAAAAGTTTGCTTGCTTGCAAAAATTTTTGCACAAATTGTTAAAAATTAACTTGAAATTTGCTCGCGAGTGTTTTATAAATATTATTATCCTATAATTAGGATATTTACTATTGCTTAAAGCAATAATTCCTGAGGGAAAACACAAAGATTACCCTGTATAGGTAAGGTCCTTTTTTTTTATACGTTTTCATGTCGGCCATGATTTTCATGCGTCCGGCATAGTTTTTCCTGGTGCGTATTCCGTTTTTTTTATGGAAACACACATAATTCAATAAAACTAGTGAATTCATGAAGTTTTTCTTTTGTTTCACTAGGGTTTTTGGGTGAGGTCCAAATTTTACACCTCAAATTTTCGGAAGAAATCGATGGTAACAGCATGAAGATTCTATATTCGTTCCAATTGGAACCCATCATCGATCAGTATATTATAATTATCCAGCAGTGTAGCATCAGAAAGCGCTACTGCTGACAGCTATAATTGAATTAAATTGGAAGAGATTTGTCATCTCCAACAAGTGGAGCCACGAGGGATTCTTACAAGCCACATGGTCACCAGCGGCCCATTTCGAACCGCATGGCCCTCGGTCTTTTTCGGCCATCAACAGATCCTGGTGCTAAAAGAGCGCTGCATCATTTTTCTTTGTTCGCGAAACATATATTTTTTTTCAACATCACGCTATATGCATGCCAAAGCATCAGGTAACCTTGATTTATGTATATAAAACGTGAAGAAACTCCTTTGAGAGGAGCCACTCAAGGATCAGGCGCCAAAGAACGCTCATCCTGAAACAATACGTACATTTTTTGGAGCATTTACGTTGGTTCCAATAACCAATGCGACGTCCCAACGCCACGGACGGTGGTGTCGTGCACATACTTATTTTTATCCGTATTTTTATTCAGTAAGCAACTATTCCTATCTTTAGGTATATAGCTAGGTATATATATGATTATTTAAAAGGGTGTGATTCGTGATTGTCTTTAAAGAAAAGAGACTATAAAGAATTTAAAAAAAAAAGGAAGAAACAGTCTCAAAAATAATCTGTGTTGTGTATATTCAGTGTACCAGTGTACTTTAGGGCGGTTCTTACCACCGCATGGTCAGGAATTTTTCCTTATTCCTTATTCAATCCAAAGTCGTTTTCACTTTTTGATTTTCACTTTATTTGTTTACATTCATTTTTCACCTTTTAATTTTTCACTTTTTAATTTGATTTTTCACTTCCGTGTATCGGTAATTTTCATTTGATGATTAACTTTTTTTTTGTACTCTTTGGTAACGTTCAACGAATATTTCGCGGTCGTGTATCTTTTCTCACCGAATTTCGATCGGGAGAATATTAGGGGTATTCACGATCTGGTGTAACTTGTCTTGCATCATTGTAAAAGTGGAGAAGTGCTACGTTTTCTTGCAATACAACAACAAATATACTGGATGTCATTTTGTTACACTTTTGCACTTTATCTATACCTCAACCCCATTGCAACAGGAAAATACAAGGGTGTAAAATTTGTACTTTTGATTTTGACATTTGTGTCAACCTGATTTTGACATTTGTGTGAGTTTTGCTACAGATTAGAAGAAGTGAGTTCACGATCTACAAGAAATACAAACAATTTCGCACTTTTACAATACTTGGTTGCACCAGATCGTGAATACCCCTATTCATTTCGTGCTTTATAGTGGAGCATATCCGTCCTCGTAGCTAGATAGCTTACGTCAGGAGAGTCACCTTTGACAACTCCTCTTCAGATACTTTTGATATCTAGTCTTTTAAGGTTAGTCTTATAACCGTGTCATTTTGGATCTTGATATCCACAGTATTTCGAACAGATACTAGATAGTATCTTATTTAGTCTACTTCGTCACTATCTTATAAGTTATTTAACTTACCTTTTTTTTTATATCCAGGTCAAGGACCCATACTTTTGAACCTAAATGTTCACTTTGGTGTAATTAGTCTTCAGACATTACAATTCCTGTGCATAAGTACAGAAGAGGACATAGCGTCTTGTTTCGAACATGGGCTTTCCGAGAAATAGCATCTCGCTATTTCAATAGTTCCCTGCATAAGATCCATAGATCTATTAAGTCATTCGAAGAACATTGTTCGTGAAGAATAATTGTTTTTTTTTGTGTATGCGCGTACTGAAGTTAAGAAGTTTACTTAACTATCGGTCACAATATTAAGAGACTTTTAGTTTTCAAGGGATTGTAGAGTTGAAAAGAGTCTTTAAATATATGATATTATTATACTTTTTATATTATATTGATTTTTAACTAACCCAGTTCTTCCACAGCAGTACCTGAGGGCAGTGCACTTCTCTCGTGTGAGTCTGCGACGTTTACACTTATTGTTTTGATTGATCATATTGTATTGAACTATATTGATTTCATATGTTTTATAAACTATATTACTATCATATTTTTACTTTATCATTCTTTCTATCCTATCCTTCACCGTCTCTTTCCACATCATAAACCCTTGGGCTAACGTCCCATGATTTTTTTTGGGTTAGCTACGGGTGGTTTGATCAATAGTTACGCGTTTTGTCGTATGTCAATTTTAGTCTTTGATTTTTTTGAATTGTCGAGTCCGTCTACCTTCTTTAAATTTAATACGCGATACGTTTGAATATTATTAAAAAGAATAAACGAAACTTTGAAATTGGATAATCGCGGATAAGAAAAAGATAAAATATCTTTTTTTGAGATAAGTTTTTTTTTGATTGATTTTTCGAGTTTACATTAACTCTATGTAAGAGTTCAAAAGCTCACTATTAGCTTTATATTTTTTTTTATAAGAATAAAAGTAAATATAACCCTACTATATGAATCGTATGAATTCAGAGTTAGTACATATGCTTTACTGGATAGGCGTTATTGAAAAAGATTTACAATCCGAATAAGAATCTTAAGTATATTTATTTTTTTTTGCTACTTGTAAATTTTGGTGTTCGTGCAAAAGGACATTTGCGATTCACTTTGTATGAAAAAAAAACTATATTATTGCAAATTAAAAAAGAAAAAAAAAGTTTACAGTTCAGTATAGTAACTATATTTGAAATAATATCCTTGTTAGCTTTTAAGACTTTATTTAATAAACAGTTACGATGATTTTATAACGTTTGAGAAATTTTGGTGTTCATTTTCATTTTTCTTGAGGTTCGATATTTTTTTGTTTTGAGGAATTATAGGTTGTCAAGTATGACAAAGTAAGCTTTACCGTAGGGAGGGTGATAACCCTCGTCCCTTTTGTTTTGGAACATGGTGTCATGGTGTGGTATGATTTAAAGTAACCTTTCTTTAAATGCAACGTTTATGATGTAGAGTATGGTATCCGGTTTTAGGTACTTTACTGTAGTTTTGGTTGAGAAATAAGCAAACAGTTTTGTTTGCTTTCTCATGTTAAGGCTGCCGAATAAAATTCAGTGAGTGTTGGGGACTCACAGGTCCAGCGGACAGCCAAGGTCGATGCCAAGAGAGTTGGTTTTTGGCATTGAATTGGGTGGGTTGTGAGACCAGGGGGATCAGCTGTCACCTTAGATCCTCCCTCCCCTCTAGGTTACACACCTCTACGTCCACGTTCAGCACATCATCTTGGCAGCTGAACGTGTGGATGTTAATTCATGTGCCATGGCTCCCACGAAGATCTATGAGATGCTTTTTCCTTAATACTTACGTGTCAAGTTCTTTGAGTCAGTATGGTGATATAATCAGAATTCTTCTCTTTCGAACTAAGTCTACTCACAATACGTTAAGAGGTGCATCAATAAATGACCTCTCATTCCTATCAATTCCCTATAATCTATTCTTCAACAGTTATGAGGGCCCTTAAGCACTTTAACATTAATATTCGAACTCGAACATCAGGGTTCAACGGTCGGCAGAAAAAAAAGAGGTAACACCGGTTGTGTAGATCCCGGAGCAAGTGCCCACGGCCTGGCTGAGCTTTGTTGAGGCTAGGGTGCTGCCGGCCACCGCGACGGTCGATCTCAACCACGACCCTGCGTTGTCGCATGCCGTTCTTGATAACTGTTTTTACCAGGTAGTTATCCATAGAGGGGGCGTTGCCGGCATAGGGTTGCTGCCATCCCATTCACACGAAATCACGTGAATGTAGCTAGACGTATAGATGCATCCTGGAGTAGAACCTTCGGAAACATGTTTGAGAATATTGGAATTTGCATTTGAGGTCTAGATACGTTCGTGTGGGATTTAAGTAGGGTCCTTGGTTTTCAGGTGTAGGCTACAGTTTACAGGAGCCGCAAGGAGAACACCAAATACTTGTGGTCGATAGGCGATAACATGCTGCCTGCTATTCTCTAGGCTGTTCTACGGGATTTTGTAGTCAGGACCTATGGTAGGCTGGTAGATGGTTATCGCTTCTGTGATGGGGATGGGTAGGGAATTTGTAGATTGGGAAGAGGATTAGGAAGAGCAGGATGCCGTGTTAGCGACGTGTAAGTATTTCTAATCAAGGGGTACTAGATACACCGATATGCTGGCAAAGGACCATGGAGATGCTGTTCCTTGGTATAGGAGTCAAGGAGGTATTGGGGTGCTTGTCTCTTCCTGCTTCCTCTTCTGTTTATGTCGTTGATGGGCATTGGTTTGGAGCTTGAATATCCATAGGGTGTTTGGGTGACAAGGCTAGGTGTTTGTTGGCAATTCAAATTTTCTTCCTAATTTTTATTTCCTAATAATTTCATTTTTACGTTACAGATAGCGCCCAACGTGGGGCTAAGTTTTTAAGTCTCACGGGCCCCGTTTTGTGCGTTGAGTAATAGGTAGAAACCATCTTCTTTTAAATTTCCATTCATATCAATTAGAGATGTATATATATCATCGTTACAGATGGCGCCCAACGTGGGGCCCGAAATAGCTTAAGAAGCTAAGATTGGAGTTGATCGAAGTTAGGTCGATTCAGAGTGATTTAGTAGAAGTTAGGAATTTTTGAGATTTTCTGTTCTTTTTCTTTGAAAAAAAAACAACTTTTTTTCAGTTTTGATTGAAGTTGTTATTCGTATGTGATCAGGTCCCTTAGATAGAGGAATACCATCGAGACCAGTGGTGTAGGCACTATTTTGTCCAGTGATTTAGTGATATTGTCCTGAGTCAGGTGTTGCATTAGGTCTGCCCTCTTTTCTCTACCTCTTATCACCTGGATATATCTTCGATCTCTGTCCGGATTGAGCAATAGTTTGCTTGATCGTCAGTAGCTGAGGTGTTGATTATTTCCCTGATAGTGAAGTCTAGGATTCCCGATCGTGTGAGAGCGGGATGAGCAGGTCTTCTGACCGGTGGTTGGTGCTATTGCCCGACGCACGTCAGCTGCAGAAGCTGGTTATTCACTCAAACACGATCCAAGTTGTTCGACTACAATTCAGCTTTCTTTTGTCAATTATCATACTGCCCAGTTGTTACAGGAGTTTTCATGTGTTTTGCTAGATGCTAGGAAGTGACGGTACGGAGTGAGACATGAAGCGCTAACCGGTAGTTGGTGTTTAATACTCGATTAACGTCTGTAGTAGCGTAATGTCGCCACCTCATGCCCAATCAACCTGTCGTTTAGGGAACTTGTCTTTCCTTTAGCATCAGAACGCCGTAAGATTATAAAGTCTACACACACTAAGTTTTTTTTGTTGATTAAAATATTTTTTTTGTTGAGTCGGTTTATGTTGCAGAACCGAAACACACACCTTGTTCCAATGAAGGGAGGGTTACCCCCTCTCGAGTTCTTTATGAAATATAAACCCATAGATTTGAATTTTCTTTGAGATTTAATTCAGTTTAGTAATATTTCTTTTTTTTTTGGATAATTGGAGGACGTATAGTATCCAAGGTATCTAAGTATTTTGAGTTTCCGTTAATCAAGTCGAGACGTAACTTCTTGATTGATGTGTAGTTTGGGATAGAGCCCGCCATTTTTAGATTACAGTTTTGAGATTTTTTTTTGGGATAGAGCCCGCCATTTAGAATCTGCAAATTATAGTATATAGTTTATTGGGATAGTGCCTACCAATATTGAGTATATCTGATTTAAGAAGACTAAGTTTTAAGTACCAACTAAGATTTTTGAGCACTAGTTAAGTATCAAGACATTTTTTTTGAATTTTTCTTTCATAAACGTAAACATATTTTGTGAGGATACAATTAGGTATCTATTTGAACCTTTCGTTGATAAACTGATAGAGTTTTGAATTAATGCTTTCAGTAGACGAAATTATTTAGACATATACTTATCTTTAGTATTAAGCACTTATAGATTTAAATTCCCTTTGATAACGTTTTTTTATTTGAATTAATTGATCGACAAATATCCGTTAGAGGTTACTGCTCACGGAGTATTTAGAATTTTTCTTACTACCAAATTTTTGACTTACTTTCTTTATTGTTGTATTACACGAGTAGTATCCGTTCGAGGATTTTCTCACGGACTACGATACTGTCCTTTTTCTTTCTGAACTTTCGAATAACTCGATTGTTATTATCCGTCCGTTGAATGAGCAACCCAGGTCGTAAGCGAGCTGTTAGAAGTACTTACTTTTCAAAGTACAAGGACTTTATAGTCATGGCTCCAGGAGCACCGAAACCTAAACCTGGTCGTTACCAGAACGATATCGTTGAGAATCACTCCGATGACGAAAGCAGTCAAGACGAGAATCAAGCCGGAGATAATGCCGTTAATAGAAGTGTCATAGTAGACGATGATGAAGTGGCGCGAGCCGAGGAACAACTCCGTAAAGATGCAGCTGATCATTCTGCTTATATACAGCAAGTGGTCTCAGCTACCATCGACTTGCATAGGTTCAATGATAGACAGTTTATGGCAGAGGAACTAGCTAGAAGTCATGCACTACTACTTGATCAAGTGGCGCAGCTACTCCAAAAACGTACTGTCAAAGCTACTCAGCCTGTTGCTCCCCCTACAAGACCATCTGTCCCTCCTAATGCCACTTCAACACAAAAAGTTACGCGACAAGTTAATTTAGCCGATACAGACACTACACGTGTCGTTAACCAAAATGTCCCTTCCGGACCTACCACTTCCAGAAATTTTCAGTCCGCGTATAGACTGAACAATGAAGATGAGGCGAACAGCATTACACCTCATTATGAGCCAACTAGAGTGCCACCTTCGCCGGATGTTAATCCAGCCCAAATGCCCCTAGGCTCGAACTTAGATGAATTTATGACGCAACTAAACGCGTTCAATTTCGACGACGAGTCCGCTGCGTCACCACCTAGGCCACCACCCTCGAACGCAACTTCTATGAACCGTGTTCATCCATTCCACAAGTGGGGATTAAAATTTGATCTCAGGAACATGTCGGTCGATGACTTCTTGTTCCGCCTCGATTGTGTTCGATGTAGTTATGGTGTGCCGTGGTATGATATTACCACAAATTTTTATCATTTCGTGTCAGGTTCCGTAGTCTTGGTACTGGGTGTACCTGAAAGGTAACAAGCACACTACGTGGGAAGAGTTGAAAACTGCTTTGGTAGAGCAATACCGGAGTTTGGAAACTGACACCGAGCTCTTCCGCAAATTGTCAGATCGTAAGATGTTGAATGGCGAGTCTTTCAATGACTTCTACGATGCCGTTCTGCACCTGAACTCTAGGATGAGAGTTCCCAGACCTGAAAAGGAGCTCATCGAAATTATAAAAACAAATGTCCGTAGGCGTATGAGTGAGCTCCTCATTACTTATAGTCCGTCCAGCTTAAGGCAGTTGGCCTATTATTGTCGAGCTATTGAGAAAGCTCAATCTCAATATGAGAATACGCGTCCGAATTTTGTGCCAAACGCACAACGTCCACCTGCAAGGCGATTCGTTAACGAAATAGCAGAGGAACCCTGTCAGGATTTAACGGTGGCATTGCCCACTGCTAGTATTGAAGCAATCCAGAGGGATCGCAAACTGCAAAAATGCTGGAATTGCCAAGTTCTTGGCCATAGTTTTCGCGATTGTGCGAAACCTATCGATAAAGTTTTCTGTTTCCGTTGCGGATTGGCTGATGCCTACAGCCCGACTTGTCCAAAGTGCTACGCGGGAAACGAGAGGAGGAACAACCCATCAACCGGGGGGGTTCGCTCCGATTAAACGTACCCGGAGTTCAAGTGTCGAAGCCGACAAAGCCTCTTGAGCTTCCAAAAGTAACGATTTTGAAACCGATTAAGAACCATGATGAATTACCGAATAATAAGACTAATGATTGTAGAACAATCCCTATTTTGAATATAGAACCCAAACCGAATATTGAATCAGCTACAATAGGCCGAAAATCGAATGATCCACGTCCTTATGTGACAGTTGGTCTATTTGGAGACAGTATCTTAGGTCTTCTCGATTCAGGGGCTAGCATTAGTTGCTTAGGCACCAATATACTGCCCTATTTGAAAGACAAAAATGTTACGATAAGGAAGGTAGAGACTACCGTGTCCACGGCCGATGGACACAAGCAATCCATAGTGGGAGTGATTACTACAGGGATCCAATACAAGGGAGTGACTAAAGATATTGATCATTATATTGTGCCATCTTTAAGCCAGCGTCTATATTTAGGCGTTGACTTCTGGCAGAAGTTTCAAATCGCACCTAATGTAATTGCGGGTCTTTCAGGAATTACGACGGGTGGGCCAGATGAGAGACCCACCAATCAGATAAAGTTGAATGATGAAGAGTCTAAACGACTAGAAGCTGTTGTTCGTAGATTTCCTTCTTGCGCAGTCCATGGACTCGGGAAGACAAATCTAGTGCAGCATTACATAGATACGGGTGATGCCGTACCTATAAAGCAGAGGTACTACCCTGTATCTCCGGCGATACAAACTCTCATGTATGCGGAGTTGGACCGCATGCTTTCGTTAGGAGTCATCGAGGAAAGTTCCAGTGCATGGAGTTCCCCAGTGGTGCTTGTACGCAAACCTGGTAAGAACCGATTGTGTCTCGACTTTCGGAAGGTGAACTCGGTAACCAAGAAAGATGCACGTCCGATTGCGCATATTGAGGGTCTGCTGGCACGTCTGACAGACACACGTTATATTTCTTGCATGGATCTGAAGGATGCGTTTTGGCAGATACCGCTGGAGCAAGGTTCGAGGGAGAAGACCGCTTTTACGGTACCGGGCCGACCACTATACCAATTTAAGGTCATGCCCTTCGGTCTATGTAATGCGGCGCAAAGTTTGAGCTACCTGATGAGTCGCGTAATCCCCTTGGGATTACGAGATCAAGTCTTCGTTTACTTAGACGATCTGTTGGTTGTGTCAAAGGATTTCGATGACCATCTAGAGACTCTGCAGATAGTCGGGAAGTGCTTGACTGATGCAGGACTGACGATTAACGTCGAGAAGTCGAAGTTTTGTTTTGATGAGCTTCATTATAAGGTCGGTCAGGGTTGCTTGAAAGCTGATCCAGATAAGATCACAGCAATCACTAGCTTCCCCTTACCAACCACAACTCGCCAAGTTCGCCGATTTCTCGGTATGGCAGGTTGGTATCGACGATTTGTTAAGGATTTCAGTACCCTAGCCGCACCCTTGACCGAGACATTGAAAAAGGGAAAGGTCTTCAAGATGAGCCCAGAAGCTATAGAAGCAATCCTGCAGATCAAACAAGCCTTGACTTCAGCGCCTGTGTTAGTCAATCCAGACTTCTCCAAGGAATTCATCATTCTCTGCGACGCATCCGCGACTGGCATCGGATGTGTACTCTGTCAGCGGGACGGGGCGGAGCAGCCTATATACTACTTCTCCCGGAAGCTGAATGCTGCACAGAGAAACTATTCGGTGACAGAGCGCGAATGCTTAGCAGCTTTTGAAGGTATCCAGAAGTTCAGATCGTACGTTGAGGGATACCATTTTCGCGTCATTACGGACCATTCCAGCCTGAAATGGCTGATGACAATGAAAGACCCAACTGGAAGATTAGCGAAAGGGTACATTAAATGTCGTGCCAGACGCTCTATCGAGAGCTTATGAAGACGATGAGTTGACAGTGTCAGCATTCCTTTCGTGTCTACCACAGATCGGTGCCTCAGAGGTACTCCACATCGATCTTGAGGATCCGTCCTTTAAATCCGAAGGTTATCTTGATACCATCAGTCATATCAGGAAGGAACAGGAGCGGTTGCCTGACCTCAAAGTGTCAGAAGGCTACGTTTATAAACGCACCAAACATGCGGTTGGTAATCCCTTGCCGGACGATCTAACTTGGAAGTTGTGGGTTCCGTCAGAGATGACGGAATTTCTAATCTCACTGGCTCACAATCCACCGCGCGCTTCGCATGGTGGTGTGGTGAAGACAATTTACAGGTTACGCGATAGATTCTACTGGCCTGGTATGTACACTCAGGTCAAACTATACGTAGACCGGTGTGAAACATGCAAGACCAGTAAGGCTGCTAACATGACATTGAGAGCAGAGATGGGAAACAGTTTCGAGGAGAACAGGCCGTTTCAACATTTGTATGTTGACTTTCTTGGGCCATACCCTAGGTCAAGATCTGGAAATGTTTACATCGCAATCGTGTTAGATCAATTAACCAAATTCGTCTTCATCAAGCCACTACGCAAGGCAACAGCCGCGAGCGCGGTCAAATTCCTGAAGGACGACGTATTCTTGATTTACGGAGTGCCAGAGAGTCTTCTCTCTGATAATGGCACGCAATTTGTTGGTAAGGAGTTTCAGAAATTCTTAGATGTTTTCGGGGTCAAACATTACCGGACGGCAGTGTATGCTCCCCAGTCGAATGCTAGTGAGCGAGTAAACCGTTCAATCCTTGCGGCCATTAGGTCGTATGTCAATCCTCGACAAACGGATTGGGATGCCCATCTGTCTTCGATCAGTAGTGCCTTACGCACGACGGTGCATTCAACTCTTTCGATGTCCCCATACGAAGCCTTATTTGGGCAGTGAATGATAGAGCATGGGGCAGATTATCGTCTGTTAAGAGAGTTGGGTAGACTGAACTGTTCGGAGATGGATTGGCTTCCCAAGGTCGCTAAGATGAACATCATACACTCATATTTAAAGCAAGCTTTAGCCAAGACCCACGAAGCATATGAGTTTACGTAGTAGAAACATAGCATTTAACGTAGGAGATGAGATCTATGTTAGAAATCATGTCTTGAGTGACGCGACAAAACATCTGAGCGCCAAATTATGTCCCAAATTTGTCAAAGTTCGAGTAAGTCAAGTAATCGGTAACAATTTGTACGAAGTCGAAGATAGGCGAGGCCATAAGTCGACCTGCCATACTAAAGATTTGAAAAGGTAGGACACTTGATTTACAACCATATGCCAGACTTAAACGTTTTAATTTTATTTTTCTCGGTCTCTGAGATCATAAAATATTTTACCAGACATGACATACAAGGACCTCATAGTACTTTACCCTTCGCTATTGAATTTTTTTTTATTCACGTATGCACGTAAGCTGTGCATGAGGCTCTTGTGTGAATATATGTATATCTGTTAAATGTTATTTTTTTTTAGGTAACAATGAGTCAAAGTTGATACGTCATGTTGAAGTTTGAATACGAGACGAAAATTTCATATCTCAAATAAAGATTTTGGTTTTCTTTGAGAAAGATAGTAAGGAGTTGACAAAGATTGAAAGCAGTATGAGCGGTCACTGGTTGTCCTTTTTCACAAGCTTCGAAACAAGTGAACTTGTCTCGAGTCTTGAGTTTTGTAGGGAAAACTTTGTGACCGCGTCAACCAACGACACCTTGCGGTAGTTTTAGGTAACTCAGTCCAATATGTCATAGCTATTGACATTTGGCCCAACAACAAAAAATTTTTTGTTTGTGCTTATTTCGAAGTTTCAGTTTTGTCTGGTCTCGCCACCGTGAATTCAAGGCGTGAGTAGTCATCCAACACCGAAACGATTCTTTGCCCTTGTTGGACTTGTCCAACAATGCCAAGTCCGATGGAGAGCAAATGTCCAAGTACTCAAACGCGCTCATTTCCATGTTCACATCATTACGTGATGATTCGCAATTAGATTATGGCAGACAGCACCTCCGGCATTTTCGTTTTTCTTTTAGCTACTTGATTCGTCCAATTGGACGCTTTACCTTGTCTCTTTCTTACTAAATTTCCAAAGATCCTAGAAAACAAAGAGGGGATAAATGGAAGCATGTACGCATTCAATGAATGGTAGTTCGTTCCAAACAGAGTATACATAGTGTAGTCGTGACCTAAAAATAATTTTTGTTTCAGGATCTGACAAGTGAAACTTACAGTTTACTTTTGTCAGTACTCAATATAAAACTTCGTTGAAGTAAATACTTACCTGCTTAAATTTGACTTCAGGCAATAAAAGTCATATAATTTTGTCCTTGACAACGCCGTCTCAGACATAACAACGTTTAAGAATTTGTCTGACAGCATCTGTTTATTTTTGGTAATGATCAGAGGCCTAAGGCAAATATAACGTCATATCCATAATTGATGGGGGTAGTAGACAGAACTGTCGAAAGAACTGTCAAAATTAAAACAAGTTTTGTCCGAGAAATAAGTGAAATGTCAAATTTGACGTTCCACAGTTGAGTCGATAAATCCGGCAAAATATAGTTTAGAAACTGTTATACTGTGTCTTAACTCAAATATAACATATAAAAACATTGTCAACTAATGACATAAATCACGGTTTGACAAACATTTCTGTCATGTACCATGATCAGTGGGAAGGAACTCAAACTTAAGAAGCAAACGCAGAACGCACACCTTCGTAGTTAAACGAGCGTAACAATAGAACCGTTCAGTCATATTATTTATCTATGTGACCAGACAGGTAATGACTCCATTTTCAGTCTCTGTCTCGTCCATTCATATTTCTACTTTCACATTTGTTACACCGCCTAAGAAAAGTTTGCTTGCTTGCAAAAATGTTTGCACAAATTGTTAAAAATTAACTTGAAATTTGCTCGCGAGTGTTTTATAAATATTATTATCCTATAATTAGGATATTTACTATTGCTAAAAGCAATAATTCCTGAGGGAAAATACAAAGATTACCCTTTTTAGGTAAGATCCTTTTTTTATACGTTTTCATGTCGGCCATGCTTTTCATGCGTCCGGCATAGTTTGTAACGAAATATTGTTATAGAAAAGACCATTATTCACGGTACCACAGGCAACCTCTCATAAGATCTCACATAGCGATCTCATATCAGACGTCATTCTGTAACGTAAAATGTAGTTAAGAAACACAACGAAACTTCAGGCAACCTTCTCCAAGACCTCACACAGTGATCTCATGTTAGACACCCTTAAACACCGTCAACAACGACCTTAACCTGGAATGTAAGAAATATACCAAATGTGAAATGAAATATACTTTACCCATCTAACCTGCTGATGAGAGACCACGGCCTCTATCAGTGGACGTCAGCAACACTTACAAGTAGATAGACCTTAGAGGAATAAGTCACTGCCTCCTATAGACAGTGCCCTCATATGCTGGATGAAACTTACCACAGTAACTGCTAAAGACCTCCTTGGATTACACCAAAGACCTGCGGTACCTTCACTCATACCAACAACTGAACTATCATCCTCTAAGCATCGGCCCATTTCCTTAGTATTTCTTCATCCCCCTTTCCACTCACAGAAACTTACTCTCTTCGATCTGGTTCTATAATCTTCTTACAGACCGTCAAGTAAAACCTACTACTACAAACCATAGATGAACTAGTTTGCCATCCTACTATTGTACCTACAACAAACCCAAAGACAAAACCTAATAACTCACTACAACACCAAATTCATTAAGAAACGTACACTGGTTCGGTCGCCTTGGACACTAGTCCCAGTGTGATTCCTTAACGAATCCAAAGTGGAAAGGCTGTAACTCTGTTCAAACCACAAGACTGTCTCATAGAGAACTCTCTCTATGACCACAGATCCACTTGGTAGAGACAGAGAAACATTTGGGTTGTGATCGACCTTCGCATCCGGTTCGCACGCACGCCCTCAACTAGCTCACAAGGGTCGTGCATTCTTGCTCAGGGATCGACAACGTTGTTACCTCTTTTAACCAGTGCGAACCTACTGAAGTTTAGATGTTAAAAACTCAGAAAAACAAAAATAAATATTCCTTGCTGGGGGGCCTGATCAACAAACGCTGAGTTATAAATAGTTTCGAAGTATAATTGAGTTGGAAGGCCTACTCAACCTTAGAGAATGTATCGTAAAAGATTATTTAGAGAATCGCACTAATAGCGAGCCGCTATACTAGAAGTATTAGATGTTCGAAGATAAAGCGCTATGGCTCAGTCAACTTATCAAGCGCAAGCAGATAATGAATGTAGTTGACTAGTGGAGTAGGTCAGCACCTACTCACACTCTTATAATTTGGGAAGGAGGAGAAGATGTTAAATTTACCCCCTTCTGGCTTCTATACCCACCCATGAGGAAATGTTCCATCAACTCGGAACTGACTTCCACCATTGATCCACGATGCCAAGTGATCACAAAACTATGTCACTATAAAAATGTTTAGGATCCCCAAAAATGATAAAAACAGTCAAAAAGAGACTGAACTATCTAAACCGCAACACTATAACATTATATCGCCCTATTCACTCTTGGAATATTCGACCGAAACCATACTAAACCTGGATAGAAACAAACTATCATTCCTCATCCACTAAATCCACCATTATGTTACCTGAGTATCCATCTGCACACGTGAGAAGTGTCCACCCCTCCCTACGTACTTACACGAAAACCATCTTATCTGAAATAAAGCTTAAGCTGCTAGATATCCAAATACACTGTCTGCTAGACAGCATTAAAAACACTATCAAAAGTTTCTTTCACCAAAACGTTATAAATCTTCTTTTATTCAAATTAATCTTAGATTTTAAATGTCTTAACTATGTCAAATTCTCAAAAACTACAAAATATTTGACTCAATAAATCTTAAACCTATCATTAAAGTATTTTGAATCTTATTACCTAATAAAGTGACCAAAAGAGTATGTATTTAATCGTTCATCAAAAAAAAAGTTACCGAAAAATATTCAACTTGTATGTGAAGCTATCCTTCGGCCTCATACAATTATATTTTCGTTATTTATCTTTGTAAAAAAAAAGTTATTGCGCAAAAGATGAATGTACTCTTGGTATCATTAATCTCTGCTCGATACTCAACTTTGTTGAGGTAGGTCAAAAAAAAACTTTACTTAATTTTATTCTTTCAATTTTGTTATGTAAATATTTCAACGATCTTTCAAAATCCGATAAATCTTTAACACGGATGTATTTAAACCTCAATTAAAGAAAAGCTTGGATCAACCAAGACTAAAAATAACACGAAGACTAAACACACGAATGAAAATACGTTTTACTATGGAAGACAAATTCAATTCTAACGAACCCAAAAGAAAACCAAAAAGCATGGGACGTTAGCCCAAGGGTTTATGTTGTTGAAGGAGATAGGGAGATAGTATAAGAGATAGATTAAATAGTAATATAGATTATCAATATGGTGTATAAAAAATCAATATAGTAATAATAATATAATAAATAACAGGCGTGAAGGAACAGGAGTGCACTCTGGAACCAGTCGCTGTAAACTAAAAAAGTTATTAAAATTTAAACTGTAATCTGATAACTACCATATGTGTAATCAACATACTCTTATCTACTCGAAGTTGGATGATAGAGTATCTTTACTTATGTCTCTCTAAAGTTTCTTCTAAACTTTAGGATACTTTCACTGCTATGAGTATGTATCAGCAGCTGAGTGATTTATCAACTAATCACACGGCTGATGTAATCAAAGTATCTTTGGGATGTGTCATGAACGACAAGTAAAATCAAAACGCATACATATAACACGCAAATGTAAAGTGACTGAAGCTTGAAGTACACTAGGTTAACTTCAAAGGACTTCCAAATTGATACGGAACAAGTGATGCTATCAAAGCAACTTGTTGAAGGACGATATGGAACTAAGTGTTCAGTGATGAAAGGAAAGAAAGGGTCTTTACCGTACGGAAAGTTCCGACAGACCAGTGTAAACTAAAACAAAAAAAGTGAAAATCAAAAATAAAACAGTGAGGAAACTAGAAAATAGAGGTATCTCAAGGATACAAGTGAAAAGTATATTGGATCAAAAGACCCAGTAATGTTCCTCTAAGGAAAGTATAGTATGTAACCAGGTACAAAAATTATGATACGTAAAGTATCTTCAAAACGAATTGTCTTAGAACGTAAAACGGTGTATCTTCAATGTCGAATCTAAAAGTTCAAACACAACCAAAGCAAATAGGTTGTTCAAAAACAAAAAAAAAAGACTCAGGAATCACCTTGGATTCTGATAAATTATTCGAATAAAGTGAGATAACAATCTCAAGGATAAAATGTATCTTCTGATACGGATCTCTCTATACAAAGAGTGAGTAAGGAGTCTCTAAAGGACTCTAATCTAAAAAAAAAGTTAAGGATTTCCCTCGTAGTCACTTTTCACATAAAATATAACACAAAAAGGACGATATTTCACACAAAAAGTAAGTAATTATTTCTCAAAAATGCCTAAAGTATTTCATGAAATCAAATTCACACGAGTAAGTATATATAATATAGTATTTTAACATGCAGATAGATATATATGTAAGGATAAATATAATATGAATGATGCACACCAATGTGCTCTGCTTTGCTCTGCTTTCAACTGAATCCACCGTCCGTGGACATGTATGTTGCGACGTCTTTTATGACGACGAAATGACGTCAGGATACGGTGAGTATTTTGGGTACGAAAGACGTTCTTTGGCGTCTTCGTTCAGGGTGCTTACTTGCACGTAAGTATTCTTATAACATATGCAAAAAAACATAAATGTGTTACCTGGAGGTTTTTAGCTTTAAATGTAGCTTAATTCGATGACATTTATTTTATAGAAAATCGACACGATGTATTGAAGGCATAATGTGCCTCTGAATAAAGGACACGTGGTTCAAATGCAGGTTGGTAGAACCATGTGGCTCGGTTGCCACAACGTATATGTAGAAATCCCTCGTGGACAGCAAATGCTTCAGAGGTGCTTTTCGAGCAACGCTCCTACTTCACTTAAACTGTATTATGGTTAAAGTTGAACGTAGATGCCTTTTGAGGACTTAACGATGTTCTTAACAGGATTCATGCAACTTGGAAGTGTGCATATCTTCTCTACCATGACTCTGAATGTCATAGGAATTTTCTTTATAAATGCTGGGCAACTTCCTGCACCAGACTAGGACCCTAGTGTATAAGAAAATAAAAATTCTTAGAAACACTATTCTAAATATTAATGTCTCATGTACTTTATGAATAAAGTATCATGAACACGAAAGAATAATCTTTTGTCGGCCCCCTGAAAAATGGCCGACGAGACAAAAGAAAAAAAAAAATTTTACCACCTACCTTAAAAAGGGTAATTTCCTCAGGATTTTCAATATAAATTGCGTTTAGCAATTAAATTTGTCATATTCATGACTTAATATATGTAATTATTAAACACACGCGAGCAAAAGTTAATAAAAAAAAGTATTTGATGATTTTTCCGCTGCGTATAAATTGACTTCTTTAATTCTTTGCAAACGATGTTAAAAAGGCGAGGGTTGAAATAATAATGACAGAGATATAGACAAGTTCTTTAGGCCACGCCTCTGTCTGGTTCTCTATGGAAAGAATTTACCGCGTTCTAATAGTTAACAATAGGGTTTGCGTTCGTGTTTTGTTAACATTATGAAGTGCGTTTAGTGTGTGATAGCAAAATAAAGCTACTTCACACTGACATATATTCTTGACATAAAACATGTCAAATGACGAAATTTAAAGTGATCTGTCACTTTATTTTGATGCTATAATGTATATTATAGATTATTAAATGATTTAGTGTCATCTTTTTGTCAATATATGAATATTTTTGTACACGTCACATTTTGACTTTTGACATATTTTCTACTAGATATTTGTTCAAAACTGTCACATTTGACTACTACCTCAGTTATTATTGTGGATATGACGTAAACTCGTGTTTTCGAGTTAATTGAAAGTAAAATACTGTTATACTCGTCTGACAATCTCAAAATTGTAATGAGTTCTGATCGGCGGCTGTCAAAACTGAACTAAAAACGGTTCTAACAGTGGACTAAGATTTAATTCACATTATTTGTGCTTTCAATCTGTCAACTGGCATTGCCTGTCAAAATTGAAATTGTACGTTCATTTTAGTCAAACTGACCCTAAATGTGTATTTGTTCGGAACGGGTTTTCACTCATGCATTGGACATGCATTTTATTCTTCTTCCAGTGAATTTCCAGAAGAAAACAGGAGATGCGCAGGAAAGAGATGGAAAGAAGCGTCTAATTGTACGAATGGTAACCACAAAAGCAAAACGAAAATGCCGGAAGTGTCTGGCAGCCATAATCCTATTGTGCAACCTCATGTAGCAATAGAATTTTCTAGAATGAGTGCGTCTGAGCTCGGAACGAATATTTTCCTCTTAGGATTTTTCATTATGGGCAGAGTTCGGCCATACGAACGCAGTGTTCGGGATTTGGGTCAAATACTTCCTAAATTCTATACTCTAGTGGTGAAATTGAGAAATAAAGGATATTTCGAAAATTTTTGAAATTTCCCGATTTTTGAATGGAAATGTCACTAGGTAGAAAGACATATGAAGTTACTCGAAATTACCGCAAGGTGTCACCTGTAGTTGCGGTGACAAAGTTTTCCCTACAAATCTCAAGAATCGAGACAAGTGCTACTTGACTAGATGCTTGTGAAAAAGGACAACTTGTGTCTACCTATACTATATGTGTCTCTACTAAACTTCCTTCCAAAAAAAAATAACTTCGAAACTTCCAATTCCTCATCTCATCTGTTCACTATTTCAAATTAATCTTCCAACTCGCTTAATGATATCTTGCATTACTTCTTCCTAAAGTTGAAATAACATGAAACAAATAGACATAAAAAAAAAACTATACAAGAGTCTCATGCACAGCTGAGTAGCCGGGCATAAAAAAAAATTAAAACTATTTTTATCACAGAAAAAACTATTTCTTCAAATCTTTGGTATGAGAAGTAGTTACGTAACCTTTCTCATCTTCTACATCATATAAGTTGTTACCTCGTGTCTTAACAACTGTTACTTTTATAAACTTTGGCGATAGCTTAGCGCTAAAATGTTTGTTCGCATCACTCAAAACTATGTTTCGCTTATAGATGATATCCCTCACCTTAAAATCGACTGCACGACTTCTGAGATTATAAACTTTCTCATAAGCATCGTGTGTCTTTTCTAATGCTGTCTTCAAATAAGTATGAAGAATGTTCATCTTCGCCACCTTGGGCAACCAATCGATTTCCGAGTTATTAAGTCCTCCTAAATCTCGCAATAATTTGTAGTCCGCTCCATGTGCAATCATCCTTTGACCAAACAAAGCCTCATATGGCGACATTGTCAAAGCTGAATGTACGGTTGTGCGTAAAGCACTACTAATAGATGACAAGTGTACATCCCAGTTAGTTTGCTTCGGATCTACATAAGATCTTATCGCTGCTAAAATGGACCTATTAACCCTCTCGCTGGCATTAGCTTGAGGTGCATAAATTGCCGTCTTGTAATGTTTGACACCAAACATTTTCAACATTTCTTTAAAATCCTTAGAAATAAATTGCGATCCGTTATCGGATAAGATACTCTCAGGTACACCATATAAAAGAAAGATATCTTCGCGTAAAAACTTGATAACTTCTGCAGCTGTGGCTCTCTTAAGGGGTTTGACAAACACAAACTTAGTGAGTTGGTCTAAGGCTATAACAATGAAAGCGTTCCCACTCCTGGATCTTGGATAAGGACCAAGGAAATCCACATATAAATGTTGGAAGGGCCTTTCAACCTTAAAACTCTCTCCCATTTCAGCTCGTAAAGTCTGGTTGGAAGCTTTTGTTGTCTTGCATGTTTAACAACGATCGACATATTGTTTCACCTGTGAAAACATACCAGGCCAATACAATCTTTCCCTTAACCTGTACAAAGTCTTAACGACACCACCATGAGAAGCTCTGGGTGGATTATGCGCCATGGAAATTACGGATTCTGTCATACTGGACGGTAACCACAACTTCCATGCCAGATCATCCAATAGAGGATTCCCAACTGCATGTTTAGTTCTCTTATAAATGTATCCTTCAGATACCTTCAAGTCTGGTAATCGATCTTGCTCCTTGCTGATGTGACTGATAAGTTGAGAATACTCATCGGACTTGAATCCCGGATCGTCAAGGTCAATGTGGAGCACCTCCTCGGTTTCGACTTGTGCAACACTGGATATGTAGCTCTCTGCCGTTAAAGCATCGGCTTCGTACACTCTAGAAAGAGCGTCGGGTACCACGTTAAGTGTTCCTTTCCTGTGTTCCACCACGAAGTCGAACCCTTGAAGTCTCATACTCCACCTGGCCAGGCGACCGGTAGGGTCCTTCATGTTCATCAGCCATTTCAGGCTTGAGTGATCAGTAATTACCTTAAACTTATATCCTTCGATATACGAACGGAATTTCTGAATTCCTAAAAACGCAGCGAGGCATTCACGTTCGGTAACGGTGTAGTCCCTCTGCGCAGCATTCAATTTCTGAGAGAAGTAGTATATGGGGCGTTCAGCTCCGTTCTCAACTCGCTGGCAAAGTACACATCCGATACCGGATGCTGATGCATCGCATAAAATTATAAACTCCTTCTCGAAATCAGGGTTTATCAGAACAGGTGTTGTCGTAAGTGCTTTCTTAATGTTTTCGAATGCTAACTGAGCTTCGAAATTGAAATCGAAAGCCTTACCTTTCTTAAGAGTGTCAGTGAGTGGGGCAGCCAAGGTTGAAAAATGTTCTACAAACCTCCGATACCAACCAGCCATTCCTAAGAAACGCCTTACTTGGCGAGTGGTTGTCGGCATCGGGAAGTTGATAATAACAGCAACCTTATCAGGATCTGCTTTCAAACATCCTTGTCCCACTTTGTATCCTAAGTACTGTAATTCTTCGAAACAAAATTTCGACTTCTCAACATTAATAGTGAGTCCTGCTCTATCCAACTCTCTACTAATAATCTTCAAAACTGCTAAGTGTTCCTCGAAAGTTTTCGTCACCACTAAAAGGTCGTCTAAATATACGAAGACTCGGTCCTGCAACTCGCGTGGAACTACTAAATTCATCAAATACGTTAGGCTTTGAGCGGCGTTGCAAAGACCGAAAGGCATCACGTTGAATTGATACAACGGCCTTCCTGGAACCGTAAAGGCTGTCTTTTCCTTCGCGCTCTCCTCCAGTGGTATCTGCCAGTACGCATCTTTCAAATCCACGCTCGATATGAAACGTGTCTCTGAAAGACGTGACAGCAGTCCCTCGATGTGCGCAATAGGACGCGCATCTTTCCTGGTAACCATATTGACTTTTCTGAAGTCCAAACAAAGTCGATCCTTGCCAGGCTTGCGTACAAGCACAACAGGTGAGGACCATGGACTATTGCTTTCTTCAATAACCCCTAGTGAAAGCATGCGGTCTACTTCTGCGTACATCAGAGACTGCACCACTGGGGAGACCGGATAATACCTTTGCTTGATTGGAGGAGCATCCCCCGTATCAATACCGTGTTTTACCCAATCTGTTTTGCCTAAACCCTTCTGTGTGAATGACGGAAAACTTCGTATCACATCTTCGAGTTTAGCATTCTCTACATTCGTCAACTTACACTTATTGACTAATTTATCATTAACTTCTTCATCATGTTGAAATGACAAACTGGAAATTACGTTTGGTGCAATTTGGAATTTTGACCAAAAATCGACACCTAAGTATAAACGCTGTGCTAATGTCGGAACGACATAAAAACTCATGCTATGAGTAGCACCTTTATACTTAACGTCCGTGGTAATTAATCCACAAATTTGTTGTTTCTGCCCGTCAGCGGTTGAAACACTTGAATTAACCTTTTTAATCTTAATATTCTTATTGGACAAGTAAGTTAAAACATCAGCGCCAAGGCAACTGATACTTGCGCCAGAGTCTAATAGACCCAATATCTTGTCTCCAAAAATTTCAACGTTGACATAAGGGCGAGGATCTCCAGATTCTCTTTCTAATGTCGTTGAAGCAATATTCTTATATAATAGTCTTTTTTCCCTAAATCTGATTCGAGTACGTCTAATGCGATTAGACAATTCAGGATATCTCATTATTCGCTTACGGACTTCATAATAATTTCTAAGCCTTTCATGAAATGGCTTTCTTAACAATTCATTTTTCTTAATATTAGAATTCAAATCATTTGGTGTTGTTGCATTAACAACAAGTTTATTAACTGGTTTTAAAATAGTAACTGGAGTTTTGAGAGTAGAAGATTCTTCGGCACTTAAAACTCCGGGCTCATTTGTTCGGAGCGAACCCCCCCGGATATTGGGTTGTTCCTCCTTAAGTTTCCCTGACACTTTGGACAAGTAGGATAAATAACGTTCTCCAAACCACAACGGAAACAAAACTTCCTATCAACAGGTTTATTACATTCCCTGAACCCATGCCCTACACTTAAGCAATTCCAACACTTCCAAGTGTTCTTATCTCTATGTACATTATGTACTGCTTCTACACTTGAAGTTAAAGCTACAGCTAAATCATTAGATTCTTCCACAACTTCGTTTACGAAACGTTTTGTCGGAATTCGGTGCGTGTTCGGCACAAAAGAGGGTCGCGTGCTCTCCTGTCGATCGAGAAACTTTTCAATTGTTCGACATACATATGCCATCTGTCTCAGACTATGTGTACTGAAAGTAATGAGTAACTCACCCATACGTCTCTTCACATTCGTCTTAATAATCTCAATAAGTTCTCTCTCAGACTTCGGAACACGCATCCTCGAATTAATCAACGTTAAAGCGTCGTAGAAATCATTGAATGATTCATTTGACTACTGCTTTCGGTCTGAAAGCTTTCGAGACAATTCGGAGTCTGTTTCAAGACTTCGAAATTGTTCGATCAAACCGGACTGAAGCGAACTCCAAGAAGTGTGTGGATTACCCTTCAAGTACATCCAGTACCATGACTCCGCTTGTCCTGAAACAAAATGATGAAAATTCACCGTCAACTCATCCCATGGAACACCATAACTGTACCTAACGCGTTCTAATCTAAATAGAAAGTCGTCAACAGACATGTTACGACCGTCAAATCTTATTCCCCACTTGTGATATTGTGGAAATTTACTGTATGACGTGGCGTTAGAAGGTACTTGTCTCCTGGGTGATGAAGCTTCCGGAGAATTATCTAAATTAATCGCATTCATTTGCGTAAGAAATTCGTCAATGTTAGAACCGTTAGCCATATCTACTGGATGTCCTGAAGGAGCATTCCGAGTAAGACCTGGTTCATTGTTTGGGGTTGGATAATTTTCCAAATTTCTAGATAAATGACGTATCTGATTTGTAGGATTGTCTGTATTTGTTCCGTTTGGAACGTCGGCTATTCTGACTCTATTTGTCGCTTGACTAACTGCTTGTCTGGGTGCAAGGTTTTGAGAAGTAGAGGGTTGATTGCTTGAAGAAGGAGGTATTGTGTGAAATAAATTAGTCAATTGCTCAAGAAGAAGTGCTTGACTTTGTTTTATCTCCTCTTTCATAACTCGCCTATCCTCTTCTCTGTGTAATTCAACTGTCGCTGTAATCATCTCTTGAAGAGTAAGAGAATCTTCAGTTACATTGCGTCTATTGTCAAAACTATCATTGACGACACGACCGTTTACATTACCAAGAGGCATAGTTCCATCGTTAATACCTATAGGACTAGATTCATCTTCGAGTCTCATTTCTTCTCTTCTCTGACCTTCACCGTTACCTGCAGCTTGTGGGTCAGCCATGATTATAACGTCTAAAAACCTTGAATTATAAGTGCTCGGACGGATTAATCTCCTATTTCCACTACTCATTCAACTGAGATTGTGAAACTCTTGTATGAAAACAAAACTAATGAAACACAATCGAAGTGACACAAAAAAAATTAAACAGTGCTTAAAAATTAAAAGTATTTGTAGCGAAACGGATCACTTAGTAATTCAATCCAAAAGATATAGTCCTACAAAGAGAAGGCTCCTTGTAGACTAGAAAAGATCCTACAAAAAAAAGTTTGACTCTTAAAGAAAATACTTCAAGAATTCTTTAAAGTCAAAGAAAAAGTTACTTAACGATATACTAAACTATTCTTATTTTGTTCTTGAATCGTAATTTGAATTCAAAAATTACTGACTCAAAACAATCTAAACCTATGTACTAAAAACTAAACTAACTTGTCAGAAACTATTCTGAAAGTTATTAAACTTAAAAATAAAGTGTGGCGACACCGCCAAAAATTTTAAACTATAAACTGTATCAAAAATTATCTCAAAAAACTTGGGCAACACTGCCACTAAAAATCTCAAAAACCGCGACACCGCGAAAATTACCAGAGTTTATCTTAGTTAACGTCTCTAAGGCAAACTCCAAACTCACAAAAAAACTCAGGATCTCCTTTTAGTTAACGTCTCTAAAAGAAAAATCCCTACCAAAACCAGAATTCCTTTTTCAGTTACGTCCCTGAAAAATAATTCCAAAACTATACTCAAAAAAAAATACAATATCTGAAAACTGCAAAACTTCCTATAAATCCTGTAATAACTTCTTACAAAATCTATTTTATACTCAAAATTAAATTTTAAATCTCAACAATATTCATTCACGTTTGGGAGTGGACATTCCCCCCGGTGAGTGATGGATTAATAACATATCAAAAAAAAGACGTTAGCTTGATTGTTACATAACAATCAACTAACAAAAAAAAAACTTAGTGTGTGTGTCTTTAAACTATTCGTGCTTAACACAAAAACTAAATCTGTTAAATTCAATAGATAGTGACTCTTCATTTTATTATGCTACTGCAGACGTGCGTAGGGACTATTGATCACCCACCACCGGTTAGCACTTCATAAAATGAATTATCAACCATTCATTAAATCTAACCTTCAAAAATCTTCGTAAAATTTTCTACAAAAAAAAGTAAAAGGTGAAAAAGGTATTGTTCGAGTAGAAAACATGGATTATTTCGTGACGATAAAGTAGCTTTTGCAGCTGACGTGCGTAGAGACTAAAATCATCCACCACCGGTCAAAAGACTCCATTATCTACCACATCCTAACCCTTTCCATGCTATCGCTTTAAGTAAAGTGATCATTAGCAACAGTCAACCAAGAATAATAACTCTTCGGTCCGGACAAATGACTCAAATGTACCTATCACGAGAGGTAGAGGAATAATAGTGAAGCTAACGCAACAGACAGAAGTCAGGAAACTATCGACCAACTTCCCGGACATATAGCCTTCATTACTAAACTCCGATGACGTTCCTCTAGCAAAAGAAAAGTACTACTTCAAAGAAAAAACTTCCTCAAAACAAATTTCTAAAATGAAAAATTTCCAAAAGAAAAATTTATTTCCCCAAAAACTTTTCGAATCAACTTAATACCATACAAAATCTAAACTTTCAAAAACCAACTCAAGACGTTCTTCAGGCCCCACGTTGGGCGCCATTCTGTAACGAAATATTGTTATAGAAAAGACCATTATTCACGGTACCACAGGCAACCTCTCATAAGATCTCACATAGCGATCTCATATCAGACGTCATTCTGTAACGTAAAATGTAGTTAAGAAACACAACGAAACTTCAGGCAACCTTCTCCAAGACCTCACACAGTGATCTCATGTTAGACACCCTTAAACACCGTCAACAACGACCTTAACCTGGAATGTAAGAAATATACCAAATGTGAAATGAAATATACTTTACCCATCTAACCTGCTGATGAGAGACCACGGCCTCTATCAGTGGACGTCAGCAACACTTACAAGTAGATAGACTTTAGAGGAATAAGTCACTGCCTCCTATAGACAGTGCCCTCATATGCTGGATGAAACTTACCACAGTAACTGCTAAAGACCTCCTTGGATTACACCAAAGACCTGCGGTACCTTCACTCATACCAACAACTGAACTATCCTCCTCTAAGCATCGGCCCATTTCCTTAGTATTTCTTCATCCCCCTTTCCACTCACAGAAACTTACTCTCTTCGATCTGGTTCTATAATCTTCTTACAGACCGTCAAGTAAAACCTACTACTACAAACCATAGATGAACTAGTTTGCCATCCTACTATTGTACCTACAACAAACCCAAAGACAAAACCTAATAACTCACTACAACACCAAATTCATTAAGAAACGTACACTGGTTCGGTCGCCTTGGACACTAGTCCCAGTGTGATTCCTTAACGAATCCAAAGTGGAAAGGCTGTAACTCTGTTCAAACCACAAGACTGTCTCATAGAGAACTCTCTCTATGACCACAGATCCACTTGGTAGAGACAGAGAAACATTTGGGTTGTGATCGACCTTCGCATCCGGTTCGCACGCACGCCCTCAACTAGCTCACAAGGGTCGTGCATTCTTGCTCAGGGATCGACAACGTTGTTACCTCTTTTAACCAGTGTGAACCTACTGAAGTTTAGATGTTAAAAACTCAGAAAAACAAAAATAAATATTCCTTGCTGGGGGGCCTGATCAACAAACGCTGAGTTATAAATAGTTTCGAAGTATAATTGAGTTGGAAGGCCTACTCAACCTTAGAGAATGTATCGTAAAAGATTATTTAGAGAATCGCACTAATAGCGAGCCGCTATACTAGAAGTATTAGATGTTCGAAGATAAAGCGCTATGGCTCAGTCAACTTATCAAGCGCAAGCAGATAATGAATGTAGTTGACTAGTGGAGTAGGTCAGCACCTACTCACACTCTTATAATTTAGGAAGGAGGAGAAGATGTTAAATTTACCCCCTTCTGGCTTCTATACCCACCCATGAGGAAATGTTCCATCAACTCGGAACTGACTTCCACCATTGATCCACGATGCCAAGTGATCACAAAACTATGTCACTATAAAAATGTTTAGGATCCCCAAAAATGATAAAAACAGTCAAAAAGAGACTGAACTATCTAAACCGCAACACTATAACATTATATCGCCCTATTCACTCTTGGAATATTCGACCAAAACCACACTAAACCTGGATAGAAACAAACTATCATTCCTCATCCACTAAATCCACCATTATGTTACCTGAGTATCCATCTGCACACGTGAGAAGTGTCCACCCCTCCCTACGTACTTACACGAAAACCATCTTATCTGAAATAAAGCTTAAGCTGCTAGATATCCAAATACACTGTCTGCTAGACAGCATTAAAAACACTATCAAAAGTTTCTTTCACCAAAACGTTATAAATCTTCTTTTATTCAAATTAATCTTAGATTTTAAATGTCTTAACTATGTCAAATTCTCAAAAACTACAAAATATTTGACTCAATAAATCTTAAACCTATCATTAAAGTATTTTGAATCTTATTACCTAATAAAGTGACCAAAAGAGTATGTATTTACTCGTTCATCAAAAAAAAAGTTACCGAAAAATATTCAACTTGTATGTGAAGCTATCCTTCGGCCTCATACAATTATATTTTCGTTATTTATCTTTGTAAAAAAAAAGTTATTGCGCAAAAGATGAATGTACTCTTGGTATCATTAATCTCTGCTCGATACTCAACTTTGTTGAGGTAGGTCAAAAAAAAACTTTACTTAATTTTATTCTTTCAATTTTGTTATGTAAATATTTCAACGATCTTTCAAAATCCGATAAATCTTTAACACGGATGTATTTAAACCTCAATTAAAGAAAAGCTTGGATCAACCAAGACTAAAAATAACACGAAGACTAAACACACGAATGAAAATACGTTTTACTATGGAAGACAAATTCAATTCTAACGAACCCAAAAGAAAACCAAAAAGCATGGGACGTTAGCCCAAGGGTTTATGTTGTTGAAGGAGATAGGGAGATAGTATAAGAGATAGATTAAATAGTAATATAGATTATCAATATGGTGTATAAAAAATCAATATAGTAATAATAATATAATAAATAACAGGCGTGAAGGAACAGGAGTGCACTCTGGAACCAGTCGCTGTAAACTAAAAAAGTTATTAAAATTTAAACTGTAATCTGATAACTACCATATGTGTAATCAACATACTCTTATCTACTCGAAGTTGGATGATAGAGTATCTTTACTTATGTCTCTCTAAAGTTTCTTCTAAACTTTAGGATACTTTCACTGCTATGAGTATGTATCAGCAGCTGAGTGATTTATCAACTAATCACACGGCTGATGTAATCAAAGTATCTTTGGGATGTGTCATGAACGACAAGTAAAATCAAAACGCATACATATAACACGCAAATGTAAAGTGACTGAAGCTTGAAGTACACTAGGTTAACTTCAAAGGACTTCCAAATTGATACGGAACAAGTGATGCTATCAAAGCAACTTGTTGAAGGACGATATGGAACTAAGTGTTCAGTGATGAAAGGAAAGAAAGGGTCTTTACCGTACGGAAAGTTCCGACAGACCAGTGTAAACTAAAACAAAAAAAGTGAAAATCAAAAATAAAACAGTGAGGAAACTAGAAAATAGAGGTATCTCAAGGATACAAGTGAAAAGTATATTGGATCAAAAGACCCAGTAATGTTCCTCTAAGGAAAGTATAGTATGTCACCAGGTACAAAAATTATGATACGTAAAGTATCTTCAAAACGAATTGTCTTAGAACGTAAAACGGTGTATCTTCAATGTCGAATCTAAAAGTTCAAACACAACCAAAGCAAATAGGTTGTTCAAAAACAAACAAAAAAAACGACTCAGGAATCACCTTGGATTCTGATAAATTATTCGAATAAAGTGAGATAACAATCTCAAGGATAAAATGTATCTTCTGATACGGATCTCTCTATACAAAGAGTGAGTAAGGAGTCTCTAAAGGACTCTAATCTAAAAAAAAAGTTAAGGATTTCCCTCGTAGTCACTTTTCACATAAAATATAACACAAAAAGGACGATATTTCACACAAAAAGTAAGTAATTATTTCTCAAAAATGCCTAAAGTATTTCATGAAATCAAATTCACACGAGTAAGTATATATAATATAGTATTTTAACATGCAGATAGATATATATGTAAGGATAAATATAATATGAATGATGCACACCAATGTGCTCTGCTTTGCTCTGCTTTCAACTGAATCCACCGTCCGTGGACATGTATGTTGCGACGTCTTTTATGACGACGAAATGACGTCAGGATACGGTGAGTATTTTGGGTACGACGTTCTTTGGCGTCTTCGTTCAGGGTGCTTACTTGCACGTAAGTATTCTTATAACATATGCAAAAAAACATAAATGTGTTACCTGGAGGTTTTTAGCTTTAAATGTAGCTTAATTCGATGACATTTATTTTATAGAAAATCGACACGATGTATTGAAGGCATAATGTGCCTCTGAATAAAGGACACGTGGTTCAAATGCAGGTTGGTAGAACCATGTGGCTCGGTTGCCACAACGTATATGTAGAAATCCCTCGTGGACAGCAAATGCTTCAGAGGTGCTTTTCGAGCAACGCTCCTACTTCACTTAAACTGTATTATGGTTAAAGTTGAACGTAGATGCCTTTTGAGGACTTAACGATGTTCTTAACAGGATTCATGCAACTTGGAAGTGTGCATATCTTCTCTACCATGACTCTGAATTTCATAGGAATTTTCCTTATAAATGCTGGGCAACTTCCTGCACCAGACTAGGACCCTAGTGTATAAGAAAATAAAAATTCTTAGAAACACTATTCTAAATATTAATGTCTCATGTACTTTATGAATAAAGTATCATGAACACGAAAGAATAATCTTTTGTCGGTCCCCTGAAAAATGGCCGACGAGACAAAAGAAAAAAAAAAATTTTACCACCTACCTTAAAAAGGGTAATTTCCTCAGGATTTTCAATATAAATTGCGTTTAGCAATTAAATTTGTCATATTCATGACTTAATATATGTAATTATTAAACACACGCGAGCAAAAGTTAATAAAAAAAAAGTATTTGATGATTTTTCCGCTGCGTATAAATTGACTTCTTTAATTCTTTGCAAACGATGTTAAAAATGCGAGGGTTGAAATAATAATGACAGAGATATAGACAAGTTCTTTAGGCCACGCCTCTGTCTGGTTCTCTATGGAAAGAATTTACCGCGTTCTAATAGTTAACAATAGGGTTTGCGTTCGTGTTTTGTTAACATTATGAAGTGCGTTTAGTGTGTGATAGCAAAATAAAGCTACTTCACACTGACATATATTCTTGACGTAAAACATGTCAAATGACGAAATTTAAAGTGATCTGTCACTTTATTTTGATGCTATAATGTATATTATAGATTATTGAATGATTTAGTGTCATCTTTTTGTCAATATATGAATATTTTTGTACACGTCACATTTTGACTTTTGACGTATTTTCTACTAGATATTTGTTCAAAACTGTCACATTTGACTACTACCTCAGTTATTGTTGTGGATATGACGTAAACTCGTGTTTTCGAGTTAATTGACAGTAAAATACTGTTATACTCGTCTGACAATCTCAAAATTGTAATGAGTTCTGATCGGCGGCTGTCAAAACTGAACTAAAAACGGTTCTAACAGTGGACTAAGATTTAATTCACATTATTTGTGCTTTCAATCTGTCAACTGGCATTGCCTGTCAAAATTGAAATTGTACGTTCATTTTAGTCAAACTGACCCTAAATGTGTATTTGTTCGGAACGGGTTTTCACTCATGCATTGGACATGCATTTTATTCTTCTTCCAGTGAATTTCCAGAAGAAAACAGAAGATGCGCAGGAAAGAGATGGAAAGAAGCGTCTAATTGTACGAATGGTAACCACAAAAGCAAAACGAAAATGCCGGAAGTGTCTGGCAGCCATAATCCTATTGTGCAACCTCATGTAGCAATAGAATTTTCTAGAATGAGTGCGTCTGAGCTCGGAACGAATATTTTCCTCTTAGGATTTTTCATTATGGGCAGAGTTCGGCCATACGAACGCAGTGTTCGGGATTTGGGTCAAATACTTCCTAAATTCTATACTCTAGTGGTGAAATTGAGAAATAAAGGATATTTCGAAAATTTTTGAAATTTCCCGATTTTTGAATGGAAATGTCACTAGGTAGAAAGACATATGAAGTTACTCGAAATTACCGCAAGGTGTCACCTGTAGTTGCGGTGACAAAGTTTTCCCTACAAGTTTTTCCTGGTGCGTATTCCGTTTTTTTTTATGGAAACACACATAATTCAATAAAACTAGTGAATTCATGAAGTTTTTCTTTTGTTTCACTAGGGTTTTTGGGTGATGTCCAAATTTTACACCTCAAATTTTCGGAAGAAATCGATGGTAACAGCATGAAGATTCTATATTCGTTCCAATTGGAACCCATCATCGATCAGTATATTATAATTAAAAATAAAAGTTTAGTGACCTTTAGTCCAAATGCGTTTCGCTCAGGTACAACAGTTGGGCTCATCAGTTAGATGCTGTTGTACCCTTCTAAGACGCAAAATTTTGGTCGATTGTTACCGACATTTGATAAAAATTACAGCATAAATACACTGTGAATTCTATTTTTAGGGGAATTCGTTTGAATTCATGCACCTAAAACTATACATATATAAATATATGTATATATGTATACACCCGTGGTCTAGCCGAAGTCAACGAAGTAGTTTTTGTTTTTAGTGGACTTAATTGAATTGAAATTCAAAATAAAAGTTTAGTGACCTTTAGTCCAAATGCGTTTCGCCCAGGTACAACAGTTGGGCTCATCAGTTAGATGCTGTTGTACCCTTCTAAGACGCAAAATTTTGGTCGATGGTCACCGACATTTGATAAAATTACAGCATAAATACACTGTGAATTCTATTTTTAGGGAAATTCGTTTGAATTCATGCACCTAAAACTATACATATATAAATATATGTATATATGTATACACCCGTGGTCTAGCCGAAGTCAACGAAGTAGTTTTTGTTTTAAGTGGACTTTATTGAATTGAAATTCAAAATAAAAGTTTAGTGACCTTTAGTCCAAATGCGTTTCGCCCAGGTACAACAGTTGGGCTCATCAGTAAGATGCTGTTGTACCCTTCTAAGACGCAAAACTTTGGTCGATGGTTACCGACATTTGATAAAATTACAGCATAAATACACTGTGAATTCTATTTTTAGGGGAATTCGTTTGAATTCATGCACCTAAAACTATACATATATAAATATATGTATATATGTATACACCCGTGGTCTAGCCGAAGTCAACGAAGTAGTTTTTGTTTTTAGTGGACTTTATTGAATTGAAATTCAAAATAAAAGTTTAGTGACCTTTAGTCCAAATGCGTTTCGCCCAGGTACAACAGAAGGGTACAACAGCATATAACTGATGAGCCCAACTGTTGTATCTGGGCGAAACGCATTTGGACTAAAGGTCACTAAACTTTTATTTTGAATTTTAATTCAATAAAGTCCACTAAAAACAAAAACTACTTCGTTGACTTCGGCTAGACCACGGGTGTATACATATACAGGGTGTCCCGAAACTCAACGTCAAGCGGGCACCGGGTGAAAGGGTAGGTTATGTCCGTCCTGGGAAAAGTAAGGAAAAAAATCCATCTCGCTTTGTTTAGTAAAAATAGTAATATTTATAAAAATTATAAAAATCGTTACACTAGACCACACTTTTAGGTACTGTGGTCACAAATTTTCATATTTTGCGGTGTTTATTTTTTTATGTAATCCTTACTAACTATGCTATTATTCCCAATTAAAAATCCAAAAATAAATATCGTAGTTTTCGTAAGAAAACTAAAATTTGACTGAGTCATGGTGAAATTTTTTTTTTAAACTTAACTTTGATACTTCATACTTTAAAAATAAAATGCACGACTGGGTCGAGATTTTGATAAAAATAAAATTTTCAAAATTCTTTAATAAATACTTAAACTAATTTGAGCTGAAAAAAAAGTACGCCATTTTATTTTTTGGATAAATTTGAATTTATGAGAATAAATTTAGAAAAATCTGTGGAGCGGTTTTTGAGAAAAAAAGCTTTTTTTGAAAAACTTTTTGAAAAAATTTTCAAAAACGCCAGTTCATTGGTATTCAGCAAATACATTTATTTAAAATTTTTAAAAAAAATTTAATAAGCAGTTTTCAAAATATTAATTTTTTAAATTTTTTTTTTGTAAATGCTTTTAAAAAAACAAAAAAATATTTTACAAAAATATTGGTATGCAATACAAATTGAGCTACCTACAGCTATATGTGTGTGAAATTTCGCAAGAATCGGTTGAGTCGTTTTCGAGATAGTCGAAAGCAAAAAAAAACGGTCCTATGGAAAGTACCGTTCTTAGCCATTTTTTAAAACTTTTTTTTCAGCTATATGATTGGTCGTACCTAAAAAGCAACACTGATTTTTTTAATTAAAAATCGTTAGAGCCGCTTTTGAGAAAAATAAGCTTTAACGTAACGGTTGTATGGCAGGTACCGTTATTTTTTGAGCTAAAAAAAAAAATTTCAATTTCCTTTCTGTATAATACCTAAAAAAGTCTATATACCAAGTTTGAAGCAATTCGGCCCACCCGTTTGGCTGTAGGTATACATACAGACAGACAGACAGACAGACAGACAGACAGACATACAGACGGACAGAATTTTAAGACCATCTTTTTTCGTCTTCGCTATCATCGTAATGTCATGTTTGATTGTTATCTCAAAACTTTTTTTTTCGACGAATGCATAACTTGCCTTATAGTACCTATAATCGCAAGTAAAAATAAAATGCACGACTGGGTCGCACGAACTTGCTCTAATGTGTGACAGTGGTATTGGGGCTTGAGATTTTGATAAAAATAAATTTTTCAAAATTCTTAAATAAATACTTAAACTAATTTGAGCTGAAAAAAAGTACGCCATTTAATTTCTTTTACAAATTTGAATTTATGAGAATAAATTTATAAAAATCTGTGGAGCGGTTTTTGAGAAAAAAAGTTTTTTTTGAAAAACTTTTTGAAAAAATTTTTCAAAAAAAATTCAAAAACGCCAGTTCATAGGTATTCAGCAAATACATTTATTTATAAATTTTAGAAAAAAATTTAATAAGCAGTTTTCAAAATATTAATTTTTTAAATTTTTTTTAAAAAAATGCTTTTAAAAATACAAAAAAATATTTTTCAAAAATATTGGTATGCAATACAAATTGACCTACCCACAGCTATATGTGTGTGACATTTCGAAAGAATCGGTTAAGTCGTTTTCGAGTTAGTCGAAAGCAAAAAAAAACGGTCCTATGGAAAGTACCGTTCTTAGCCATTTTTTAAAACTTTTTTTTCAGCCATATGATTGGTCGTACCTAAAAAGCAACACTGATTTTTTTTAAATAAAAATCGTTAGAGCCGTTTTTGAGAAAATAAGCTTTAAAATAACGGTTGTATGGCAGGTACCGTTATTTTTTGAGCTAAAAAAAAAATTCAATTTCCTTTTTGCACAATACCTATAAAAGTCTATATACCAAGTTTGAAGCAATTCGGCCCACCCGTTTGGGCTGTAGGTCTTCATACAGACAGACAGACAGACAGACAGACATACAGACGGACAGAATTTTTAGACCATCTTTTTTCGTCTTCGCTATCATCGTAATGTCATGTTTGATTGTTATCTCAAAACTTTTTTTTTCGACGAATGCATAACTTGCCTTATAGTACCTATAATCGCAAGTAAAAATGTACCGCACTACCCTCGGCAAGTTATTTAAAAAGTTGGCCCATTTTACCAAGATTTCAAAATGGTACAACACTTGCTAATTATTCACCCATAAAAAATATTATCAAAATTTAAACCGCTGTAGAGCATTATAAATTAGGACTAAAAAATTGGAAAATTCTACCCTTGTTAAGAAAAACACTGGCCAACACAACAACAAAAGATGCAACTTCCTGGCAATATCCATCAAATTCCTGAAAACAGAACAAACTAACGGATTGCAGCTGCATACAGATCATTCTAAAGTGAAAATCAAAAAAAGCAGCAGACTAAAAATTTCTGTTTCTACATGCACATTATTTACGGTGAATGCGGTTGTAATGCCTCTGCTGCCGAGTTCCGAAGAGCATTGCTCATAGAATCTTAAAAGAAAACAGCTACCACCCGTACCATGTACAACGAGTACAAAGTTTGTTACCTCGTGACTACGCTCCTAGAGTCAATTTTTGCAGAACAATGTTGGCCAAAAATAGTGAAGACCCGCAACTTCTCAACCATATTTTATGGACCGATGAATCGACATTTAAAAAAGACGGTTATTTCAATTTGCATAATTTACATGAGTGGCACAGAGAGAATCCACATTTTATGCGTGAAGACCGCTCCAATATCAATTTAAAATAAATATTTGGACCGGAATTTTAAATGGACAAATAATTGGACCATATGAGCTGCCAGAAAATCTAAATGGCGAAAACTACCTGCATTTTTTTCAAAATGAACTGCCGAATTTGTTAGAAAATGTACCATTGAACATCTATCGAGACATTTGGTTTCAACAAGATGGTTGCCCAACACATTATGCTCGTCTAGTACGGGATTACCTGAGTACTGAGTATCCCGATAGGTGGATTGGGCGCCTTGGATCAATTTTGTGGCCTCCTCGTTCTCCGGACCTAAACCCGCTCGATTTCTTTTACTGGGGCTGCATAAAAGAAAAAGTTTATGATAAACCAATTGTAAATAGAGACGAACTACGCCAAAAAATTCTTGAAGCAGGAGAAGATATTAATGCAAGGAGATTTGGACGTCTGATGAACAGATCTTTTCTGCGGCGATGCAGAGCCTGTTTTCGTGCCGAGGGTAAACAATTTGAACGTTTGCTTTAGTGTAAAGTGCTTTTAGATAAAATAAATGTATTAAATTTTTTTCATTTGTTTCATTAAGATTTATGAATAGATAAAGTTTTTAGTAATACATCAATAGGGAACAATATAATACTTTCCAATTTTTAGTCCTAATTTATAATGCTCCACAGCGGCTTAAATTTTGATTATATTTTTTATGGGTTGAATAATTAGCAAGTGTTGTACCATTTTGAAATCTTGGTAAAATGGGCCAACTTTTTAAATAACTTGCCGAGGGTAGTGCGGTACATTTTTTTTTGAGTATGAAGTATCAAAGTTAAGTTTAAAAAAAAAATTTCACCATGACTCAGTCAAATTTTATTTTTCTTACGAAAACTACGATATTTATTTTTGGATTTTTAATTGGGAATAATAGCATAGTTAGTAAGGATTACATAAAAAAATAAACACCGCAAAATATGAAAATTTGTGACCACAGTACCTAAAAGTGTGGTCTAGTGTAACGATTTTTATAATTTTTATAAATATTACTATTTTTACTAAACAAAGCGAGAGGGATTTTTTTCCTTACTTTTCCCAGTACGGACATAACCTACCCTTCCACCCGGTGCCCGCTTGACGTTGAGTTTTGGGACACCCTGTATACATATATTTATATATGTATAGTTTTAGGTGCATGAATTCAAACGAATTCCCCTAAAAATAGAATTCACAGTGTATTTATGCTGTAATTTTATCAAATGTCGGTAACCATCGACCAAAATTTTGCATCTTAGAAGGGTACAACAGCATCTAACTGATGAGCCCAACTGTTGTACCTGGGCGAAACGCATTTGGACTAAAGGTCACTAAACTTTTATTTTGAATTTCAATTCAATAAAGTCCACTAAAAACAAAAACTACTTCGTTGACTTCGGCTAGACCACGGGTGTATACATATATACATATATTTATATATGTATAGTTTTAGGTGCATGAATTCAAACGAATTCCCCTAAAAATAGAATTCACAGTGTATTTATGCTGTAATTTTATCAAATGTCGGTAACCATCGACCAAAATTTTGCGTCTTAGAAGGGTACAACAGCATCTAACTGATGAGCCCAACTGTTGTACCTGGGCGAAACGCATTTGGACTAAAGGTCACTAAACTTTTATTTTGAATTTCAATTCAATAAAGTCCACTAAAAACAAAAACTACTTCGTTAGTATATTATAATTATCCAGCAGTGTAGCATCAGAAAGCGCTACTGCTGACAGCTATAATTGAATTTAATTGGAAGAGATTTGTCATCTCCAACAAGTGGAGCCACGAGGGATTCCTACAAGCCACATGGTCAACAGCGGCCCATTTCGAACCGCATGGCCCTCGGTCTTTTTCGGCCATCAACAGATCCCGGTGCTAAAAGAGCGCTGCATCATTTTTCTTTGTTCCCGAAATATATATTTTTTTTCAACATCATGCTATATGCATGCCAAAGCATCAGGTAACCTTGATTTATGTATATAAAACGTGAAGAAACTCCTTTGAGAGGAGCCACTCAAGGATCAGGCGCCAAGAAACGCTCATCCTGAAACAATACGTAAATTTTTTGGAGCATTTACGTTGGTTCCAATAACCAACGCGACGTCCCAACGCCACGGACGGTGGTGTCGTGCACATACTTATTTTTATCCGTATTTTTATTCAACTATTCCTATCTTTAGGTATATAGCTAGGAATACATATGATAATTTAAAAGGGTGTGATTCGTGATTGTCTTTAAAGATAAGAGACTGTAAAGAATTAAAAAAAAAAAAAAAAAAAGGAAGAGACATAGTCTCAAAAATAATCTGTGTTGTGTATATTCAGTGTACCAGTGTACTTTAGGGTGGTTCTTACCACCGCATGGTCAGGAATTTTTCCTGAGGATTCGTCCTTATTCAATCCAAAGTCGTTTTCACTTTTTGATTTTCACTTTTTTTGCTTACATTCATTTTTCACCTTTTAATTTTTCACTTTTTAATTTGATTTTTCACTTCCGTGTATCGGTAATTTTCATTTGATGATTAACTTTTTTTTTGTACTCTTTGATAACGTTCAACGAATATTTCGCGGTCGTGTATCTTTTCTCACCGAATTTCGATCGGGAGAATATTCATTTCGTGCTTTATAGTGGAGCATATCCGTCCTCGTAGCTAGATAGCTTACGTCAGGAGAGTCACCTTTGACATTTCCTCTTCAGATACTTTTGATATCTAGTCTTTTAAGGTTAGTCTTATAACCGTGTCATTTTGGATCTTCATATCCACATTATTTCGAACAGATACTAGATAGTATCTTATTTAGTCTACTTCGTCACTATCTTATAAGTTATTTAACTAACCTTTTTTTTTATATCCAGGTCAAGGACCCATACTTTTGAACCTTAATGTTCACTTTGGTGTAATTAGTCTTCAGACATTACAATTCCTGTGCATAAGTACAGAAGAGGACATAGCGTCTTGTTTCGAACATGCGCTTTCCGAGAAATAGCATCTCGCTATTTCAATAGTTCCCTGCATAAGATCCATAGAGGGTTCAACGGTCGGCAGAAAA
Organism: Platycheirus albimanus; assembly: GCA_916050605.2. Classification (NCBI taxonomy): domain Eukaryota; kingdom Metazoa; phylum Arthropoda; class Insecta; order Diptera; family Syrphidae; genus Platycheirus; species Platycheirus albimanus. Next base: position 326,103,858 of record OU696696.1, on the reverse strand, counting down.
AAAAGAGGTAACACCGGTTGTGTAGATCCCGGAGCAAGTGCCCACGGCCTGGCTGAGCTTTGTTGAGGCTAGGGTGCTGCCGGCCACCGCGACGGTCGACCTCAACCACGACCCTGCGTTGTCGCATGCCGTTCTTGATGACTGTTTTTACCAGGTAGCATAGGGTTGCTTCCATCCCATTCACATGAAACACGGAAACATGTTTGAGAATATTGGAATTTGCATTTGAGGTCTAGATACGTTCGTGTGGGATTTAAGTAGGGTCCTTGGTTTTCAGGTGTAGGCTACAGTTTACAGGAGCCGCAAGGAGAACACCAAATACTTGTGGTGGATAGGCGATAACGTGCTGCCTGCTACCCTCTAGGCTGTTCTACGGGACTGTGTAGTCAGGACCTATGGTAGGCTGGTAGATGGTTATCGCTTCTGTGATGGGGATGGGTAGGGAATTTGAAGATTGGGAAGAGGAGTAGGAAGAGCAGGATGCCGTGTTAGCGACGTGTAAGTATTTCTAATCAAGGGGTACTAGATACACCGGTATGCGAGCAAAGGACCATGGAGATGCTGTTCCTTGGTATAGGAGTCAACGAGGTATTGGGGTGCTTGTCTCTTCCTGCTTCCTCTTCGGTTTGTGTCGTTGATGGGCATTGGTTTGGAGCTTGAATATCCATAGGGTGTTTGGGTGACAAGGCTACGTGTTTGTTGGCAACTTACAAATTTTTCTTTCAATCTTCATTTATTTCCTAATTTTATTTTTACGTTACAGGGTGATGTAACTTAATAAGAGTAAAATGGAACATACCCACTAGACATAGTCTTTTTTGCTGGCAATTGTGTCGTTATATCTCGTGAACTTTTGTGAATTAAATTCCACAGTTTGATTAAAAATAAACAATAAGTGCACCTCTATCGAACAGTGTAGTTTGTTTTTGAATTTAATTGAATCGCCCTATTATTTTCAAAGAAAAAAGGAAATACTTTCAGAAGTAGTGTGCCATTTTCAAATAGATTCTTCTTTGTCTATATTCTTTATATACGCACCCACATAATTACTCACTCACACAACATCGATATGTCACCGAATCCGAAACGAAACATCTCCTCCTCCCATACACCAACACTAGCGCCATATATTTCAAACACCGATCCTGACCGCTCTCCTCCCCGCAAAATCGCGCAAAAACAACTCGATAACAATGAAACAATGTGGGAAAAGATGGACGAATGTTTAAAAAAACAGAGTGAGTCAATTATTATGCTTTTATCAGGAAAAATTTCACAGTCCGAGCAAAATATAAAAGATCAACTTGCACGCGACATAAATGAACTTAAAGAAAGCATTTCCGATATAAGCAATAGAGTGACATATTTAGAATCATCTCAGATAAATAATTCTTCTGAATTCGCCGCAATCAAATCTGACATAACTTCACTTAAATCAGCATTCTCGCAAATGCAATTTCACTCCGATCAAACACCTGAAATCTGTACTATGCGTGATGAATTAAGCCGTACCAAAAATGAATTGAAAACTTTCTACAACTCTTTGAACCATCAAGAAAATCATATGGTTGCTTGTGACGCTTTTTTATTTGGAGTTCCGTACCTCGCAAACGAAAACTTAAACATTTTATTCAATTTATTATGCCGCACTATCAAAATTGAGACGCCTTCTCTTCGTAGTATTTATCGAACACGAGCAAAAAATAACACACTCAACTCGGCAATCTTGATAAAATTTAACACGCCTTACGATAAAAATTTTGTGTTGCGATCTATTGCCATATTTAAAAAAACTCACAACAAACAACTTTCGTTGGAAGATATTGGATTGTCTAATTCCAATCGGGCAGGAGGGGGTAATTTAATTTACCTGCGAGAGAGCTTAACGAAAAACAACAAGAACTTATTTGAGCAGGCCCTCAGTTTGAAAAGAAAACAATCCTTGGCTTCGGTGTACACCTTGCGCGGAATTGTTTATATTAAACGTAATCTTACTGATGAAGCTACCCGTGTGGACTCTTTGATGACTCTAGAAGAAATTGCCAGATCAAGGGATGCCGAATTAGCATAGTTGAATAGAAATTTATATATATCTTTTATTTTTTATTTTATTTTTTTGTTCCTTCTTAATTATTTTGTTAAATTAATTTCTCTTTTACATACTTACATAAAGCTTTATTTAATTTTGTTGAATTTCGTCAGTAATTTTCTTCTTATATATTAAATTATTATCTTTTTTTTTTTTTATTTGAATTTGTTGTTCGCTGCTTTTTTTTCCCCTGTTTAACTGCGTTTGATTTTGATAAGGTGTCTTTTTTCGTAGTTTTTCTGTTTTCTTGGCTTCACCTAATTCGGAATATAATCGAATTTCGCCATGAATAGTTTTAACGCTGCGTTCGATGGTAAGGGTTTTGTGTAAGCAAAAGGAAGGGTTAAGAGTTTGTCATCTTAACGCCCAAAGTTTATTACCCAAGATTGATGAATTCCGTGATATTTTTGAAGACTCCGGTATTGAGGTTGTTTGTGTCTCCGAAACCTGGTTATCCAAAACCATCAATGACAATCTGTGCTCATTAAGAGGATATCACAGACCGTTTAGATATGACAGGGCTAGTCGTGGTGGGGGTGTGGCTATATTCGTCAGAGGTGATATAAAGTGCAAACTCCGTTGTTGTTCTGAATTGGGCAGTGAAATTGAATATGTGTTTGTGGATATAGTAGGATTGCAAGATAAACTTCTTGTAGGTTCCGTTTATAGACCAAACAGTAGCATACATTTTTCGCCATTATTGACATTACTTGAAGATTTGTCTTTGGCATGTCCAGATTTAATTTTGTGCGGGGACTTTAATAACAATTTGTTGGTTCAAAATGATCTGTCAGATGGGTTAAGTATATTTAATTTGCGGTCCGTTAACACTACTTTTTCTACTCACTTCACTAATCAAAGTTCAACGTTGTTAGACTTGTCCTGGGTGACTGATATGAATAAGGTTCTGCTCTACGATCAACTCTCTGCCCCAGCTTTCTCAAGGCATGACTTAATTTTCTTGACTTTTGACTTCTATGTCTTGAATGTTTCTCTTAGTTTTCAATTCCGCGACTTTAGAAATATCGATAAGGAAGCTTTAGTGGAGAACGCTAGAATCATAAACTGGGCTGCTATCTATAATATGCCCTCCTCCGAACAACAAGTCAAATTTCTTAACAAAAATGTGAAAGTGCTATATGATAATTTCGTTCAGGTACGAACAAAAGTCACAGATCATAAAAATCCACCATGGTTTACCATTAATATCCGTGCTTTAATTGTGCAGCGAGATCTTACATATAAGGCTTGGATACGATATCGACTTCCAGAACTTCGACGCACTTACTGTTTGCTACGAAATAAGGTTGTGATGTAGATAAGAAAAGTTAAAAGCCAAGCCTTCTCCAGTCGTCTTAATACTTCGCTGGGAGGTCGTAAATTATGGGTGAATCTGCGCAACTTTGGCTTTTGCAAAACTAAATCAACGCTGAGCTGCGATATTGATAAAAACGTGCTTAATGAACAGTTTGTTAGTGCCTCTACTTCAACCTATGTTTCACAATATAATAATCATTTAAGAACTGAAACTACACCATCGAGATCAGTTTCTGGTTTCAGTTTCAGTTTTATGTACGTTGAGAGCGCGGACATTGTTGAGTCTATCCTTTCAATCAAATCTAAAGCCGTGGGTCTCGACGAAATGCACCCTTTGTTTCTCAAAATTCTTTTGCCTATCCTTCTGCCGTATTTAACTCATATTTTTAACTTTATCATCATGTCGGGTGATTATCCTAAGCAATGGAAGCTAGCGAAAATTTTCCCTATCCCCAAAAATTCTAAAGGTGTTGAGTTTAGGCCGATTGCTGTTTTGTCTTTTTTATCTAAGGTTTTTGAAAGACTTATTCAGAAACAGATGAATACCTTTCTGGCTCTCAATAAATTAATCGCTCCAATGCAATCTGGATTCCGGAAAAACATAGCTGTGTTACCGCCTTAATTAATGTTATTGAAGATTTACGACAATCAATGGACAAGGATCATGTTTCATTTCTAATCCTGTTAGATTTTTCGAAAGCGTTTGATTCAAGCAATTCGGCCCACCCGTTTGGCTGTAGGTATACATACAGACAGACAGACATACAGACGGACAGAATTTTTAGACCATCTTTTTTCGTCTTCGCTATCATCGTAATGTCATGTTTGATTGTTATCTCAAAACTTTTTTTTTCGACGAATGCATAACTTGCCTTATAGTACCTATAATCGCAAGTAAAAATAAAATGCACGACTGGGTCGCACGAACTTGCTCTAATGTGTGACAGTGGTATTGGGGCTTGAGATTTTGATAAAAATAAATTTTTCAAAATTCTTAAATAAATACTTAAACTAATTTGAGCTGAAAAAAAAGTACGCCATTTAATTTCTTTTACAAATTTGAATTTATGAGAATAAATTTATAAAAATCTGTGGAGCGGTTTTTGAGAAAAAAAGTTTTTTTTGAAAAACTTTTTGAAAAAATTTTTCAAAAAAAAATTCAAAAACGCCAGTTCATAGGTATTCAGCAAATACATTTATTTATAAATTTTAGAAAAAAATTTAATAAGCAGTTTTCAAAATATTAATTTTTTAAATTTTTTTTAAAAAAATGCTTTTAAAAATACAAAAAAATATTTTTCAAAAATATTGGTATGCAATACATATTGAGCTACCTACAGCTATATGTGTGTGACATTTCGAAAGAATCGGTTAAGTCGTTTTCGAGTTAGTCGAAAGCAAAAAAAACGGTCCTATGGAAAGTACCGTTCTTAGCCATTTTTTAAAACTTTTTTTTCAGCCATATGATTGGTCGTACCTAAAAAGCAACACTGATTTTTTTTAAATAAAAATCGTTAGAGCCGTTTTTGAGAAAAATAAGCTTTAAAATAACGGTTGTATGGCAGGTACCGTTATTTTTTGAGCTAAAAAAAAAATTCAATTTCCTTTTTGCACAATACCTAAAAAAGTCTATATACCAAGTTTGAAGCAATTCGGCCCACCCGTTTGGGCTGTAGGTCTTCATACAGACAGACAGACAGACAGACAGACATACAGACGGACAGAATTTTTAGACCATCTTTTTTCGTCTTCGCTATCATCGTAATGTCATGTTTGATTGTTATCTCAAAACTTTTTTTTTCGACGAATGCATAACTTGCCTTATAGTACCTATAATCGCAAGTAAAAATGTACCGCACTACCCTCGGCAAGTTATTTAAAAAGTTGGCCCATTTTACCAAGATTTTAAAATGGTACAACACTTGCTAATTATTCACCCATAAAAAATATTATCAAAATTTAAACCGCTGTAGAGCATTATAAATTAGGACTAAAAAATTGGAAAATTCTACCCTTGTTAAGAAAAACACTGGCCAACACAACAACAAAAGATGCAACTTCCTGGCAATATCCATCAAATTCCTGAAAACAGAACAAACTAACGGATTGCAGCTGCATACAGATCATTCTAAAGTGAAAATCACAAAAAAGCAGCAGACTAAAAATTTCTGTTTCTACATGCACATTATTTACGGTGAATGCGGTTGTAATGCCTCTGCTGCCGAGTTCCGAAGAGCATTGCTCATAGAATCTTAAAAGAAAACAGCTACCACCCGTACCATGTACAACGAGTACAAAGTTTGTTACCTCGTGACTACGCTCCTAGAGTCAATTTTTGCAGAACAATGTTGGCCAAAAATAGTGAAGACCCGCAACTTCTCAACCATATTTTATGGACCGATGAATCGACATTTAAAAAAGACGGTTATTTCGATTTGCATAATTTACATGAGTGGCACAGAGAGAATCCACATTTTATGCGTGAAGACCGCTCTCAATATCAATTTAAAATAAATATTTGGACCGGAATTTTAAATGGACAAATAATTGGACCATATGAGCTGCCAGAAAATCTAAATGGCGAAAACTACCTGCATTTTTTTCAAAATGAACTGCCGAATTTGTTAGAAAATGTACCATTGAACATCTATCGAGACATTTGGTTTCAACAAGATGGTTGCCCAACACATTATGCTCGTCTAGTACGGGATTACCTGAGTACTGAGTATCCCGATAGGTGGATTGGGCGCCTTGGATCAATTTTGCGGCCTCCTCGTTCTCCGGACCTAAACCCGCTCGATTTCTTTTACTGGGGCTGCATAAAAGAAAAAGTTTATGATAAACCAATTGTAAATAGAGACGAACTACGCCAAAAAATTCTTGAAGCAGGAGAAGATATTAATGCAAGGAGATTTGGACGTCTGATGAACAGATCTTTTCTGCGGCGATGCAGAGCCTGTTTTCGTGCCGAGGGTAAACAATTTGAACGTTTGCTTTAGTGTAAAGTGCTTTTAGATAAAATAAATGTATTAAATTTTTTTCATTTGTTTCATTAAGATTTATGAATAGATAAAGTTTTCAGTAATACATCAATAGAGAACAATATAATACTTTCCAATTTTTTAGTCCTAATTTATAATGCTCCACAGCGGCTTAAATTTTGATTATATTTTTTATGGGTTGAATAATTAGCAAGTGTTGTACCATTTTGAAATCTTGGTAAAATGGGCCAACTTTTTAAATAACTTGCCGAGGGTAGTGCGGTACATTTTTTTTTGAGTATGAAGTATCAAAGTTAAGTTTAAAAAAAAATTTCACCATGACTCAGTCAAATTTTATTTTTCTTACGAAAACTACGATATTTATTTTTGGATTTTTAATTGGGAATAATAGCATAGTTAGTAAGGATTACATAAAAAAATAAACACCACAAAATATGAAAATTTGTGACCACAGTACCTAAAAGTGTGGTCTAGTGTAACGATTTTTATAATTTTTATAAATATTACTATTTTTACTAAACAAAGCGAGATGGATTTTTTTCCTTACTTTTCCCAGTACGGACATAACCTACCCTTCCACCCGGTGCCCGCTTGACGTTGAGTTTCGGGACACCCTGATATATTTATATATGTATAGTTTTAGGTGCATGCATTCAAACGAATTCCCCTAAAAATAGAATTCACAGTGTATTTATGCTGTAATTTTATCAAATGTCGGTAACCATCGACCAAAATTTTGCGTCTTAGAAGGGTACAACAGCATCTAACTGATGAGCCCAACTGTTGTACCTGGGCGAAACGCATTTGGACTAAAGGTCACTAAACTTTTATTTTGAATTTCAATTCAATAAAGTCCACTAAAAACAAAAACTACTTCGTTGACTTCGGCTAGACCACGGGTGTATACATATATACATATATTTATATATGTATAGTTTTAGGTGCATGAATTCAAACGAATTCCCCTAAAAATAGAATTCACAGTGTATTTATGCTGTAATTTTATCAAATGTCGGTAACCATCGACCAAAATTTTGCGTCTTAGAAGGGTACAACAGCATCTAACTGATGAGCCCAACTGTTGTACCTGGGCGAAACGCATTTGGACTAAAGGTCACTAAACTTTTATTTTGAATTTCAATTCAATAAAGTCCACTAAAAACAAAAACTACTTCGTTAGTATATTATAATTATCCAGCAGTGTAGCATCAGAAAGCGCTACTGCTGACAGCTATAATTGAATTTAATTGGAAGAGATTTGTCATCTCCAACAAGTGGAGCCACGAGGGATTCCTACAAGCCACATGGTCAACAGCGGCCCATTTCGAACCGCATGGCCCTCGGTCTTTTTCGGCCATCAACAGATCCCGGTGCTAAAAGAGCGCTGCATCATTTTTCTTTGTTCCCGAAATATATATTTTTTTCAACATCATGCTATATGCATGCCAAAGCATCAGGTTACCTTGATTTATGTATATAAAACGTGAAGAAACTCCTTTGAGAGGAGCCACTCAAGGATCAGGCGCCAAGAAACGCTCATCCTGAAACAATACGTAAATTTTTTGGAGCATTTACGTTGGTTCCAATAACCAACGCGACGTCCCAACGCCACGGACGGTGGTGTCGTGCACATACTTATTTTTATCCGTATTTTTATTCAGTAAGCAACTATTCCTATCTTTAGGTATATAGCTAGGAATACATATGATTATTTAAAAGGGTGTGATTCGTGATTGTCTTTAAAGATAAGAGACTATAAAGAATTAAAAAAAAAAAAAAAAAGGAAGAGACATAGTCTCAAAAATAATCTGTGTTGTGTATATTCAGTGTACCAGTGTACTTTAGGGTGGTTCTTACCACCGCATGGTCAGGAATTTTTCCTGAGGATTCGTCCTTATTCAATCCAAAGTCGTTTTCACTTTTTGATTTTCACTTTTTTTGCTTACATTCATTTTTCACCTTTTAATTTTTCACTTTTTAATTTGATTTTTCACTTCCGTGTATCGGTAATTTTCATTTGATGATTAACTTTTTTTTTGTACTCTTTGATAACGTTCAACGAATATTTCGCGGTCGTGTATCTTTTCTCACCGAATTTCGATGGGGAGAATATTCATTTCGTGCTTTATAGTGGAGCATATCCGTCCTCGTAGCTAGATAGCTTACGTCAGGAGAGTCACTTTTGACATTTCCTCTTCAGATACTTTTGATATCTAGTCTTTTAAGGTTAGTCTTATAACCGTGTCATTTTGGATCTTCATATCCACATTATTTCGAACAGATACTAGATAGTATCTTATTTAGTCTACTTCGTCACTATCTTATAAGTTATTTAACTAACCTTTTTTTTATATCCAGGTCAAGGACCCATACTTTTGAACCTTAATGTTCACTTTGGTGTAATTAGTCTTCAGACATTACAATTCCTGTGCATAAGTACAGAAGAGGACATAGCGTCTTGTTTCGAACATGCGCTTTCCGAGAAATAGCATCTCGCTATTTCAATAGTTCCCTGCATAAGATCCATAGAGGGTTCAACGGTCGGCAGAAAAAAAAGAGGTAACACCGGTTGTGTAGATCCCGGAGCAAGTGCCCACGGCCTGGCTGAGCTTTGTTGAGGCTAGGGTGCTGCCGGCCACCGCGACGGTCGACCTCAACCACGACCCTGCGTTGTCGCATGCCGTTCTTGATGACTGTTTTTACCAGGTAGCATAGGGTTGCTTCCATCCCATTCACACGAAATCACGTGAATGTAGCTAGACATATAGATGCATCCTGGAGTAGAACCTTCGGAAACATGTTTGAGAATATTGGAATTTGCATTTGAGGTCTAGATACGTTCGTGTGGGATTTAAGTAGGGTCCTTGGTTTTCAGGTGTATGCTACAGTTTACAGGAGCCGCAAGGAGAACACCAAATACTTGTGGTGGATAGGCGATAACGTGCTGCCTGCTACCCTCTAGGCTGTTCTACGGGACTTTGTAGTCAGGACCTATGGTAGGCTGGTAGATGGTTATCGCTTCTGTGATGGGGATGGGTAGGGAATTTGAAGATTGGGAAGAGGAGTAGGAAGAGCAGGATGCCGTGTTAGCGACGTGTAAGTATTTCTAATCAAGGGGTACTAGATACACCGGTATGCGAGCAAAGGACCATGGAGATGCTGTTCCTTGGTATAGGAGTCAACGAGGTATTGGGGTGCTTGTCTCTTCCTGCTTCCTCTTCGGTTTGTGTCGTTGATGGGCATTGGTTTGGAGCTTGAATATCCATAGGGTGTTTGGGTGACAAGGCTACGTGTTTGTTGGCAACTTACAAATTTTTCTTTCAATCTTCATTTATTTCCTAATTTTATTTTTACGTTACAGGGTGATGTAACTTAATAAGAGTAAAATGGAACATACCCACTAGACATAGTCTTTTTTGCTGGCAATTGTGTCGTTATATCTCGTGAACTTTTGTGAATTAAATTCCACAGTTTGATTAAAAATAAACAATAAGTGCACCTCTATCGAACAGTGTAGTTTGTTTTTGAATTTAATTGAATCGCCCTATTATTTTCAAAGAAAAAAGGAAATACTTTCAGAAGTAGTGTGCCATTTTCAAATAGATTCTTCTTTGTCTATATTCTTTATATACGCACCCACATAATTACTCACTCACACAACATCGATATGTCACCGAATCCGAAACGAAACATCTCCTCCTCCCATACACCAACACTAGCGCCATATATTTCAAACACCGATCCTGACCGCTCTCCTCCCCGCAAAATCGCGCAAAAACAACTCGATAACAATGAAACAATGTGGGAAAAGATAGACGAATGTTTAAAAAAACAGAGTGAGTCAATTATTATGCTTTTATCAGGAAAAATTTCACAGTCCGAGCAAAATATAAAAGATCAACTTGCACGCGACATAAATGAACTTAAAGAAAGCATTTCCGATATAAGCAATAGAGTGACATATTTAGAATCATCTCAGATAAATAATTCTTCTGAATTCGCCGCAATCAAATCTGACATAACTTCACTTAAATCAGCATTCTCGCAAATGCAATTTCACTCCGATCAAACACCTGAAATCTGTACTATGCGTGATGAATTAAGCCGTACCAAAAATGAATTGAAAACTTTCTACAACTCTTTGAACCATCAAGAAAATCATATGGTTGCTTGTGACGCTTTTTTATTTGGAGTTCCGTACCTCGCAAACGAAAACTTAAACACTTTATTCAATTTATTATGCCGCACTATCAAAATTGAGACGCCTTCTCTTCGTAATATTTATCGAACACGAGCAAAAAATAACACACTCAACTCGGCAATCTTGATAAAATTTAACACGCCTTACGATAAAAATTTTGTGTTGCGATCTATTGCCATATTTAAAAAAACTCACAACAAACAACTTTCGTTGGAAGATATTGGATTGTCTAATTCCAATCGGGCAGGAGGGGGTAATTTAATTTACCTGCGAGAGAGCTTAACGAAAAACAACAAGAACTTATTTGAGCAGGCCCTCAGTTTGAAAAGAAAACAATCCTTGGCTTCGGTGTACACCTTGCGCGGAATTGTTTATATTAAACGTAATCTTACTGATGAAGCTACCCGTGTGGACTCTTTGATGACTCTAGAAATGATGCCGAATTAGCATAGTTGAATAGAAATTTATATATATCTTTTATTTTTTATTTTATTTTTTTGTTCCTTCTTAATTATTTTGTTAAATTAATTTCTCTTTTACATACTTACATAAAGCTTTATTTAATTTTGTTGAATTTCGTCAGTAATTTTCTTCTTATATATTAAATTATTATCTTTTTTTTTTTTTTATTTGAATTTGTTGTTCGCTGCTTTTTTTTCCCTGTTTAACTGCGTTTGATTTTGATAAGGTGTCTTTTTTCGTAGTTTTTCTGTTTTCTTGGCTTCACCTAATTCGGAATATAATCGAATTTCGCCATGAATAGTTTTAACGGGCTGCGTTCGATGGTAAGGGTTTTGTGTAAGCAAAAGGAAGGGTTAAGAGTTTGTCATCTTAACGCCCAAAGTTTATTACCCAAGATTGATGAATTCCGTGATATTTTTGAAGACTCCGGTATTGAGGTTGTTTGTGTCTCCGAAACCTGGTTATCCAAAACCATCAATGACAATCTGTGCTCATTAAGAGGATATCACAGACCGTTTAGATATGACAGGGCTAGTCGTGGTGGGGGTGTGGCTATATTCGTCAGAGGTGATATAAAGTGCAAACTCCGTTGTTGTTCTGAATTGGGCAGTGAAATTGAATATGTGTTTGTGGATATAGTAGGATTGCAAGATAAACTTCTTGTAGGTTCCGTTTATAGACCAAACAGTAGCATACATTTTTCGCCATTATTGACATTACTTGAAGATTTGTCTTTGGCATGTCCAGATTTAATTTTGTGCGGGGACTTTAATAACAATTTGTTGGTTCAAAATGATCTGTCAGATGGGTTAAGTATATTTAATTTGCGGTCCGTTAACACTACTTTTTCTACTCACTTCACTAATCAAAGTTCAACGTTGTTAGACTTGTCCTGGGTGACTGATATGAATAAGGTTCTGCTCTACGATCAACTCTCTGCCCCAGCTTTCTCAAGGCATGACTTAATTTTCTTGACTTTTGACTTCTATGTCTTGAATGTTTCTCTTAGTTTTCAATTCCGCGACTTTAGAAATATCGATAAGGAAGCTTTAGTGGAGAACGCTAGAATCATAAACTGGGCTGCTATCTATAATATGCCCTCCTCCGAACAACAAGTCAAATTTCTTAACAAAAATGTGAAAGTGCTATATGATAATTTCGTTCAGGTACGAACAAAAGTCACAGATCATAAAAATCCACCATGGTTTACCATTAATATCCGTGCTTTAATTGTGCAGCGAGATCTTACATATAAGGCTTGGATACGATATCGACTTCCAGAACTTCGACGCACTTACTGTTTGCTACGAAATAAGGTTGTGATGTAGATAAGAAAAGTTAAAAGCCAAGCCTTCTCCAGTCGTCTTAATACTTCGCTGGGAGGTCGTAAATTATGGGTGAATCTGCGCAACTTTGGCTTTTGCAAAACTAAATCAACGCTGAGCTGCGATATTGATAAAAACGTGCTTAATGAACAGTTTGTTAGTGCCTCTACTTCAACCTATGTTTCACAATATAATAATCATTAAAGAACTGAAACTACACCATCGAGATCAGTTTCTGGTTTCAGTTTCAGTTTTATGTACGTTGAGAGCGCGGACATTGTTGAGTCTATCCTTTCAATCAAATCTAAAGCCGTGGGTCTCGACGAAATGCACCCTTTGTTTCTCAAAATTCTTTTGCCTATCCTTCTGCCGTATTTAACTCATATTTTTAACTTTATCATCATGTCGGGTGATTATCCTAAGCAATGAAAGCTAGCGAAAATTTTCCCTATCCCCAAAAATTCTAAAGGTGTTGAGTTTAGGCCGATTGCTGTTTTGTCTTTTTTATCTAAGGTTTTTGAAAGACTTATTCAGAAACAGATGAATACCTTTCTGGCTCTCAATAAATTAATCTCTCCAATGCAATCTGGATTCCGGAAAAACATAGCTGTGTTACCGCCTTAATTAATGTTATTGAAGATTTACGACAATCAATGGACAAGGATCATGTTTCATTTCTAATCCTGTTAGATTTTTCGAAAGCGTTTGATTCAGTAGATCACACAGCTTTGTGTGAAAAACTTGTCAATGAGTTTAATTTCTCGACAACAGCAGTAAAATTAATATTTTCTTATCTTACAGGAAGATCACAAGCTGTAGAAAATAATGGATCTTTATCAAATTTTCTTCCAAATGTTAAAGGAGTTCCGCAAGGGTCTATCTTGGGCCCCTTACTGTTTTCCCTGTACATTAACTCTCTTCCAACTTACATAAAATATTGCCTCTTAGCTATGTACGCCGATGATGTGCAGCTGTATTTAAGTTGCCCATTGGGTCTTATTGAACATTATACAGAATGCATAAATGAAGATCTTGAACGTATTCAAAAATGGTCTGAATCAAATGGGCTTCTACTTAATTCAACAAAAACTAAATGCTTAATTATTTCACGAACTCCTCTTGATCTTTCTTACTTTCCCCCAATAGTAATGAATAATGTCTAATGTAATAATGTAATGAATTCGTTGAGACGGCAAAAAATCTAGGAATAACCTTCAATCGTAGCTTAACATGGGATAACCACTTAAATTCCATTGTTAGTAAGACTTATGGGGCATTACGTTCTTTGCGAGCGGCTCAATATTTCACTCCTATAAAAACTCGTTCTATGCTCGTCAAAACCCTTATTATACCCATTCTCACGTATGGATGTGAAATTTTCTGCTCGTGTAGCTACGAAAGTAAACGAAGGCTCAATGTCGCATTCAACAGTGCCGTACGTTATATTTTTGGACTTAGAAGACGTGACCGCGTCTCTAGTTACTCTGTTCAAGTATTGAATATGTCATTCGATAACCTCCTCAAATTCCGAACCCTAGCTTTGCTCTCTGACATTTTGCTCTCACACGCACCCGGCTATCTCTTCGAAAGAATATGAAGGACCTCTTCAATCAGATCGTGTCAACTCATTAATCCGCGCTACTCTTCCCTTACCTCCGAACGTCAATTTTATGTTAACAGTATTCGATTATGGAATACTTTACCGCGAGTAATAAGAGAATTGGGTGATGCATCCAAAGCTAAAAATGAAATAAGAAGATACTTATCAACTTCTTGATCAATAGAAATTATTCTATCCTTAACTTATCTGCATTCATTCTTAAAACATATGCCTATATGAACTACAAATTTTAATAGAAACTTTAAATTTGCAAGAGGCGAACAACAATTTTAATGTATAAGCTTCTAATTTGTTTAAATATTTGGGTTTATATAAATTATAAATAATAATAATAATAAATGGTACATAGCCTTCAGCTATGCAAATCTGATTTGTGATCTAACTATTAAGTTCCATACTTTTTAATGTTAATACTGCACTTATCACTAACTTATAAGATATTTTATCTTAATGTGATTAGGTAAAACGAATTTGAAATAAATAAATAAATAAATAAATAATTCACTTTCGAGAATAAAGAACAGCTGAAACAATTTGAGAAAGTTCCCATTGGTTCGTTTGTACACCTTATCAAGAGAGATCTTTAGCTCTAAGAGTTATAACGATTCTAATCTTTCAGGGCTTCCTAGTTTACAGTTTACTGGACTTCAGTTAGAAGCAGTTTTGAAGAGTAAATTGGCAGATTATATGATTCAAATTGTGATCATTGATCATGTCCCACTTTTGGTCAATGGAAAGGTTGATCGACAAGCATTGTTTAAACTATGCGAAATCACAAATGATATGAAAATGCTTGCATTTGATTTTACCCATGTCCCAGACGATATAAAAATCATTGCAAGTGACCTTTTTAATATCGTCAGCAGTGTTATATGGCGTTCTTCAGGTGCAACTTTAACGGTCGAAAGTAATTTTTATGAGATTGGTGGCAATTCTCTGAACTCTATTACCACCGTCATGGACCTAATAAGTATGGACTACTAGTTGGTGTTCGTTTTCATACAATATCTGAGAAATCTGTGTCGCCAAAATAGCGCCTTTCTTTACAAGTTGTGAAATATATCCCTACAAGAAACGTACTTTCAATGTTTGACAGAAACTTTTTTTTAGTTTGATAATAATACGCGTCTAACTAACAACATACATAATTTATATCCCATTGTTTTTGTGGTTTTTTTTTTATTTAAAAACGCGCGAATTAAGCTTGTGTAATTAAGTAGTTGTTCTTGAGTTATGATAAATAAAATATTATATACAATAAATATTATTGTATTGTAACGCGTAGCCAAAAAGATGAAGGCATATAATAAAAAAAATACTAGCTGGGTGCTGGGCCAAATCCATTAACACAGATCGATAACAAGCGGCTTATTGTCAAGGAATGGGAAGTCGCCTATGACCTGTTCCCCACGTTTAGGTGCTACAATCAGCTTCGTGAAAATTATCTTCACTTCTGTGCAATCGATCAACAGGCAGAGCAAGTGACTGATTATTTTGCCAATCAATAGCAATAGTGCCTCTTGTAATTCGGTTGTTCTGCTAGGACCAACTTCTAGTGGGAAAACCAACGCAGTGTTTGCCTTAGCCAATGAGATGAATTTTGCCGTTCTTGGAGTGAAAGCTGGCATGAAGCGTACAGGAAAGGAACCCCTGCAGGAGCTCCAGGAAGCCACTTAAGCTCATCAGATTCGTAATGACTACAAATTCAAATTGAATGGCACTAAAAAGAAAGAAAACCAGGCGAGGAGCAGCACATCGTCGAAAGTGACTGTGACAAGAAAATCTTTGATTCTGGTCGAGGATGCCGATATTATCTTTAAGCAACATGACGGTGGATTCGTTGATGCACTCTTTACTTTAGCATCGATTTCTAAACGTCCGGTAGTTATTGTTGATAGGTGCTGGCACCTAACTTTCATCCCTAACTTTTTGTTTTGTTCAGTTAACAACATATTTAAGCCGTTATTGGAAGAATGTTATTAATAATAACCATTAGCAATTTGTGTTTATGCTAAAATAATATATATTTATTTTCAAATAATTGATAAATAATAAAATAATACAAATTAAAATAAACTGCCTTATTGCTTTTGAATATAACTCGAAATAACTCCATCGCCAATGTATTTTGTTTTACAACCCGTAATTGAGCACTTCATTTTTTTTCTTTTAATTATAGTCTTTAATTATTTAAAATTGTTTAATTCTTTTCAAAATTTGATTTTTTTAATGAAAACAAAAAAGCGCAATTCCGCAGTCAGCTGTTTATCATCTGTCAATATCATTCTGTTTCTATATTTGACCACCTTGAAAATTTGGCGCTAATTTGGAACCAACGTGAAGTTGGCTCCTAGCAGTCCATACTTATTAGGTCCATGGTAGGTACATGTGTGTGCGTTTTTCAGGCATAAAAGCTCACCTACTATGAGCAGCAGCTTGTTGGCAAAAGCAAAAGAAGGCATAAGATTGGCCTCTTTATAGTACTTTCTCTATGTTAATAGGAACAAAATGTGAGAGCTCTGCTCACGGACCAATATACAGACCGCCAACTCGTACTCCTCTTGCCTGAAACACCCTCGAAATATTTTTTCCTGTCTGTGAATACGTGTACATCTCTCTCTGTGCATTTTGTAATGGCAACTATACCTGCGTATGCCATTTATTTTGTAGGTGTGTTTGATAAATGGGTTTTAAAAGCAAGGAAGAGCGTCACGGTCTCAAAATAAATTGCATATCAGCTTAATTTTAACTTGTAGGCAAAAAGAGAAACCAAACAGTGAGTTGGCGGCAAAGAGGATATATACATAGAGTCCAATCTTTCCTACGTTCCATCCTCCTCTGCTAAAATTTTCGTGGTCTCTTTCGTATTGTATTCATTGTCCGTGTGAAACAGCAACAAGAAATTATGAGGTAAGTAGTAAGGTGTGAACGCACACATGTTTAACAAAAAGAACAATATGACAGTTATAGCACACACATGTTTAACAAAAAGAACAATATGACAGCTGTAGCTTGTAGGCAAAATCAAAACAAGGCACAAGATTGGACTCTATGTATATATCAAAGAGTATATATACATAGAGTCCAATCTTTCCTACGTTCCATCCTCCTCTGCTAAAATTTTCGTGGTCTCTTTCGTATTGTATTCATTTTCCGTGTGAAACAGCAACAAGAAATTATGAGGTAAGTAGTAAGGTGTGAACGCACACATGTTTAACAAAATGAACAATATGACAGTTATAGCACACACATGTTTAACAAAAAGAACAATATGACAGCTGTAGCTTGTAGGCAAAATCAAAACAAGGCACAAGATTGGACTCTATGTATATATCAAAGAGTATATATACATAGAGTCCAATCTTTCCTACGTTCCATCCTCCTCTGCTAAAATTTTCGTGGTCTCTTTCGTATTGTATTCATTGTCCGTGTGAAACAACAACAAGAGACGATGAGGTAAGTAGTAAGGTGTGAACGCACACATGTTTAACAAAAAGAATAATATGACAGCTGTAGCACACACACATGTTTAACAAAAAGAACAATATGACAGCTGTAGCTTGTAGGCAAAATCAAAACAAGGCACAAGATTGGACTCTATGTATATATCCTCTTTGGTTGGCGTGTAACGTAAAAATAATGAAATTTATAAAAAAAGATGTTTCTACCTATTACTCAACGCACAAAACGGGGCCCGCGAGACTTACAAACTTAGCCCCACGTTGGGCGCCATCTGTTACGTAAAAATAATAAAATTTATAAATGAAAGATAAAATTTGCACCGCCAACAGACACCGAACCTCTTCACTCAAACATCCTATGGATACCCAAGTTCCAAACCCAATGACCATCGTCAACACAAACCGAAGAGGAAGCCAGAAGAGACAAGAACCTTCAAACCATTCTTGACTCCTATACCAAGGACCAGCATCTCCATCGTCAACCTCCCATGTATCGGTGTATTGAGTATCCCAGTATCGATATACTTACACTTCGCCAACATGGCATCTTGCTCTTTCTGCTCCTCTTCCCTTCCTTCTAATTTCATATCCATCCCCATCACAGAAGCGATGCTAATTCAATATCCCTTGCTTCGATTTTCCGGAGACTCTACTCCAGTCTACATGCTTGGGTTTAGTTGACGTCATCTGTATTCGCGTGAATGGGATGGAAGCAACCCCTTGCCAGCAACGCCCCCTTTTCGATGGGAACGGCATGCGACAACGTAGGGTCGAGGTCGAGATCGACCGTCACGGTGGCCGGCAGTACCATAGCCGTAGCTAGCTCAGCCAGGCCGTAGGCACTTGCTCCGGGATCTACTTGACTGGTGTTACTTCTTATTTTTCACTGCCGACCGTTGAACTTAAGATATGCAAGTTCGAATATTAAATGTTGATATGCTTGTTGGCCCTCATAACCGTTGAAGCAAAGAAATGTCAGAATTGATTGAAAAGTAAAAGTTGACTCAAGATCGCACCTCCTCTTAGTAAAGAGTGAAATCGTAAATCGAAAGTGAAGATTTCAAGGTTGAATTATTCTACTGACCCAGTAAACGCGACACCTAAGGATTTCAATGCAAGCAAGTCATAGAAGTTCGTGACTGCTGTGGCATATCATTAACTTCCACCCCTTTTGCTGCCACGGTGATATGCAAAAGGTGGCAGAAGAGGTGTCTAACTGTATGGGGAGGGAGGATCTAAGGTGTTAAACAGATCCTCCTAGTCTCACAACCCGCCCAAAACGATCACAGAAATCAACTCTTCTGTTCTCATCCTTTGGCTGACCCTGGACCCCTTGGACAGCCCCTGACATAATAAGCAAGCAGAAAAAAAAACTGCTCGCCTAAAACTCTATTCTACCTATAACATGATCTCTATCATCTAAAACTAAAGAAGTATCGACGTTGTACCAAACTACAACCTCCAAAAGAAAACTAAACACACACCAACTTACTCCATCAGAAGGGTTTGCGAGGGTTACCACCCTCCCTACGATTATCTTAAACTGCCATCCTGAAAAACCTGTAAGTCTTCAAACAAAATTCAAGAAATAAATCAGCTACGAAAGTTACAGAAAACGTTACAACTATTTGTCTTATTTATTAAAAGTATTCAAAAAAAAAAAGAAAACTTACAGCCACTAGCTTATATACCTATATAACACTAATCTAAGGTTCTAAATGTCTTACAGTATCGTTATTAATTTTATATGGGGTTATTACATAACCGACATGACTCAAAAACTTTAAGAAGTTCAATTATTGCGCTTTCTTTTTATGCGCTCTTAAAAGCTAAACAAATGTTAATACTTTCTTTCTTATATACTAAATGGAAAGTCCGAGTATGGTGAAGGGTGAAATATTATTATCGTTAAATTCAAGTGAATTCAGAATAAAAAGTCAAAAAAAAAAGTTTACTATACCATACGCGGATGGTAGGCTAGTATCTTGAACCGAATATATGTAATTTCGAACTTCCAATTCTTTGTACCGCGGCGTTAGAATATTCGCAAAACTTTGTTGCGTAATTATCGAACAAAATAAATTCGCAAAAATAATATTTCTACCGAAAGATATAAAAAGAAATCTTCATTAAACTCTTCGGTTCCTACCTCGAAATATTTCAAATAAAAGGAAAATCTTATGCGCGAACAAAATGACACTAAACAAAGAGTAAAACAGGACAAATTATAGCGAGAAGATAAAGGTTTCCCACCCAAAGACGTTATTTAAGTCAACTGTATCAAAGATAAAATGTACCAGTAAGAGTCTAATTCTAAGTGCACTTCTGAAAGTCCCTGTGAAAAGTTATTAATATATATACGTTATGATCAAGCTATTATTAGCACTATATTTTAATATGTTCGCTCAAATCGCTTAACTAACTTGAGCTAAGGTAAACGCGTGTCTTGGTATTATTTATTGATTGCCTGCGATATAAATGGATCTATTAATGACACGAAATGTCGGGCGTATGGGATTATCGCGTTTAAAAGACGCGCCCCGAAGGACAATACGTAACAAGAAAGAAACAGGATCAATACAAAAAGAAAACAAGTGAGTATTAAAAGTAAGTGAGTTAGTGAGAGTGTAAAAGATTAAAGCCAATGGCATAAAAGTATCTTCGAGTACCGACGCGGCGTTAAATCGCGTTATAAGTTGGTCGCTACCGACACCAAAAAAAAAAGGAAACTATCGCGTAGACCAAGCGAGGATTTATGCAACTGTGAAAGCCGGTTGCAATAAGAAAAAAAACAAACGTCATTTGTAGGTTCTTGAATACTATGGTCCCTTGGTGACAGTGGAGATTGAGACGATTCGGTTTGCGCGTATCGAAGGAAACCCTGTACGATCGGATTAAACAATGATGTTTTGTTGATTAATAAAAAAAAAAATCGCGAACTCACATCACTTGTAACACCCGAATTCAACAAGACGCAAATTCTTTGAAGACACGGATTAATTCAAAAAGAAAAGTACAAATCTCACTTTCCATGTGCAATGTCGATACCAATGCACCTCAAAAAAAAAAAATAAGATTCAATAATGCTTAATAAGTCATATAATATAAATATACACCTACTATGCATGCGCTTGCGTGGAGGAGGCGTTAGGTCCTCGCACAGGATTTTCATATATTGTATACAAAATCAAATTGAATATGAACCCACCGTCCGTGGTTGACTGACTTTGGTCGTCAGCGTTAACCGCTACGTCGTTCGCAGAGTGGATCAAGTATATAGATCCGATGAATATAAATCAATGGAGTGGTACGAGCTTATTTACTCCCACTCAGGACACAATCAAGAACAAATATATATACTTTAAGGTTACCTGGATCTTATTAGGTTTAGATATACTTCAAATAATACACAATTAATATTTAGCTGGAACTGCTGCTCCGGTGAACGGATATAGATGATGTTTCAGCTACTTCCCACGTTGCTCCAACAGAGAATCTACTGTGGAGTTGGTGATTTGATGGGGACTGGCATCCGTGTACTTGCACGCGCCAAACATCCGATGTATACAAATTAGAGTTGGACTTAGCAGCCAGTAAGGAGTATGAACATCCAGTACTTGTTGTAATACACGTTGGGCCTAGAAGCCATTGATGCACCAAGGAGTGTCCGCGTGACACAATACGCGTGGTTGAAAATAAAAATTCCAAAAGTAGTGATTGGATTCCCAATAAGTGGACGTGGTCGCTGACGGGCCGGCGAGCGGATCGACGTCAGACGAACGCACGTGGGTAGCTCGCCTAGAGATCGGGCGAGATCCTCAACGCTGCGCAAGAACGTGCGTAGCCGTGGCTTGCATGTGTTCGGTCAATAAAAATAGTTGTGACCGCTTCCCAGTAATTGCACAAATAGTGTATGTTAAAGAATATATTTATATATATATATGATTGAACATATGATGACTCTGCACACGTGGACAGAATTACATGTGGAGTATGTAAATCCACAAAGAAAAGGTGGTGTGGAAAATCCTTTCCAAGTAAAATCGTAGATGATGAATCAATGGTGATAACGAAAAAAAAAACATCCACTGAAAACGGGCGCAGCCTCGCCTGCCTTATCTAATTGGGGATACCAAATGCTCCTACAAAATGATTATTCCTACAAGCGAGAAGAAGGAACGTGGTTACAACGTGTTTCCATATCGCCATTGAAATTTTCAATTGTCGGAGCAAAAAAAAACTTCTGCTCCGATAATCTATTTCGAATAAACCAATCTTACCTGGAGAATGTAGTGAGAAATCCATTATATGGTGGAATTATCTAATTGCACATGCAATTTAAAGGAATTCAAAGTAAAAATTAGTGTTGGGCGCGGTTCAGCTGCGTAAAAATAATACACGTTCTTGTACGGAGATGTTCCTCTGATAATGTCTGTCTTCAAAATGAAGAATGCAGACGCAGTTGGGTTCCACACTAGTCGGCACCAATCAGACAGCGCCGTACTTCCAGTCATATTTCACTTTCAAGAATGCCGTTCCAGTTAACCTAGCGAGTTAGATGGGCCGAAGTAACGAATGTTAACGTTCGGTTCACACTACGTTACTTCTGCCATGACATGAATTACACATAATATAACATGTGTTATGGCAAGTATTTGAATGTAATGATGTAACTCGAGGTTACGATTACACTAGGGGATCGGAATTCTGTTTGGTGGCTAATATTTTGGTGGCATAACTGTTGAATTGTGATGACATTACAGAGTAGCTAATTAACTGTCACTCTTGTCGGTTCTAAGAGATGGCATACTTGACAATTCTAGTAAAATTTTTATTTCTTTTTCAAGTTAATAGATATTTTCAGATAATGGAAACCTCGTATGACATGGACTTAGATGGTTATGACATGATGCCTGTTTTGTATCATCTGGTAGGTTAGGTTAGGTTAAGGTGGCTGTCAGTCAACGACTGACACACTTAGACCAGATACTAGGTCCATTGTGATACCACATATGAAAGTAAGGCACTACCTCACTAATTTTAAAACCAATTGGAACTTTTAACAAAGCGATGGAGACAGTGTATGTCTGTCTGAGTTAGGTCATTTATATCGTTGAGGAAGAAATCTCCCAAATGTAATTTTCGTCTTTGTGAGAGAGCAGGGCATGAACAAAGAAGATGTGTTATAGTCTCTTCTTCTTCCTCGTCCATGCAACTTCTGCAGAAGTCGTTCGAGAAGACACCGAGTCTAGTAGCATGTCTGCCTATAAGACAGTGTCCAGTTATGACACCGATTAAGGAGCTAAGGTGTGATCTACCAAGAGATAACAAACATATGGAGCGTTTTGGATCTAGTTTTGGCCAGATCTGTTTTGTCGCCTGACAGGTAGTCAAATTTGACCACCTTAGATTTGTTTCGTTCATGGCATCGTGTTTTAGCATGAGTTTACATGTAGCGATAGGTATACCAATATTCCTCCTGTCGGGTGAAAGTGGTTCAGTAGTTCCATTTCTAGCGAGTTCATCGGCCTTGCAGTTTCCTGGGATATCTCTATGTCCCGGCACCCAAAAAAGGTGAATGTTAAACTGTTCTGCCATCTCCGCGAGAGATGTGCGACAGTTGCGGGCTGTTGCTGAGTTCGTGGAAACCGCCTCGAATGATTTAAGGGCTGCTTGGCTGTCTGAAAAGATACGGATATTCGACGTGGATATCACGTTTTCCTTGAGCCAGGATAGAACCTCTTTTATCGCCAGAAGTTCCGCTTGGAACATGCTACAATAGTTAGGGAGTCGGAAAGATAGACTAAGATTTAGTCCTTCTGAGTACACTCCGCCCCCAACCCCATCTTCGGTTTTTGAACCATCAGTGTAGAAATGAATCGAATCATCTCTCGAGAAATGTCCTTCGTCCCAGCCAGACCGTGATGGAATGGAGACTCGAAAGTTGTTTTCAAAAACCAGTTGGGGTATGGTGTAGTCAGAGTGACTTGGAATCGTTCTGAATGAATTCAGAATAATAGTGTGGCCAATTGAGTTATTGGTCCATTGAGACGTGGCTCTGAAACGGATTGCTGTACTCGCGGCCATTTGTTTACTAAAAATGTCGAGGGGTGTAAGATTAAGAAGAATGTCTAAGGCAGCTGAAGGTGTCGTACGCAGTGCTCCAGTGATACATAGAATTTGAGCATGTTTTCCTGATATCGCAATGGCGACGTCATCAGCGTATGCAATCACTTTGAATCCCTCTGCTTCCAGGTCAACTAGAAGTTCATTGACAACTAAGTTCCATAGAAGAGGGGATAGGACTCCACCTTGTGGAGTACCTCTGCTGACTGATCTTCTTAGGCAGACGTCTCCTAGGGTTGAGTTGATTAGCCTACTTTTTAGCATAAGATTTATAAGCTCACTCAGGGATCTGTCTACTTTAAGATTGTCTAGTGCCGTTGTGATTGCTTGGTTGCTGACGTTGTTAAAAGCACCCTCGATATCAAGGAATGCTACCAGAGTATACTCTTTGTGATGTAGGCAATATTCGATAGCGCTTACTAAGGTATGCAAGGCAGTGTCTACCGATTTTCCTTTGCAGTAAGCGTGTTGTGCTGTAGACACTAGAGTTGTGTCTATGGCATTTCGCAAATGGATATCAATCAGACGTTCTAAAGTTTTAAGAAGGAATGATGATAGACTTATAGGTCTGAGGTCTTTTGGATACACTTGGGAACATTTTCCCGCTTTGGGAATGAACACAACTTTTACTTCCCTCCATAACGATGGAATGTATTTCAACTCTAAACATCCGTTTAGTACTACTTCCAGGATAGGGATAATAATATCCATAGACTGTTGAAGTTCTGCTGGTATTATGCCGTCAGGTCCAGCAGATTTATATGGATTGAAGCTGTTGATGGCCCATTTTAGTTTTTCCCTAGTGACTAGACCAAGTTTACTAGTATTATTATTGATTGATCCAATTGGACTACAATCAAGGTTTACTATGTTAAGGGAGCTACCTGGAAAATGGGTGTCAAGTAGCAAGTTAAGCGATTCTTCGCAGGTATTGGTCCATGAGCCGTCTGCTTTTTTAAAGAAGCTAGGCATTGTAGGATTGGTAGAGAGGATTTTCCTTAATCTAGAAGCCTCTGAAGTGTCTTCTATTTTACCACAGAAGTTCCTCCAGGAGGCTCTTTTACTTTTCCTCAGCTCTTTTTTATATAATTTCAGGGATTCTTTGTAGGAATCCCAGTCTGCGATTTCTTTGGAGTATTTAGCTCGGTTGAAGGACTTTCTACAAGTTTTCCTGAGCGGTTCAAGCCCCGAGTTCCACCAAGGTGGCTTCCGTTTTCCTCTTATACGAGTAAGAGGGCAGGAGGCTGACAATGATTTGTTAAGGGCTGCTGTTAGATCGTTGACTTTTTTGTCAAGTTCGTTTATATAAGAAGGGATTTTCAAAAGATCAGGTTTAATTAAACTTTTTAGAGTATCCCTGTATTTTTGCCAATCAGTCTTTCGATAATTACGGAAGGCTGGTTGTTTATTAGTGTCATCAATAAGTTCGAATTGGATGTATCTGTGATCAGAGAATGAGTGCTCTGCAGACACCTTCCAATTCGTGATCCTATGATGCATCGAATCGGAGACAAGTGTTATGTCTAAGACTTCTTGTCTGTTTCTGGTTATGAATGTTGGTTCATTCCCAGTGTTAGTTACAATTAGGTTAGTACTGAGAATATAATCAAAAAGAGACTCACCTCTATCATTTATATTTGTACTCCCCCAGACTGTATGGTGTGCGTTGGCGTCACAACCAATTAGGAGGCACGTATTTAGCCGCTCTGATTCCTCTATAATTCTCCTCAGCATGTCGCTGGGGAGGGGGCCGAGATGGTCGTGGCCAAGGTAAGCTGAGGCAAGCCAGTATATGCCTTTTTTGGTCTGCAGTCTGACCGTAGTAACGTCTCGATCGCTGTAGTCAGGGAGTATAAATACATTAATATTACTTCTCACTAATATGCAGGATCGTGGCTCACCTTTGTCCAATGCATACAGCAAGTAATACCCAGGAGTCCTGAGTCCATGAACAATAGATTTGACAATCCATGGTTCCTGGATCAGGACAATATCTTCCCCTTTTGTTTGCAGTCGGAGAAGAAGGGAGGCCGAAGCCAGTTTGGAATGTTGGAGGTTAATCTGTAGTAGCTGAACCATCTCGGTTGTAGTTTTCCAGACCACCTCTTACAGTGCTATTGAGGTCCTCCTCTGAGTCAGACTCCGAGGATGACCGTAAAAGAAAATCTTCATTAATGTAGTCTTCAGTCTCCATGTCGGAAGGACTGTCGACAGTGTGAGCATCCAAGTCGGATGCGGTATCTGGTTTGGAGGAGGGCATACCTATAGAAGGAGTGCTGGGTGCATCTATTTCCATTTTTGGAAGGTTGATAACACCAGCAGGTTCCTCCACTGCGGGTATATCCTTCGATGTTGTGAGTGCTAGTCTAGCACTTTCTTCGTCTTTCCTATACACTTTCAGCGTAATGGTAGACCATCCAAACCTAATCACTCCTTTGGTCGACGCTAGTGGAGCCAGTGAATCCCTATTGATGACTATAATAGCCGATCTATAAGGACCCTCCGGATCCTCCAGCTTGGCGACTTTCCAGTCATGAGTAGGCAGGGATGGGTTACCATATTGTAGCATTTTAAGGATGATTTCTTTGTCGGAGAGTTCAGCTGGTAATCTGGTACGAGCCCTTGGTCTGCAAGGAATTTCTTCTCTTGCCACAACCTCGAGCTTAGCACCAGGCCAGAGTCCCTCCAACCTACTGATAGCGAGCTTATATAGATCGCACGACCTCCGACCATCGAAGGCGACGAGCTTGACGCGCCCCTGGTACCACCCGGCATCCTCAAAAATGGCAGGTTCACCTGGATTTTCCATCATGAGGGTCCAGTAGGAAGCCTGAAGCTTGTTCAAGACCGTCGTCCACCGATCGAAGGAGATCATACCATCTACATTACTCCTATCAACCACCGCTAAAATGGTTTTATCCTTTAGTACGTCACTAAAGGATAGATCTTTCCTGATGTTGGAAAGAGTATTGGAATTGGCCTTTGGTCTTTTGGGTTCCGGACCGGTTCCCTCAAAGGATCGCTGGCGCTTAG
The DNA here is from genome assembly GCA_916050605.2 of Platycheirus albimanus. Lineage (NCBI taxonomy): Eukaryota > Metazoa > Arthropoda > Insecta > Diptera > Syrphidae > Platycheirus > Platycheirus albimanus. The sequence continues at coordinate 326,077,221 of OU696696.1, read as the reverse complement.
ACGTAGAGTCTTCGCTTTTAATTATATTTTTTGCCCACACGAGTTTGGCAGATTGCTTCGAGTCCAGATCCGACACCGGTAAGTCACCTAGCATCTTCACTAATCTCTCCGCGTTCCGTCTATCTTTTCGTGAGTAGGTTACACTCCTCCCTCCAGCGGTGGTGCTGTAAGTCACAGCCTCACCGTCGCAGGGGGGAATCCCCATGGAGCTCGAGGAAGGTTTACCCCTGACGCCGGTGGAACCGTAAGTCACGGCTCCATCAGCCCCCTGGACACCCCTTCCTGAGCCCGAAGGTTTTTGTTGGGCGGTGGTATTCCTCTCCTTGTCCGAGGTGGAGCTGAAAGTCACAGCCACACCCCCGTCAAGGAGGGGAATTTCTTGAGAGTCTGAGCTCAATAGTGCGGTGGGAGTGTCACAGTGTGTCACTGTGGCACTGCCACTGTTTTTGTTATTTACATCCGCAACTGTCGGGGGGCAGTCACGGAGGGCAGCAGAGGTACTGTAAGTCACAGTATCCCCACTACCGACCGTGATTTGTCCCGACAGCTGCGGAGGAGCGTCCAGACTGGCAGCACTTCCCCTACTCTCGGACGGCTTTACAGCCTTCCCGGGAGTTGAGGTCGTCCTACCGGTCATATCGCCTGACGATTGAATTTGTTTTTGTTTTTCTTTTTTATATGTTTTCTTTTTGTCTTTCATTAATGAACTTTTGGTCACTGGCGACTTCTCCTCTTTCGAGGCAAAGCCCGTGCCGGCAGTCGTGAATCCTGCCGACATTTGAGTGGACATCCCCACTCGAATTTTATTATTATTGGTAGCTTTTGAGTTCATGATTTTAGTTAGATTGAGTTATTTTAGTTAGTGTGATTCTGCAATTGTTGAAGTGTGTGTGTGTGTGTGTGTGTGTGTGTGTGTGTGTGTGTATGTGTGTGTGTGTGTGTGTATGTGTGTGTGTGTGTGTCTGTGTGTGTGTGTGTGTGTGTGTGTGTGTGTGTGTGTGTGTGTGTGTGTGTGTGTGTGTGTGTGTGTGTGTGTGTGTGTGTGTGTGTGTGTGTGTGTGTGTGTGTGTGTGTGTGTGTGTGTGTGTGTGTGTGTGTGTGTGTGTGTGTGTGTGTGTGTGTGTGTGTGTGTGTCTGTGTGTCTGTGTGTGTGTGTGTGTGTGTGTGTGTGTGTGTGTGTGTGTGTGTGTGTGTGTGTGTGTGTGTGTGTGTGTGTGTGTGTGTGTGTGTGTGTGTGTGTGTGTGTGTGTGTGTGTGTGTGTGTGTGTGTGTGTGTGTGTGTGTGTGTGTGTGTGTGTGTGTGTGTGTGTGTGTGTGTGTGTGTGTGTGTGTGTGTGTGTGTGTGTGTGTGTGTGTGTGTGTGTGTGTGTGTGTGTGTGTGTGTGTGTGTGTGTGTGTGTGTGTGTGTGTGTGTGTGTGTGTGTGTGTGTGTGTGTGTGTGTGTGTGTGTGTGTGTGTGTGTGTGTGTGTGTGTGTGTGTGTGTGTGTGTGTGTGTGTGTGTGTGTGTGTGTGTGTGTGTGTGTGTGTGTGTGTGTGTGTGTGTGTGTGTGTGTGTGTGTGTGTGTGTGTGTGTGTGTGTGTGTGTGTGTGTGTGTGTGTGTGTGTGTGTGTGTGTGTGTGTGTGTGTGTGTGTGTGTGTGTGTGTGTGTGTGTGTGTGTGTGTGTGTGTGTGTGTGTGTGTGTGTGTGTGTGTGTGTGTGTGTGTGTGTGTGTGTGTGTGTGTGTGTGTGTGTGTGTGTGTGTGTGTGTGTGTATGTGTTGAAGAACCTCACGTAAGCCCCCTCACCGCGACAAGGTCAACTCATAGAGGGGGATCATCTGGTAAGTATCTGTCATTATTTTATTTCTCGAACAGAGCGTCTGACAGTTTTGGACGAAAAAGATAGGTATCAGATTTTCAGCTTTTTATAGTGTGTTATAGCACAGAATAAGGGTTCAACTTATTGTTGTCTTATGGTTGGTGTCTGTTCCATACAATATCTAGTCACTTAGGTCATGTTCCTGGGCAGGTCAGAAATGCAATTATAATATTCCAAGTGGCAACCTGACACTTAGGCATGTCAATCTGAATATTGACAATTTAAGTAAACAATCGGCCGCATCGACTATTTTACTTAAAATGGCTCTCTGACAGCTAACTGTCACTTTTGTGTTCCTGATTTGCATTGCGAAATGACTGTCACTACTTACTGCAAAATTTCCTAGTGTAACCACTAGTTCTGTTAATTTAGTGCATACACTACCTAAACCAAAATAGCGAGTTGTTGTCTCATGAGGTCCAATTTCGCTTCCTTTGTCTTAATGGAAACCAGACCATACTGGAAGTTTGACTTGTAGGGGAAATTTCGTGGATTATAATTCGAGGTGGAATCTAATTTCCAAAATGGTTTCCTTTTTGTGGAACCTTCTCTGGTGGAACTCATCGGGTGCGTTCAGCACAGTGCGAGTAAAGTTGGGGTTTCGCACATAGATGGCACCCGTGACAATTTTTTATTTTATGTTAATTATTTGGCGAGAAAGTTTCCCTACAAAACTTGGAATTTAGACCGAGTCTACTTGGTCTAATTTCCAAGAAAAAGGAATATTCCTCGCAAGAAAAAACTATCGGTTGAGCCTGGGCTCCCTCATACGTCGTATCGTGATGACACTGCGACTCTTTCACGTCTAATCGGTCGAAGACAAAAAAGAAATCTTACAACGTATTTAAATTTACACTTTTGAGTGCTCTATAGATTTCCTGAAAAACAAAAAACAAATAAAAACTGGCGTTAAACCAAAGAGTCTCATGCACAGCTGAGAGCCGGGCATAAGATTAAAAATTTACTACGGAAGATCTATGTCTCTTGCATGCTGCAATGTATTTGGACATTGTGAAAGAAAAAATGTTTTTAAGTCCTCATTGAATAATATTTTTGGGGAAAGTCAGGTTATTTAAAAGTAAGTCCGAGATATATTTGTGGATGTCATGTTTTACCTCTTTAGGTCCTTAGTGTGACAAGTTGATTTGTGTCCCCGCCTATCTTCTACCTCGTACAAGTTGTTACCTTTGACTTTGCTTACACGAACCTTGATAAATTTGGGACACAACTTCGCACTTAAATGCTTGGTTGCATCGCTTAAGACATGATTGCGTTTGTAGATTTCGTCACCTACTTTGAAAGAGATGTTCCTACTCCGTAGATTATATGTCTTCTCATATGCTTCATGAGTTTTTATTAATGCTTGCTTCAGGTACGAGTGAATGATGTTCATCTTGGCGACTTTGCGAAGCCAATCCATCTCCGAACAGTTCAGTCCACCCAACTCTCTTAGAAGTCGATAATCTGCCCCATGTTCTATCATACGTTGTCCAAATAGGGCTTCGTATGGGGACATAGTAAGAGTTGAATGTACTGTCGTCCGCAAGGCACTGCTGATCGAAGACAGATGTGCATCCCAATCTGTTTGTCGAGGATTGACATACGACCGTATGGCTGCCAAGATGAACCGATACTGGATAACCGTTTTTGTTCCTTCCTGATCATCAGTCATAGATGATATCCAGATAACTTTCAGATTTGAAGGACGGATCCTCAAGATCGATGTGGAGTACCTCCAAGGTACCGATCTGCGGTAGACACGAAAGGAAAGCTGACACTGTCAACTCATCGTCTTCATATGCTCTAGACAGAGCATCTGGTACGACATTCAATGTTCCCTTTCGGTGCTCCACCACAAAATCGAAGCCTTGGAGACGCATATTCCACCTTGCTAATCTTCCAGTTGGATCCTTCATAGTCATCAGCCATTTCAGGCTGGAATGGTCTGTAATAACACGAAAATGGTATCCCTCAACGTAAGACCTAAACTTCTGGATACCTTCAAAAGCTGCTAAGCACTCGCGCTCTGTCACCGAATAGTTTCTCTGTGCAGCATTCAGTTTCCGGGAGAAGTAGTATATAGGCTGCTCCGCTCCGGATTCGTCCCTCCGACAGAGTACACATCCGATGCCAGTCGCAGATGCGTCGCAGAGAATGATGAATTCTTTAGAGAAGTCCGGATTGACTAGTACAGGCACCGAAGTCAAAGCTTGTTTGATTTGCAGGAATGCTTCAATAGCTTCTGGACTGAGCTTGAAGACTTTTCCCTTTTTCAGTGTTTCGGTCAAGGGTGCGGCTAGGGTGCTGAAATCCTTCACAAATCGCCGATACCAACCTGCCATACCGAGAAATCGGCGGACTTGGCGAGTTGTGGTTGGTAAGGGAAAGCTAGTAATAGCTGCGATCTTATCTGGATCTGCTTTCAAGCAACCCTTACCGACCTTATAAGCGAGATAGTGAAGCTCGTCAAAACAAAACTTCGACTTCTCGACGTTTATCGTCAGTCCTGCATTCGTCAAACACTTTCCGACTATCTCCAGAGTCTCCAAGTTTTCGTTGAAATCCTTCGACACAACCAATAGATCATCCAAGTATACGAATACTTGATCTCGTAATCCCGATGGGATTACGCGACTCATCAGGTAACTCAAACTTTGTGCTGCATTACATAGACAGAAGAGGACATAGCGTCTTGTTTCGAACATGCGCTTTCCGAGAAATAGCATCTCGCTATTTCAATAGTTCCCTGCATAAGATCCATAGATCTATTAAGTCATTCGAAGTACATTGTTCGTGAAGAATAATTGTTTTTTTTGTGTATGCGCGTACTGAAGTTAAGAAGTTTACTTAACTATCGGTCACAATATTAAGAGACTTTTAGTTTTCAAGGGATTGTAGAGTTGAAAAGAGTCTTTAAATATATGATATTATTATACTTTTTATATTATATTGATTTTTAACTAACCCGGTTCTTCCACAGCAGTACCTGAGGGCAGTGCACTTCTCTCGTGTGAGTCTGCGACGTCTACACTTATTGTTTTGATTGATCATATTATATTGAACTATATGCATTTCATATGTTTTATAAACTATATTACTATCATATTTTTACTTTATCCCTCTTTCAATCCTATCCTTCATAAACCCTTGGGCTAACGTCCCATGATTTTTTTTGGGTTAGCTAGGGGTGGTTTGATCAATAGTTACGCGTTTTGTCGTATGTCAATTTTAGTCTTTGATTTTTTTGAATTGTCGAGTCCGTCTACCTTCTTTAAATTTAATACGCGATATGTTTGAATATTATTAAAAAGAATAAACGAAACTTTGAAATTGGGTAATCCCGGATAAGAAAAAGATAAAATATCTTTTTTTGAGATAAGTTTTTTTTTTTTGATTGATTTTTCGAGTTTACATTAACTCTATGTAAGAGTTCAAAAGCTCACTATTAGCTTTATATTTTTTTTTATAAGAATAAAAGTAAATATAACCCTGCTATATGAATCGTATGAATTCAGAGTTAGTACATATGCTTTACTGGATAGGCGTTATTGAAAAAGATTTACAATCCGAATAAGAATCTTAAGTATATTTATTTTTTTTTGCTACTTGTAAATTTTGGTGTTCATTCAAAAGGACATTTGCGATTCACTTTGTATGAAAAAAAACTATATTATTGCAAATTAAAAAAGAAAAAAAAAGTTTACAGTTCAGTATAGTAACTATATTTGAAATAATATCCTTGTTAGCTTTTAAGACTTTATTTAATAAACAGTTCCGATGATTTTATAACGTTTGAGAAATTTTGGTGTTCATTTTCATTTTTCTTAAGGTTCGATATTTTTTTCGTTTTGAGGAATTATAGGTTGTCAAGTATGACAAAGTAAGCTTTACCGTATGGAGGGTGATAACCCTCGTCCCTTTTGTTTTGGAACATGGTGTGGTATGATTTAAAGTAACCTTTCTTTAAATGCAACGTTGATGATGTAGAGTATGGTATCCGGTTTTAGGTACTTTACTGTAGTTTTGGTTGAGAAATAAGCAAGCAGTTTTGTTTGCTTTCTCATGTTAAGGCTGCCGAATAAAATTCAGTGAGTGTTGGGGACTCACAGGTCCAGCGGACAGCCAAGGTCGATGCCAAGAGAGTTGGTTTTTGGCATTGAATTGGGTGGGTTGTGAGACCAGGGGAATCAGCCGTCACTTTAGATCCTCCTTCCCCTCTAGGTTAGACACCTCTACGTCCACGTTCAGCACATCATCTTGGCAGCTGAACGTGTGGATGATAATTCATGTGCCATGGCTCCCACGAAGATCTATAAGATACTTTTTCCTTAATACTTACGTGTCAAGTTCTTTGAGTCAGTATGGTGATATAATCAGAATTTTTCTCTTTCGAACTAAGTCTACTCACAATACGTGTAGAGGTGCATCAATAAATGACCTCTCATTCCTATCAATTCCCTATAATCTATTCTTCAACAGTTATGAGGGCCCTTAAGCACTTTAACATTAATATTCGAACTCGAACATCAGGGTTCAACGGTCGGCAGAAAAAAAAGAGGTAACATCGGTTGTGTAGATCCCGGAGCAAGTGCCCACGGCCTGGCTGAGCTTTGTTGAGGCTAGGGTGCTGCCGGCCACCGCGACGGTCGACCTCAACCACGACCCTGCGTTGTCGCATGCCGTTCTTGATGACTGTTTTTACCAGGTAGTTATCGAGAGAGGGGGCGTTGCCGGCATAGGGTTGCTTCCATCCCATTCACACGAAATCACGTGAATGTAGCTAGACGTATAGATGCATCCTGGAGTAGAACCTTCGGAAACATGTTTGAGAATATTGGAATTTGCATTTGAGGTCTAGATACGTTCGTGTGGGATTTAAGTAGGGTCCTTGGTTTTCAGGTGTAGGCTACAGTTTACAGGAGCCGCAAGGAGAACACCAAATACTTGTGGTGGATAGGCGATAACATGCTTCCTGCTACCCTCTAGGCTGTTCTACGGGACTTTGTAGTCAGGACCTATGGTAGGCTGGTAGATGGTTATCGCTTCTGTGATGGGGATGGGTAGGGAATTTGAAGATTGGGAAGAGGAGTAGGTAGAGCAGGATGCCGTGTTAGCGACGTGTAAGTATTTCTAATCAAGGGGTACTAGATACACCGGTATGCGAGCAAAGGACCATGGAGATGCTGTTCCTTGGTATAGGAGTCAACGAGGTATTGGGGTGCTTGTCTCTTCCTGCTTCCTCTTCGGTTTGTGTCGTTGATGGGCATTGGTTTGGAGCTTGAATATCCATAGGGTGTTTGGGTGACAAGGCTACGTGTTTGTTGGCAACTTACAAATTTTTCTTTCAATCTTCATTTATTTCCTAATTTTATTTTTACGTTACAGGGTGATGTAACTTAATAAGAGTAAAATGGAACATACCCACTAGACATAGTCTTTTTTGCTGGCAGTTGTGTCGTTATATCTCGTGAACTTTTGTGAATTAAATTACACAGTTTGATTAAAAATAAACAATAAGTGCACCTCTATCGAACAGTGTAGTTTGTTTTTGAATTTAATTGAATCGCCCTATTATTTTCAAAGAAAAAAGGAAATACTTTCAGAAGTAGTGTGCCATTTTCAAATAGATGCTTCTTTGTCTATATTCTTTATATACGCACCCACATAATTACTCACTCACACAACATCGATATGTCACCGAATCCGAAACGAAACATCTCCTCCTCCCATACACCAACACTAGCGCCATATATTTCAAACACCGATCCTGACCGCTCTCCTCCCCGCAAAATCGCGCAAAAACAACTCGATAACAATGAAACAATGTGGGAAAAGATGGACGAATGTTTAAAAAAACAGAGTGAGTCAATTATTATGCTTTTATCAGGAAAAATTTCACAGTCCGAGCAAAATATAAAAGATCAACTCGCACGCGACATAAATGAACTTAAAGAAAGCAATTCCGATATAAGCAATAGAGTGACATATTTAGAATCATCTCAGATAAATAATTCTTCTGAATTCGCCGCAATCAAATCTGACATAACTTCACTTAAATCAGCATTCTCGCAAATGCAATTTCACTATGATCAAACACCTGAAATCTGTACTATGCGTGATGAATTAAGCCGTACCAAAAATGAATTGAAAACTTTCTACAACTCTTTGAACCATCAAGAAAATCATATGGTTGCTTGTGACGCTTTTTTATTTGGAGTTCCGTACCTCGCAAACGAAAACTTAAACACTTTATTCAATTTATTATGCCGCACTATCAAAATTGAGACGCCTTCTCTTCGTAATATTTATCGAACACGAGCAAAAAATAACACACTCAACTCGGCAATCTTGATAAAATTTAACACGCCTTACGATAAAAATTTTGTGTTGCGATCTATTGCCATATTTAAAAAAACTCACAACAAACAACTTTCGTTGGAAGATATTGGATTGTCTAATTCCAATCGGGCAGGAGGGGGTAATTTAATTTACCTGCGAGAGAGCTTAACGAAAAACAACAAGAACTTATTTGAGCAGGCCCTCAGTTTGAAAAGAAAACAATCCTTGGCTTCGGTGTACACCTTGCGCGGAATTGTTTATATTAAACGTAATCTTACTGATGAAGCTACCCGTGTGGACTCTTTGATGACTCTAGAAGAAATTGCCAGATCAAGGGATGCCGAATTAGCATAGTTGAATAGAAATTTATATATATCTTTTATTTTTTATTTTATTTTTTTGTTCCTTCTTAATTATTTTGTTAAATTAATTTCTCTTTTACATACTTACATAAAGCTTTATTTAATTTTGTTGAATTTCGTCAATAATTTTCTTCTTATATATTAAATTATTATCTTTTTTTTTTTTTTTATTTGAATTTGTTGTTCGCTGCTTTTTTTTCCCTGTTTAACTGCGTTTGATTTTGATAAGGTGTCTTTTTTCGTAGTTTTTCTGTTTTCTTGGCTTCACCTAATTCGGAATATAATCGAATTTCGCCATGAATAGTTTTAACGGGCTGCGTTCGATGGTAAGGGTTTTGTGTAAGCAAAAGGAAGGGTTAAGAGTTTGTCATCTTAACGCCCAAAGTTTATTACCCAAGATTGATGAATTCCGTGATATTTTTGAAGACTCCGGTATTGAGGTTGTTTGTGTCTCCGAAACCTGGTTATCCAAAACCATCAATGACAATCTGTGCTCATTAAGAGGATATCACAGACCGTTTAGATATGACAGGGCTAGTCGTGGTGGGGGTGTGGCTATATTCGTCAGAGGTGATATAAAGTGCAAACTCCGTTGTTGTTCTGAATTGGGCAGTGAAATTGAATATGTGTTTGTGGATATAGTAGGATTGCAAGATAAACTTCTTGTAGGTTCCGTTTATAGACCAAACAGTAGCATACATTTTTCGCCATTATTGACATTACTTGAAGATTTGTCTTTGGCATGTCCAGATTTAATTTTGTGCGGGGACTTTAATAACAATTTGTTGGTTCAAAATGATCTGTCAGATGGGTTAAGTATATTTAATTTGCGGTCCGTTAACACTACTTTTTCTACTCACTTCACTAATCAAAGTTCAACGTTGTTAGACTTGTCCTGGGTGACTGATATGAATAAGGTTCTGCTCTACGATCAACTCTCTGCCCCAGCTTTCTCAAGGCATGACTTAATTTTCTTGACTTTTGACTTCTATGTCTTGAATGTTTCTCTTAGTTTTCAATTCCGCGACTTTAGAAATATCGATAAGGAAGCTTTAGTGGAGAACGCTAGAATCATAAACTGGGCTGCTATCTATAATATGCCCTCCTCCGAACAACAAGTCGAATTTCTTAACAAAAATGTGAAAGTGCTATATGATAATTTCGTTCAGGTACGAACAAAAGTCACAGATCATAAAAATCCACCATGGTTTACCATTAATATCCGTGCTTTAATTGTGCAGCGAGATCTTACATATAAGGCTTGGATACGATATCGACTTCCAGAACTTCGACGCACTTACTGTTTGCTACGAAATAAGGTTGTGATGTAGATAAGAAAAGTTAAAAGCCAAGCCTTCTCCAGTCGTCTTAATACTTCGCTGGGAGGTCGTAAATTATGGGTGAATCTGCGCAACTTTGGCTTTTGCAAAACTAAATCAACGCTGAGCTGCGATATTGATAAAAACGTGCTTAATGAACAGTTTGTTAGTGCCTCTACTTCAACCTATGTTTCACAATATAATAATCATTAAAGAACTGAAACTACACCATCGAGATCAGTTTCTGGTTTCAGTTTCAGTTTTATGTACGTTGAGAGCGCGGACATTGTTGAGTCTATCCTTTCAATCAAATCTAAAGCCGTGGGTCTCGACGAAATGCACCCTTTGTTTCTCAAAATTCTTTTGCCTATCCTTCTGCCGTATTTAACTCATATTTTTAACTTTATCATCATGTCGGGTGATTATCCTAAGCAATGAAAGCTAGCGAAAATTTTCCCTATCCCCAAAAATTCTAAAGGTGTTGAGTTTAGGCCGATTGCTGTTTTGTCTTTTTTATCTAAGGTTTTTGAAAGACTTATTCAGAAACAGATGAATACCTTTCTGGCTCTCAATAAATTAATCTCTCCAATGCAATCTGGATTCCGGAAAAACATAGCTGTGTTACCGCCTTAATTAATGTTATTGAAGATTTACGACAATCAATGGACAAGGATCATGTTTCATTTCTAATCCTGTTAGATTTTTCGAAAGCGTTTGATTCAGTAGATCACACAGCTTTGTGTGAAAAACTTGTCAATGAGTTTAATTTCTCGACAACAGCAGTAAAATTAATATTTTCTTATCTTACAGGAAGATCACAAGCTGTAGAAAATAATGGATCTTTATCAAATTTTCTTCCAAATGTTAAAGGAGTTCCGCAAGGGTCTATCTTGGGCCCCTTACTGTTTTCCCTGTACATTAACTCTCTTCCAACTTACATAAAATATTGCCTCTTAGCTATGTACGCCGATGATGTGCAGCTGTATTTAAGTTGCCCATTGGGTCTTATTGAACATTATACAGAATGCATAAATGAAGATCTTGAACGTATTCAAAAATGGTCTGAATCAAATGGGCTTCTACTTAATTCAACAAAAACTAAATGCTTAATTATTTCACGAACTCCTCTTGATCTTTCTTACTTTCCCCCAATAGTAATGAATAATGTCTAATGTAATAATGTAATGAATTCGTTGAGACGGCAAAAAATCTAGGAATAACCTTCAATCGTAGCTTAACATGGGATAACCACTTAAATTCCATTGTTGGTAAGACTTATGGGGCATTACGTTCTTTGCGAGCGGCTCAATATTTCACTCCTATAAAAACTCGTTCTATGCTCGTCAAAACCCTTATTATACCCATTCTCACGTATGGATGTGAAATTTTCTGCTCGTGTAGCTACGAAAGTAAACGAAGGCTCAATGTCGCATTCAACAGTGCCGTACGTTATATTTTTGGACTTAGAAGACGTGACCGCGTCTCTAGTTACTCTGTTCAAGTATTGAATATGTCATTCGATAACCTCCTCAAATTCCGAACCCTAGCTTTGCTCTCTGACATTTTGCTCTCACACGCACCCGGCTATCTCTTCGAAAGAATATGAAGGACCTCTTCAATCAGATCGTGTCAACTCATTAATCCGCGCTACTCTTCCCTTACCTCCGAACGTCAATTTTATGTTAACAGTATTCGATTATGGAATACTTTACCGCGAGTAATAAGAGAATTGGGTGATGCATCCAAAGCTAAAAATGAAATAAGAAGATACTTATCAACTTCTTGATCAATAGAAATTATTCTATCCTTAACTTATCTGCATTCATTCTTAAAACATATGCCTATATGAACTACAAATTTTAATAGAAACTTTAAATTTGCAAGAGGCGAACAACAATTTTAATGTATAAGCTTCTAATTTGTTTAAATATTTAGGTTTATATAAATTATAAATAATAATAATAATAAATGGTACATAGCCTTCAGCTATGCAAATCTGATTTGTGATCTAACTATTAAGTTCCATACTTTTTAATGTTAATACTGCACTTATCACTAACTTATAAGATATTTTATCTTAATGTGATTAGGTAAAACGAATTTGAAATAAATAAATAAATAAATAAATAATTCACTTTCGAGAATAAAGAACAGCTGAAACAATTTGAGAAAGTTCCCATTGGTTCGTTTGTACACCTTATCAAGAGAGATCTTTAGCTCTAAGAGTTATAACGATTCTAATCTTTCAGGGCTTCCTAGTTTACAGTTTACTGGACTTCAGTTAGAAGCAGTTTTGAAGAGTAAATTGGCAGATTATATGATTCAAATTGTGATCATTGATCATGTCCCACTTTTGGTCAATGGAAAGGTTGATCGACAAGCATTGTTTAAACTATGCGAAATCACAAATGATATGAAAATGCTTGCATTTGATTTTACCCATGTCCCAGACGATATAAAAATCATTGCAAGTGACCTTTTTAATATCGTCAGCAGTGTTATATGGCGTTCTTCAGGTGCAACTTTAACGGTCGAAAGTAATTTTTATGAGATTGGTGGCAATTCTCTGAACTCTATTACCACCGTCATGGACCTAATAAGCAGAGTTGGCCGAACTGTCACTTTTTAGAAAAAACTACATTTGTTACGTCTGCTACGTAGTTTATGTAATTAAATGTAGTTAAATGTAGTTTATGTAGCAGACGTAGTTTGAACTGTCAAATTATCTGTCAGCAGTCAGTTTTACTTTTTTTTTTACTGTCTTACAATTTCTAAATCGGTTGTTCTTGGAAGACTATCAAAACTAAACTTGATTTCAATTTTTCTTTTTAGATTTTTTTATTTTTGTAGCTAATTTGTTATGTGCAAATGTACAATAAGGAACAACAAATGTACATACATAATAAAATACATACAAATCAAAATTCTTAAATCTCGTTGTTCGTTGGTCTTGAATCAAGACTCTTGATTCTGGAATCTTGAACTTAATACTTGATAAATTTATATTAATTACTCCAATTTTCCTATATTTACTACGTGCATGTAGCAAACGTAACAAATTGTAGTAAATAAGGCGTGTAGTTTATTAAATTAACTACGCGTAGTAAATGATGTAGTAAATGTAGTGTAGTTAAATCGGCCAACCCTGCTAATAAGTATGGACTACTAGTTGGTGTTCGTTTCCATACAATATCTGAGAAATCTGTGTCGCCAAAATAGCGCCTATCGTTACAAGTTGTGAAATATATCCCTACAAGAAACGTACTTTCAATGTTTGACAGAAACTTTTTTTTAGTTTGATAATAATACGCGTCTAACTAACGACATACATAATTTATATCCCATTGTTTTTGTGGTTTTTTTTTTATTTAAAAACGCGCGAATTAAGCTTGTGTAATTAAGTAGTTGTTCTTGAGTTATGATAAATAAAATATTATATACAATAAATATTATTGTATTGTAACGCGTAGCCAAAAAGATGAAGGCATATAAAAAAAAAATACTAGCTGGGTGCTGTGCCAAATCTATTAACACAGATCGATAACAAGCGGCTTATTGTCAAGGAATGGGAAGTCACCTATGACCTGTTCCCCACGTTTAGGTGCTACAATCAGCTTCGTGAAAATTATCTTCACTTCTGTGCAATCGATCAACAGGCAGAGCAAGTGACTGATTATTTTGCCAATCAATAGCAATAGTGCCTCTTGTAATTCGGTTGTTCTGCTAGGACCAACTTCTAGTGGGAAAACCAACGCAGTGTTTGCCTTAGCCAATGAGATGAATTTTGCCGTTCTTGGAGTGAAAGCTGGCATGAAGCGTACAGGAAAGGAACCCCTGCAGGAGCTCCAGGAAGCCACTTAAGCTCATCAGATTCGTAATGACTACAAATTCAAATTGAATGGCACTAAAAAGAAAGAAAACCAGGCGAGGAGCAGCACATCGTCGAAAGTGGCTGTGACAAGAAAATCTTTGATTCTGGTCGAGGGTGCCGGTATTATCTTTAAGCAACATGACGGTGGATTCGTTGATGCACTCTTTACTTTAGCATCGATTTCTAAACGTCCGGTAGTTATTGTTGATAGGTGCTGGCACCTAACTTTCATCCCTAACTTTTTGTTTTGTTCAGTTAACAACATATTTAAGCCGTTATTGGAAGAATGTTATTAATAATAACCATTAGCAATTTGTGTTTATGCTAAAATAATATATATTTATTTTCAAATAAGTGATAAATAATAAAATAATACAAATTAAAATAAACTGCATTATTGCTTTTGAATATAACTCGAAATAACTCCATCGCCAATGTATTTTGTTTTACAACCCGTAATTGAGCACTTCATTTTTTTTCTTTTAATTGTAGTCTTTAATCATTTAAAATTGTTTAATTCTTTTCAAAATTTGATTTTTTTAATGAAAACAAAAAAGCGCAATTCCGCAGTCAGCTGTTTATCATCTGTCAATATCATTTTGTTTCTATATTTAACCACCTTGAAAATTTGGCGCTAATTTGGAACCAACGTGAAGTTGGCTCCTAGCAGTCCATACTTATTAGGTCCATGGTAGGTACATGTGTGTGCGTTTTTCAGGCATAAAAGCTCACCTACTATGAGCAGCAGCTTGTTGGCAAAAGCAAAAGAAGGCATAAGATTGGCCTCTTTATAGTACTTTCTCTATGTTAATAGGAACAAAATGTGAGAGCTCTGCTCACGGACCAATATACAGACCGCCAACTCGTACTCCTCTTGCCTGAAACACCCTCGAAATATTTTTTTCTGTCTGTGAATACGTGTACATCTCTCTCTGTGGATTTTGTAATGGCAACTATACCTGCGTATGCCATTTATTTTGTAGGTGTGTTTGATAAATGGGTTTTAAAAGCAAGGAAGAGCGTCACGCTCTTAAAATAAATGGCATATCAGCCTAATTTTAACTTGTAGGCAAAAAGAGAAACCAAACAGTGAGTTGGCGGCAAAGAGGATATATACATAGAGTCCAATCTTTCCTACGTTCCATCCTCCTCTGCTAAAATGTTCGTGGTCTCTTTCGTATTGTATTCATTTTCCGTGTGAAACAGCAACAAGAAATTATGAGGTAAGTAGTAAGGTGTGAACGCACACATGTTTAACAAAATGAACAATATGACAGTTATAGCACACACATGTTTAACAAAAAGAACAATATGACAGCTGTAGCTTGTAGGCAAAATCAAAACAAGGCACAAGATTGGACTCTATGTATATATCAAAGAGTATATATACATAGAGTCCAATCTTTCCTACGTTCCATCCTCCTCTGCTAAAATTTTTGTGGTCTCTTTCGTATTGTATTCATTGTCCGTGTGAAACAACAACAAGAGACGATGAGGTAAGTAGTAAGGTGTGAACGCACACATGTTTAACAAAAAGAATAATATGACAG
Source organism: Platycheirus albimanus (assembly GCA_916050605.2). NCBI lineage: Eukaryota > Metazoa > Arthropoda > Insecta > Diptera > Syrphidae > Platycheirus > Platycheirus albimanus. The sequence continues at coordinate 326,061,920 of OU696696.1, read as the reverse complement.
CTGTAGCACACACACATGTTTAACAAAAAGAACAATATGACAGCTGTAGCTTGTAGGCAAAATCAAAACAAGGCACAAGATTGGACTCTATGTATATATCCTCTTTGATTGGCGTGTAACGTAAAAATAATGAAATTTATAAAAAAAGATGGTTTCTACCTATTACTCAACGCACAAAACGGGGCCCGCGAGACTTACAAACTTAGCCCCACGTTGGGCGCCATCTGTTACGTAAAAATAATAAAATTTATAAATGAAAGAGAAAATTTGCACCGCCAACAGACACCGAACCTCTTCACTCAAACATCCTATGGATACCCAAGTTCCAAACCCAATGACCATCGTCAACACAAACCGAAGAGGAAGCCAGAAGAGACAAGAACCTTCAAACCATTCTTGACTCCTATACCAAGGACCAGCATCTCCATCGTCAACCTCCCATGTATCGGTGTATTAAGTATCCCAGTATCGATATACTTACACTTCGCCAACATGGCATCTTGCTCTTCCTGCTCCTCTTCCCTTCCTTCTAATTTCATATCCATCCCCATCACAGAAGCGAGAACCATCCGCCAGCCTACCATAGGTACTGACTACAAAGTCCCGTAGAACAGCCTAGAGGGTACCTGATAGCATGTTCACGCCTATCCGCCGCGAGTGCGTGGTGTTCTGCTCGCAGCTGGTTCACACAGTAGCCTACACCTATAAACCAAGGACCCTACTTATATCCCTACAGACGTACCTAAACTTGCGATGCTAATTCAATATCCCTTGCTTCGATTTTCCGGAGACTCTACTCCAGTCTACATGCTTGGGTTTAGTTGACGTCATCTGTATTCGCGTGAATGGGATGGCTCCGGCTACCCGCTGAGAGTAATCGATGAAAACGGCATGCGACAACGTAGGGTCGAGGTCGAGATCGACCGTCACGGTGGCCGGCAGTACCATAGCCGTAGCTAGCTCAGCCAGGCCGTAGGCACTTGCTCCGGGATCTACCTGACCGGTGTTACCTCTTATTTTTCACTGCCGACCGTTGAACTTAAGATGTGCAAGTTCGAATAATAAATGTTGATATGCTTGTTGGCCCTCATAACCGTTGAAGCAAAGAAATGTCAGAATTGATTGAAAAGTAAAAGTTGACTCAAGATCGCACCTCCTCTTAGTAAAGAGTGAAATCGTAAATCGAAAGTGAAGATTTCAAGGTTGAATTATTCTACTGACCCAGTAAACGCGACACGTAAGGATTTCAATGCAAGCAAGTAATAGAAGTTCGTGACTGCTGTGGCATATCATTAACTTCCACCCCTTTTGCTGCCACGGTGATATGCAAAAGGTGGCAGAAGAGGTGTCTAACTGTATGGGGAGGGAGGATCTAAGGTGTTAAACAGATCCTCCTAGTCTCACAACCCGCCCAAAACGATCACAGAAATCAACTCTTCTGTTCTCATCCTTTGGCTGACCCTGGACCCCTTGAGTGCCCATGACTCAAAAACGATTATGGGCAGCCCCTGACATAATAAGCAAGCAGAAAAAAAAAACTGCTCGCCTAAAACTCTATTCTACCTATAACATAGAGATCATCTAAAACTAAATAAGTATCGACGTTGTACCAAACTACAACCTCCAAAAGAAAACTAAACACACACCAACTTACTCCATCAGAAGGGTTTGCGAGGGTTACCACCCTCCCTACGATTATCTTAAACTGCCATCCTGAAAAACCTGTAAGTCTTCAAACAAAATTCAAGAAATAAATCAGCTACGAAAGTTTCAGAAAACGTTACAACTATTTGTCTTATTTATTAAAAGTATTCAAAAAAAAAAGAAAACTTACAGCCACTAGCTTATATACCTATATAACACTTCGTCCCTCCGACAGAGTACACATCCGATGCCAGTCGCAGATGCGTCGCAGAGAATGATGAATTCTTTAGAGAAGTCCGGATTGACTAGTACAGGCACCGAAGTCAAAGCTTGTTTGATTTGCAGGAATGCTTTAATAGCTTCTGGACTGAGCTTGAAGACTTTTCCCTTTTTCAGTGTCTCGGTCAAGGGTGCGGCTAGGGTGCTGAAATCCTTCACAAATCGCCGATACCAACCTGCCATACCGAGAAATCGGCGGACTTGGCGAGTTGTGGTTGGTAAGGGAAAGCTAGTAATAGCTGCGATCTTATCTGGATCTGCTTTCAAGCAACCCTGACTGACCTTATAACCGAGATAGTGAAGCTCGTCAAAACAAAACTTCGACTTCTCGACGTTTATCGTCAGTCCTGCATTCGTCAAACACTTTCCGACTATCTCCAGAGTCTCCAGGTGTTCGTTGAAATCCTTCGACACAACCAATAGATCATCCAAGTATACGAAGACTTGATCTCGTAATCCCGATGGGATTACGCGACTCATCAGGTAACTCAAACTTTGTGCTGCATTACATAGATCGAATGGCATGACCTTAAATTGGTACAGTGGTCGGCCAGGTACCGTAAAAGTGGTCTTTTCCCTCGAACTTTGCTCCAGCGGTATCTGCCAAAACGCATCCTTCAGATCCACGCTAGAAATATAACGTGTCTCTGTCAGACGTGCCAGCAGCCCCTCTATATGCGCAATCGGACGAGCATCTTTCTTTGTTACGGAGTTCACCTTCCGAAAGTCCATACACAATCAGTTCTTACTAGGCTTGCGAACAAGCACCACTGGGGAACTCCATGCGCTGGAACTTTCCTCGATGACTCCTAACGAAAGCATACGGTCCAACTCCGCATACATAACAGTTTGTATCGCCGCCGCCGGAGAAACGGGATAGTACTTTTGCTTTATAGGTACGGCATCACCCGTGTCTATATAATGTTGCACTAGATTTGTCTTCCCGAGTCCATTGACTGCGAAAGAAGGAAATCCACGAACCACTGCTTCTAGTCGTTTAGACTCTTCAACATTCAACTTTATTTGGTTGGTGGGTTTCTCATCTGGTCCACCGGTTATAATTCCTGAAAGACCTGCAATTACATGAAACTTCTGCCAAAAGTCGACGGCTAAATATAGACGTTGGCTCAACGTTGGCACAATGTAAAGATCAATATCTTTCGTCACTCCTTTATATTGGATTGGGGTAGTAATCACTCCCACTATGGATTGCTTGTGTCCATCGGCCGTGGACACGGTAGTCTCTACTTCCCTTACCGTAGCGTTTTTGTCTCTCAGATAGGGAAGTATGTCGGTGCCTAAGCAACTAATACTTGCCCCTGAATCAAGAATTCCTAAAAAGTTATCACCGAATAAACTAACCGACACATATGGACGTGGGTCGCTAGATTCTCGGCCTATAGTTGCTGACGCTATGCTACGGTAAGTAAACCGCTTCCGATGGAAGCGCTCCCTTGTCCGTCGTATCCGTTTGGATAACTCTGGAAAAGTGACAATCTTCCTGCGTACCTCATTATAATTGCGTAACCTTTCATGGAATGGTTTACAATATAATGGTTCGGTAAAATTATTCTCAAAATTCAAATTCAAATCTATATTGGGTTCATTATCTAACGTAGGGATTGTTCTAGAATCATTCTTATTATTATTTGGTATTTCATTCTTATCATTGTTCGGTTTTAAAATGGTAATTTTTGGAAGTTCAGGAGGTGATTTCGGCTTAGACGCTTGAACTCCGGGTAGGTCTAATCGGAGCGAACCCCCCCGGTTAATGGGTTGTTCCTCCTCTCGTTTCCCACAAGACACTTCGGACAGGATGGGCTGTATGCATATGCCAATCCACAGCGGAAACAAAAAACTTTGTCGATTGGCTTTTCGCAATCGCGAAAACTATGGCCAAGAACTTGGCAATTCCAACATTTTTGCAACTTGCGGTCCCTCTGGATCGCTTCAATGCTAGTAGTGGGTACTGCCACAACTAGATCCTGACAAGGCTCCTCTACGATTTCGTTGACGAAACGCCTTGCAGGTGGACGTTGTGCATTCGGCACAAAATTCGGACGTGGATTCTCATATTGAGATTGAGCTTTCTCTATAGCTCGACAATAAAAGGCCAATTGCCTTAAGCTGGACGGACTGTAGGTAATGAGTAGTTCACTCATGCGCCTACGGACATTTGTTTTAATTATTTCTATTAGCTCCTTTTCAGGTCTTGGAACTCGCATCCTGGAATTCAGGTGTAGTATGGCATCATAAAAGTCATTGAAGGACTCGCCATTCAACATCTTACGATCCGACAGTTTCCTGAAGAGCTCTGTGTCAGTTTATAAACTGCGGTATTGCTCTACCAAAGCAGTTTTCAACTCATCCCACGTAGTGTGCTTGTTGCCGTTCAGGTACACCCAGTACCATGACTCTACGGAACCTGACACAAAATGGTAGAAATTTGTGGTAATATCATACCACACCATAACTACATGGAACGCAATCGAGGCGGAACAGGAAGTCGTCGACTGACATGTTCCGACCATCGAATTTCAATCCTCATTTGTGGAATTGATGAACACGGTTCATAGAAGTCGCGTTCGAGGGAAGTGTCCTAGGTGGCGACGCAGCGGACTCGTCGTCGAAATTAAACGCGTTTAATCGCGTCATGAATTCATCTAAATTCGAGCCTAGAGGCATTTGGGCTGGATTGCCATCCGGCAAAGGTGGCACTCTAGTTGGCTCGTAATGAGGTGTAATCCTGTTTGTCTCATCTTCGTTGATCGGTCTATAAACGGACTGAAAATGTCTGGAAGTGGTAGGTCCAGAAGGGACATTAAGATTCACGACACGTGTAGTGTCTGGATTAGGTGCATTAGCTTGTCGCGTGACTTTTTGTGTAGAAGTAGCGTCTGGAGGAGCAAGTGGCCTTGTAGGGGGAGCAACTGGCTGAGTAGTTTTGACAGCACATTTTTGCAGTAGTTGAGCGACCTGATCAAGCAATCGTGCATGACTTCTCTCTAGCTCTTCTGCCATGAATTGTCTATCATTGACTCTATGCAGATCAATAGTAGCGGAAACTACTTGCTGTATATACGCAGAATGATCGACTGCATCTTTACGTAATTGCTCTTCGGCCCTTGCTTCTTCATCGCCGTCTACTACGACGCTTCTATCGACTGTGTTATTCTCCGCTAGGTTCTCGGCTTGACTGCCTTCGTCCTCGGAGTGATTCTCCACGATATCGTTTTGACTGTAGCCGGGTTTCGGTTTTGATCCACCAGGAGCCATTGCGACAAACTCTTTGTACTTTGTAAGATAAGTACTTGTAACTGCTCGTTTAGGTCTTGAGCCGTTCATTCAATCGCAACAGAATGGAAATCGGATATACCGCGTCAAACGTGTAACTCAAGGATTCAAAAAAAGATAATTAAATTGTAGCCCGTGAGAAATTCCTCGAACGGATACTACTCAAGTGATATAATAATAAAAAGGAAAGTCCGGGTAAACGTGTGAAAAATTTCAAATATACCTTGAGAAAAACCTCAAACGGTTATTTGGCATTCAAATAATTCAAAAAATTTTTTTTAAGTTATCCTAAAAGTGCTTAATAATAAAGATATGTATATATATAGTCTATTCGTCTATCAAAAAGAATACTTCAAAATTTTTTCAGAAATCCTATATTCAACTGGATACTTAAATGTACTCTTAATAAGAAATATAATATATGTTTAACTTTATCGGAAAAATTCAATATTGGAAATCAATACTTAAATGTCTTCAAAAACTAACTTTATACTATACGATCTAAAATTCTTAACGGTATTCGAAAAATGGTAGGCTCTATCCCAAACTATACTTAAATGCGGGCACTATTCCAAACTATAACTGAATGCGGGCACTATCCCAAACTGTAACTTGTAAACTGTATGCGGACTCTATCCAAAAAGGCTAAATGGTGGGCTCTATCCCAAACTACACGACAATCAAGAAGTTACGTCCCAACTTGATTGACGGAAACTCAAAAAAAAATCAATACTTAACTGCAATTATATCTCAAAAATAACTAAATGTCTATATAAATTGTAATTCATAAAAAGATTCGGGAGAGGGTAACCCTCCCTTCTTCTGGTCAAGGTGTGTGTGTGTGTGTTTTTCGGTTCTTCAACTAAACCGACTAAAAAAAAAGCATCGAAAAAAAACTATTAGTGTGTTTAGACTTGGTAAAACTTTACGGCGTTCTATTGTAAGAGATAAGACAATTCTTTCTAAACGATCAGTTGATCAGGTATGCGAAGATGACATTACGCTACTGCTGACGTACATCGGGTATAAAACTCCAACTACCGGTTAGCGCTTCATGTCTCTTTGCATACCGTCACTTCCTAACATCTATCAACGATGACTGAAAACTTCTAAAACGACAATCTGGGTAGTAATAATAAGTAAAGGAAACAAGTTAATTCGTAGTTGTAGCAAATTGGGTCGTCCTTGAGCGAATGACCAGCTTCTGCAGCTGACGTGCGTCGGGCAAAGCACCAACCACCGGTCAGAAGACCTGCTCATTCTACTCTCGTTCGACTGGATTCTCAGACATCACATTCAAGACATTATCTACACCTCAGCTATTGACGATCAAGCGAAATCACAGCTCAATCCGGACAGAGATGGAAGACATTCCTAAGTGAATAGAGGAAGAGGAAAAGTAGATAGACCTAATGCAAGAGCTGGCTCAGGATAAAGTCACCAAACCACTGGACAAAATATTGCCTATACTGCTAACCCCGATGGTATTCCTCCATCTAACAAACCTGAATAACTAAAAAAACTTTAACTAAAAAAAAAAAAACTAAAATATTTCGAAAAATTTTCAAAAATCTTAACTTCTTTCTACGTCACTCTGAATCGACCTAACTTCAATCAATTCTAATCTAAACTTCTCTGGCTAATTCGGGCCCCACGTTGGGCGCCATCTGTAACGTAAAAATAATGAAATTTATAAAAAAAGATGGTTGCTACCTATTACTCAACACACAAAACTTAGCCCCACGTTGGGCGCCATCTGTTACGTAAAAATAATAAAATTTATAAATGAAAGAGAAAATTTGTACCGCCAACAGACACCGAACCTCTTCACTCAAACATCTTATGGATACACAAGTTCCAAACCCAATGCCCATCGTCAACACAAACCGAAGAGGAAGCCAGAAGAGACAAGATCCTCCAAACCCTTCTTGACTCTTATACCAAGGACCAGCATCTCCATCGTCAACCTCCCATGTATCGGTGTATTAAGTATCCCAGTATAGATATACTGACACTTCGCTAACATGGCATCTTGCTCTTCCTGCTCCTCTTCCCTTCCTTCTAATTTCATATCCATCCCCATCACAGAAGCGAGAACCATCCGCCAGCCTACCATAGGTACTGACTACAAAGTCCCGTAGAACAGCCTAGAGGGTACCTGATAGCATGTTCACGCCTATCCGCCGCGAGTGCTTGGTGTTCTGCTCGCAGCTGGTTCACACAGTAGCCTACACCTATAAACCAAGGACCCTACTTATATCCCTACAGACGTACCTAAACTTGCGATGCTAATTCAATATCCCTTGCTTCGATTTTCCGGATACTCTACTCCAGTCTGCATGCTTGGGTTTAGTTGACGTCATCTGTATTCGCGTGAATGGGATGGAAGCAACCCCTCGCCGGCAACGCCCCCTTTCTCACCGGCTTCCCGCTGAGAGTAATCGATCGAACAACGTAGGGTCGAGGTCGAGATCGACCGTCGCGGTGGCCGGCAGTACCATAGCCGTAGCTAGCTCAGCCAGGCCGTAGGCAATTGCTCCGGGATCTACTTGACTGGTGTTACTTCTTATTTTTCACTGCCGACCGTTGAACTTAAGATGTGCAAGTTCGAATAATAAATGTTGATATGCTTGTTGGCCCTCATAACCGTTGAAGCAAAGAAATGTCAGAATTGATTGAAAAGTAAAAGTTGACTCAAGATCGCACCTCCTCTCAGTAAAGAGTGAAATCGTAAATCGAAAGTGAAGATTTCAAGGTTGAATTATTCTACTGACCCATTAACTTCCGTCTCTTTTGCTGATACGGTGATATGCAAAAGGTGGCAGAAGAGGTGTCTAACTATATGGGGAGGGAGGATCTAAGGTGTTAAACAGATCCTCCTAGTCTCACAACCCGCCCAAAACGATCACAGAAATCAACTCTTCTGTTCTCATCCTTTGGCTGACCCTGGACCCCTTGAGTCCCCATGACTCAAAAACGATTATGGACAGCCCCTGACATAATAAGTGTAGGGAAAACTCCTTGAGCTACGTTATTTAAAATACCGATCGCCACTGCTGCCATCTATCGACAAAAACAACTTCCCTACAATTATGCATAGATAATTTCCTACGAGAATCTGTGAGACAGACCGATTCACTAAATGCCTCTTAATTCCATTCTTTGTGACTACCCGTGACGTCAGCGGTAATCAAAAGAAATCTTGTCGACATCCCGACATTTTTTTTATTATGCGTGACATGACGTCACATACATCATTTATTTTTCTTATCGTCCGTATTCCAGATGTCGCTGCAGTACACCTTATAGTATAGCCAAGTTCAGATTTTGTCAGAACAATGAAACTGCTATACATATTGGTACTGACAGATAGCACGATACCAGAATACAGTCCGTTGTCCGTCGAATCTAAGATATTCATCCGTCCGAATTTTTATTTTTATTTACCACATATAGATGAACGCACGAAGTCTTGCTTGTAGCGCTACAACATGCGTTGTGATGTAATATCTGCACTACAAATCAACTGTAGTAGTGTTCTTTCCAATTTTAAAAGTTTAATCTCTACGCCTTATTCGACCGCAGTATGACATCTGACACATACACGTATTCCTACATTGGTATCTCCTTTCCTTTATTTGACATAAGTGTCAGATACCAAAATGTAGTAATTTTACTTAAAGTACCTTCTTGCGACACCTTCCGCTACAATGTAGCGACACAAAATCCCAAGTGGGATATTGTCACAACGAGTTGAAATATATATTAAAGCTTGTAGATTATGCCTCTACGGCACTAAAATTAGTTTCTTTAGTCCCTTCGAATATGTTTAATAACATATTTCGTCCGTCCGAAGTATTTGTAGTAGTCAACCTTCTGAATTTCATTAGTTGATGTCAGCCAAATACGCAGCTACAATGTGCAGCTGAAACAATATGGAATTTCCATACGTCGGTATAGCAGATTATACCAATCTGCTATCATGAGTAGCAAAAAGGAAATGAGTTTCCTTGCTTTGCCGCAGCTACTTGCTCAAGAGTGGCAGTAGTTGTATGTCTCGCCATACTCCATTTTATAAAGGAACGTAGACGAAGAAAGAACTCCGCAACAGATTTCACTAAATACAAGTAATTTTTTTTTTACTGGGCCACGGCCATTATTATAGAATCAAATTCTTTTTGCAAAGAATAAGCAAAAGAATAATACACACATAAATTGAGGAAAGAAATCAAACCAGGTAAGAAATCGTTACGCAAAATACCTTGGAATTGAAAGACAATCGGTCTTTCGGTTTCAAGGAATATTCTCTGGCCACGCCGACACGATAGTAATTGGGTATATATATATATATTACTAGGTTCGGATTTTCTGCGAGGATTCATGGGTTTTTGACTCCCTCAACTATCAAGAAGGACCAGCGAGTCGATCCAGCATAATTTTTTTACCATCCTGAGTCCATAGGCAACAGGATTGCTCGCCAATTTCCAGACAACACGTGCCGCATAGCCAATTTTTGTACCATGTGCCACGTATATCCTGAATCCAGAGGAATAAATGCCTATTAAAGGAGTATATTTGGTGCTCCAGGGCACATCAAACGACTTATTTTTTTTTATTCTTGGCCAAATCCGCATCTCTGTGACGTAAGAGCCCCACCCCGTCAGAAACGATAGCTCCTCTTGCTGTGGAATTAAAAGCAAGGTCTACCAGCAACATCAATCGACGCCCCAAATCGCTCCTTGCACGGCGATAGAGGCGTCTATGAGGATTTTTTTTTACTACTAAATGCAGCGTGATACCGCACACACGTTGATCCGTTTCGGCTCGTCAGCGGCCACGCTCGCATTACGCAGCACGACATCTCCTAGGAGACTAGTGCATGATAATACATCCCTTCGTTGGACACCTCAACGGGGCTAGATTGAATGCCCTTATCTCGGATTTAATTCCATTGTGCTACTAGGATGTCTGGCGGGTGTTTGTACGCCGATGCCGGTCCATAACATTATAATCTTCGTGGGAGCAACTGTACCTCACCTCAGCCATCTTTTGGCGACATTATAGTCTTCGTGGGAGCAACTATACCCCTCCTCAGCCACCTTTTGGCGACATTATAATCTTCGTGGGACCAACTGTACCTCACCTCAGCCACCTTTTGGCGACATTATAATCTTCATGGGAGCAACTGTACCTCACCTCAGCCACCTTTTGGCTACATTATAATCTTCGTGGGAGCAACTATACCCCTCCTCAGCCACCTTTTGGCGACATTATAATCTTCGTGGGAGCAACTGTACCTCACCTCAGTTACTATTTGATATCTTCGTGGGAGCAACTTTACCCATGTCACCTTAGCTACATATAGCAACAAGTAGCAGTACTCAAGGTACCCAATTCAATCATTGTGTAAGCCAAAGGAGCGTTAACGCTCATCCGCATGTACGTCCTTGTCAACGGACGTGTTTATGCACACATTCAGCGTCTAACGTTGACGCCAAGCATTATTAACCACGGACGGTGGTTCATAGAGTCCACGTGTCAGAAGACCCAGTATTGAAGGCGTACCACGCCTATATTGCTTCTTATATATATATTATTTCTATACTTTGTGTATTCTTATTAAGTACTTCCAATGTTATAACTAGTGCATATAGTGCTGCGCGGAATCGAATTGCTAAATTTCAAAATTACTTACTCGACGTGTAGATATACTTTAGTATCGGAGTTTTCCTTACTTGTGATCGGCTTAAGATCGGTTTCTTATTAAAAGATCATGGCATTTATTATTAAAGCTCCCTAAAAATATATAATTCGCAGTGTAGTTTTGCACTAAAAATTATATATAGTGTCGATTTTATCGAACAAAAGTGCGTCTTAGAAGAGTATGAGCGGCATCTAACTGATGAGCCCACCGTTCATACTTGGGCGAAACGCACACAGGCCACGGATTTTGTTTTTATTTTATAATCTAAACAACCAACAAGGTACATGCTCGTGTTGAATTTAAAAGCAACAACTTTTGTTGTTGTTTTTTCTTTTAACTTTTTTCAATTGAATATTTTTTCTTTGAATTTTTTAATCATCTATTATTTGGCCAAACGAGCATGGCATTTATTAGGGTTTATGCTTTTTATAAAGCTCCCTAAGATATATAATTCGCAGTGTAGTTTTGCACTAAAAATTATATATAGTGTCGATTTTATCGAACAAAAGTGCGTCTTAGAAGAGTATGAGCGGCATCTAACTGATGAGCCCACCGTTCATACTTGGGCGAAACGCACACAGGCCACGGATTTTGTTTTTATTTTATAAAAGATTTTCACTGGAGCACTTGCTCCCAATATACGTTTTCTTTTTTTTATATATTTCGATATCACGGGAATAAATAGCAAATCGATACCACTATCTTCGTTTTAGCCGTTTATACTCGCGATTGATATCACTTTCCCAACGTGGTTTTTATCCTTTTGTTTTTGTGTTATCACGGAATTTTCTTTTTAATTTTCACTTTATGAGTTTTCACTTGGTCTTTTAGACCCAACCATCTCCTTTCGTGTCGGTAGCGACCATTTCCGTTCGCGTTTAAACGCCGCGTTCGCGTTTATTGCAAGAGAAGTCTATGGCTTCGCTCGCAGATTCTTCACTTGTATAGAACCTTTTATGATATTGTTTCATGTGTCATTGTTTATGTATCTGTAATTGCGAATATTACCTCTGCGTTTCACAACTTCGCACCTTGATAAAATTTGTCGCGTTACGATTTTACGAACTTTTCTTTTTTTGAAGCAAATGTGACCATAGTGGTTACGAGAATCTGAGCATTTTAAAGAAGAGTAAATACACTAATGTAATAAAGACATTGCAATACGGTACAGTAGATCACAATTACAAATCAATAGCTTTTATTTAACCCTTTTCAGCGTACCAGAAGTGCACTTCCGGACCAACGTTAAGTGGATATGATATTATTCATACTACCCCATTGGTAGAAGAGATAATATAATTCATGTTATTTTTTTTTTAATTATATTTACACCTTAATTACTTGATAAAACTATATTGCATTAATTTATCGAACCTGGTTTTTGAATGCGAATTGTATTCATATCCAGGGGGTATTTAACATATATACATTGATACCTTTTTACTCTGATTTTGTGTGTTTTGCTGAGAAAGATTCCCCTCGTATAAAATTTTTTTTGTTACCTTTTTCTCGTGTCGCATATCGCTTTCAGTTGTTCCGAACTATTCTGATACTTTTATTCAGAAAGCTTTCGTGTTGTTAGGATTAAGAGATTTGCGCGTTCTAAATATTTTGACTTTTAATGTACGCGAACGACTTTGAAGAATCTTTGAACATTTCCATAACGAAATATTTTTTTTTACCGTCGCGTATTACCTTGCTTAAGGCGCATTGAGCTGAGATAACTGTTATACTCGGTGAACATATATTAGCTTAGGAATAGCAATCACTTTAATGAACGTAGTTTTAAGCACTTTTTAGAGATTATCCTATAGAATCCAAGGATCAATAACTTCTTCCTTTTTTTTATTGAGTAGAGGTTCCATATGGTGAACCAAGGCTTTGAATATTGAAGACGATTTAAGATTAATAGACAGATGAGCATTTTGCCAAACTAAAAATTAACTTTCATGCAAAGCTCAATTCAATAGCGTATGGATTCAGAATTTATTTAAGATATTTTACATGTTATAAAACAAATGAAGATAATTGAAATTAATTATAAATCAAATTTAGATTGGATATCGAAGTGAAGTAAATAATACTTGTTAGATTTAAGATTCTTTTATTCAATAAATAATTCCAGAAATATTTTATAACGTATAAAAAAAAAAAATTTGCGATTTTCTTTCTATTTCTTTTGGAGCTAGAAGTATCTATCTTTAAAGCTTTGCAGATTAATTTTATGATGGAATAAGACATTTATAGGGAGGGTGGTAACCCTCCTGCCTTTTCATGGATGGAACATGGTGAAGTATGGTGTAGAGTATCATTGTTTTTTTTTTGATACAATTTCTTACGAGAATTAGGTTTTAGGTTCCGTTTAGGTCGTTACAGTATGACTTGAGTATAGAAGATAGCAAGCAGGCTTTTGCTTGCTAATTATGTTAAGGGGCTGCCCATCAATATATAACCGAGTCGTGGGGACTCGTAGGTCCGTAGGACAGCCAAGGCTGTTTCGGAGAGAGATGATTTTCTGAAGCAGATTGGATGGGTTGAGAGACCAGGGGGATCGTACGTCATCCTAGATCCTCCCTCCCCTCTGAGTTAGACACCTCCTCATCGTCTTATAGCATATCATCGTGGCAGCTATAGGATTAGATGACAATTATAACCTGCCACAGCGGCCTCGAATACCTAAGGTTAGCTGATAGTTTAGATACTTACGTGCAACGTTCAGTAGGGCTACTTTTACAAACCAAACAGGAATCTTCTTCTCTAACTACGTTTTCACTCAATAGAGAAAAAAAAGAGGTGCTATCTAAAATCGATTCTTATCTAACATCAATTCCGGTAGGTCTTGTCTTGGAAGACCATGAGGGCCATCAAGCGAATTAACATTTTTATTCGAACTCAACCACCGGAGTTCAACGGTCGGCAGGATAATAAGAGGTAACACCGGTTGTGTAGATCCCGGAGCAAGTGCCCACGGCCTGGCTGAGCTAGCTGTGGCATGGGTGCTGCCGGCCACCGCGACGGTCGATCTCAACCTCGACTCTACGTTGTCGCATGCCGTTCTTACCGGTCACTCGCTTTGAGTAACTGGCGAGAAAGGGGGCGTTGCCGGCATAGGGTTTCTTCCATCCCATAAGCACAGAAACAAGTACGATAGCTACATGCTTGGTCGCTAACTGAAGTAAGACCTCTGGTATTTGTTTGAAGTTTCGCGTTCTAAGAGAGCATCATAGTTCTAGCTACGTTCGTGGGGATTTAAGTAGGGTCCTTGGTTTTTAGGTGTGTACTGTGGTATACAAGGGCTGCAGGGTGAATATCTAGGACCTGCAGCGGATAGGCGTGGACATGCTATCAGATACGCTCCAGGCTGTTCTGCGGGACTTTGTAGTCAGAACCTGGAGGTATGCTGGTGGATGGTTCTCGCTTCTGTGATGGGGATGGAGATGAAATTGGAGGAATGGGGAGAGGAGTAGGCAGAGCGAGTAGCCGGGTTAGCGAAGTGTAAGTATGTCTTTTATAGGGGTGCTAGATACACCGATACACGGGCGAAGGTCGATGGAGTTGCTGTCCCTTGGCATAGGGATCAAGGATGTTCGGGGTGCTTGTTCCTTCCTGCTTCCTCTCTGGTTTGTGGTGTTGATGGGCGCTGGGGTTAGGTCTTGGATATCCATAGGGTGTTCGGGATAGATTCGAGTGTCTATCGGCAATTCTAAGGGAGTCGTGGGTTCTTCTTCTCTTTCTTTGTAATTTCATTCTTCTATTCATTAATTTTTACGTTAAGGTGATGTCTTGGATTCCTGATCGTGGGAGAGTAGAATGAGCATGTCTTCTGACCGGTGGTTGGAGCTTTTTGCCCGACGCACGTCAGCTGCAGAAGCTGGTTGTTCACTCAAACACGACCCAATTTGTTCCAATACAAACCAATTTTCACTTGTTGTTTATAGGATTACCCGTTTAAGGAGATTCCAGTATTTTCAGTAGACGCTAGGAAGTGATGGCATGTGACGGGACATGAAGCGCTAACCGTTAGTTGGTGTTTTTGTACCCGACGTACGTCTGCAGTAGCGTAATGTTACCTTCACATATCTGATCGACTTTTCATTTATGGAAGATACTTTTCCTCTAACCACCCGAACGCCGTAAATGTCGCAGAGTCTACACACACTAAAATTTTTCTTTTTTCTTTACATTTTTTTTTTTTTGAGTCGGTTACTTTACTAATCGAAACCACATATACACCTTGTTCCATAGAAAGGAGGGTTTTCACCTCCTGAATCTTTTATGACACACCAGATATTTAATTAAGTATATAGCATATCTTTTTTTTTTAAGACATATTGGATTATAGATGATTTTGGAATTTTCGTATATAGTTGGTAGGAAACGAAACAGTTTCTGAGTTTCTAGTAATTTCGTATTTGAGTTTCCGTCAATTGAGTCGAGACGTAAACTTCTCAATTGATGTGTAAGTTTGGGATAGTGCCCGCCTTTTAGATTTTTTTTTGAGATATTTTTGAGTATTTTGAGTTTCCGTCAATCAAGTCGAGACGTAACTTCTTGGTTGGACGTGTAGTTTTGGGATAGAGCCCGCCTTTTAGAGTCTTTATAGATTACAGTTAAATTTCTGAAAATTTTAAGTATTAGGTACAGATTAAGATTCTAAGTATCAATTAAGTATTATTAGCAATTTTCGAATTACCAGTATAAAGCTAAGCATATGTTTGAGAGCATAGTTAAGTATCAATCAATTTTTCTTTATTATCATTATTTCTTTATTATTTTTCTTTGAATTCTTCTTCCGTAATTATAGAACCTATTTTGTGAGGATATAGTCATCCGAACAAATACATGCTCTTAATATTAAGCACGTTTAGTTTTGTAAGAGATTTTTCTTTAAATTTTCCTTTTTTTTTAATTCACTAACAAATATCCGTTAGAGGTTTTTGCTCGCGGATTATTTGAATTTTCCCTTTCTGATTTCATCAGATCTACTTTCACTATACCAAGTAGTATCCGTTCGAAGAAATTCTTCACTGGCTACTGGATAGTTTGAATTTGAACTTACCGGATTTACTATTTAAATTGATTTGTATCAATAAATAACCTTTCGAGGAATTGCTCACGGTATATTTTTAATTTTTTTTTTACTTGACTTACCTTTTTGTTACTGTTGGTTACCTTATTCGAATCTTTGATTTACGCGTGCACCACGGTTTATCGGACTCCCTTACTGTCACAATCGAATGAACGGCTCAAGACCGAGACGAGAAGTCAAGAGTACTTACCTGTCGAAGTACAAAGATTTCGACATAGTGGCTCCTGGGAGATCGAAACCGAAGCCCGGTCACGTTCAAAACGACGTCGTGGAGGATCACTCTGAGGACGAAGACAGCGTAGTCGAGAATCAAGCAGGAGACAATACAGTCAATAGAAGTATTGTAGTAGACGACGATGAAGTAGCAAGAGCTGAAGAGCAATTGCGCAAGGATGCTGCTGAGCATTCAGCTTATATTCATTAAGTAGTCTCCGAGACCATCGAATTACACAGGGTCAACGATAGGAAATTTATGACGGAAGCGCTGGAGAAAAGTCACACACGTTTGCTTGACCAAGTAGCCCAACTACTGCAAAAACGAACGGTCAAAGCCACGCAACCTGTCGTCCCTCCTAAGTCTGTTGCTCCCCCTACAAGGCCGCTTGTTCCACCTAACGCTACTTCAACCCAGCAAGTCGCACGGCAAGTTAACTAAGCCAACCCAGACACTACACGTGTCGTTAACCATGATATCCTCTCTGGACCAGCCATGTCCAGAAATGTCCAGTCCGTATATAGACCTTTCAACGAGGATGAGGCAGATAGAATTACACCTCATTACGAGCCAACTAGAGTGCCACCTTTGTCGGATGTCAATCCGGCCCAAATGCCTCTAGGCCCCAAACTTAGACGAGTTCATGTCTCGTGTAAACGCTTTCAATTTTGACGACGAGTCCGCTCTTTCGCCACCCAGGCCACCACCCTCGAATGCCACTTCTTCGAACCGTGTTCATCCATTCCATAAATGGGGTTTGAAATTCGACGGGAAAAACATGTCTGTTGACGATTTCTTGTTCCGCCTGGGGTGCATACGCAATAGCTATAATGTGTCGTGGTATGAAATTACCGCAAACTTTTACCATTTTGTATCAGGTTCAGTGGAATCCTGGTACTGGGTTTATTTAAAAGGCAACAAACACACGACGTGGGAGGAATTGAAAACTGCTTTGGTAGAGCAGTACCGCAGTTTGGAAAGCGATACCGCGTTATTCCGCAAATTGTCCGATCGCAAGATGATGAATGGAGAGTCATTCAATGAGTTCTTCGACACCATTCAGTATTTAAATTCTAGTATGCGAGTTCCCAGACCTGAGAAGGAACTTGTGGAAATCATAAAAACAAATGTCCGTAGGCGCATGGGTGAACTCCTCATCACCTACAGTCTGTCTAGCTTAAGACAGCTAGCTTATTATTAGAGTTGGGTAGTTCCGGACCTAAATAGTTCCAGGAACCATGTCCTCTCTCGGATACAGTTCCACTCGTTCCACAAACTGAATTTAAACATGCCCATAGTTCCGACTACATAGACACAAAACAACAACGAGAAACAATACGAGAGCGAACATCGAACATGTCTCTGTTTGGTTACAAATTAAAATACACACGCATATTTGTTGCGAAATATTTCCAGCCAAAGCCAACACACGAATGAGAATGATAAAGTATAGCAGATACATACCGGAACGATACACTTAATACTTATACGTTAATCGGTCCGACTTCACATCATGCAAATAGTTCCATATTATGTATATCTTCTTCTAGCACATTGCCTCGAACATGTTTCTTTCCTATACTACATATTGCTAATTAGAAAGAATGCAAATACAATGCCAACAAAAGACATGGAACTTTTAAGGGAACTATGAACATGATAATGAGATCGGACCGGTTGACATTCAGTAGTTCCGAACATGAAGAAACTACAACAAATGCACTATACCTATACTCCATCCATGTCCATAGCTAGCAATACAAGTGGAACTACTAAGAAATGTTATAGGCAATGTGCTTGAAGAAGATATGGAACTACAGGAGGAACTATTTGCATGATGAGAGGTCGGACCAATTAACATTGCTTCGTAGTTCCACTCTTATACTAGGTATGATGAATATGGATTATAGTGCATTTGTTGTAGTTCTTTCATGTGCGGCTATACTCATACAAAGTTCCCTTAATAGTTCCGCGGACATGGTTCCAGGAACTAGTTCCGACCGAAAAAAGAACTGTTGCATGTCCGTTCCGCCTTTGGAACTGTTTTGCGCAACTCTACTTATTATTGTCGAGCTATTGAAAAAGCTCAATCTCAATACGAGAATGTCTGTCCGAATTTCGTGCCGAGCGCACAACGTCCACCTGCAAGGAGATTTGTCAACGAAATCATTGACGAACCTTGTCAGGAATTAACTGTGGCAATACCCTCTACAAGCGTTGAAGCTATCCAGAGAGACCGTATGCCACAGAAATGCTGGAACTGCCAAGTCTTTGGTCACAATTTTCGTGACTGTGCTAAACCAATAGACAAAGTATTTTGCTTCCGTTGCGGTTTAGCAGCTGAATATAGTCCGTCCTGTCCGAAGTGTTTAGCGGGAAACGAGAGGAGGAACAACCCAACATCCGGGGGGTTCGCTGCGAATAGATTTACCCGGAGTTCAAGTGTCTAGGCCGACAAAGCCTCTTGAACTTCCACAAATTAAAATTTTAAAACCGATTAAGAAATCCAATGAATTACCGAATAATGTTACAAATGATTGTAGAACAATCCCTACTTTGAATATTGAAACCAATCCTGAAACAAATTTGAATTTTAGAAATAAACCATTATACCGTAAGCCTTTCCATGAGAGACTGCGCAATTACAATGAAGTGCGAAGAATGATAGTCACCTTTCCAGAATTGTCCAAACGGATTTGTCGAGTAAGGGAACGCTTCCATCGGAAGCGGACTACTTACCGTAACATTGCGTCAGCAACTACAGGTCGAGAATCAAATGACCCACGTCCTTATGTGACGGTCGGGCTATTTGGTGACAGAGTTCTAGGTCTTCTCGATTCCGGGGCCAGCATAAGTTGCTTAGGCACCAATATATTGCCCTATTTGAAAGACAAAAATGTTGCGGTAAGGAAGGTAGAGACTACCATGTCCACGGCCGATGGACACAAGCAATCCATTGTGGGATTAATTACTACCCCAATCCAGTATAAAGGAGTGACTAAAGATATAGAATTGTATATCGTGCCGTCTTTGAGCCAACGTCTATATTTAGGCGTTGACTTCTGGCAGAAGTTCCAAATCGCGCCGAATTTAATTGCGGGTCTGTCAGGAATGACGACCGGTGGGCCAGATGAGAGACCCACCAACCAGATTAAGTTGAGTGATGAAGAGTCTAAACGACTAGAAGCAGTTGTTCGTAGATTTCCTTCTTCCGCAGTCAATGGGCTCGGGAAGACGAATCTAGTGCAACATTACATAGATACGGGTGATGCCGTACCTATAAAGCAAAGGTACTATCCCGTATCTCCAGCGATACAAACCCTTATGTATGCGGAGTTGGACCGCATGCTTTCGTTAGGAGTCATCGAGGAAAGTTCCAGCGCATGGAGTTCCCCAGTGGTGCTTGTACGCAAACCTGGTAAGAACCGATTGTGCTTGGACTTTCGGAAGGTGAACTCCGTAACAAAGAAGATGCACGCCCGATTGCGCATATTGAGGGGCTGCTAGCACGTCTGACAGAGACGTTATATTTCTAGCGTGGATCTGAAGGATGCGTTTTTGCTGGAGCAAAGTTCGAGGGAGAAGACCGCTTTTACGGTACCTGGCCGACCATTGTACCACTTTAAGGTCATTCCCTTCGGTCTATGTAATGCGGCACAAAGTTTGAGCTACCTGATGAGTCGCGTGATTCGATCAGGATTACGAGATCAAGTATTCGTATACTTGGACGATCTGTTGGTTGTATCGAAGAACTTCGACGAACATCTGGAGACGCTGGAAATAGTCGGAAAGTACTTGACTGACGCAGGACTGACGATTAACGTCGAGAAGTCGAAGTTTTGTTTTGATGAGCTTCGTTATCTCGGTTATAAGGTCGGTCAGGGTTGCTTGAAAGCTGATCCAGACAAGATCACGGCGATCACTAACTTCCCTTTACCAACCACAACTCGCCAAGTCCGCCGATTTCTCGGTATGGCAGGTTGGTATCGGCGTTTTGTTAAGGATTTCAGCACCCTAGCCGCACCCTTGACCGAGACATTGAAAAAGGGAAAAATCTTTAAAATGAGCCCAGAAGCTATTGAAGCTTTCCTGCAAATCAAGCAAGCTTTGACGTCAGCGCCTGTGTTAGTCAATCCAGACTTCTCCAAGGAGTTCATCATTCTCTGCGACGCATCCGCGACTGGCATCGGATATATACTCTGTCAGCGAGACGAATCCGGGGCGAAGCTGCCTATATACTACTTCTCTCGGAAACTGAATGCTGCACAGAGAAACTATTCGGTGACAGAGCGCGAGTGCTTAGCAGCTTTTGAAGGTATCCAAAAGTTCAGATCGTACGTTGAGGGATACCATTTTCGTGTGATTACAGACCATTCCAGCCTGAAATGGCTGATGACAATGAAAGATCCAACCGGAAGATTAGCGAGGTGGAGTATGCGTCTCCAAGGTTTCGATTTTGTGGTAGAGCATAGGAAAGGTACTTTGAATGTCGTGCCAGATGCTCTATCCAGAGCATATGAAGACGATGAGTTGACAGTGTCAGCTTTTCTTTCATGTCTACCACAGGTCGATGCCTCGGAGGTACTCCACATCGATCTTGATGATCCGTCCTTTAAGTCTGAGGGTTATCTGGATATCATCAGTCATATCAGGAAGGAACAATAACGATTACCCGACTTGAAAGTGTCAGAAGGCTATGTTTACAAACGCACTAAACATGCGGTTGGTAATCACTTGGCGGACGATCTAACTTGGAAGTTGTGGGTCCCATCAGAGATGACTGAATCTCTAATCTCATTGGCTCAGAATCCGCCGCGTGCTTCGCATGGTGGTGTGGTGAAGACAGTTTATCGGTTGAAAGACAGATTTTACTGGCCAGGTATGTACACGCAGGTTTAACTATACGTAGATCGATGTGAGACGTGCAAGACCAGTAAAGCAGCGAATATGACATTGCGAGCAGAGATCGGGAACAGTTTTGAAGTTGATAGGCCATTTCAGCATTTGTTTGTTGACTTTCTGGGGCCGTACCCCAGATCGAGATCTGGCAATGTTTATATAGTCATCGCGTTAGACCAATTAACGAAATTCGTTTTCATCAAGCCTCTGCGCAAGGCAACTGCCGCGAGCGTGGTCCGATTTCTGAAAGACGAAATATTCTTGATTTACGGAGTGCCCGAGAGTATCCTCTCTGATAATGGCACACAATTTGTTGGTAAGGAGTTTCAGAAATTTCTAGATGTTTTCGGGGTCAAACAGTACCGCACGGCAGTGTATGCTCCCCAGTCAAATGAAAGCGAACGTGTCAATCGTTCGATCCTTGCGGCCATCCGGTCATATGTCAATCCTCGACAAACGGATTGGGATGCCCATCTGTCTTCGATCAGTAGTGCTCTGCGCACGACGGTGCATTCAACTCTTTCCATGTCCCCATACGAAGCCCTGTTCGGACAACGTATGATAGAACATGGAGCAGAGAGAGTTGGGTGGACTGAACTGTTCGGAGATAAATTGGCTCCCCAAGGTCGCTAAGGTGAACATCGTTCATTCTTACCTGAAACAAGCACTAATAAAAACACATGAAGCTTATGAAAAGCAATACAACCTCCGTAGTAGGAATATAATGTTCAAAGTAGACGATGAGATTTATGCCAGAAATCATGTTCTAAACGATGCGACAAAACATCTGAGCGCCAAGTTGAGTCCTACATTTGCCATACTAAAGACTTGAAAAGATAAGACACCTGAAATACCCTAATACACCAGACTTTCACACTTTATTTACATTTTTGTTTTCTCAGTATCTGAGAATGTAAATATTTTACCAGACATGAAATACCGTACGTCACAGTACTACATTTCCTGAAATTGACTTTGTTTTTTTTTATGTTTGCCCGGCTCTCAGCATGAGACTCTTTGTTTTTTTTTTGTCCAAAATATTATTTGAGGACTACCTCAACATATGACTAAACGTCATACACCATAGTAATACTTCATGCTTTGAACCAAGCACCTGTTTTTTTTTTATCTTCTACCGACTATATGTAAAAGAGTCGCAGAACTTGTTTCGCACTAAATTGGATAAGATCCAGAATTCCAAAATTTTTTTTTTGCTAGGTAGTTGTCCTTTTCTTGGACTTTTGACGAAGTAATGTACTTCGCCGAAAATTCCAAGTTTTGTAGGGAAAACTCCTTGAGCTACGTTATTTAAAATACCGAGCGCCACTGCTGCCATCTATCGACAGAAAAAACTTCCCTACAATTATGCATAGATAATTTCCTACGAGAATCTGTGAGACAGGCCGATTCACTAAATGCCTCTTAATTCCATTCTTTGTGACTACCCGTGACGTCACCGGTAATCAAAAGAAATCTTGTCGACATCCCGAAATTTTTTTTATTATGCTTGACATGACGTCACAGACATGCAACTAGTAATAACAACGTGTGTGCTACACGCACCCATCATTTATTTTTCTTATCGTCCGTATTCCAGATGTCGCTGCAGTACACCTTATAGTATAGCCAAGTTCAGATTTTGTCAGAACAATGAAACTGCTATACATATTGGTACTGACAGATAGCACGATACCAGAATACAGTCCGTTGTCCGTCGAATCTAAGATATTAATCCGTCCGAATTTTTATATTGATTTACCACATATAGATGAACGCACGAAGTCTTGCTTGTAGCGCTACAACATGCGTTGTGATGTAATATCTGCACTACACATCAACTGTAGTAGTGTTCTTTCCAATTTTAAAAGTTTAATCTCTACGCCTTATTCGACCGCAGTATGACATCTGACACATACACGTATTCCTACATTGGTATCTCCCTTCCTTTATTTGACATAAGTGTCAGATACCAAAATGTAGTAATTTTACTTA
This sequence comes from Platycheirus albimanus, assembly GCA_916050605.2. Classification (NCBI taxonomy): domain Eukaryota; kingdom Metazoa; phylum Arthropoda; class Insecta; order Diptera; family Syrphidae; genus Platycheirus; species Platycheirus albimanus. Next base: position 326,038,805 of record OU696696.1, on the reverse strand, counting down.
AAGTACCTTCTTGCGACACCTTCCGCTACAACGTAGCGACACAAAATCCCAAGTGGGATATTGTCACAACGAGTTGAAATATATATTAAAGCTTGTAGATTATGCCTCTACGGCACTAAAATTAGTTTCTTTAGTCCCTTCGAATATGTGTAATAACATATTTCGTCCGTCCGAAGTATTTGTAGTAGTCAACCTTCTGAATTTCATTAGTTGATGTCAGCCAAATACGCAGCTACAATGTGCAGCTGAAACAATATGGAATTTCCATACGTCGGTATAGCAGATTCGCACATGAGTAGCAAAAAGGAAATGAGTTTCCTTGCTTTGCCGCAGCTACTTGCTCAAGAGTGGCAGTAGTTGTATGTCTCGCCATACTCCATTTTATAAAGGAACGTAGACGAAGAAAGAACTCCGCAACAGATTTCACTAAGTACAAGTAATTTTTTTTTTACTGGGCCACGGCCATTATTATAGAATCAAATTCTTTTTGCAAAGAATAAGCAAAAGAATAATGCACACATAAATTGAGGAAAGAAATCAAACCAGGTAAGAAATCGTTACGCAAAATACCTTGGAATTGAAAGACAATCGGTCTTTCGGTTTCAAGGAATATTCCCTGGCCACGCCGACACGATAGTAATTGGATATATATATATTACTAGGTTCGGATTTTCTGCGAGGATTCATGGGTTTTTGACTCTCAACTATCAAGAAAGACCGGCGAGTCGATCCAGCATAATTTTTTTACCATCCTGAGTCCATAGGCGACAGGATTGCTCGCCAATTTCCAGACAACACGTGCCGCATAGCCAATTTTTGTAACATGTGCCACGTATATCCTGAATCCAGAGGAATAAATGCCTATTAAAGGAGTATATTTGGTGCTCCAGGGCACATCAAACGACTTATTTTTTTTTTTATTCTTGGCCAAATCCGCATCTCTGTGACGTAAGAGCCCCACCCCGTCAGAAACGATAGCTCCTCTTGCTGTGGAATTAAAAGCAAGGTCTACCAGCAACATCAATCGACGCCCGAAATCGCTCCTTGGACGGCGATAGAGGCGTCTATGAGGATTTTTTTTTTACTACTAAATGCAGCGTGATACCGCACAGACGTTGATCCGTTTCCCTCAGCCACCTTTTGGCGACATTATAATCTTCGTGGGAGCAACTGTACCTCACCTCAGCCACCTTTTGGCGACATTATAATCTTCGTGGGAGCAACTGTACCTCACCTCAGCCACCTTTTGGCGACATTATAATCTTCGTGGGAGCAACTGTACCTCACCTCAGTTACTTTTTGATATCGATACAATCTTCGTGGGAGCAACTTTACCCATGTCACCTTAGCTACATATAGCAACAAGTAGCAGTACTCAAGGTAACCAATTCAATTTATATTCAATTGTGTAAACCAAAGGAGCGTTAACGCTCATCCGCATGTACGTCCTTGCCAACGGACGTGTTTATGCACACATTCAGCGTCTAACGTCGACGCCAAGCATTATCAACCACGGACGGTGGTTCATAGAGTCCACGTGTCAGAAGACCCAGTATTGAAGGCGTACCACGCCTATATTGCTTCTTATATATATATTATTTCTATACTTTGTGTATTCTTATTAAGTACTTCCAATGTTATAACTAGTGCATATAGTGTTGCGCGGAATCGAATTGCTAAATTTCAAAATTACTTCCTCGACGTGTAGATATACTTTAGTATCGGAGTTTTCTTTACTTGTGATCGGCTTAAGATCGGTTTCTTATTAAAAAATTTTCACTGAAGCCCTTGCTCCCAATATACATTTTCCTTTTTTTATGTATTTCGATATCACGGGAATAAATAGCAAATCGTTACCACTATCTTCGTTTTAGCCGTTTATACTCGCGATTGATATCACTTTCCCAACGTGGTTTTTATCCTTTTGTTTTTGTGTTATCACGGAATTTTCTTTTTAATTTTCACTTTATGAGTTTTCACTTGGTCTTTTAGACCCAACCATCTCCTTTCGTGTCGGTAGCGACCATTTCCGTTCGCGTTTAAACGCAGCGTTCGCGTTTATTGCAAGAGCAGTCTATGGCTTCGCTCGCAGATTCATCACTTGTATAGAACCTTTTATGATATTGTTTCATGTGTCATTGTTTATGTATCTTTAATTGCGAATATTACCTCTGCGTTTCACAACTTCGCACCTTGATAAAATTTGTCGCGTTACGATTTTACGAACTATCCTTTTTTTGAAGCAAATGTGACCATAGTGGTTACGAGAGTCTGAGCATTTTAAAGAAGAGTAAATACACTAATGTAATAAAGACATTGCAATACGGTACAGTAGATCACAATTACAAATCAATAGCTTTTATTTAACCCTTTTCAGCGTACCAGAAGTGCACTTCCGGACCAACGTTAAGTGGATATTATATTATTCTTACTACCCCATTGGTAGAAGAGATAATATAATTCATGTTATTTTTTTTTTAATTATATTTACACCTTAATTACTTGATAAGACTATATTGCATTAATTTATTTATATTTTGTATTTTGTATTTTATTTATCTCAAATCGCTTACAAAGTACGTCTTATAAATTGTTGCAAGCCTTTATAATAGTATTTAAGAATAGAAAACAGTTAATTAAATGATTTAAAATTATATAAAATATGTAAAAATATGTTATATAAAAATATGTAAACTCCTACCTTTCAATGATTTGCCAAATAAGTGAACACTAAACTTTTAAATCTTCTTGAACTTCTGATACCTCTCATCGCGATTGGCAGGGAGTTCCAAAGGCGTATAACATGAATAAAGAATTGACGCTGAGTAGTAAGATTGGCAACACTGCTGTTAAAGAGAATAGTTCAAGTTTCGTATCGCTCGTTTAAATTTTTAATATTTAATACTTTTTACATTAAAATAAATATCAAAATTTAACTTGCTGTAAGATCACTATCAATTACACGGATACAAATTAAAATTTCAAGGTCACAATAGTCACTAAGCTGTAAAATATAAATTTTAAATTTGAAACAAATGTCACATGACTGACAACAAAAGAAAAATTCACGAAACTTCACCAGAAGAATTACGAATTAGTGAATCAAATACGCACAGATTAAATAAAGTTTTCAAATATAACCGCAAAATGGCTATGACACAATCGGATTTTAATCAAATCAAGGGTATCATTGATAGTTCTCTACAAATGGCCATATCCAATCTGGCAACAAAAGATGACATAAGTAAGATGAACTTGGAAATCGATCATCTGCGACAAGAAAACCGAGAGTTATCCAATCAAATTCAAATGTTTGAAAACCGCTGCTGTGCTTTAGAAGAAGAACTCGAACTACAAAGTCGTGAAATTCGTGGAAAAAATCTTGTTTTTTCGATGCCCATCAACACCAATAATCCACAAGAAACAATTGAAAGCATAACCCAACTTTTGCTGGATAATGAAGCACCCCAAATGCCAAAAGCTGTCAAACTCAGTGAAAGCAATAACATAATCAAGCTTAAACTAAACACGGGCTCAAATGAAATTGCTATGAAAATGCTAAAAAATACAAAAAAGCTAAAAGGCACGGGTGTTTATATACAACATGATCGAAGTAAGCAATCGCAACTTAAAAACCGAATTTTACTTGGCTATAGAAAAGCAATCAAAACATGTAATACAATTGAAAAAATATTGATTAAAAATAATACACTTATAATTGGTGATAAAAAATTTTATTTGAACAAAAGCAACATTTTAAAATATCAAAACAAAAACGGAGAAGCAGAATTACAAAATATGTTCAACTCTAGACCATCATCAAGAAATAAATGTAAGGGAACAACAGATGTCACCAGGGATGGCAAACAAATATCAACATCAAAATTGTAATAGATTTAATAGAAACTGAAATTCAGAAGCCGTCAGCCAAAATAATATTAAAATTAATCTTAAAATTATTTCATACAATATATCAGGGTTAAACAATAAACTTATATTTGTAGATTTCTTTAATTACATTAAAAAATTTGATATATTTTTATTATTTGAAACGCATGTTACAAAAGAAAACTTTATTAAATTTGAAAAATATTTTATTGGGTATAAGCTTACGTGGGTAGAGGCAATTAAATCTTCAGTTAAAGGTCGTGCAAGTGGAGGCACTCTGTATGGGATACGAACTTCACTACTAAATGCATTCATATTTGACGAATGTGAAGGAACAACAATTATAAAATGTGTGAAGGAGAGGAATATGTGTATCGTACCTTGTTACTTGAATTGCAATCATTGGAGAACTGATTTTGAAAGACTGTATAATACGATTCAAATTCTAGATAACAACAGCACACTTATCATTGGCGACTGTAATGCAAGAATAGGCGATAATCAAATAAAAGTAGCAAATAATATATCAAATCCTTCGATATCTTCCAACGAAAGAAACTCAGCTGACATCGTGTGCAATAAAAACGGAGTCGAATTGCTACAGCTGTTTCAAATGCATGGTTTTACAATTCTTAATGGATGTACATTAGGAGATAAAGAAGGTCACTTCACCTTCATTGGCCACAGGGTAAATCTGTGATCGACCTTTGCGCTGTAAATGATAAATGGATTGATCGAGTCAGCAGATTTGATGTTGAGTGTAAGACTTTCTCGGACCACATGCCCATAGTTGTGGAATTTGTAAACCAAGCGCCATCTACCGGAGAAAATCTTAAACTTCTTCCTCGGCTTTGTTGGAAAAATGATCGGAAAAATTCGTTTCAGCGAAATTTAGATAATTTTTTAACCAACGACTTGTCAACGGAATCCACGGAAGTTCTCTCAAATCAGCTTACTGAGTGTATTAGAAATTCTACTCCAAACAAAACTTTAGACCAGAATTCATCATTTAAACAGGAATGGTTTGACAAGGAATGCTGGAAAGCAAGAATAAAATCGTTCTCCATTTTACGCGCAATTCGTTCCTCAAACAACCAACACCTTAGGATTTGGTACATTGAAGCGAAAACAAATTACAAAAACTTATGTCGTCAAAAGAAAACTGAATTTGAAAACCAACAGGCACTCCTATTAGGACAAACACGAAACTCCAAGGACTTTTGGAAGATTGCGAGGCTAATCAACGGAATGAGTTATAAAATCGGCACTAGTGTATCAGCCGAATCACTAGCAAACCACTTTAAGCTTCTCCTCTCAAATAACTATAATCTGATTTTCTCATACGCAGAACCTTTATGCATTGATGAATCGTTAGACAGCGACATCTCTATCGACGAAATACAATCTGTGTTGTTAAAAGCGCAAAATGGAAAGGCGCCTGGTGAGGACGGCATCCCTTATGAGTTTTTCAAAAATTCAACACACAGGTTCTGTAATAATTTACAAACCCTGTACAACAAAATTTTGTCAACGGCAAGCATTCCCTCTGCGTTCAGGAAATCTGTGATCTTTCCGATCCACAAAAAAGGACCCTTAGACATTGTAGAAAATTATAGAGGAATTTCCTTCATGAATGCTATATCAAAAATTTTCTGCGGTGTTATGGTTGGCAGGCTCGAGAAATGGATTGAAAGGAAAAACATTCTGTCTGAACTCCAAGCGGGCTTTCGAAAGAATTACTCTACAATTGATCAAATATTTAATCTAACATCTATTGTTAAAGCATTCCAAGCTAGGAACAAAAAAGTATACTCTTTCTTTGTTGATTTCAAAGCTGCCTTCGACCTTATTAACAGAGATGCTCTTTTCTACAAAATGTTCCAACTTGGCATATCGTCAAAGTTCATCAAAGTGATCAGAGAAATGTACACGGATACTAAAGCAGCAGTTTGGGATGGTACAACGTACTCGGAGTGGTTTGGTACTAATTCTGGTGTAAAACAAGGCTGTCTTCTCAGTGCATTATTGTTCTCGCTCTTTTTAAACGACGTAGTAGATGATCTACCCGGTGGAGTCAGAATTGCGGGTTGTACAGTCAATGTGTTACTCTATGCAGATGACCTTGTCATACTCTCCGAATCACCTGAGCAGATGCAATTAATGATAAATCGTTTATCAAGCTATTGTAAGAGATGGGATCTATCAATTAATACAGAAAAATCAAAAATGATGGTCTTCGAGCGGCATTCACGAACACATAATGAGAGACGGTGGTATTATGACGGACAACTTCTCGAAACCGTTAAAGAGGTAAAATACCTAGGAGTGAAACTTAGTTCAACTTTTAGTTTCAAGAACCACTTAACCGAGAAAAGTAGTAGCTCACAAAGCTTAATTAATCTAACTTGGAAAAATGTTTTTTCAAACAAAAGAATTGCTTTATCCGCTAAACACAAAATATTTAATTCGGTTGTTAAATCAACCCTTTGCTACGCCTCGCAAGTTTGGGGTACAGATGAGTACGAGAAAATAGAAATATTTCAAAGGAATTTTCTGAAAAAACTATTTAACCTACCACAAAATACACCAAATTATTGTATATTCTTAGAAACTGGTCTTCCAAAACTCCTAACGTACACTCTCAAGTCTCAAGCTGACTTCATAATTAAGCTTTGCAGTCATTATGAAGAATCTCGACTTTCGAAAAAACTGTTTTTGTATGAGTTGAGGAATAAAGACTGGTGGTATAAAAAATGGCAGACTATTGGTAACGCTTGTGGTGTAAACCTTATAATTGACACTAACAACTCAGGCAATTTGAAAGAAAACCTCTACAACATTATTCAGAGGAATGATGACGCAACTCGTGATATGTTCATCCTAAAGGCTCGAGAGTCCGATAGCAGAGTCTTATACAGCCAATTGAATTTCAATCTAAAACAAAGGAACTACTTCCATGATTCGTTGAGCTATGATGAAATATCTATAATCTTCAAAGCAAGGTGTGAGGTCCTAAACCTCAATGGCAATCCCTATAATGGAAGCTTTGATCAATTCTGCTCGCTGTGCAACCTAAAATCGAAAGAAGATTGCTATCATATTATTAGTATATGTCCCATATTCAGACCGCAAAGAATTATGTATTTTGGTAAACCCACTTTAACATTACAAGAATCAGAACAACTTCTAAACGAGTGTGAATGGAAAACACTAAGCAATTTCTTGAAAACAGTTTACAATTACAGAAAGTTGTTAATATCTGAATACGCTTAAATATTTTTGTCATTTTGAATTTATTGAAAATTTAATTTCATTTACTTATACAATTAAAATATAAATTTGCCAATCAGGCTGACGGTTAAGCCATAGCTTTAAGATTCAAATTTTGTAATAAACCATTGTATTTAATTGTTAATAAATGAATACCTTACTTACTTACTTACTTTACTTAGTAAGATATTTAAATCGAGGTAGTATAAGAGCGAAAGACCTTGTAGATTGGGGGAAATTCAGCCTACTGTATAAGTAATCCGGTTGCTCGGTTTGAATGTTTAGATGCAGGTAACTTAGTGAACGTAGCTTTAATAAACTATCTAGGCTACAACCGCAAATCTGTTTAGAAAAAGAAGAAACATGGTCATATCGGCGAAGATTATATACGTAGCGAGCAATATTGTTATAGACAACATTTAGTTTGCGGCTATCCGCGTAGTCCAAGTCACAGAAAATTTCACAGCCATACATTAAAACAGGAAGTAAAAGACTTTTTGCTAGTAGGAGTTTGGTTTGTTTAGGAATAAAACTTTGAGTTACCCGAACTACGCGGAGGCTTCCATAAACCTTTCCTATTGCACTATTTAGATGGTTATTCCATGTAAGGGTACGATTGAAAACCATTCCTAGATTTCTGCCGGTACATACATAATCAATAGTCTTATCCTCTAGCATCAGTGGTCTTAAGGTTGATATATCAAACGTTTTACGATATATAGGTAAGGCTTTCGACTTGGCGGGATTTAAGCGTAGGTAATTTTCTTGGACCAACGTGAGATGAGTAGTAAATCCTCGTTCATTAAAGCAACTGCTTCATTTTTCGCCGGTAGAGGTCGATTGATGAAAAGTTGCACATCGTCAGCATATAGATGAATTTGGCAGTTCTTTATAATAAGTGGAAGTTCATTGATATACAACGAAAAAAGAATTGGCCCAAGTATAGACCCTTGTGGCACACCGGTCAGGACATTCATCAAGCTGGATGAGCGACCATTTGCGATAACACATTGTTGTCTCCCACTGAGATACGAAAGAATCAATTTACTTGACTCTCTAGTAAACCCATATAAGTTTTGCAACTTCTTACATAAAATTGAATGGTTGACAGTGTCAAAAGCCTTTGTAAAGTCTAGGAGAGTTAAAAGTGATATGTGGTCCTTATCCATTGCAGTTCTTATTTCATCAGTTACTAAAAGTAAGGCGGACTTGCAACTCCTTTGCGGACGAAAACCAGATTGGCAGGTACTTAACAAGTTATTGGATGTCAGATAGTTTTGTATCTGCTTGAAGATGGCTTTTTCAAAAACCTTTGAAAGGAACGGTAGAATGGCTATCGGTCGGTATTCTGTAACTATACCTGTACTTTTCTTAGGAATGGGAATGATTTTAGCTTTCTTCCATGCAACAGGAAAATCAGAGGTTGTCAAAATGAAGTTAAATATGTGAGTTATAAAGCCCAGTAAGAACGGAAGTAACAGCTTAATAAATTTAGGGCTTATCAAGTCGAGACCAATAGCATTCGATTTTGCACTAACAATATCTTCCTCTTCTTGTCTTACAAAAGTGAAAGCGCTGTTGACAAGAGCCGATTCATCCTCACTCAATAATCTACTTGGGATTGCCTCAATTGAGGACTGAGACATGGAGGTAAATATCTTGTTGAGAGCATCACAGTCAATATCGTCAGGTACTGCTTGGGATTTTTTCCCAATACCGAATTCCCGCAGGCTTTTCCATACGCTTTTGCTGCAATTGGAAGTACCAATTTTTTCTTCATAATAACGCATCTTAGCTGATCTTATCATTCTGACTACTTGATTTCGAAGTCTGCAATAGGTTTGGTGAAAATAGTCAACCCTATATCGTCTCCATTGACTGTAGGCGGCATCTCTACGTGACATCACAGCAGAAATGTCGCCATTCAGCCACGGTGGAGACTTATGTTTCACGAGACAGGTTTTCACAGGAACATGCAAATCAAATAAAGAATTTATGTTATGTTCTAAAAAAGTAATCTGCTGGTTTACATTTTGCATAAGATAAAGTGAATTCCAGTCTATGTTGTTAAAGTCCCGCAACAGGTCAGACACGTTTATATTTTTAAACTCACGATATTGAAAACTTTGTAGATCAACCTGACAAGCAATATCTAAGCAAGTAAAGATTAAGTCGTGTTTGGAAAAACCGGGTGCTTGAAGCTGACTGTAAAGCAAAACCTTTTCGACATCACTACTCAAATATAAGTCTAGTAGGGAACAAGATAAATCGGTAAAGTGAGTGGGTGAAGATATATTTATGGATTTAAGATTGAGGGCCTCAAAAGTATTTAGAAAACTTTCAGATGAACGCCTATCTAACAAATTACAATTAAAGTCACCACATAATAAAGTGTGAGAATAAGAGCAAGTAATTGACTCAAGCAAAGTAACCAACGGTATAGTGCTTACGTTATTGTATGGTCTGTAAACCGATCCAACCAAAACGTTGTCAGAGCCACATTTAACACTGATGAATAGGTATTCCAAAGGGTACCCGTCTTTATCGAACCTGGTTTTTGAATGCGAATTGTATTCATATCCAGGGGGTATTTAACATTGATACCTTTTTACTCTGATTTTGTGTGTTTTGCTGAGAAAGATTCCCCTCGTATAAAATTTTTTTTTTGTTACCTTTTTCTCGTGTCGCATATCGCTTTCAGTTGTTCCGAGCTATTCTGATACTTTAATTCAGAAAGCTTTCGTGTTGTGTATTTTTCTGTTAGGATTAAGAGATTTGCGCGTTCTAAATATTTTGACTTTTAATGTACGTGAACGACTTTGAAGAATCTTTGAACATTTCCATAACGAAATATTTTTTTTTACCGTCGCGTATTACCTTGCTTAAGGCGCATTGAGCTGAGATAACTGTTATACTCGGTGAATATATATTAGCTTAGGAATAGCAATCACTTTAATGAACGTAGTTTTAAGCACTTTTTAGAGATTATCCTATAGAATCCAAGGATCAATAACTTCTTCCTTTTTTTTATTGAGTAGAGGTTCCATATGGTGAACCAAGGCTTTGAATATTGAAGACGATTAAAGATTTATAGGCAGATGAGCATTTTGCCAAACTAAAAATTAACTTTCATGTAAAGCTCAATTCAATAGCGTATGGATTCAGAATTTATTTAAGATATTTTACATGTTATAAAACAAATGAGATAATTGAAATTAATTATAAATCAAATTTAGATTGGATATCGAAGTGAAGTAAATAATACTTGTTAGATTTAAGACTCTTTTATTCAATAAATAATTCCAGAAATATTTTATAACGTATAAAAAAAAAAATTGCGATTATCTTTCTATTTCTTTTGGAGCTAGAAGTATCTATCTTTAAAGCTTTGCAGATTAATTTTATGATGGAGTAAGACATTTATAGGGAGGGTGGTTACCCTCATGCCTTTTTATGGATGGAACAGTCTCAGATCCCAGAGCAAGTGCCCACGGCCTGGCTGAGCTAGCTGTGGCATGGGTGCTGCCGGCCACCGCGACGGTCGATCTCAACCTCGACTCTACGTTGTCGCATGCCGTTCTTACCGGTCACTCGCTTTGAGTAACTGGCGAGAAAGGGGGCGTTGCCGACAGAAACAAGTACGATAGCTAGATGCTTGGTCGCTAACTGGAGTAAGACCTCTGGTATTTGTTTGAAGTTTCGCGTTCTAAGAGAGCATCATAGGTCTAGCTACGTTCGTGGGGATTTAAGTAGGGTCCTTGGTTTTTAGGTGTGTACTGTGGTATACAAGGGCTGCAGGGTGAACATCTAGGACCTGCAGCGGATAGGCGTGGACATGCTATCAGATACGCTCCAGGCTGTTCTGCGGGACTTTGTAGTCAGAACCTGGAGGTATGCTGGTGGATGGTTCTCGCTTCTGTGATGGGGATGGAGATGAAATTGGAGGAATGGGGACAGGAGTAGGGAGAGCGAGTAGCCGGGTTAGCGAAGTGTAAGTATGTCTTTTATAGGGGTGCTAGATACACCGATACACGGGCGAAGGTCGATGGAGTTGCTGTCCCTTGGCATAGGGATCAAGGATGTTCGGGGTGCTTGTTTCTTCCTGCTTCCTCTCTGGTTTGTGGTGTTGATGGGCGCTGGGGTTAAGTCTTGGATATCCATAGGGTGTTGGGGATAGATTCGAGTGTCTATTGGCAATTCTAAGGGAGTCGTGGGTTCTTCTTCTCTTTCTTTGTAATTTCATTCTTCTTTTCATTAATTTTTACGTTACATAAGCAAGCAGAAAAAAAAACTGCTCGCCTAAAACTCTATTCTACCTATAACATGATCTCTATCATCTAAAACTAAATAAGTATCGACGTTGTACCAAACTACAACCTCCAAAAGAAAACTAAACACACACCAACTTACTCCATCAAAAGGGTTTGTGAGGGTTACCACCCTCCCTACGATTATCTTAAACTGCCATCCTGAAAAACCTGTAAGTCTTCAAACAAAATTCAAGAAATAAATCAGCCACGAAAGTTTCAGAAAACGTTACAACTATTTGTCTTATTTATTAAAAGTATTCAAAAAAAAAGAAAACTTACAGTCACTAGCTTATATACCTATATAACACTAATCTATGGTTCTAAAGAAAAATCTTCAATGATTTTTACTTAAATGTCTTACAGTATCGTTATTAATTTTATATGGGGTTTTTACAAAACCGACATGACTCAAAAACTTTAAGAAGTTTAATTATTTGCGCTTTCTTTTTATGGGCTCTTAAAAGCTAAACAAATGTTAATACTTTCTTTCTTATATACTAAAGGGAAAGTCCGAGTATGATGAAGGGTGAAATATTATTATCATTAAGTTCAAGTGAATTCAGAATAAAAAGTCAAAAAAAAAGTTTACTATACCATACGCGGATGGTAGGCTAGTATCTTGAACCGAATATATGTAATTTCGAACTTCCAATTCTTTGTACCGCGGCGTTAGAATATTCGCAAAACTTTGTTGCGTAATTATCGAACAAAATAAATTCGCAAAAATAAAATTTCTACCGAAAGATATGAAAAGAAATCTTCATTAAACTCTTCGGTTCCTACCGCGAAATATTTCAAATAAAAGGAAAATGTTATGCGCAAACAAAATGACACTAAACAAAGAGTAAAACAGGACAAATTATAGCGAGAAGATAAAGGTTTCCCACCCAAAGACGTTATTTAAGTCAACTGTATCAAAGATAAAATGTACCAGTAAGAGTCTAATTCGGCTTCGTACATATAATCGATTGCAATATTTATGTCAATATAGTGTAAATCAAATGTAAATATATATATAAAAATCAATATAGCAATTTATCAAAGCGAGACTCCTACCAATAGGGTAGTTTGAATCGCAATAATTCACTTTGCGTCGTTCCGGAAGTGCACTTCTGAAAGTCCCTGTGAAAAGTTATTAATATATATACGTTATGATCAAGCTATTATTAGCACTATATTTTAATATGTTCGCTCAAATCGCTTAACTAACTTGAGCTAAGGTAAACGCGTGTCTTGGTATTATTTATTGATTGCCTGCGATAAAAATGGATCTATTAATGACACGAAATGTCGGGCGTATGGGATTATCGCGTTTAAAAGACGCGCCCCGAAGGACAATACGTAACAAGAAAGAAACAGGATCAATACAAAAAGAAAACAAGTGAGTATTAAAAGTAAGTGAGTTAGTGAGAGTGTAAAAGATTAAAGCCAATGGCATAAAAGTATCTTCGAGTACCGACGCGGCGTTAAATCGCGTTATAAGTTGGTCGCTACCGACACCAAAAAAAAAAAGGAAACTATCGCGTAGACCAAGCGAGGATTTATGCAACTGTGAAAGCCGGTTGCAATAAGAAAAAAAACAAACGTCATTTGTAGGTTCTTGAATACTATGGTCCCTTGGTGACAGTGGAGATTGAGACGATTCGGTTTGCGCGTATCGAAGGAAACCCTGTACGATCGGATTAAACAATGATGTTTTGTTGATTAATACAAAAAAAAATCGCGAACTCACATCACTTGTAACACCCGAATTCAACAAGACGCAAATTCTTTGAAGACACGGATTAATTCAAAAAGAAAAGTACAAATCTCACTTTCCATGTGCAATGTCGATACCAATGCACCTCAAAAAAAAAAATAAGATTCAATAATGCTTAATAAGTCATATAATATAAATATACACCTACTATGCATGCGCTTGCGTGGAGGAGGCGTTAGGTCCTCGCACAGGATTTTCATATATTGTATACAAAATCAAATTGAATATGAACCCACCGTCCGTGGTTGACTGACTTTGGTCGTCAGCGTTAACCGCTACGTCGTTCGCAGAGTGGATCAAGTATATAGATCCGATGAATATAAATCAATGGAGTGGTACGAGCTTATTTACTCCCACTCAGGACACAATCAAGAACAAATATATATACTTTAAGGTTACCTGGATCTTATTAGGTTTAGATATACTTCAAATAATACACAATTAATATTTAGCTGGAACTGCTGCTCCGGTGAACGGATATAGATGATGTTTCAGCTACTTCCCACGTTGCTCCAACAGAGAATCTACTGTGGAGTTGGTGATTTGATGGGGACTGGCATCCGTGTACTTGCACGCGCCAAACATCCGATGTATACAAATTAGAGTTGGACTTAGCAGCCAGTAAGGAGTATGAACATCCAGTACTTGTTGTAATACACGTTGGGCCTAGAAGCCATTGATGCACCAAGGAGTGTCCGCGTGACACAATACGCGTGGTTGAAAATAAAAATTCCAAAAGTAGTGATTGGATTCCCAATAAGTGGACGTGGTCGCTGACGGGCCGGCGAGCGGATCGACGTCAGACGAACGCACGTGGGTAGCTCGCCTAGAGATCGGGCGAGATCCTCAACGCTGCGCAAGAACGTGCGTAGCCGTGGCTTGCATGTGTTCGGTCAATAAAAATAGTTTTGACCGCTTCCCAGTAATTGCACAAATAGTGTATGTTAAAGAATATATTTCTATATATATATGTGATTGAACACATGATGACTCTGCACACGTGGACAGAATTACATGTGGAGTATGTAAATCCACAAAGAAAAGGTGGTGTGGAAAATCCTTTCCAAGTAAAATCGTAGATGATGAATCAATGTTGATAACGAAAAAAAACATCCACTGAAAATGGGCGCAGCCTCGCCTGCCCTATCCAATTGGGGATACCAAATGCTCCTACAAAATGATTATTCCTACAAGCGAGAAGAAGGAACGTAGCTACAACGTGTTTCCATGTCGCCATTGAAATTTTCAATTGTCGGAGCAAAAAAAAAAATCTGCTCCGATAATCTATTTCGAATAAACCAATCTTACCTGGAGAATGTAGTGATAAATCCATTATAGGGTGGAATTATCTAATTGCACATGCAATTTAAAGGAATTCAAAGTAAAAATTAGTGTTGGGCGCGGTTCAGCTGCGTAAAAATAATACACGTTCTGGTGCGGAGATGTTCCTCTGATAATGTCTGTCTTCAAAATGAAGAATGCAGACGCAGTTGGGTTCCACACTAGTCGGCACCAATCAGACAGCGCCGTACTTCCAGTCATATTTCACTTTCCAGAATGCCGTTCCAGTTAACCTAGTGAGTTAGATGGGCCGAAGTAACGAATGTTAACGTTCGGTTCACACTACGTTACTTCTGCCATGACATGAATTACACATAATATAATATGTGTTATGGCAAATATTTGAATGTAATGATATAACTCGAGGTTACGATTACACTAGGGGATCGGAATTCTGTTTGGTGGCTAATATTTTGGTGGCATAACTGTTGAATTGTGATGACATTACAGAGTAACTAATTAACTGTCACTCTTGTCAGTTCTAAGAGATAGCATACTTGACAAATCTAGTAAAATTTTTATTTCTTTTTCAAGTTAATATATATTTTCAGATAATGGAAACCTCGTATGACATGGACTTAGATGGTTATGACATGATGCCTGTTTTGTATCATCTGGTAAGTATCTGTCATTATTTTATTTCTCGAACAGAGCGTCTGACAGTTTTGGACGAAAAAGATAGGTATCAGATTTTCAGCTTTTTATAGTGTGTTATAGCACAGAATAAGGGTTCAACTTATTGTTGTCTTATGGTTGGTGTCTATTCCATACAATATCTAGTCACTTAGGTCATGTTCCTGGGCAGGTCAGAAATGCAATTATAATATTCCAAGTGGCAACCTGACACTTAGGCATGTCAATCTGAATATTGACAATTTAAGTAAACAATCGGCCGCATCGACTATTTTACTTAAAATGGCTCTCTGACAGCTAACTGTCACTTTTGTGTTCCTGATTTGCATTGCGAAATGACTGTCACTACTTACTGCAAAATTTCCTAGTGTAACCACTAGTTCTGTTAATTTAGTGCATACACTACCTAAACCAAAATAGCGAGTTGTTGTCTCATGAGGTCCAATATCGCTTCCTTTGTCTTAATGGAAACCAGACCATACTGGAAGTTTGACTTGTAGGGGAAATTTCGTGGATTATAATTCGAGGTGGAATCTAATTTCCAAAATGGTTTCCTTTTTGTGGAACCTTCTCTGGTGGAACTCATCGGGTGCGTTCAGCACAGTGCGAGTAAAGTTGGGGTTTCGCACATAGATGGCACCCGTGACAATTATTTTATTTTATGTTAATTATTTGGCGAGAAAGTTTCCCTACAGGCGGTCTGTATCTTATTGGTCCGTGGCTCTGCTCATGAAGGTAGGTACAAGACATAGAGAAAATACTATAAAGTGGCCCATCTTGTGCCTTCTTTTGATTTTGCATACAAGCTACAGCTGTTATCGGTGTCTTTTTCTTAAACGCACACATAAACAAAAATCCGATTCACCTCAATTTCCCCGCCAAGATTGTACACACAGGAATTATTAAATTAGATAACACTTCGAAGTATTGCATTACATTATTTCGAGGTGTTTTTCTTTTTTAATTATGTATGTTATTTTTGTTCACAAACTATATTAACAAGAGAAATCAATAAATTGTTTTTGAGACTACTGAAAATGTATTAGAAAAACCTATCAACGGACTGTAGACAAACAGAAATATGACTGTGAGATATAAAACAGATTATGTTAAATAAAACTTAAATCAATTTATTATTTGTTTATTATAAAACTTTTATCACAACTTCTGTTATATTTTACGTGCTTCTTGTTTCGGAAATAAAATTTCCATCTTCTTGCACTAATTAACTAAAATTAATCAAGAACCTATTAAACTTTCGCGCTATTGTGTTGTATTTTCTTCTTATAGATAGATTCTTGATTAATTTTAGTTAATTTGTACCAGAAGATGGAAATTTAATTTCCGAAACGCGTAGCAGGTAAAATATAAACCTTTTATAATATATACAAAATAAATTAATTTAAGTTTTAATTAACATAACCTCTTCTATTTCTCACATTTAACCACGCAACTTAGAACCTCCACCACACAAAATGAAAATTACGACTGCCTAACTACTTACAAACTATACCATGTTGCCGGTTTACTTGTAAGTGTAAACATACTCTTTATGCGTTACTGAGTAAGCACAATAATGGTGTGGATACAGCAGAAGTACGTAGCACTGTCAAAGTCAATGTCAACAAAATTTAGTTCACTAAGTAGTACACACGAATGTAACACTGAACTCAAACAAAAATTGTTTATGCCATTTCGTTTGTTGTTTTGCAGCGCAGCACATTCATGAAGTTGGAGTTGAGTCGACTTGTACTTCAGCTTCTTTCTGTGCTGCAGCTGCAACCTCAAATTGTAAGTGCGACGTACTACTGCTGCAGCTACATCATTGTGCTAAGGCAGTTATTTACAAAACTTCATGCAAGTAAAACAAAAGAAACTTGGTAACGCGTATGGAAATTTAGCATCGAGAATTGAATTCCGTATGTAAAACTTTACAATCACACAGATATTGGCGTGCGGTCTATTCATAAATAATGTGTAAGCCCGCCATTATTGAATTTCGAGAATAAAAGTTTATATTCTAACCAATTTTAAAAATTCATCCTTAATCCTTTGAAACAAATGAGCTGTGAAATAGCAATCTAAAGAATAAAAATCGATCACTTTTCCATTGACTTCTAGTGCATTCCTTCCTTAAAAAATGTTAAGTAGTGTGTCTTCTCCATTAAGTAGCCTACTGCTGGAACACAATGGAGCCGGAGCCGGATCCGCAATCGCATCGCATGTCAAAATATTGAATACACACGAATTCAATGTTGTGAACACAACGAGACGGATCCGCAAACGCAGCCGCAAATGGCCACGGACGAGTTGGCCAACTTTTAATAAATACGTGCGTATTTTTGACATTCCATACAAAAAAAAAAGAGCAACGTGCTAATAAAATCCTTTAAGAAATTAGGTCAGGGTACAAATGTATAAAAAAGACTATACATGATGCGATATATGTTTTATCATCTTTTATATGCATATATATGTATGTTTCTCAGTGGAAATTGTAAAAAAAACGTGGAGTACGTACGACTCCATTGTGGGCACTTCTAATTAGGTACGTACGGCATGCTATACGGTTGCGGCTGCGGTTGCGTTTTTCTATTGTGTTCCAGTCAAACACGATTTCTGAATTTTTATTTTTGTTGCCCCTTCATTTTCAGAAGATGTGGATGCAGAAATCCTACTCGTTGTTGTTTCACACGGACAATGAATACAATACAAAAGAGACCACGAAAAACGAGGCTAGTGGAGGATGGAACGTAGTACCAAAGAGGATATATATCAAAGAGGATATATATAAAGAGTCCCATCTTGTGCCTTGTTTTGATTTTGCCTACAACCTACAGCTGTCATACTGTTCTTTTTGTGAAACATGTGTGTGTGCTACAGCTGTCATATTGTTCTTTTTGTTAAACATGTGTGCGTTCACACCTTACTACTTACCAAAGAGGATATATACATAGAGTCCAAACTTGTGCCTTGTTTTGATTTTGCCTACAAGCTACAGCTGTCATATTGTTTTTTTTTGTTAAACATGTGTGTGTGCTACAACTGTCATATTGTTCTTTTTGTTAAACATGTGTGCGTTCACACCTTACTACTTACCTCATCGTTTCTTATTGTTGTTTCACACGGACAATGAATACAATAGGAAAGAGACCACGAAAATTTTAGCAGAGGAGGATGGAACGTAGGAAAGATTGGACTCTATGTAAATATCCAAAGAGTAGCTTGTTGGCAAAATCAAAACAAGGCACAAGATTGTACTCTATGTATATATCCTCTTTGATATATATATCCTCTTCGGTAGTACCTTTGTATATAGACACCATGGACCTAATAAGTATGGACTGTTAGGAACCAACGTGCCAAATTAGCGCCTTGAAAGCCAGTTGTCAAACATGGAAACAAAATGATCTTGATAGATGAGAAACAGCTGATTGCAAAATTGCGCTTTTATATTTTCATTCAAAATAAAATTCAAAGTTTAAATTTTTTTCAAAACTCATATTATTAACAAAATCAGAACTTTGTTCTTCCTCTTTTGTTGCTTTCATCATCGTCGGCGTTGTTAGGTGGTCGTCACCTCTCAATGACTACATATCATCAGGAGTTGACACTTAGCTCACAGTTGATCCAAAATGCTGACTAAGGGCCGTATTTATCGATCGCTCTCAACTTAAGAGCTTCTTAAGTCTATTTATCAAGCACTATTAGTACTGATTTACGAGCGCTCGCAAAAGTTATGAGGCGTCAGGACCACTCCTAAGTTACGAGCGGTATGTTCGAAAAATATTCGAAATCATTAGTCTATATGCACGCAGCAGTGTAACCAGTTTTATATGATAAGTAGTCACTGGTGCATAGGACCACTGACACACTTTTATGACAAGAGCGTCAGTGTACTGACCCTGTCCCATCACTGGCACTACACGAAATTGCTCGTTGTGCCAGTGAAGAAACCCCGTCAGTGAACTGACCTATTTTTTAATATTTTGTTTGAAAAATTTCAAGTATCGTATTTTTTGGGAAGTTTTTAAAAAAACTTTTTTTACCAACTTTTTTTTTTTGATTTCTTAGAACTGGCATTTTCTAGATCACGAATATGCATATTTGAAGTCGCTAGGTCGCTTAGTTTAGCCGCAAGTCGAGTTTAAAGATGTCAACTTTGATGCCTCTAGCACGTCTAGTTTAGCCGCAAATCGTGTTTAAAGATAAAAGTCGATGTTTCATATAATGCGATACAGCAATTGAAAGGTGGCATTTCCTAGACCACGAATATGCATTTTTGAAGTCGCTTGGTTTAGCCACAAGTCGAGTTTAAAGATGTCAACTTTGATGCCTTACAACTTTTTAGATTTGTTATAATTTGCAAAGTAGACTAAATATTAATTTGTTGCTGAGTACGAATAGACTACGATTTTTTATAATTTGACATTTAAGAAGAAAGCAGAAGTCACACAAATGCCACAAACATTTTTGATTTATACCGCTCATAACGAACGAATTGATGATCCTTTCCTTGGCATAATCCTTTCATAATCAATGAAAAAGCTCAATTTGTTTTAAAATTGCCAATAAAAGAAAACAATTTGATTGCAATTTCCTTCTTCAGAAATCGTTTGCGTTGAATTTGTGACAGTTTTAATTGGAGAATTAAAAAATTAATGAAAAAAAACTATTGCTTTTTGTATTCTTTTTTAAATATTAGTCTATCAGTTATCTAACATTGATTATTTTTTTTATATGAACGCATCAGTTCAAGGAAGTGTGTTGACCAATCCATTCAAGTAGTGTATCGATTCTCAGAACATCGGTCTTCGTAGAAAGCACGATTCAATGACAACCTGCATGTGTCCTCTCATCTTTTGATTGCTCATTGTCACCACCTGCCGCTGCCACCTCCAATGTTTTCTGTATAGATGACTACATTCTCTAATAGGGTCCCTTTAATAACATGCCCAGCGTGCAGTACAAATCTCTAGAATTCCACCTACAAGATGATCATCCGTTTTTGTTCTTCGGATAGTTCCTTACCAAAAATTTAAATTACACATTCAAGATATAAATCTACATACATAGACACACACGAATTTCTTTATTTTGATGGCATTGCAGTAAATATATCTTGAACCTTAGCCTGGAAAATGAAAAATATTTTTTATCATTTTGTAAAAACTAATAATTTATATTTAAGCAGCATTACCTCTAATCCAAGACCTGCTTTGTGCTTTGAATTTCTATTGTGTATTCTGTATTCTAACTTTTTGTCTGACTCATTTTGTTTGTTTTGTTTTGACATTCGCTTTCGAAGAATCAGCGTGGAAATAGAATAAATAAGTTTAGGGTGCGTTCCTGATAGAAGGAATCCGCCATTTTTCGAATATACAAATTAGAGTTAATAGTGTTCGATGAATAGCACTTTTCGAACTTAAGTTAAGAGGCTCTTAAAGTTACGAGCGGTTTGATATTGTTCGATAAATATGGGCCTAAGTTTGGCCAAAGCAGCCGGCTGTTGAGTACTAATTACTGATTTGTTTGAAGTTCTGAAAAATAAACAATTAAGACAATTTTGGAAAATTTCCGTTTCAACTTCTATACTCACACAGCTCTGAGTTGTTCCAGTTTGGGAATGTTTGCATTCGTGATTTTCATACCAGAAGCCTCCATAGCCGCTGATTCAATGGGATGTGATTTCTTTTTATGACTGCGGCAGTTAGAACCATTGGTAAATGTCTTGTCACAGAAGTTGCAGGTATATGGCTTGAGGCCTGTATGTAAGATGAGGTGATTCTTTAGAGCTTTCGCCCTTTTGTACTCGTTCATTTGTGCAACTTCTGATCCGAATGGACAAGCATGTGCATTTTAAGCGTTCTTCGTGTGTTAAGCTGTAACCCGCAAGAAGTGCAAATGTAGTTGGTTTCATTGTGCGTATCCTCGTGAGTCTGAAAAAAGACCATCAGAATATTATTATGACCGTGTTCGATACCCCGAAGCTCCCGAAAATATTTGTCTATTTAAAATGAAGACCCGACTAATACTTACTTTTAATCTTGATTTATTCTTAAAACTTTTTTCACAATAGCGACACTGGAACGGCGTCTCTTCAGTGTGTGTCAATTTGTGCTCCTTTAGAGCCCCGAAAGTTTTGCAAGCCTTGCCACACTCTTCACAAATGTAAGGTTTCTCTCCAAAACGAACTGCCCGAATATGACCTTGAACCACATCCATTTTGGTGAATTTCTTATCGCAATATGGCAGGGAATTTTGAGTTTCTGTTCCAAAGGTAGGTGATTGAGTTCATGTTTTTGAAATGCCTTTTGTGTGGAAAAGGCCTTGTTGCATTTTTTGCAGTTGTATGGAAGTGGGTCGACCGTGATTTCATGTTCTTCCTGCATATGATCTGCATACTTTGGATAAGGAGCGAATTGCTTTTGGCAAAGAGAACAAGAGAAGGTTTCCAATTTTATTCTAGGCCTTCCCCTTTTTTTATTTTGGACTTTTCGACGTCGGCGTCTCCATTGTCATCAGAGTCTTTTTCTTTATCCTTTGTTGTGAAGGTGGTGCTTTTGTCAGAGTCATCTCCTTTTCCTGGTTGTAGCTGGTCATGCCACTCTTCTTCAAAGACATTGCCATCGTCTTCATCTATCCGTTCGGTTTTGATATGCGTTGGATTTAACATCTCATCGTCGATGTATTCGATTTCTTCTAGATCTATCATTTGCTCAGAAGAAACATCTGTTCCCATGTCGGTTTTTGGATCAAAATGTTCTTGGGATGGACTGCTCGAGAACAGCTTAAGATCCAATTCAACATCGCCAAGTTCATCGAGGTCATATTGAGCTCTCAGTTGTTCAACACCAAGATCATCCAGATTGTTGAATATCTCGGCAAACATCGCTTGAACCTTGGATGTTCTATGGACAAAGTTAATGAGACTTGCAATGAATTGATGACATTGAGTGCAGATGTTCCGGGGCCAATTATCGCCATGGTGTACCGTAATATAGAAAAATAAATTATCATTTCATCTCTTAGATGAATCATTTTGTCGTTTACGTCTATGGAGAAGCATTTGCTTATAACTTCGGAATATGCCTCAGATTTATTTTCAAGTAAATTGAGATGGGTGTTGGCGGTATCTTCCTGAGCACATAGACGGCACCAATTCCTCCAATTAGGAACCATTCTTATTGAATTGGAAATAATCGATTTGTTTACTATTCAAATGCGAGTATTCATTGAGAATTACCGAGATATCACTTATTCAAGATAATTTATAAGCTTGGTTCACAAATATGATGTATGGAATACCCTTGTTTGTTTGTATTGTATTGTATTTTATCGAGTCTTTAAGAAAATTTTACAGTGTAGATATACTTATACAATTTGTCAATTATATTTAGAAAACGGCGGCTATAATGTATTGCCTGCACTGGAATTATAATGTTTTCCTCATGGATGTCAATTAATAGTGTTTGTCTGCTCTTGCTCATGGAGCTATATACTGTTGCGCGTGACGTGTTGTCACTTTTGAATATTTACATATATATACAAATAAATACTTAATCTAGCCTACGATAAACCTACAATAAACAACCAGAAAATATAAACTATATAGAATATATAGATTTGTTTCGTTTAAGTGGAAATTTTTAGAGCGAGTACGCTCTATATCTTATTGTATGGAAAATGAAATCACATTGAAAATACATGAAATAAAAAAATTATCAAGTTAACAGAAAGTATTTTTTAGAGCAGGAACGCTCTATTGAGTTACGGGAATTGAATAAATCACATGAAATAATAACATAAAATCACGAATAACGTTCACATAAAATCTTTTCTTTTAGACGATTACTTTACTATATAAATTAACAATCACTGGTTAGATTAAAAAGAAAATTTGTAAATGATTTCTATGTGAATAGAATATTTTAAGAAGCAAGTTGCTGCATAATGACGTTGCTGCTGTTTGCGGTTGTGGTGCTTGTTGCTCTCACACCAGTGTTGAATGTAGTGCCTTTTTAAAGTTGACGTGCTTTGGCTAAATCCTCCAGACAATGTACCTTGTAGTATTCTGTAGCTGATTAAAGATGATTTGCAGTTGCTGCTACAGGATACATTGTTCGACTTCGCCACCAAGATTGCGGTGGATGTTAAATCCGAAAGCTTACCGCTCAGCCTGTTACTTTAACTGTACACTCTCCCCAAAGTTACAGTTAATAACCGTGAAGTGACTTCTAGCGGTGCTGAAGGATACGGGACTTTCGGATGACGAGTTGCTGGGCACTATTTGTGCCCTGGTTGTTTTTCGGTGGACCGATGAATTTTTTAAAATAAATTTACTCTGTTACTTTTTTTTATTCAAGATAAAAAATGAAAATAGTTGCCAATGACACTTTTACTTTTTTTTTGCTTTAGATTAATGGACGGCAGTGCTTGGCACAGCACAACCGTCCTCTATAACGACCTCGACATCACTCCCCCCTTGTTTGTTTGTTTCTGCCAAAAGAAACGTCATTTCCATGCAGTGCGTACACTGGTAGAGGCAGCAGGGCAACTAACCCCTCTCAACTTTTAAAAATATATATCAGAAAGATATCCAATTATAAATTTGAGCTACAACTTTCTGTCTTAAAATATGATTCTATTGCGAAACTTCATACTTTTGCTTGTAGTATTCTACTTAAGAAAAATTAAAGGGCTGCAACACCCCCTCGCTCATATCCTAGACACGCCTATGAAAAAAAGTTTCGTGTAGGCATTGTATTTGAAATCTATAGTAGTCTGGGGAACGAGGAAGAGATAACGGGATTTGGAGACACATAGATGTCGCTGATAACTATCTCATATTTAAACCTTTCCACCTACATTTTCTTTCCAAAACGAGAAATTTGAAAAAAAGGTTTGGAGGCTCACGGTGTCGCCACAGTCGAACCTGCTATCCATATTACTATAGATTTCATATACAATGCCTACACCGTGAGCCTCCAAACCTTTTTTTCAAATTTCTCGTTTTGGAGAGAAAATGTAGGTGGAAAGGTTTAAATATGTGATAATTATCAGCGACATCTATGTTTTTTTTTTTTTTTTTTTTATAATGCACACGCGCTCAAGGGGTTTGTTATAGCCCTTTTAATGATAAGTCACAACGCAAGCGATAGGAAGTTAGGGAGGAAGGGAAAGGAGGTGTCGATGAACATTGATCTTAAATGTTTGAAGTTCAAAATGGCAAGGGAAAATTGTGCCAGGCAATTCATTCCACATTCGTGTTGTACGGCTAAAGAAAGAATCCCTATATTTCACGGTACGTCCGAAATTGGGCTCAAGTGTAAACTGATGAGCGTTCCTAGCAAGACGAGTATTACGGGGGAAATGTTTAAGGGGTGGAACGCAACTGGCTACCTCGAGTGAGCATTTTTTGTAAAAGAATCTGTAAAATAAGGAAAGACATGAAATATTTCGACGATATTCAAGGGATGGAAATGTTTCCATAATGCTTCTCTCTCCTATCAATTTTAACGCTTTTTTCTGAACTCTGTCGAGCAGGTGAAGAAAAGTTTGAGAAGCACCTGCCCAGAGATGGGAGTTATACTCGAGTTTAGGGCGTATAAACGCTTTGTAAATTGTAGCCAGATCAGAAGGGGTAAAAAACTTCTTGCATCTATTAAGAAAGCCTAAGCATCTTGCAGCATTCTTGGCAATCTCAAGTATATGATCATTCCAACGAAGATTGTCACTGATACACATACCGAGTACTGATAGCTTTTCGGCCTCCTCGATGCAAGTACCATTCATGGATAATGGCATAGGGGGTATGTTTAGCTTCAACGACAAAAGACAGCATTGAGTTTTTGACGCATTAAACTCCACACGATTTCTAGTACCCCAATTCACAATGCTGTTTAAATCGAAGTTTAATGAGCTTATCATACGATTCCGTTTGTAATAACACGTCCGAAGGCGAAGGCCGTGAATTATCAAACGTATATGAAAAGCTGAGGGTTGAGTCGTCAGCAAAACAATTTAATGGATTAGAAGTCACAGACAAGAGATCATTTATAAAAATGAGAAAGAGAGTCGGAGACAGAACGGAGCCCTGGGGCACACCAGCATTTATTTTGTGGAGATCAGACTTGAAACCGTCTAATACAACTTGTATTGAACGGTCCAGAAGATAGCTTCTAATCCAACGAATAAGAGTATCATCGATACCAAATGCACGCATTTTCGATAAAAGAGCTTTATGCCAAACTCTATCAAATGCCTTTGAAATATCAAGCGCAATAATCTTGCTTTCGCCAAAGCGATGCACAGATTTGTTCCACTGTTCGGTGAGATATGCCATCAGATCACCAGTGGAACGATTGCTGCGAAAGCCGTATTGCCGGTCATTTAAAAGCTCCCGATCTTCGAGATATTTCTTGAGCTGACGATTTATCAGCGTTTCCATGACCTTGGAAAGAAGGGACGTAAGTGCAATTGGTCGGTAGGAGGAGGGGGAGGAGGAGTCACCTTTTTTTGGGACGGGCTGGACAAATGCTGTTTTCCATCTACTAGGAAAGATTCCTGAACGATAGGAGTGATAAAAAAGCTTACGCAGTGGTTTTGCCAGAGATGAAGAACACTTATTCAGAAGAATAGGGGGTATACCATCCGGGCCAGCGGATTTGTGTATATCAAGATCTTGAAGTACTCTTGCTACTGTACGAGTGCGGAAAAATATCTGTCCCATAGAAAAATTAACGTTCTCAAGTACAGGAGGGGCATTGTTGCTTGCAGGCAACGTAGAACTTGCAGCAAAATGAGCTGCGAGCATATTCGCCTTCTCTGAAGAGCTGACAATAGGCTTATCGTCGACGATGAGCGTTGGAACTGATGATGACGTTGAGTTCTTGACGTTTTTTACAAATGACCAGAAGTTTTTACTGCCGTTGGGACATTGCAGAATTTTTTGCCGTAATTTCTGGTCATGTAAAAATTTCGTTTTGTGTATAACGGAGTTGCACGAGTTCCTAACTTGTTTGTGTTTCTTCCGATTTTCCTCAGTTGGGTTGGCTTTGTAGGATCGGAAGCTTACTTCTTTCAACCTGATAGCTTCTTTACACTCTTCAGAAAACCAAGACTTTTCTTTTGGTTTGATACATTTTGTTCTGTGAGGGACAAAAGTTCTCATTCCAAGAAAAATCACTTCTGTAATCATTTCAGCACTGGCATCAATGCATTATCGAGGAAGCATAATGACGAGTTAAAGTTGCGAAAGAATTTATTCAGACCGTCCCAGTTGGCTTTCTCGTATTGCCAAACGGTCCTAGTGGGAATTTTTTCTTTAACTGGATGGTTGGAGATCGAGAAATTAGCTGAAATGACACAATGGTCCGAGGTGCCAAATGGAGAAGTTACTTTAATAGTATATTTATCAGGATGGGAAGTAAGGAACAAGTCAAGAGTATGGGCGGAACGCCCATCAACATCCGGTATACGAGTAGGCTCATCGACAAGCTGGGTAAGATGGTTATACTCAGCAAAGATCTCGGTATACCTTCCTTCGAGTGTTGTCTGGCCAGAATATCGGAGCCAACTTGAATTGTGTACATTGAAGTCGCCCGTAATCACGACTTCAGTGTGAGGACAATGGGAAACAATTCGGGAAATTGAATCTGACAAAACATCTAACTCATCACAAGTAGACATGCTGTCAAGATTCGGACTCCTGTAAAGAAAACAGTAATGAATGATATGCTTGCGGACAGTGAATTTGAGCCACAGGAAATTAAAGTTCGTATTAGAACAATGCCCATATTGGGGAAGGCTCTAACAAGCAATATCATTCCTAACATAAACGACAAGACCATGGTGGGAAAAAAGTAATGGCACTAAGTTATATCCAAACAAACAAAATTCTGATAAATCAGTATTCTGTCCAACCTGGGTTTCACTTAATGCCAAAACAGCTGGCCTGTATTGCACAGTATGGGCGTACACAGAAAATAAATTCTTTCTTAGCCCACGAACATTTGAATATACAACACAAAAATCACTTACCATTTTGAAAAACTAAACACAAAAGATTCAACTTTGACGAAACTAATTTCAGCCTTGCAGTATGTGTCTCCAAACCCCGTTATCTCTTCCTCGTTCCCCAGACTACTATAGATTTCAAATACAATGGTGTAGGCATTGTATATGAAATCTATAGTAATATGGATAGCAGGTTCGACTGTGGCGACACCGTGAGCCTCCAAACCTTTTTTCAAATTTCTCGTTTTGGAGAGAAAATGTAGGTGGAAAGGTTTAAATATGTGATAATTATCAGCGACATCTATGTGTCTCCAAACCCCGTGATCTCTTCCTCGTTCCCCAGACTACTATAGATTTCAAATACAATGATGTAGCAAGAATAATAAAAAGTATTGCTAAGAAGGTCATATCGAGTGTGTTTCTTTATTTTTTCCGGATAAGGAATAGAAAAGACAGAAAAGATCAAATATCTATCCAGAATATCCAGAATAGAATAAATAAAGAAACAGAACTTGAATAAAAAGAATAAACAATAGCTGACAGTGAACTGCATCAGTCAAACTAGAGAATATTCCATTTAAACCACCTCTTCACTTGGAATGAAAAGAATGCGTTCCAAATATTCTAGATTGAATAAAGAAACAAGGAAATAGTTTATCCGGAATATTCCATTGAATAAAGAAACGCAAAAAGGGTGTTCCATATATTCCGAATATACGGAATGAATAAAGAAACACAATGAAATAAATGTTGAGTTAACATTTATTTCGCTTGGAAACTGAGTGGAAGTGGCTGTATTTTACACCTATACATACAAGGCATACAAGGAAAATCATTTGTATGTAAATGCATTGACAAGAAGTAGGTATTTTTGTTAAAAATGAAAATGCTAATAATGTAAAATGTTATATTTCAAATAAAAGCTAAATGCCGACGGGGTTTGAAAAATATAAATATGTATGTTAGTTAGATATTTTTCAATTTAATAAATAGGTATATAGTCATTGTATAGGTACCTACCTACCTAGTCATTTTTAATAATTAAAAAAAAATATTTGATTTCGAAATACATATTTTGATATTATATATTTTTGGCAATTTTCAATATTTTTACTTGCGATTATAGGTATTATAAGGCAAGTTATGCATTCGTGGAAAGTTTTTTTTTTATCGTAGTTTTTTTTAGATATTGTAGGTACCTACAGAAGGGAAATTTAATTTTTTTGTAAAACAAAAAATATCGGTACCTGCCATATAACCGTTAGGTTTAAATGTCTAAAAAAGGTACTTTCCATTGGAACGTTTTTTTACTTTCGACTATCTCAATAACGGCTCAACCGGTGGCTCAATTTATACTGCATACCGATATTATTTCTTAAAAATATTTTTTTTGTATTTTTAAAAGCATTTTTTGAAAAAAAGTTAATAAGTATTTTGAAAACTGCCCATTATTTTTTTCAAAAATTATATATGAATGTAGTTGCTAAATACTTATGAACTGGCGTTTTTCAATTTTGTTTGAAAAATTTTTTCAAAAAGTTTTCCAAAAAAACAATTTTTAGATTTTATTGCATTACTTAATTTTTTTGAGAAAACTCTTTATTGAATTTGAAAAATAGAAGAATTTTCGAAATAATTTTAAATACATATAAATTATGCAGCCAATAAACAATTCTCAGACATTAGAGCAAGCTCGAACAACCCAGTCGTGCATTTTTTTGTACAAATATCTATGACCAGTTAGCAAGAATTTGCCAAATTTCAATTTCAACACAATACACTCACACAACCACTTCCCAATAAAAAAATCACTCAATAACAATTTCAGCTATGGATGTTAGAACGGTGAAAAATCTTGCTGCAAAAATTTCAAACGTACTGCGATATGATTGCCATACCTCTACGGGTTTCTGCAAAATTTATAAGGTTTTTTTTTTTTTTTGAACTTTAATAGTAATTTCCTGGGTAAATATTTGCGTATACCTATGCATTTGTAAAAATTTGTTTTTCTTAATAGTCATTTGTGCAATCGTTGTAAAAATCATAAATAAATCTAGTTTTCTTTAAGAAAGGGAAGATAAGAGTTATTTGAAAAGAAAGAGTTTTAGAAATTCCTCGTTTTTAGTATTTCAGAATATAGGTACTTATTAAGGCACATCATGTAAACCGATTGTTATCTAAGAAAAGCGGCAATCAAATAAAGTAGGTTGCATATACCTATTAATAATTCTAGAATTCATGTGCTTTTTTTCTTGTTTCAACCCATGTACACGTCCTCGAATTTTATTATACCTTATATAATCCTCAAATACCGCATACCTATAATCCTTTAGTGCATTTATACACTAAAGTGCAAGCCCCACAATAATTACCTAAATCACCAAACTTTATTATTTTCCTAGAAAAATGTATTTATTGGCAACCATGGCTTCCACATGAAATATGAACGTTTTCATAAATTTCCTCTTCAAGGCCAATAAAATCCATCACATCAATACAAAAAAATTCAAATTAAAGATGGCTGCCATACATTTCCACCAAAATCCATCAAACCAAAAAAAAAAAACCTACTAACACACAAACCCACCTCCCACCCTCAAAAGCCAATTCCACTCAAACAGAATTCATATGCACTCAGTTGTGATTTCTTCCATTTTGACCTATTCTTTGCGACTTGAGTTGAGTCTCGTCATTCTTAAAGTCCACACCGTCCACACAAAGTCTGTTAATGAGTAAATTGTGTGGATTGAGCAAATTGTGTGGATGCGTGCGAGGCCGACACCGTCGATTCTGTACGTTCTACTACTATAGATTTTATATACAAAGGTAGTACGTAGGAAATATTGGACTCTTTATATATATCCTCTTTGTACAAGACTTCTTTTGTAAAAACAAAGAGAATAAAGAGAAAGAGAATGCACAGCAGTGCTTGATTTGGCGGTGGCATTCCATCGAACTACCAATGTCTATGTGTGCGTGGTGCAGGAATTTTACTGGTCAAAAACGTGAAATAGACAACTTTTCAAAAATTAAAATTAAAAACGAAGTAAGAAAAATTATATTTATTTTAATTGCAACTAATACACAAAATAAAAAAAAAATATGTAAGCGTTGTATTGGCTCCACATTTCTCACAATACAAATGTTGTTAAATTCAAAGCCCCAGCAGGGCAGCTTGCAAAGTATTGTAAAAAAGAATGTTTTTTGATTCTTTGTAGGTATACAAAATTATTGTAAACATTCAAAAAAAATATAAATAACTGCAAATATTTTTTGGCTTTGAAAAAAAGTTAACTTGACTTCCTTAAATCTTATATTTTGGAAGTTCTATCAAATATTACATTCATACCACAATACAAATTTGCCCTTTTTTCATAGTTTTGTATATTTTTGTTTGGGAATAAATAAATAAGTTAAAAAAAACCGATACTATCATTTGTCATCTATTTGCTCTTGGAAAAAATAGAAAAAAAAATAAAAAAGTGTTTATTATACAAGCCCCATTGATTTAAACAAGTACCTTACTTAAATTTAGTGATTTTTTAAGGTTTTTAGCGGTTTTTAGGAGCAAATATTTTTTTTTTAATTTATATAACCAAACAAATATTTTATCTAATATATTTCAAATCAAAAGCCGTTTATTTCATTAAAATATTTAAAAAATTGAGAACGCTACAAAGCTTAGCGCAAAGCACCAATCAATTTTTGTAGGGAAACCTACCCTTAATCGTTGTTACAGAGTGTCAGGTATGTGGACGCTTTGATCAACTTCAATTTTCCTTATGTTTCATTACAGAATGAGATCTATAAAATTCACTCTTTTCAAAGTTTCCTTTACAGGACAATGCATTTTGTTATTCATTATTTTCGTTACAATGTAGCAAAACTTTCCCTTACTTTTCAGAAGATCACCTTTAGAAGCAAGAAGGAGAAGAAAGACACCAAAACAAAACTGTAAACATCACCAAGCAAAAATAAGTCACTATATTTGTTTAATTTTTATTTTAAATATGGATTAAAAACAAAATGTGTCTGTCGTTAAGTTTTCTCTTATAGTTAAATTACATTTTATGTAAAAGAATGTTAACATTTTTCTAAAATACAAAGTTTAAAATAACAAATCAGTTTCTATTACATGCTGTTAAATTTTTTTAAAATTTTAACCTTAACTTTGTAAAATATGTATGTATCTTATTAAACTTTTCTAATTAAATATAATATGGTACCCCTTTAAGTGTATGTATGTAAATGTTTCGCTTAAATGAGCGATTAAGTGGGAAAGTATTTTTTTTTATTTGTGTCCTAATTTAACAAGTCTCTTAATGTGATACATTTTGTATACCTATAACTATGTAGTTTTTATCTGTGGTTTAAATTTCCTTGGCAATGATATGATTATCTAACAATGTCTAAAATCTAATTCTTAATTCAAGAACACGATATGATTCGTCTAGACTGGTCTAAAATTGAGGTATAGTTGAGTATCTGTAATGTGTATATCGTTTGGCAACTCGGAAAGGACAGCGTGTCATCATGTTAACGAGGATATAAATTGTAGTAGCACATACTGTCCAAATAACGTAAATAATGAGACATATAAAACGGTTGTTGCTCCATAGGACAGTATAGTAAAGCATATTATTTTCTAGGACTGCAAAACCATAGCCCATTCGGGGCTTACCCATGCGATATGATGATGTTGGTATCATAATCTCAAGATATGTATGGTCATTCTTTAATTCGTTAAGATCGAATGTACGGATTTCGTTCTGATAAAAGTGAATTGAATTTGTTGAGGGATATACAAATATTCGAGACTCATGCCAATGAGCAGAGAACATTACATGTGGATCTAAATCGGCGAGAACTCCACGCAACAATGGTCCACCAGTCATAAGTAACGGCATATGGGATAAACCGATGCGAGTGCGATCCAAATTATTTTCTCGATCAGGGTTAGTAAAATCCATTACCATGCGATTTATCTTAAAAAAGCGCAATCGACTGCCATAGTCAAAAAGATCTTGGTACATAAACTCGATTTCGAAACGCCGTATGTTAGAGTTTGATATGTAGTCGCCGTTTTCACCACCAATATCGTTGTCGCCGGGAATGTGAATTCGCTTAAGGAAATTTTTATGTTAAAAAAAAAATAACAATTTAACCAAAATCAGGAAAACTAACTTGAACATTTTGGTTATTATGAAAGATACTTTTGAATCTTTGAACATAAGCAGTATAAAGTTGTGGTGTTGCAATGTTGCCTTCGTCTAGTAGGTCTCCCATGAAACAAACAATATCTGGCTTTGTAAACGTACTGGCTCTTTCAAACGTTTTCCGTAGGTATCTATAAAAGAAATAAGTTTTTAAAGTTTCTCTTTTAAGTTTTTTTTTATTTGCGATTATAAGTACCAAGGGCAAGTTATTAATTATAAAAAACAAAAATTGGACAATCAAACATGACATTGCGATGATAGAGAAGTCGTCGAAAAAAAGTGGGTCCCACATTTGTATCTATCTATCTATCTATCTGTCTGTCTGTATCGACACATACAGTCAGAATTGGCATTCTATCTCTAAAACTAACGATACCTACCATATGATTTGTAATGAAAAACTTTTTTTCTCAAAATAAATCGATCTTGAGGTTTTGAAAAAGTTTTCAGACAAAAATCATATTTTTTGTCATTATTCTTTCTTGGCTATATTTCAACGTTAGTATAAAATACTCTTATACGCTCACGCTCATAAAAACATTATGAGGACATATCTCAGTATTTCGCCTTTTTAGATCCTTTAAGCTAAATTTTACCAAATTCCACAAAATAAAAGTGTAATAAGGCCGACTTAGCGTTATATCTCTTTGCCAAACTTAAATAAGACCATCTATTTAAGTTAGCCTTAAAAACATTTTCAAAATCTTTCGGTTTTTTTTTCTTCAAAAAACGGTTTTTTTGAAAAAAGTTTCGAAAAGGGAGCATGTCTTAATATCGAAGGACAAAAATCTCGAATGACAAAAATCTAGAATACAATTGCTTATAATCTAGAATGCAAAAATCTCGAATGCACAAAAATCTCGAATGAATTATAATCTCGAAAGAGAAAATCTCGAAAAAAATCTCGAATAAATTGTAGATTCGAGATTTTGTATTAAGAGTTAATACTCAAGTTAAACACAGCTCTTCAGGTAGTTAAACAATTATTTATTTTCTGAAGTTAAAATGAACAAAAAAAAATCAATATAAAAAAGCAAAAAACACAAGAATATTATTCAGTTTTATCCTACTAATATTATAAATGTGAATGTTACGATGTTTGGATGTTTGTTGCTAACTAACGCCAGAACGGCTAAACGTATTTGGATAAAATTTAGCACAGAGATAGCTTATAGTCCGGAATAGCAGATAGGCTATTTTTTATCCCGGTAAAATGTATGGTTCCCGTGGGATAGATTTGTTTTAATTTTTGAAATCACACCAGAATGGCTAAACGGATCTGAATGAAATTTAGCACAGAGATAGATTATAGTCTGGAATAACATATTGGCTACTTTTTATCACGGTTAAATGTAGGTATTAAATTATAAAGCTATTAAAGAAGAAGAAGCTAGATTGCGATACAGTCTACTTCTTGATCAGCTGAAACGCGAGCGAAGCCGCGGGTAAAGGCTAGTATAAATATAAAAGAGAGTAATAATTTACTTACCATGAGTTAAAATATTAATTTTTGAGACAATGTTTCTATTCGCGCGCGCGAATAGAAACATTGTCTCAAAAATTAATATTTTTTTTTCGAGATTTTTGCATTCGAGATTTTTTTTTCTAGATTTTTGTATTTCGTGATTTTTTCTTTCTTGATTTATTTTTTCGAGATTTTTTCATTCTAAATTTTTTTTCGAGATTTTTGCTTTCTAGATTTTTGCTTTCTAGATTTTTGTTTTCTAGATTTCGTGGTAGACCCGAAAAGGGAGCATGTCTTAATATCGAAGGACAAAAATCTCGAATGACAAAAATCTAGAATACAATTGCTTATAATCTAGAATGCAAAAATCTCGAATGCACAAAAATCTCGAATGAATTATAATCTCGAAAGAGAAAATCTCGAAAAAAATCTCGACTAAATTGTAGATTCGAGATTTTGTATTAAGAGTTAATACTCAAGTTAAACACAGCTCTTCAGGTAGTTAAACAATTATTTATTTTCTGAAGTTAAAATGAACAAAAAAAATCAATATAAAAAAGCAAAAAACACAAGAATATTATTCAGTTTTAAAATTTAGCACAGAGATAGCTTATAGTCCGGAATAGCAGATAGGCTATTTTTTATCCCGGTAAAATGTATGGTTCCCGTGGGATAGATTTGTTTTAATTTTTGAAATCACACCAGAATGGCTAAACGGATCTGAATGAAATTTAGCACAGAGATAGATTATAGTCTGGAATAACATATTGGCTACTTTTTATCACGGTTAAATGTAGGTATTAAATTATAAAGCTATTAAAGAAGAAGAAGCTAGATTGCGATACAGTCTACTTCTTGATCAGCTGAAACGCGAGCGAAGCCGCGGGTAAAGGCTAGTATAAATATAAAAGAGAGTAATAATTTACTTACCATGAGTTAAAATATTAATTTTTGAGACAATGTTTCTATTCGCGCGAGCGAATAGAAACATTGTCTCAAAAATTAATATTTTTTTTCGAGATTTTTGCATTCGAGATTTTTTTTTTCTAGATTTTTGTATTTCGTGATTTTTTCTTTCTTGATTTATTTTTTCGAGATTTTTTCATTCTAAATTTTTTTTTTGAGATTTTTGCTTTCTAGATTTTTGCTTTCTAGATTTTGGTTTTCTAGATTTCGTGGTAGACCCGAAAAGGGAGCATGTCTTAATATCGAAGGACAAAAATCTCGAATGACAAAAATCTAGAATACAATTGCTTATAATCTAGAATGCAAAAATCTCGAATGCACAAAAATCTCGAATGAATTATAATCTCGAAAGAGAAAATCTCGAAAAAAATCTCGAATAAATTGTAGATTCGAGATTTTGTATTAAGAGTTAATACTCAAGTTAAACACAGCTCTTCAGGTAGTTAAACAATTATTTATTTTCTGAAGTTAAAATGAACAAAAAAAATCAATATAAAAAAGCAAAAAACACAAGAATATTATTCAGTTTTATCCTACTAATATTATAAATGTGAATGTTACGATGTTTGGATGTTTGGATGTTTGTTGCTAACTAACGCCAGAACGGCTAAACGTATTTGGATAAAATTTAGCACAGAGATAGCTTATAGTCCGGAATAGCAGATAGGCTATTTTTTATCCCGGTAA
This sequence comes from Platycheirus albimanus, assembly GCA_916050605.2. NCBI lineage: Eukaryota > Metazoa > Arthropoda > Insecta > Diptera > Syrphidae > Platycheirus > Platycheirus albimanus. The sequence goes on along the minus strand of OU696696.1, from coordinate 326,003,252 downwards.
AATGTATGGTTCCCGTGGGATAGATTTGTTTTAATTTTTGAAATCACACCAGAATGGCTAAACGGATCTGAATGAAATTTAGCACAGAGATAGATTATAGTCTGGAATAACATATTGGCTACTTTTTATCACGGTTAAATGTAGGTATTAAATTATAAAGCTATTAAAGAAGAAGAAGCTAGATAGCGATACAGTCTACTTCTTGATCAGCTGAAACGCGAGCGAAGCCGCGGGTAAAGGCTAGTATAAATATAAAAGAGAGTAATAATTTACTTACCATGAGTTAAAATATTAATTTTTAAGACAATGTTTCTATTCGCGCGCGCGAATAGAAACATTGGGCCCTATCATGGTAACCGATCGGAGAAAAATTGTCTCTAATTCGGGCGAAATGTACGAATTTTGTATCATGGTACCTCTCCGATTGATAAATCGGACACACATCCGAAAAATAATAAAGCATGCGTTAAAAATGTCAAAATGACAGTGACGCACAGCGAATTCATGCGATGCATGGCTTTTTTATATTTGTTTTTCTCTCGATTGTCTCCGGCAGCAAATTACTTGCGGACCTTTGTCGGATGGTAATAAAAAAATACAAACTATTTAATTTCTTGTGTATTTGTTTTTTTTTATTCTTTTTCCTTTGTTTGAGGCTTTCTGCTTGTGTTATGTATTTCATCCCCTAAAAATACAGCTGCGCTGTGCAGTTTTATTCGACTACAAAGGAGGTTTATACTTTATTTTTTTGTTTTCCTCATGCCATGGTATGCGCGTCGGTAAGCATTTGTATTTCTCTTCCGATTCGGTTACCATGAACACAATAAATGCTCCGATCGGAATATTTCCCCGGTCGGAGGATTCTCCGATCGGTTACCATGATAGGGCCCATTGTCTCAAAAATTAATATTTTTTTTCGAGATTTTTGCATTCGAGATTTTTTTTTCTAGATTTTTGTATTTCGTGATTTTTTCTTTCTTGGTTTATTTTTTCGAGATTTTTTCATTCTAAATTTTTTTTTCGAGATTTTTGCTTTCTAGATTTTGGTTTTCTAGATTTCGTGGTAGACCCTTTCGAAAACATTCCAAGTTTTTTTGTTTTGAGTTTGCCAATTTCTAGAACGTTATAGTTTTTATCAAAAAAAATTAAATTTGAACAAAACTGAACAAACCGGTTTCGACAAAACCAAAAATTTAAAAAAATTAACTTAAAAAAAACGATAAAAAACTTTTCCTGAAAAATGTATACAAACCAAAAAACAATGTTTACTCAACAAATACTTCAGAAAGTTAAATCAGAATTGTAGGAGCCGTGTTTGAGAAAAACGAGCTTTTCATTAAAAATTGTATGACGACAAGTACCGTCACTTTTAGAGTTAGAATTCTATTCCCAAAAACCCCTCTCTAGGACGTCATAATTATACTGTGTAATAAGTTTGAAGCAAATCGGTCCAACTGTTTAGAATGAAGGTAACTATACAAACAGACAGTCCGGCCCCACTTTTTTTGGCTTCTCTATCATTGTAATGTCATGCTTGATTGTCCAAATTGTTTATGCATAACTTGCCTTATAGTACATACTAGATGACCCATCGCAGCAAGTAGGACACTCCTTGCTAAACAACTAAAAGGAGTTTCAAAACATCTGAAAACATAACTCTGTTTCGTTCTTGACAAAATCAAAAAAAGATCTAGATGACGACCATTAGCTACATCCGTCCGACTAAAATGAAATCAAAGTAGCCATCACCGAACTTAGGGGCTAGTTATAGCGGAAAACAAAACCGAAAAAAATTTCGAATGAAAAATTTAAGATGAACAAACCAGCTGGATGCGATGGTCTACAAGCGGAATTTTTTAAACAAGCTGGAGATGCCCTGGTCAGAAGCATACACCAACTCATTTGATAACTATTGTCGGAGGAAAGTATGCCCGGTGAGTGGAATCTCAGTACCATCTGCATGATTCACAAAAAAGGAGACCACCTACTCTGCGTCAACTATAGAGGCATAAGTCTTTTAAACATCGTTTATAAGATACTGTCCAGCGTTTTATGTGAACGTCTCAAGACGTTTTCTGATGATCTAATAACTTCAGACCTGCAAAGACTGCAAAGGCTAAGGTAAGGTGACGCATTGTCTGTCATGCAGCTGTTTTAATATTGTGATTGAAACAGGCACTATTTAATAAATCTGCACAATTACTTCGGTTTGCGGACGACATTGACGTGATAGGAAGAACAAAGCGAGAAGTAACCGGTGCCTTCACTACTATGGAGCCAGCAGCAAGCAGAATGGGACTGAAAATAAACTAGGACAAGACGAAGCATTATATGCATTATATATAGTGTCGTACTGCCTACCACCGGCAGCGCACGCGCTGTGTGTCGTCGGCGTCGAAGATCCCTCGTCTTGTCAAACTGTGTTTTCTGTTTTATTTTTTACACCCCATAAAGTTGTGTCTTGTGTCCAAAACTTATTTTATAAATAACTTATTTTATAAATAGCCCAAAAAAAAAAAATAAATAAAAAAAAAAGTGCAAATCATTACCTACCTACAATAGCCCATCAAAATATTAACATAACGCGCGCGCAATATAGATCAGTGCCAGTGTTCGAAGTTAATATTAAATGCAACAACAAAAGTCGACCGCTACCACCTGCGAATAATTTAGTTAAAAAAAAAAAAAATAGCCCCAACCACCAAACCCAAATTTAAAACAAAAGCACAGTAGCTAATCCAACAACAAAATCCGCTATCAGTTCGCGCAAGGAAAATTCAGTGTCGTTGTCATCTGTGGATTAGCATCGAGTGGTTCCCTTCTTCTTCCCTTCCCTCTTCTTACACACAGCCTATCATGGTTTTAATTGCTATATTCAAATGTGTACACACGCATTGAGGTATCAATTGAAATCATGATAGTAGATGAATGTATTAGTAGTTGCATGTAAGTTTCCAGGGGCGGATTAGGAACATATTAATATGAAGGCATAATTACTCATGTTAGTGTGTTTTTTATGAAGTCTTTTTGGTGATTGATGTGCAACTATTATAGAATAGTCGTTCGTTATTGGTTTTCACTATATGTTTGTATATCGTAATGACAGGTAACTTTAGGGTCGATTACAGCAACATTCGGGGGCTAAGAAAGAATTTCTATGCCGCGTATGTTCACACTGCTACGTACAGGCCAGCTGTTTTGGCACTAAGTGAAACCCAAATAGGTGATAATTCTGATCCGTTAGAATTTAACCTACACGGGTACAGCTTAGTGCCATTATTCTTTTCCTATCACGGATTAGCCGTATACGTTAGAAATGACGTTGCTTACCAGCTTCTACCACAATACGGTCAGTGTTCAAACACAGACTTCAATTTCATGTGGTTTAAATTCACCGTACAAAAGCACGTCATCCATACATGTTTTATTTATAGAAGCCCAAATCTGGACAGTAACTCGACTTTTATCGAATTCGATGCACTGTCTGACTCCATCCAAAGAATTGTTTCCCTTTATCCTCGCACTGAAATCGTTGTTACGGGCGATTTCAATGTATACAATTCTTCGTGGCTTCGATATTCTGGTCAGACAACACCCGAAGGAAGGTATGCTGAGTTCTTCGCTGAGTCAAACAACTTGACTCAGCTTGTCGACGAGCCAACACGAATCCCTGACATTGCAGGTCATTCCGCATACACCCTAGACTTGTTTCTTACCTCTCATCCTGATAAATACACGATAAATGTATTATCGCCCCTAGGCACGTCGGATCATTGTATCATATCAGCAATTTTCTCGTGTTCCAATAGTACAGTTAAAGAAAACATCCCTAAGAGAACCGTATGGCGATACGAGAAGGCCAACTGGGACGGTCTCAATGATTTCTTCAGAAACTTTAACTGGTCACTATGCTTCCTCGATAGTGACGTAGACTCCAGCGCTGATATGATAACAAACATTATTCTCTGCGGGATGAGACATTTTGTTCCGAATAGAACAAAAAATATCAAACCAAAAGAGAATTCATGGTTCGACTTGAGCTGCAAAGAGGCTATCAAGGAGAGAGAAGTAAGCTTCCGATGTTATAAAGCCAACCCTTCTGAGGAAAACCGGAAAAAGTTCAAACAAGCTAGAAAGACCTGTAATGCTCACATTCAAAGAACCAAATTTTTGCATGAACAAAAAATAAGGCAAAAAATACTACAATGTCCCAGTGGTAGTAAAAATTTTTGGTCATTCGTAAAAAATGTACGTAACTCTACCACGTCTTCGGTTCCGACACTCGTTGAAAATAACACTCCTGTGGTAAGCTCCCAAGCGAAAGCAGATTTATTTGCAGCAAAGTTTGCTGCTAATTCAACGCTACCCCAGTGTGATATGACTCCTCCTGTACTTGAGAACGTGAATGGTTTTATGGGACAAATCTTCTTTCGCACTCGTACAGTTGCAAGAGTACTAAAAGATCTCAACATACACAAATCCGCTGGCCCGGATAGTATTTCTCCCATAGTTCTGAAGAGGTGTGCTTCCACGCTGGCAAAACCACTGCGTAAGCTTTTCCATCTTTCCTATTCTACAGGTCTCTTCCCGAGTGGATGGAAAACAGCATTTGTCCAGCCCATCCCAAAAAAAGGCGTATCTTCATCCCCCTCAAATTACCGACCAATTGCACTGACTTCCCTTCTTTCCAAGGTCATGGAAACTCTGATAAACTTTCAGATCAAGAAATATCTTGAGAAACGGAAACTTCTTAATGACCGGCAGTACGGTTTTCGTAGCAATCGTTCCACTGGTGATATGATGGTATATCTCACCGAACAGTGGAACAAATCTTTACATCGTTTTGGAGAAAGTAAGATTATTGCACTTGATATTTCTAAGGCATTTGATAGAGTTTGGCATGAAGCTCTTTTATCGAAAATGCGTGCATTTGGCATCGATGAACCCCTCCTTCGATGGATTAGAAATTACCTTTCGGACCGTTCAATTCGCGTTGTTTTGGACGGTTTTCAGTCTGCTACCCACAAAATAAATGCTGGTGTGCCCCAAGGCTCCGTTCTGTCTCCGACTCTCTTTTTAATCTTTATAAATGATCTCTTGTCTAATACTTCTAATCCACTAAATTGTTTTGCTGACGACAGTACTCTCAGCTTTTCATACTCGTTTCCAGATTCACATCCATGTCCTTCGGATGTGGAACTGCAACGAAATCGTATGATAAGCTCATTAAATTCCGATCTTGACAGCATTGTCCAATGGGGAATCATCAACCGCGTGGAATTTAATGCTTCAAAAACTCAATGCTGTCTTCTGTCGTTAAAGCATAACCTACCCCCTATGCCACTGTCCATGAGTGGCACTTGCATTGAGGAAACCGATCAGCTCTGCGTTCTAGGTATGTGCATCACAAATCATCTTTTGTGGAACGATCACATATTTGACGTCGCCAAAAATGCCGCAAATTGCTTAGGTTTCCTAAATCGATGCAAGAAATATTTTTCCCCTTCTGATCTGGCTATAATCTACAAGGCATTCATTCGCCCGAAGCTAGAGTACAATTCTAATATCTGGGCAGGTGCTCCTGTCACTCACTTGCGCCTACTGGATAGGATTCAAAAAAGAGCCTTAAAATTGATAGGTGAAAGAACCATTACCGAAACATTTGTTTCACTTGAACATCGTCGTAATGTTTCTTGTCTAACCTTGTTTTATCGCTACTTCCACAAACAGTGCTCCAGCGAAATAGCCAGATGCGTTCCTCCCTTAAAACAATTTCCCCGTAACACCCGCACCGCAAGGAACGCCCACCAATTTACCCTCGAGCCTAACTTCGGACGTACTGTTAAGTATAGAGACTCTTTCTTTAGCCGCACTACAAGAATGTGGAATGCTTTACCCGGCTCGATTTTTCCCTCCCATTGCGATATACAGGCATTCAAAACCAATGTGCACCGGCACCTCCTTTTATCTCCTATCCTCATTTCCTGAACGCTCGCACTGTGTTGACTCATATTAAGGGTATTAATAACCCCTTGTGTGCGGGCTCAAACTAAAAAAAAAAAAAAAAAAAAATGCTTTCATCAATAAAAGTTCAATCCCACCACTGCACCGACTTGGACCGACGTGACCAGTGATAGGTATAACTTCGGCGTAGTCAGTGAATTTGTCTACATTGGTACTGCTGTCGACACAGGCAACAACATCAGCCCTGAAATCAAACGCAGACAAACTCTTGCTAATCGCTGTTATTTGGGCTGAATAAGCAATTGAGGAATAAAGCCCTATCGAGAAGAACCAAGGAGACACTGCATAGAACACTCATCACCCCGGTTTTGCTTTATGGTGCAGAAGCATGGACCCTCTCCCAATCGGATGAAAAGTCACTTGAAGTCTTCGTGAGAAAATTTCTGCGCACGATTTATGGTCCTGTCTGCGTAAACCGAGAAAACAACATTTGGCGAACTATAAGCTTTGTATATATAATCTATAGTAACACCATGAAGCACGATATTCTGTTGTGAGATTTCTCGCCGATGGCGCTGGATGTTACATTTATAGGTTTAGCAGAATTTGCAGACTGGTAGAAGAGGGGTTGATGTACTGGGAAAGCGATAGAGAGATGTATATTATTTATTTTGTAATAACTACTAGCAGAATGAGGGAGTTAGCTATTGAGCTGTTATTGCCATGTCAACGGTGAGGATAAGTCATAATGAAATCAGAAAATATTGTGTTTGTGTGTGTTTAATAACATATTTTCTTAAGAATTTGTTGAATGTGTAAGTGCTGTTCTCTATTCTGATATTTGGCAACATCACAATTTAAAGATTTTCAAGTCATTTATATGAACAATATATGTATTTTGTTTTTATTTGAAATTATAGGTACTTTAAGGCAAGTTATGTATTCGTAAAAAAGTCTTAAGATAACAATTAAAATAATATAATAATATACCTAATAATATAATAATATATAATATAATAATATGTAGGTATAATATATACCTAATGCTGATAGGTAGCGGACATGAAAAAAGTTGTTCGAAGAATTTTGTCCGTTTCTGAATGTCTTTCTGTATACTTGTAAAGGCACCTACAGCATAAACAGGTAATTCGATTACCCTTAACGTTGGTACCCAAATTTTTTTGGAAAGATTTTTCAGGCGGGAACAGAATTTTTTTAGCTCAAAAAATATAGAACTCTAAAGATTTTAATAAGAAAAAAAAAAAAATGTAACTCCATAGGCTCGAGAATGGCTTAACCGGTTGTTCCAGAATGTCATATCATATTGTAGGTAGGTACCTATGAACATTTAGGAAGCTCAATTTATCTAAGTAGCGCACTAACTACCTATATTTATTTTAATAAATATTTGTTTTTAGGTATAATTTTACAAAGCTTGACAAAAATGTTTGGTATTGGTACCTATTAAAAAAGACTAATTTTTTATTTATATATTAACGTATTTGAGTTCTCTTTTGAATTGGTTTTTACTTTTAGATATGAGTCAATTAGTGCGACCCAGTCGTTAATTTTCTTTTAATATCTCACAAGATGATAGAGTTGCCACCCTTCTACCAATGAATATTTTAATTTTATTTTGATGAAAATTGAAGTCTCATTATCCTTTTCGATTCAAAAAAGATTATGTGGCTTTTTTAATAGAGATTGTTATTTGTAAGATACGTGAGCCCATTTGAACAAAATAGCAAGAATTGTTTTCGAAACAAAAGATTTTCATTCTTGAGATATGCTTGAGCAAGGCCAGTTCCAATTAAAAAATAACTGTGTCCGCAATATTTTCTATGAACAAAAGTTGCAAAATATCCATTTCTGTAGGGAAAATAGATAAAGTAACTTTATTTTAAAAAGAAATCTATTGTTAATTTCTTGAAGTTTGAACCATTCCGCACGTAGGTATAGGTAGGTATTTAGGTATATGTCGCATGACAACTTTTTTTGAAACAAAATACCTATGTAGCTAAAAACCTTCATTGTATTTGCCTAATTTATTAGTAATTTTATGAATGTTTAATTAGGTATTGAGCTGCACCTATCAAATTTTAAGAATACATTTAAAACTAAATTTATATAAACCTACTCAAACTTCAAACCTACATAAATCTACTTCCTTTAAAAAGTATAAATACTACCTAGGTAGGCATACTTGAGAATTGTAAGATTTTCTTTTTTCATTTTAGGTGGCAATCCTGGCAGGTATGAATATTAAAATATTCATAAATCGCCAAAAATGTTCTCAACAGAAATCATACCTACCAAAACACCGTTTTCCGTCCACACCCAATACAATCAAAAAAACCTATTCTCATTCTTCATTCCATACGAATATTACTTTTATTTTATTTCATTCCACCTTATTCATTAACCTGTTATCCCCACTCTACTTTAATAACAATTTTTGTTTTTTGCTTCCCATAGCATTCTATACAAAAAATCATCGTGAATTGTCTCCCTCGAACCCCCAATTAAAATGTATACAGCATTCTCGTTCTTCCAATCTGCAAATCCATTTATATTAGCAGCGTTTGTAGCTCTCCGAGTACCCAAACCGAGTTGCGAGATTCCCTGATAGATGTCGCTAAGAGAGTTACGCTTTTCGGTTGTACTATAGAATATATAGCAAAGCTATAAGTGCTGTACAGCAACATAAGCCTAGCCAGAACAATTCGAATTCAACGAGTAAGATGGCTGGGTCATGTAGAGCGAATGTACGGTCAACGCTCCAGCTCGTTAAGTCAGAAGCCAAGGTAGACCTCATCTTCGATTTTTTTGATGGAGCGACCAGGTAGAGGGAGACCTCCGACAACATGGAGGACAAAATTGGAGACGGCAAGTTAGAGATCGAGCCGGCTAGAAGGGTATATTGAGCAGGCCTAGGAGCACCACGCTCTAGTTGAGCCAACATAAGTAAGTAAGTCTACCTAACTATAAGACTATACTATATTTCGTTTGCATGTTGTTTGCTTGGTACTGTATGTATGTATGTATGTGTGTATGTGAAATCAGCTCGGAATAATAGCCGGAAGTCTTCTGAAACCGTCCCATTGGTAATCAAATGACACTTCTGACGATTCAGAGAAGAGAATTTTGTTTCTAGATTTGAAGTCAGAATCCACTCCAGAAGCACAAATACAAATATAAGTCAAATGTAACCCATATATGTAATATTCATTGGGGAAATGTCTATTCGCATGCAGCAATGCCGAAAGTTTTGGTAATGTCGACAAATGTGACATTTTGTTGAATCCAAATCTTATGATGATGACGTCGAAGGTTAGCAACGAAGTTTAGTGAGTAGTATTTAATACCAGGAACCAGTAAAAATCCCTTTATACCGCGTATCGGGCTACGCACACCACTTTGACATTGGCAAAACTTGTGAAACCGATTGTTGGAATTCAAAGAACACATACAATTTACTTGTTGTTTGTATCACTCTACTTACTATAATTTAGTAGTCATTGACTTTATTATGTATTCAATGAAAATATTAAATTTCTTCATTATCTCTATTTTCCTTTAAACATAAATATCGTCTTTAATTTCTTTTATTTCTGGAAGCTTCTTTTTAGACTAGGAATTTTCAACAGGATATGGACCCAGAATAACCTACGCTAAAAGTCTTGATATTTTAATTGAAGTTCGCGAAATTAAGAAAGTTTTTATTTTGTTAAGATAAAGTTCAATTATTTTTTTCAAAAAATCAACATGGCCAGTTCTTCATCGCTAGCGATTGAAAAATTAAAAGGCAGAGACAATTACAACGATTGGAAGTTCGCAGAAAATTATCTTGTGCTGGAGGAGCTTTGGGATTCTGTAACAAAAGAAGAAACAGACGTAAATAAATGTGCGAAGGCCAAATCTAAGTTAATTTTGCTAATTGAACCGATTAACTTCGTGCATGTGAGGGATGCCAAAACAGCTAAGGAAGTCTGGGATAAACAGCAGCTTTCGATGACAAAGGACTGACAAGAAAAGTGGATCTATTAAGGACTCTTATAACAACCAACTTGAGGGATAGTGGATCCGTTGAAAACTACGTCAATAAAATTATTTTAACAGCACACAAGCTCAACGTAGTTGATATGGCAGTATCCGATGAATGGGTGGGAACATTGTTGTTAGCTGGTCTAGGCGATAACTATAAACCCATGATCATGGGAATAGAGACATTTTGCCAAGAACTGTCCAAAGAGAAATGCAGAAAAAAGAGGTATGTAATTCTGCAAAAGTTGTTTTTTACACGTCACTTACAGCTGTCAAGAAGGAAACAGACCGCTCAGGTAGGTTCATTGATTCTGGTGCTTCTTCACACATGACGATGCGAAAAGATTGGCTTCAGAATGTCTCAAAAGTGAATAGCGAAGAGTTGACTGTTGCAGACAGCTAAAACCTGGTTGTGGAATCAATGGGGGATATTCAAATGCAGTTGCTTGTAAGTGGAAGGACACTAGATGTCACTATCAAAAATGTGCTTTACATACCAAATCTTTGTGCTAATCTTTTGTCGGTCAGCCAGATGACAAAAACGGTTTAAAAGTATGTTTTGAAGACCATAGATGTTGCATTTACGAGCGGCTGTTTAAGTTGGATACGTTACCATTGGTGAAATCATCAGCAAACTTAGTGGAACAGCGTGAATCGTCTGAGTTATGGCATAGAAGACTTGGTCATGCGAACTACGATGTGATGGTTAAGATGCAACAAGGAGCGGTGTGTGGTTTGCATTTCTCCGGCAAGGCAAATGGGCATTGCGTAAATTGTCTTGAAGGCAAGCATTCAAGCAAACCATTCAAAACATCTGATGCACGTTCCAGTGAAGTACTGCAGTTGGTTCATTCGGATTTGTGTAGGCCAATGGAACAGGTATCGTTGGGTGGTGCACGCTACGTACTATTGTTTTTGCATGATTTTTCTCGAAAAGTTTTTTACTTCATTCTTAAGGAGGTAAGAGATAAATTTATTGAATTTAAACTTCAGATCGACAACGAAACAGGTTAACAGATCAAAACTCTAAGGACGGACAGGATGAGAATGCAGAGTCAAATTGGGCTTAGACCAGAGCCCTAAGATCTACCCCTCGATAGAATCTTAGTACCAATTTTATGGAACATGTTGAGGCATGTCCACACTCCTTGGTAAGGGGCGAGGTCTATCTAACACCTCTTGCATCCAATAATAAAATTCGTAGATAATATTACCCGATGCCATATGTTTCCGCTGGAGTAAACACAGCCACCACGATACTCCCACAAGGGAGCCTACCTCATAGATAGTCTCCCAGGTGACTCGGCCACCTGGGTGGGCACTATCTCCCGTGGTACCAGAATAAAGCTTCCGGTGGAGCCTCGCTGGGTGCTGTATGAATAGGGTAAACCCTGATTGGTATCAACCTGGCGTTGCAACTGTTTCATACGCATCAATTGTGCTTATTTTACCTCCTAGTGGTAGCCATCGGGTACTGGTCTTGTCCACCCGGACTTAACTTGCTAAACTTATAAGCGCGAGTGTTGAACACAGAAAAAATAGCAACACTATAATTGCCCTGCCATAAAGCTACTCTGTTTCTCTTGTTGGGTAGCAGTTTATTCTGTACGAACCCCTCAGAAAGCAAGCGAGCGGCGGATGAGCTTCCAATTAAGTGAACCAACGGCAACGCTTGCTGTCAGCATGGTAGGCACCCCATTGAGCTACTTCGACATATTCGGGATCAGGTCTTTGGGTCCTTTCACTACTACTAGTCAGGCTAGTGAAATAGAGAAGTTGGCAGATGAGCCCATGTAGGACCAACGGGAACTCTCGCATCCCCGTAGTGGGTTACTGACTCTGTATTTCTCCAGGTCCTTTTGTCCAAGGAGAGCAGCATAGGGCCTGGTCCCCCAGGTTTGGGGTTGTGGGTCGGGGTAACTTCCCTACCACGTAAAAAACCTTTTGTTCCGAAACAACCAACTGCCTCGGATATGGATGACCCTACTGATGAAGACCTTAGCAAACGAAACAAGGACAACGAATTTCGGTTTTGCACGTGGAATGTCCGGACCCTTAACAGACCACGTGCAGCCGAACAATTAGTGGAAGCCCTAGATGGTGTCAAAGCCGAGGCACGAGTACGATAACTTGGCCGCCAAGAATTGATAACGGTTTTTTATAGAGGGGTTAAATACAAGCATTTTTTACTATAGGAATGGGGGTCCATCTCACCCCGTTTAGAAGGTAGGGGCGATTTTCGAAAAAATGACTTAAAATGGAAATCAAAATCTTAAAAAAGAATGGCATTACCTACAATGAAGTTTTATACCGGTTTTGAAAGCCAAAAATCTGTTCTTTAATTTTAAATTAAAATGAAATTCTAAATGTCAATCGTTTTAAAATTATTTGCATGCAAACTCAAAATTTTGATAAAAAAAATAAAACAAAAAGTTTACACCAATTTCTTTCAAAATTGTAAAATAAAGTGCTAAACTGGCTTTGTGTTATCAGTGCCTATATCAATTCTTAATCGAATACAAAAAACCGAATCTTTTTATGTCTTCTAGTTACTGAGAAAATTAAAAATTTCCAAAACTACTTTCGTAATCAAGTTGTATTATTTTTGGTATTTGAGTAAACTTACTTACCATACAGTGCTAACACACATTCCAGACGTCAGGCAGACGAACTCAAACAGTTTATGGTATCAACAGTACCTGGGTGGCCCGCTTCGCAGGATCTAGGGATTTTCACCCCCTTTTTAAGGGTATGTTTATATGTCAGGCAGGTGCCTGTCTCAATAGTATTTCTAATCAATTGCACCTGGGTGGCCCGCTTCGCGGGATCTTTTGATTTTCTCCTCCTTTTTCGGGGGCACACCGCGCTCACGCAGCTTCGCTGCTCCGCTAAGGGTATGTATATTTGTCAGGCAGGCGCCTGTGACAATAACATTTGTAATTAATTTGGCCTGGGTGGCCCGCTTCGCGGGATCTTTTGATTTTCTCCTCCTTTTTCGGGGGCACACCGCGCTCACGCAGCTTCGCTGCTCTGCTAAGGGTATGTATATTTGTCAGGCAGGCGCCTGTGTCAATAACATTTGTAATTAATTTGACCTGGGTGGCCCGCTTCGCGGGATCTTTTGATTTTCTCCTCCTTTTTCGGGGGCACACCGCGCTCACGCAGCTTCGCTGCTCCGCTAAGGGTATGTATATTTGTCAGGCAGGCGCCTGTGTCAATAACATTTGTAATTAATTTGACCTGGGTGGCCCGCTTTGCGGGATCTTTTGATTTTCTCCTCCTTTTTCGGGGGCACACCGCGCTCACGCAGCTTCGCTGCTCCGCTAAGGGTATGTATATTTGTCAGGCAGGCGCCTGTGTCAATAACATTTGTAATTAAGTTGACCTGGGTGGCCCGCTTCGCGGGATCTTTTGATTTTCTCCTCCTTTTTCGGGGGCACACCGCGCTCATGCAACTTCGTTGCTCCGCTAAGGGTATGTTTATTTGTCAGGCAGGCGCCTGTGTCAATAGTATTTGCAATCAGTTGTATCAGGGTGGCCCGCTTCGTGGGATCTTTTGATTTTCTCCTCCTTTTTCGGGGGCACACCGCGCTCACGCAACTTCGTTGCTCCGCTAAGGGTATGTCCAGTCGTCAGGCACCTATATCAAATAGTTTTTGTTACAGTACCTGGGTGGCCCGCTTCGCTTGGCAATGCAATTCTACCTCCTCGTGGTGCATTCTGGGTAACGCGCTAAATGAATTGCTGTACTTTAATAACAAAGATGACATCAATCCAAAGCGAGATCACCGTAAATACCAAAAAACAAAAACTTCATAAGAAAGTAGTTTTAGTAATTTTCAATTTTCTCAAAACCTAAAAGATATACAATTATTTGGTTTCTTGTGTTTAATTTAGAATTAATATGAGCATCGAACATGCAAAGCCAATTTGGCATTTAATTTCACAATTTGGAAAAAAATGGTCTAACTTTTTTTTTTCATTTTTTTTATCAAAATTTTGAGTTTGAATACAATTTTTTTGAAAACTATTGGCATAAATAAAAAAATTTAAATTGAAAATTAAAGAACAGAGTTCTGGCTTTCAACCCAGTATAGTTCTTTATTGTAGGTGTTACCGCTGTTTTTTAATTTTTTTTTTTTTGATTAAGTCATGTTTTTTGAAAATTGCCCCTACCTTCTAAACGGGGTGAGATAGACCCCCCTCCCATAGTAAAAAATGCTTGTATTTAACCCCTCTATAAAACCCTGTTATCAAATCTTGGCGGCCAAGTTATCGTACTCTCCCCAAAGCCGACATCACAGCCATCCAAGAAGTGCGATGGGATGGCGAAGGCACAATGGAGGATCTAAAACTGTGACATGTACTACGGATTCGTGATAAGAGAAAGGCTTAGGCAAGAAGTCTTAGGGTTTCGTGGCATAAACGAACGCATTGTCACAATCCGCATTAAGTCCAAATTCAGCAACATCTCGCTGATCTGCGTCCACGCCCCCACGGAGGAAAAAGATGACAAGACCAAAGAAGAATTATACGATCTTCTCGAGAAGACGTATGATGAATGCCCGAAGTACGACACTAAGAATATTCGGTGACTTCAATGCCAAAATCCGAAAGGAGGGTAACTTTGGTTCGACAGTCGGAAAGTATAGCCAGCACGTCAACACTTCCGGTAACGGACACACCTCGACTTTGCTGCGGGGCGAAGTGTCATCTTAGCTAACATGCTTCCCACACCTCAATATACACAAAGGGATCTGGCGGTCTCCTGATCAAAATACCGTCAAACAAATTGATCCTATTGCGATTGATAGCAGACATGCCTCCAGTGTCATGGATGTCCGCACTTTCCGAGGGGCCAACATAGACTCGTACCACTACCTTGTTATAGCTAAAGTGCGAATGCGGATCTCCACCAGACCGCAGAATCGAACATCCACTGTGAGAAAGTTTGATGTTGCGAAGTTACAATCGCAAGAGAGCGCCACAACCTTTGCCAAACATGTCTCCTCTTATCTCTAGACAAGCCCGGCGCCTGCGCCAAACTCAGAGGCCCTGTGGCAACATTGCAAAATGGCCATCAAAACCGCACCTACGGATGTTTTGGGTTTCATTAGGCGAACACAACGAAACACCTGGTTCGATGATGAGTGCAGGCTCGCACACTTGGCCAAAGACGAAGCCTATCATGCAGTTCTGAATGCCAGAACCAGAGCTGCCAAGAGCGCTTCCTGTGCGGTATGCCAGCAAAAGAGGAAGGAGGAACATCGGCTTTTCAGAAGAAATAAAATGCACGACTGGGTCGCACGAACTTGCTCTTATGCTAAGCAATTTCTTTGTGGCTGCATAATGTATATTAAAAAAAAAATCAAAAATAATTTCGGAAATTCTTTTATTTTTTTAATTAGTTTAAGAGTTTTCTCGGAAAAACTAAGTATGCAATAAAATTTCAAAACTATATGTCTATCTAGGAAAAAAAAATATAAAAAATCGTTCGACCAGTTTTTTAAAAGGTTATTTTTGAAAAACTTTTCCTAAAAATATTTTGAAATTTATTTGAGTATTTTAATATATGAAAATATGTAGTTTACATCTGAAAAAATAATGTTAAGAAAAATAAATATACCCGTTTCCAACATATTTCGAAAACCAAATTTTTTTTTAAAAAATTATTAAAAATCAAAAAAAAAGTTTTTGAAAATTTTGAAATGCCATATTATTAAAATTATTAATGACTTCCTGTGTCCAAAATGTTATTGAAATCGAATATATAGTTTACGAGAAAATTTGATTTGAAAATACCGTTTCTATGAGAGGTACCGTTATAACAGACATACAGACAGACAGACGGACGGGATTCCCAGACCCACTTTTTTCGACTGCTCCATCATCGTAATGTCTGGCTGGGTCATGTTGAGCGTATGGACGAAAACGCTCCTGCCCGACGAGTCTTCAATTCCAACCCGGAGGGCCGACGCAGTTCTGGAAGACCCAATCTAAGGTGGCGCGATCAAGTGGAAAACGACCTCAACCAACTTGGTGTGCGCAACTATAGGCCACTGGCTAGGGACCGGCCTAGCTGGCGAGGATTGTTGGTTGAGGCCGTGGTCCACAATGGACTGTCTGCGCCACCTTAAGTAAGTAAGTAAGAGCCTCGCAACCGTAAGGTCACTTCCAGATGAGCACCATCAATACTCAAGGCCTGGCAGCCTTAGATATGCGCACTCAACCATTTGCCAAGGTAGAAGCAAACAGCCAAATACGCACATCCAGCCTTCCTCTCTTTGCCGCATACAAGTTTTACCTTGCATACGTTTCCGGAAGGAATCAATTCTTCAAAGAAAGGAAATATAGCTGCAGATACTTACTCCTATTTAATTTAAAACAATTTCCCTGCCATTCATATTGTTCCCGGGTTGCCACGCGGAGGCGGAGGATAGGCACATCTATGCCCTCTCAAGTTCCAACTTCCATCTCAACCACATTCATGATTGGATAGAAGCCAGCTTACAAAATATCGACAATGCTAAGCCCGGCAGGGACCTTAAAGACGAAGAGGTGCCGCAGCCTCTACGCTCCAAGGATCTGCACGGAACAGGTGAAATTGCGATCTATATTTGCAGCCTTGGCTAAGCGTTCAAAACACTTAAGAGGATCATAGTTCAACCCCCTCTAAGGACGGACAATGGTACTGAGTACTGCAATGAAGGGCTGCTTAGATATTTGAAGAGTTGTGGTATACGTCATCAAACCACAGTTAAGGCTCGTTGTATGATGGCTGATGCTGGCGTTGAAAAGGATTTTTGGGCTGATGCTGTTTTCACTGCTGCTTACTTGATAAATCGGATGCCAAATAGGATGTTAGACTTTAAAACACCAGAGGAGGTTTGGTCAAACAAAAAGCCTTATGTGAGTCATCTTAGGGTTTTTGGATCAACTGCTATGGTATACGTTCCCGGACAAAAAAAGAAAGAAACTGGATCCCAAGTCTACAAAAGGTAATTTTGTTGGATACAGCGAAAATTCAAAGGCGTATAGAATCTACGATCCGATAAAAAAGAAACTTTTTGTAAGCAGAGACTTTGTTTTGAAGATCAACCATTTCAGCAGCTAATTGCCGAAAATAACTTTAACAACTTATCTTTTTACTTAGAGTGTTCAGTGGAGGCAAGTACTGAAGGTACTAATGGCAATGAGTGCATAAACGATGCTGAAAGTTTTGAGATTTGTGAAAGAGCTGTGGAAAATGATTCAGTCAACGAATTATTTGAGAGGGGATGCAGCAAATGCAGTGTCAAACAATAAAGGTGAAGAATCATTGTACACTGATGAAGACTATGTTCCTTCAGTTCCAGTGTCATCAAATAGCCAGAGTGTGCGTAGATCTGAAAGAACAACAAAACCTGTGGTAAACAAAGATTTTGTATCCTATATGGTACGAGAAATGAACAATCCAACAAGTTTCGGTGAAGCAGTTTCTAGATCAGATTGTGAGCATTGGACAAAGGCGATACAAGTTGAATACGATGCCTTGCTTCAAAATGGACCTTGAAAGGAAGCAGAGTTGCCACCTGGAAAGAAAACAAGACGAAACTTGATTCAAATGAGAAAGTTACTATACTTACAAAGCGCGACTAGTAGCTAAAGGGTGTAATCAACGCAAAGGACTGGATTATAAAGAAACATTTTCCCCGGTGGTGCGTTATGAGTCAATTCGTTTCTTATTGGCTATGGCAGCTAGATTGAACCTGCTGGACATCGAACAAATGGACGCAGTAAGTGCCTTTCTTCAGGGGGACTTGGATGACGAAATATATATTTCGCAACCGGAAGGTTTTCGAAATGGAAACAAAGTTCTTCGGCTTAACAAGTCAATCTATGGTTTGAAACAAGCTTCAAGAATTTGGAACACAAAACTGGATGGTGTGCTGAAAATTTTTGGAATGATTCAATCAAAACTAGATCCATGCTGTATTACAAATACGAAGAAGAAAAGCTTATTGTAGTTGCAGTTTTTGTAGCCGACATGCTGATTATTGATAATCATCCCAAATTAGGGCGACACCTGAAATCAGAATGAGTGGTTCCCCTAGTGAAACCAATGGAAAGTGCTATAAGAATCGAAGTTACCACAAAAAAACTAAGCAACTTTTATTGTTGTCTTGATAAGTCTTGAGGAAATGCTCACAATCACAAGAGCAATCCAATGTTGAGTTTAGAAAAAAAAACAAGAAAATACAAAGTTGTGCTGTGCGACTTAAAATTTACATGAACAAACAAAATTTTCTCAACAAATCTGGCAAATGCGACTAAAGTTTGTAGGACTGTACCTAGAAATCCTTATCAAAACGTTTTTTTTTTTTTCAATTTTGTAAATGCTTGCTCATACAATATAATATAATATACAATATAAATATGTTGATGAGTTCAATCATTGACAGCTGAGATTATTATAATTTATTAACTATGTACATATAAGAATGCTAGGTTAGTTATTTGAAAAAAAAGTACCAAGTGATAAGGGACATACATAGGTATTTTAAATTTTGAACATTTTTAAATTTCTAGACGTCAACTCACCTATCAGCATCGTTTCTAGCTAGTGAACTGTACCAAGAGGTGTCGAATGTTTTGCCCAATAATTGGGGATCAGCCACAAATAATATTCGAGTACAATTTTCTAAAAATAAGAAACATGGAAAGAAAAATACACATGACTAACCTTATTGCATAAGAAAATATAGGTACCTTTTCGCAGAGGCTTTATCATTGATCTAATTCGAAAAACATGATAGGTAGGTATACAAAATTGTAACTTACCATGCTTACAGTAAATTTGCTTCCAGGACCACTCATTTACATGATAGATAAGGACTTCGCTAAAACATACGAGGGTTAGTGTGGCTAAGAGCAATGCCCTGGCAGCTAAGCTGAAATAATTATGGAAACAACACATAGCTAGCCACTTAAACGTTTTTCTTATTCAAACAACTAATTCTTATTCTTACCGATGCATTAATCTTTTTGATGCCATGACATTGCCATAATTTTTTTAAGTGTAAATTAGATTTATTTAAAGGCGTTTCTGTAAGATGGAGCAGCTCTATGATAACCTATTCTTGAGAACTCAAAATTGTCTAACACAATCAATAGAGCAACGATTTCCATTTCTATAATTAAATTATAGAACTTTAACTTTGACTAACAATTGCTACCATGAACAGGCATTCGCTATTGCTGGGGCTGTGGCGGTACTCTTGTGGTAATAATAATGACACAGGCATTAGCAGAGAATTCTAGTTTTTAGGTCTTTAGCTAGGTACGTACGTAAATACCTCTACACTAGGTTCTTGGCGCAGCAGGCCGTTGACATTTTTGTGAGCAGTTTACGCAAATTATAATCGAATTTATAAATAAAATAGCAACGAAATAAAAACACTTGCTTAAAAAGCGGAGGTCGGAGGAAGAAGAACGAACAAATCGTGTTCAGCAGTCAAGTCAAAACGAGGAAAGAATAAAATCAAAATCATGTAAACAAAACAGCAATAGTTTTGTCAAGCTGTTGCGACATCTGCACACAAAATGTTCAGTTAATTCTGGTTGTTGCACAAGCTACAATAATGTACATATATCAGGGATGAAAACGTACTTTAAATACTATGCTACTATTCATTCCGTAAATTTCTGAGCTAGAATTCCCGATTTGTGGAAGCTGTGTTCACACTGAAAAAAAAAATAAAATAGAAAGAAAATAACTGTACTCTTCAAGTAAAATCACTGACTTCAGAATTTACGGCTCATTTTCTGACTTGCCTGAGTCTGCGTTTTACGAGTCCTCTCATAAAATTGCATGCATGGCATACAAAATTAAGAAAGTGATTCGAGAATCTAGTATTTTTTTTGCTTTTGTAATTGATTGAGAGAGATATAGAGAGAGGGAAGGAGAGAGCAGGAGCCTTTTATTTATGTATAATATGTTTACTCTTTGGTTTGCATTAGAGACGACAGCATAAAGAAAAATTCGCGCCTATAAAAAGTTAAGAAAAAATTTAAAAAAAAAAGATAGACAAAAGGTAAAATTTAATATGAATAAAAGTGAATAGCTATTACAAAATAAATCGCGATGTTGTATTTATTTGCAAACGCGCAAGACAAAAAGACGAAAGAAATGAGGAAAACATTAAAGGACATGCAAAGATTACATTTTTGTTTTCAAGTCAGTTTTGGGTTCATTTTTCGTCGGCATAAGCCGATCGGCATCATTCGGCATAATATGGGCGAGGCTCAAGGTTTTTTTGCACCAATTCCACAAGATAGTTCACATGGAGCAGTAACAATTGCAAAAAAATGGTGCCCTGCCAAATATCGCGAATCCTGCATTTCAAACGTAGCATATTTGTTGTTATAAGAAGCGATAATATCTCCTTAGATTGATATAAAAATACTCGTGCTTCTGTAGGGAAAACTTTCTCGCCAGTCACTGGCAATGAATAAATTTCATTACCGCCATCTACCAGCGAGACCACAGTATTACTCGCAACGTGCTGAACGCACCCTTTAAGTCCATCTACCGAAGAGATTCCGCAGAAAGAAAAGGAAGCCATCTTATGGGAGTTCAGATTCTGCTCTCAGATCAAAATCTATCATTTCCCCAAACAGAGCGATTTTTCAGATTGCTCGCATTCCATGAAGTATGTTGGATAGGTCAAGGTACATAAAGACAAGCTAATATATTCACGCTCATTTTTTTTTGACATCTGTCAAAACTTTTCAAAATGGCTGGTGCATGTGACCCTCATACATTTATTGTATCCTGATTCTTAATAATTGTGTGCGGATTATTTTCTTCCTAATCCATTAAAACTTTTATAAAAATTATAAATATGCGGTGTGCTATGTTCGGGTGTTGCGTAAATAATAAAAAAAATAATAATGCTGACATTTCTTTCCACGCGTTCCCAAAAAAACAGAAAATGTGCAAACAGTGGGTGTTCTTGTGCCATAGAAAGGATAAATTAAATACTAATACGGCTAGAATTTGCTCTAAGCATTTTAAGGAAAGTGATTTTGTTCCGTTAAATCCAGCTTATGAACAATGTGCATTAATAAAAAAAACAAAGCGCCTCAAGGAAAACACGGTCCCATCACTTTTGTTGCCATTACAAAAACAGGAAAACCACTCAAGTTCGCGCTGTTTAAGACTTGAAAAGAGATCGTCCAGACCAAGGTATCACTATAGAAAATATCAAACAAAATAAATACAAAAATTACGTAGATGATTTGGAATCTCTACAATACGATGGACTCGAACATTTGGCGGGGTATATTTGTCATAGGATTAAAAAGCCGGATCTTGTTGTGCAAAGCAATCAGCAGGAATCTTCGTTTTCTTGGACGAATCACCTCACTGAAGGATTTCTTCAAAAACCAACAGACAAAATGATGGCAGAAATGATAAAGTTGGAGTCAATCTTTAAGGAATTAAACAAGGATGCTATCGTTTATTCACGCCATTATATAAAAAATTTCATTGGTGTATCTAATCATATTCTTTTGGACATAAAAGTTAAACAAATCTTTTTTCGATCCAGGATGTACCTATTTCCGTATCAAACATCTTAACACTGTTCAACAAGAAAATTCCAGAAAAAGAAAGAGAAAAATCAATAAAACGATTTTATTAAATTATATGATGATTTTTTTATTCAATTTGGGAAAAAATATATTAAACCTTAATTTCTTCTTAGATATTGTCGACTAGCAATAAAAGTATGTCTTTTAAAAATAGTCCATACGAAACCTTAGGCACTTTCATACAAAATATTTGATATGGTCCCTACCAGGATTTATAATAAATAAAAGGAAGAACTCCTTGACGACTACCGCATCGAATCACCTTTCACATAATGCTGTGTGATGGTACCTTTATTTGCCCATTTGAGCATCATTACCGATTTCACTGTGTCACTGTGAGATTGTTGTAAGTATCGATGAAGTGCTCTTGAATTAGATCATCGTATTGGTCTGCTTCTTGTTTGAGACGGACTTTGCTTTCGTTGCCTAAATGTTGTTCGAACTCACTGCGTCCGATAAGGAAGACCACTCGCACGGGATATCCATAATTGGAAGTGTCCTATGTGTAATGAATTTTGAATTAATCTTACAAATTGTAATTGGTGAACAACAAAGCTCTTACATTGAAATACTCTTTGTAACGATTAAAACTATCTGTTCTCTTGTCTAGGTAATGGCCATCCATTTCAGCATGCATCGCTCCAACCATGTTATAGTTGAATTCCGATTCATTTCCAAATGTTTCTCGTATGTTTTGCCTAGAAATAGAACGATGTTTAACTCTTAAAAATTTAGTTTTTGTGTTCTTTAACGGAAATACAGTGGTCCCTCGGTCATTTCTGCTGGATTCATGGAAAAACTTACGTCTACAAGGATCCATCGGTAAGATTTAACCAGAAGTTATTCGTAAGATCACATTTTTCACACTTCTAGCCAGTGGGCGAAATTTTTCTATCATTATTATATTGCCTGCTTCTCTATCTTTGCTATGCGTATGGCTGACTCGGCCGCAAGAATACCATCCACCGGCTGTTGAACAATTAATGGTTATTCAATACTTGAATAATAAAAGATTTCAGCCACCTTTGGCACCACAATAACATGGTATAATATGTCCTTGTTGGAACTATGCAGGCTTTTATTGTCAACGCCACCTTTGACACCGATAGCCAGAAGTGTTATCAGTTTTCAGCTCCTGAAACAAAAAAAAACTGAATTGAGAAACTTTATACATACTTTATATACTTACCACTGCATACAACTATGCATAGAAGCATTTATAAGCTCAATTCAGTTCATTATTTTCTTTTAAAACAATTAAATTTGGTAAAATCAATATAATGTGTACTGGCGACAGTGCCTTGGGTCACATGAAGACGCCATTTTGATTTTTTTGTTTGTTTACTTTTTTGACAGATGCGGAATATATTACCTTGTCTTTATGTACCTTGGGATAGGTGCCTCCCTTCGAAAAAAATAAACCGAGCACACACTTGCTCGATTCATATTCGGTTCACACCGAATATCATGGTTAGTCTGTTCACACTAGGTAAACACGAAATTCTATGTGTACAAATGACGTAGTGAATGTCAGACCCATAAAATGATGACAGATAGTCATTAGGCAGCAAGAAGGATATAATAGTCGATGCGGCCGATTGAATTATTTCCACTTGCTAATCTTGTCCGACATGTCATTTACAACAGACCGTGTGAATTTATTAGTGTCAGTTCCAAGACACCGGAGAAAAAGTGAAATCTTAAAATTTCGGCAGGCCGAATACGTAATTATCCAAAGGAGAAATGTCATCTGAAGTGTGTGACGTAATTCCTTTGTCCAAAAAATGTGTAAAACATATGTTAGTTATTTTTCAGAAGGAAGTATCATTCTTTCTTCTTTCTTCTACCTACGAATGCTAAATGATAGTATTGTGGGCAGCATAAGAATACAGAAAACGTCATGAGAGCACATGTCATAAAACTGCATTTCAAATTCGTACTTGACATATGTCAACAACAAACGAAATAATGAACTAGTCCCACATTGTGATCCGAATAACAATCTTCCTAAGATGTAGCTTAGACAGTTCTAGTGCCCGTACCATATTTCTGAACCTTTTTCTTTTATGTCAATATTCTGACAGATAAGTCTTCGTCATGAATATTTCAGACATATATGACGATCTAGATTCTTCAGCCACATGATCAGGGCGATGACTAACATTGACACCAAGTGCAGACTGACCCTTATCGCCAGTCATTTACATCCAAATTATCCGAGCTGTCATGCTCTAGTTGTCATTTCGTTACTCGTAGTTGAAAAAGTGCCCAGTGAGCATTAACCCTTAAGGGACATTTTTGACACGCCACCTATCGTGCCAACTAACAACCAGTTCAAACACTGGAACGCAGCCATGAGACTGGAAGTTTGGGTGTTGGCTGGTTGAAAGTAGAAAAATATGCTCTAAGAATCTCAAGGGCATAAGTCATTTTGAAGACATACTTGGAACAGAGAAGAACTCGCTTGCAGAACAATTTTCCGCGAGCATTTTAATCACCATTTTTTTTTTACTTTTCTCGGATGAGAAATTGGCTTTATTCAGAAGGAAAATAGGTAATCCTACCTATTATCGGACTTTTAATCAACTAAAGAGGTAAGAATAGTATATTATAATATACACTTAGGAATAAGAAATATATTTTCATACGCCGAGTGTGAAAATATAGATTCTTCTTTTTTGGCACGAGACACGAGGTGTGCTAAAATTCTTTTTGGTCCTCCATAGGTCCACCAATCCAAAGGAGGTAATTAAGAAAATTTTTATCTGAAACCTAAAGAAGAGAAGCATCAGCATCGTGGTCGAAATCCTGAGGTTGTAGCCCAAGGAGTTTACACCCCGGAGGAGATTCCACGAAGTGCATCCGCCCCATACAGGTGGGCATGTTTTATAAATATACTTGTCTAAAGGCGAAATTAAATACTATTAGGCGCATGCTGCATCCTAGTGCACTTTTTATGCCTTTTGTTGGTGACCTCGGAATTTTTTTTTTACCGTGGAATAATCATCTTTGACGTCGTGCGTACACCGACACGCACCACCGACTTCCAGGTCACACACGCGTGACGCCTAGGAGCACCTCTAGAGGGCCTCCTTTGTATTAATTGAGGCAAGGCAAAACGCGTGAAAGCCATCTGGCGTTGATCCATTTGGCTCGCCGACGGCCACGCCCATTTTAAGTTGGTACTTATCTACAAGGATACACCGCCTATAGCTAGGTACAACAGCAGCAGCCAGGCATGCTGCATCTGACATCTGATTCCGTGGAATACATCAATACCATCGGCAGGACTCCACTGCAAGATAGCTCTGGACGTCTGGCTTGCAGCACATGCCGATGCCGGTCCATCAACAGAACAGTGTTCATGGTGCAAAATAAGCCACGAGGGAATCTCATACTCATCTGTAAATCATCTTTAAACGAAGCAACAGATCCAGCAGTGAATATTATTTGTGTTTTTATGTGGAATATGAAATAAGATCTTACGTAAAACGTTATCAGGTAATACCTTTTTGTGAAATTTATTGTGTTGTATGAATCTGGTGAGGAGCTAAGAAGCCTTCCCCATTACTCACCGCCCATATGGTGGAGTAGAAGAAGCCAATTATTGCTTTCACGATAAGCGTCCAACGCTGGCGATAACGTTGTCGACCACGGACGGTGGTGCCAACGCAAATTAACAAAAGATTTATAGATAGTGGGTTATACATTTCCACATCCTTTTACTTATCTTTATCGATATCTATATCCATTATTTTAAGTATTTATATCCATCATATAGTGCTGTGCTAATAGTGATAATTATCCTCAATTAATCTCTTTTCTTTAATGATAATCCTATAACTACTTACTGTCCTTTCCGCGTCGGGATCATTACATTAGCCGTCGTGTTGTAATCAGTCCGCGAGAAACAAAGTCCGTGATTTTTTTTTGTATGCTCGAATAGCTACTATCGGAATTCCGGAATTACATTTAAAGCTTTCAGAAGAGCAGCTTCGAGTTCTTTAAGTTCGACTACGTACATGTGCGATATAATTATTATTATTCGGTTATAATATTAGTTTTGTTTGAGAGATATACCTCTCGGTTCCTTACGGTTTTAGACGGAACCAAATCTAGTGGCACAATACGGTGTCTACTTACCGAATCGTCGTTTTCTTCGCACCCAAGGAGGAAGTTTTCTCATCAGCGTCAATTCGTTATCAATACTTAATTATATCTCTAGTTAATTTCGAGACACCGATTTCTTTGGTAGAGTCATTTCTATCTCTTCTTTTATACGCCTTTTTCTACTTCACGTGAATATTTTTTTTTTATTTTACACTCGTCTTTAAAGAGAACTACTCTCGCGTCGGTAGCGACCAACTTGAACCCGTGTTCAACCCGTTTTCAGTTCCAAATCGGACATCTCTTTAAAATCGTGAATTCATTACTTACTTTTACATTAGTTGATAAATTCCTTGCAACGTCTTCAAGAACAACCGTGTCTTCGTCCATCTAAGTGTGATTATTTCAACATATGTGCGAATAATAGGCGTTATATATATAAATACGCTAACCTTACGCCCCGCACGTTGGAATACATTCAACACACTCGTGTCCATACGATCCTAAGAAAAAGATTCGACGACGTAAATGAGAGTATACTCTTGTTAACTGCCACTTATGATCGTCGTACATTAGCAAAGTGCAGCACAGATTGGTACTCAAATAGCACTAGTCAATATTAACATACTTACCTTTAACTTAATAAAATTTTATTTCAGGGGAATCCAGGAGTGCACTTCCGTATTTCCATGAAAGAAGTTACTGAGTTTAACAGCTCCTCAGTACAAAATAATCTTTCATACACATTAATATATTTGATTTGAATACTTTTAATATATCGAATTTACATATATATTTTGCATGTTGATAATCGAGCATATGGTTGTACACGAATTGTGTATGATTATATATGGTAAACCAATTTGAATATATTATTTCATTAAATCATATTGACTACCTTTTTGCTGCTTCGGATGGAAACATCTTGAGCAAATCCTTGATGCCTGCTACTGTCGATCCTATTTTGTGTCTCTATTGACAATTTGGTCAGGTCGTATTCCTGTTCTATGTGTTAGATTTAACTTTAATTTTCTTTTTGTAATAATATTCGGTGATTTCGAATAATTTTTTTTATAGCATTCGACTACTTTAGAATTCGAAATTGACTTCGTTAATGATAGTCACGACAAGCTATCACCGCCGCGACAACGCGTTTAACAAATTAACTTTAGACATTAACTATATGAATGCTAACGTCGGTCCGCGATATTTCCTTTCTTTATTCTCTTTCTTAAATTTAATCATAATTAGATTTTAATATTAACTTTTAGTTTTGTTAACTTTTGATCTTCTTGTCCATGATCTGCGATCATAACTTTGTTTTGAAGATACAATACTTTAATTAACTTTTACAGAAAATTATGAAATTATTTTTTTGATATTTTTGAATAAAGATAATTTAACGATATTCTCTATCAAGTGATAGATCAAAATTCTCACTCTTGAAATACACATAAATGTATTTGATAATCTCGTAATTACATATGTATCTTTAACTTGAATTTGAGAAACTTGAACGATAATGTGAAATCTCTTTTAGAATAAGATTATACTAGGTATATAATTAAAAACACTCTTGTTAGATATTAAGAATTATTCTCAATAAAATAATCAGTAATTTTATAACGTATTAACGAAATTTCTGCAGTTCAGTTTATTTCTTTTGGACATTTAAATTTCTTAATGAGTTTACAGATATTTATTATGGAAGCGTAAGACATTTATAGGGAGGGTGGTGACCCTCAAAATTCCTTCAGAAAGGGCAAGGTGGTGTGAAAGAATGGAATACTATTGAAGTATTCCCAGTGCAACATTAGATTTTCTTTGCAGTGTTGTGATATCTTTGAGTAATGTAGTTTTCTTTTCTTAGATAAGGAGTTATAGTAAGTGAGCATATTATTTGCTTGCTTTTTCCTTTAAGGGGCTGCTTAAAATTGTATTGAGTCGTGGGGACTCATTGGTCCGCAGTAGCCAAGGTCGCAGATTAGGAGAGTTGATTTCTGCTTGCGAATTGGGTGGGTTGAGAGACCTGGGGGATTACATGACACCTTTAATCCTCCCTCCCCTCACGGTGAGACACCTCATCCTCCACTGTCTGCGCAGCATCGTGGTAGCAGAGTGGAAGGAAGGTAACAATAACCATGGCAGCCACAATCATCTATGGTTTGCTAGTTACCCACATACTTACGTGTCTTGTTCTTCTGGTCGATAATACAACACAAACATGATTGCTTACTTTCCTCCAACGTTTACTCTCAACAATTCGTATGAGGTGCAAATAGAGGTCAGTCTTTCTTTAGCTCCAGTTCTTGGCATTCTTATCTTTGGAGATTATGAGGGCCCTTAAGCATTTTAACATTCTTATTCGAGCTCACCCATCTCGAGCTCAACGGTCGGCAGTGAAAAATAGAGGTAACACCGGTCAAGTAGATCCCGGAGCAAGTGCCCACGGCCTGGCTGAGCTGGTCATGGCTATGGTACTGCCGGCCACCGCGACGGTCGATCTCGACCACGGTTCTACGTTGTCGCATGCCGTTCTTACCAACTGTTCTCTATGAATGATTGGTGAGAAAGGGGGCGTTGCCGGCATAGGATCGCTTCCGTCCCTTCAACAATGAGAGTAGGTAGCCACAGTTAGATAAGCGAAAGCGATCTGGGGTTAAGTCTCTGGAAAAGGGTATCGATTCTAATTTTCAGCATATCAATTTCTAATTGTGAGCCTAGGGATTTGAGTAGAGTCCATGGTCTTTGGTGTAAGCTACAGTACGATATAGCCACAAGAAGAACATCTATAACTTGTGGTGGATAGGCACAGGCATGCTGGTAGGTACCCTCTAGGCTGTTCTACGGTGTTTTGTAGTCAGGACCTATGGTGTACTACTAGATGGCCCGTGCTTCTGTGATGGGGATGGAGATGAAATTGGAAGAATGGGAAGAGGAGCAGGGGGAACAAGGTACTGTGTTTGCGAAGTGTAAGTATGTCTTTTGTAGGGATGCTGAATACACCGATACATGGTTGGTAGATGACGCTGTTGCTGTTCCTTGGTATAGGAGTCAAGGATGGATAGGGGTGCTTGTTCCTTTCGGCTTCCTCTTTGGCTTGTGTTGTTGGTAGGCATGGGTTCGGATCTCGGGTATCCATAGGATATTTGGGTGAAGAGGTTGGTGTCCATCAGCAATGCGGCTGGTGTATGCGGATTCTTCTTTTATAAATTTCATCAATTTTTATTATTTTTACGTTACAGATGGCGCCCAACGTGGGACCCAAATTAGTTGACAAAGATAAGATAAGGATTGACGAAAGTTAGGTCGATCCAGAGTAACGTGGAAAAAGTTAGGAATTTTTGAGAATTTTTGAAATTTTTCAGTTTTGTTTGTGAAAGTGAAGCCGACGTTTTACTTGTTCATCAGATCTTTTAAATGGAGGAACACCATCGAGATTAGTGGTGTAGGCACTATTTTGTCCAGTGGTTTGGTGAGTTCTTCCCGAGTCAGTCTGTTGCATTAGGTCTACCCATTTTTCCTCTACCTCTTGTCACTTCGTTATGTCTTCGATCTGTGTCCGGATTGAGCAGTTTTTCTTGCTTGGTCGTCAGTAGCTGAGGTGTTGATGTATCCAAACGGTGATGTCTGAGATCCTGGCCGTATGAGAGTAGAATGAGCAGGTCTTCTGACCGGTAGTTGGTGCTTTTTGCCCGACGCACGACAGCTGCAGAAGCTGGTCACTCGCTCGACTACGACCCTAATTGTTTCAACCACAACGCAGCTTGTTTCTTTTGATTGTTTTGCTAACCAATTTGTATTTGAAGGTTATAGTCAGTTTTGATTGATGTTAGGAAGTAATGGTATGTGATGAGACATGAAGCGCTAACCGGTAGTTGGAGTTTTATACCCGATGTACGTCAGCAGTAGCGTAATGTCGCCTTTGCATACCTGAACAAAATTTCGTTTAGAAGAAGCTGTCTTTTCTCATACAACAGAACGCCGTAATGTACTAAGTCTACACACACTAGTTTTTTTTGTTTTTGACAAAGTTTTTTTGAAACGGTTAAGTTGCATAACCGTCGTACACACCTTGTTCCGAAGAAGGGAGGGTGGGGGTTGCCATCTCCCGAACCTTTTTATGACAAATTATTTAAGTATTTAGTTATTTTTGAGCATATAGATTTTGAGTATATAGATTTTGAGTATTCCGTCAGTCAAGTTGGGACGTAACTTCTTGATTGGATGTGTAAGTTTGGGATAGTGCCCACCTTTAGAGTTTCCTGTATTTTTGGGATAGTGCCCGAAATTTAGATATATTTTGGCATAGAGCCCACCAATTTTTCGAAAACCGTTTAGAATTTTAGATTATAAAGCATAGAATTAGATTTTGAATACAATTTAAGTATTGATTACTGAAATTGAAATTTTTTTTTTTTGACATAAGTAAACATATATTATATTCATTTATTTAAGTATAAACCCAAATAAGTATCTAGTTTAAATTTCGTGATTCAGGAACATTTTTGAATTAACGTTTTTGATAAACAAATTATCCACCCATAACTTACCCTTAATATTAAGCACTTTTAGATTTAAGTTCCTTGTTTGAATTAATTGATCGACAGATATCCGTTGGAGGTTTTTTGCTCACGGAGTATTTAAAAATTTTCTTTTACTAAAAATTTTTGACTTGCATTATTTATTGTTGCTTTACCCAAGCAGCATCCGTCCGAGAATTTCTCGCGGGCCAATTGAATTATATTATCCACCGGATTTACAAATTTACCCTGATTCATGAGGAAGTACTCACGGGATATTTGAATTTTTTTTAATACCTTGACTTACTTTTTGTTATACTTTTCTTAAGTAGGAACCGTTTGAGGAATTTCTCACGGCCTACAAGACCCCTTTTTTTTATTTACTTACCCGACTTTATCTGTCCGTTTGCTTTCCCGGTTGGATGACCGACAGGAGCATTAGAAGAGCGATTAGAAGTACTTACCTTACTAAGTATAAGGACTTCGTAGGCATGGCCCCTACCGCTCCAAAATCTAAACCTGGTCGTAGTCGAGATAATGACGTGGAGAATCACACCGAAGACGAAGGCAATTTAGCCGAGAGTCTTCCTAGAGATAACATTGACAACAGAAGTGTCATAGTAGATGATGACGAGGTAGCGAGAGCCGAAGAACAACTTCGGAAAGATGCAGCTGACCATTCAGCCTACATCCAACAAGTTGTTTCTACAACTATCGACCTGCATAGGGTCCAGGATAGGCAATTCATGGCAGAAGAATTACAAAAGAGTCATGCACGCTTGCTTGACCAAGTGACTCAGCTATTGCGAAAACGAACCGTCAAGTCTACTCAACCAGTCGCTCCACCACTCGACCCTGATGCTACTTCAACTCAGAAAGTCACATGGCAAGTCAATTTAGTTGACCAAGACACTACACGTATCGTGAATTACAATGTCCCTAATGGAGCATCCACATCCAGAAATGTCCAGTCCGTTTATAGACCTAACAATGAAATTGATTTGGCAGACCGATACACGCCGCATTATGAGCCAACTAGAGTGCCATCTTGCAGGATGTCAATCCAGCCCAAATGCCTCTAGGTTCAAATTTAGACGAGTTTATGACTTTAAACGAGTCATAAACTCGTCTAAATTTGAACCTAGAGGCATTTGGGCTTTCAATTTCGATGACGAGTCCGCTGTGTCGCCTCCTAGGCCACCACCATCAAATGTCACATCCGTGAACCGCAATCATCAATTCCATAAATGGGGATTAAAATTCGACGGGAAGAATATGTCTGTTGACGATTTCCTGTTCCGCCTAGGATGTATTCGTAACAGTTATGGCGTATCGTGGTATGAAATTACCGCAAACTTTTACCACTTTGTATCAGGTTCAGTAGAATCTTGGTACTGGGTGTATTTAAAAGATAATAAGCATACGATGTGGGACGAGTTGAAAACTGCTTTGGTAGAACAGTACCGCAGTTTAGAAAGCGATTCGGTATCGCTTTTCAGAAAACTATCTGATCGAAAGATGATGAATGGTGAGTCTTTCAATGACTTTTTCGACGCCATTCAGTATCTGAATTCCAGGATGCGAGTTCCAAGACCCGAAAAGGAACTCATCGAAAATATAAAAACAAATGTCCGTAGGCGAATGGGTGAACTACTCATAACCTACAGTCCTTCTAGCTTACGACAACTAGCATACTACTGTCGAGCCATAGAAAATGCTCAATCTCAATACGAGAACGTCCGTCCGAATTTCGTGCCAAATGCACAACGTCCACCTGCAAGGCGTTTCGTGAACGAAATCGTAGATGAACCTTGTCAGGATCTAGTGGCAGCATTGCCTAATAGCAACATCGAAGCGATCCAGAGGGACCGCAAGCTACAGAAGTGTTGGAATTGCCAAGTTCTTGGCCATAGTTTCCGCGATTGTGCAAAACCAATCGATAAAGTATTTTGTTTCCGCTGCGGCTTAGCAGACGCATATAGTCCGTCCTGTCCGAAATGTCTAGCGGGAAACGAGAGAAGGAACAACCCAATAACCCAGGGGGGGGTATCGCTCCGATTAGATTTACCCGGAGTTCAAGTGTCCGAACCGACAAAGCCTCTTGAACTTCCCAAGATTACTATTCTGAAACCAGATAAGAAACATGAATTACCGAACAATGATAAAGATGATTGTTGAACAATCCCTAATATGAATTATGAACCCAAACCTAATATAAATTTGAATTTTAGTAACAATGAAACAGAACCATTATATCGTAAGTCTTTTCATGAAAGGCTACACAATTACAATGAAGTGCGTAGAAGAATTGTCACTTTTCCAGAATTATCCAAACGAATACAACGGATAAGGGAACGCTTCCTTCGGAAGCGGACTACTTACCGTAACATAGCGGCAGCAACGATAGGCCGAGAATCGAGCGACCCGCGTCCTTACGTGACGGTCGGTTTATTCGGCGATAGCTACTTAGGTCTTCTCGATTCAGGGGCAAGTATTAGTTGCTTAGGCACTGACATACTTCCCTATTTGAAGAGTAAAGATGTTACGGTAAGGAACGTAGAGACTACCGTGTCCACGGCCGATGGACACAAGCAGTCCATAGTAGGAGTAATTACTACACCGATCCAATATAAAAGTGTGACAAAGGATATAGATCTGTATATTGTGCCTTCGTTAAGCCAACGTCTATATTTAGGCGTTGACTTTTGGCAAAAATTCCAGATCGCACCTAATGTAATTGCGGGTCTTTTCGGAATTACGACTGGTGGGCCAGAGGAAAGACCCACTAACCAGATTAAGTTGAATGATGAAGTGTCTAAGCGACTAGAAGCTGTTGTACGTAGTTTTCCTTCTTTCACAGTCCATGGACTCGGGAAAACGAACCTAGTGCAGCATTGTATAGACACGGGTGATGCCGTACCTATAAAGCAAAGGTACTATCCCGTATCTCCGGCGATACAAACTCTTATGTATGCGGAGTTAGACCGTATGCTTTCGTTGGGAGTCATCGAGGAAAGTTCCAGCGCATGGAGTTCCCCAGTTGTGCTTGTTCGCAAGCCTGGTAAGAACCGATTGTGTCTGGACTTTCGGAAGGTGAACTCCGTAACAAAGAAAGATGCTCGTCCGATTGCGCATATAGAGGGGCTGCTGGCACGTCTGACAGAGACACGTTATATTTCTAGCGTGGACCTGAAGGATGCGTTTTGGCAGATACCGCTGGAGCAAAGTTCGAGGGAAACGACCGCTTTTACGGTACCTGGCCGACCACTGTACCAATTTAAGGTCATGCCCTTCGGTCTATGTAATGCGGCACAAAGTTTGAGTTACCTGATGAGTCGCGTAATCCCATCGGGGTTACGAGATCAAGTCTTTGTTTACTTAGACGATCTGTTGGTTGTGTCGAAGGATTTCGACGAACACATAGAGACTCTGGATATAGTCGGAAAGTGTTTGACGAACGCAGGGCTGACGATTAACGTCGAGAAGTCGAAGTTTTGTTTTGATGAGCTTCACTATCTCGGTTATAAGGTCGGGCAGGGTTGCTTGAAAGCAGATCCAGATAAAATCGCAGCTATAACTAGCTTTCCTTTGCCAACCACAACTCGCCAAGTTCGCCGATTTCTCGGTATGGCAGGGTGGTATCGACGATTTGTTAAGGATTTCAGCACCCTAGCCGCACCCTTGACCGAGACATTGAGAAAGGGAAAAGCCTTCAAGCTGGCCCAGAAGCTATTGAAGCTTTCCTGCAAATCAAATAAGCTTTGACTTCAGCGCCTGTACTAGTCAATCCAGACTTCTCCAAAGAATTCATCATTCTCTGCGACGCATCCGCGACTGGCATTGGATGTGTACTCTGTCAGGGGGACGAATCCGGGGCGGAGCAGCCTATATACTACTTCTCTCGAAAACTGAACGCTGCACAGAGAAACTATTCGGTGACAGAGCGCGAGTGCTTAGCAGCTTTTGAAGGTATCCAGAAGTTCAGATCTTACGTTGAGGGATACCATTTTCGTGTTATTACTGAAATGGCTGATGACTATGAAGGATCCAACCGGAAGATTAGCGAGGTGGAGTATGCGACTCCAAGGTTTCGATTTTGTGGTGGAGCATAGGAAAGGTACTTTGAATGTTGTACCAGATACTTTATCAAGAGCATATGAAGATGATGAGTTGACAGTGTCAGCTTTCCTTTCATGTCTACCACAGATCGATGCCTCGGAGGTACTCCACATCGATCTTGAGGATCCGTCCTTTAAGTCTGAAGGTTATCTTGATATCATCAGTCATATCAGGAAGGAACAGGAACGATTACCTGACCTCAAAGTGTCGGAAGGATACATTTACAAGCGCACTAAACATGCGATTGGTAATCCCTGGTGAAGACGGTTTACAGATTGAAAGACAGATTCTACTGGCCCTCTATGTACACGCAAGTCAAACTGTACGTAGACCGGTGTGAAACGTGCAAGACCAGTAAGGCAGCTAACATGACGTTGAGAACTGAGATGGGAAACAGTCTTGAGGTAGATAGGCCGTTTCAACTTTTATATGTTGACTTTCTCGGGCCGTGCCCAAGATCCAGATCCGGAAATGCCTACATCGTCATAGTGTTAGACCAACTAACGAAATTTGTCTTCATCAAGCCACTGCGCAAGGCAATAGCCACGAACGTAGTCAAGTTCCTAAAAGACGAAGTTTTTCTGATTTTCGGAGTGCCAGAGAGTGTTCTCTCTGATAATGGTACACAATTTATTGGGAAGGAGTTCCAAAAACTCATGGATGTTTTCGGGGTCAAACACTATCGAACGGCAGTGTATGCTCCCCAGTCTAACGCTAGTGAGCGGGTGAACCATTCAATCTTGGCGGCCATTAGGTCGTATGTCAATCCTCGACAAATGGATTGGGATGCCCATCTGTCTTCGATCAGCAGTGCCCTCCGCACGACAGTGCATTTAACACTCTCGATGTCCCCATACGAAGCCTTATTCGGCCAACGAATGATAGAGCACGGGGCAGATTATCGTTTGTTGGGTGGACTGAACTGTTCGGAGATAGATTGGCTTCCCAAAGTCGCGAAGATGAATATCATCCATTCCTATTTAAAACAAGCATTAATAAAGACCCATGAAGCCTACGAGAAGAATTATAATCTTCGGAGTAGAAGAGTAATGTTCAAGGTAGGAGATGAAATCGACGCAAGAAATCATGTCTTGAGTGATGCGACGAAACACCTAAGCGCAAAACTATGTCCCAAATTTATCAAAGTTCGTGTAACGCAAGTAATTGGAAATAATCTTTACGAAGTTGAAGACCGGCGAGGTCACAAGTCTACGTGTCACACAAAAGACTTGAAAAGATAGACACTTGAATTAGAAATACAACCCAGACTTAAACGATTATTTCATCATTTCGATCTTTTGAAATATTAATTTTGTTTACCAGACCTTACATAAGTACCCACAGTACTTAATACCCTGCTAGTAACCAAAACATATGCCCGGCTCTCAGCTGTGCATGAGACTCTTGGGTCATACGTTTTTCAGGCAGAAGCCTCGTATTTGTTTTTTTTGTCTTCGACCGACTAGAAGTAAAAGAGTCGCAGTGTCTTCACGATACGACGAATGGGAGATCCCCATTTACAAATTTTTATTTTTGCGAGAAGTTATCCTTTTCTTGGAAATTTGACTAAGTGGACTTAGTCAAAATTCCAAGCTTTGTAGGGAAAACTTTCTCGCCAGTCACTGGCAATGAATAAATTTCATTACCGCTATCTACCAGCGAGACCACAGTATTACTCGCAACGTGCTGAACGCACCCTTTAAGTCCATCTACCGAAGAGATTCCGCAGAAAGAAAAGGAAGCCATCTTATGGGAGTTCAGATTCTGCTCTCAGATCAAAATTTATCATTTCCCCAAACAGAGCGATTTTTCAGATTGCTCGCATTCCATGAAGTATGTTGGATGGGTGCCTCCCTTCGAAAAAAATAAACCGGGCACACACTTGCTCGATTCATATTCGGTTCACACCGAATATCATGGTTAGTCTGTTCACACTAGGTAAACACGAAATTCTATGTGTACAAATGACGTAGTGAATGTCAGACCCATAAAATGATGACAGATAGTCATTAGGCAGCAAGAAGGATATAATAGTCGATGCGGCCGATTGAATTATTTCCACTTGCTAATCTTGTCCGACATGTCATTTACAACAGACCGTGTGAATTTATTAGTGTCAGTTCCAAGACACCGGAGAGAAAGTGAAATCTTAAAATTTCGGCAGGCCGAATACGTAATTATCCAAAGGAGAAATGTCATCTGAAGTGTGTGACGTAATTCCTTTGTCCAAAAAATGTGTAAAACATATGTTAGTTATTTTTCCGAAGGAAGTATCATTCTTTTTTCTTTCTTCTACCTACGAATGCTAAATGATAGTATTGTGGGCAGCATAAGAATACAGAAAACGTCATGAGAGCACATGTCATAAAACTGCATTTCAAATTCGTACTTGACACATGTCAACAACAAACGAAATAATGAACTAGTCCCACATTGTGATCCGAATAACAATCTTCCTAAGATGTAGCTAAGACAGTTCTAGTGC
The DNA here is from genome assembly GCA_916050605.2 of Platycheirus albimanus. NCBI lineage: Eukaryota > Metazoa > Arthropoda > Insecta > Diptera > Syrphidae > Platycheirus > Platycheirus albimanus. Next base: position 325,966,376 of record OU696696.1, on the reverse strand, counting down.
CCGTACCATATTTCTGAACCTTTTTCTTTTATGTCAATATTCTGATAGATAAGTCTTCGTTATGAATATTTCAGACATATATGACGATCTAGATTCTTCAGCCACATGTTCAAGGCGATGACTAACATTGACACCAAGTGCAGACTGACCCTTATTCCAAGCCATTTACATCCAAATTATCCGAGCTGTCATGCTCTAGTTGTCATTTCGTTACTCGTAGTTGAAAAAGTGCTCAGTGAGCATTAATCCTTAAGAGACATTTTTGACACGCCACCTATCGTGCCAACTAACAACCAGTTCAAACACTGGAACGCAGCCATGAGACTGGAAGTTTGGGTGTTGGCTGGTTGAAAGTAGAAAAATATGCTCTAAGAAAATCAAGGGCATAAGTCATTTTGAAATTTGAAGACATACTTGGAACAGAGAAGAACTCGCTTGCAGAACAATTTTCCGCGAGCATTTTAATCACCATTTTTTTTTTCTTTTCTCGGATGAGAAATTGGCTTTATCCAGAAGGAAAATAGGTAATCCTACCTATTATCGGACTTTTAATCAACTAAAGAGGTAAGAATAGTATATTATAATATACACTTAGGAATAAGAAATATATTTTCATACGCCGAGTGTGAAAATATAGATTCTTCTTTTTTGGCACGAGACACGAGGTGTGCTAAAATTCTTTTTGGTCCCCCATAGGTCCACCAATCCAAAGGAGGTAATTAAGAAAATTTTTATCTGAAACCTAAAGAAGAGAAGCATCAGCATCGTGGTCGAAATCCTGAGGTTGTAGCCCAAGGAGTTTACACCCCGGAGGAGATTCCACGACGTGCATCCGCCCCATACACGTGGGCATGTTTTATAAATATACCTGTTTAAAGGCGAAATTAAATACTATTAGGCGCATGCTGCGTCCTAGTGCACTTTTTATGCCTTTTGTTGGTGACCTCGCAATTTTTTTTTTACGGTGGAATAATCATCTTTGACGTCGTGCGTACACCGACACGCACCACCGACTTCCAGGTCACACACGCGTGACGCCTAGGAGCACCTCTAGAGGGCCTCCTTTGTATTAATTGAGGCAAGGCAAAACGCGTGAAAGCCATCTGGCGTTGATCCATTTGGCTCGCCGACGGCCACGCCCATTTTAAGTTGGTACTTATCTACAAGGATACACCGCCTATAGCTAGGCACAACAGCAGCAGCCAGGCATGCTGCATCTGACATCTGATTCCGTGGAATACATCAATAACAGCGGCAGGACTCCACTGCAAGATAGCATCTGGACGTCTGGCTTGCAGCACATGACGATGCCGGTCCATCAACAGAACAGTGTTCATGGTGCAAAATAAGCCACGAGGGAATCTCATACTCATCTGTAAATCATCTTTAAACGAAGCAACAGATCCAGCAGTGAATATTATTTGTGTTTTTATGTGGAATATGAAATAAGATCTTACGTAAAACGTTATCAGGTAATACCTTTTTGTGAAATTTATTGTGTTGTATGAATCTGGTGAGGAGCTAAGAAGCCTTCCCCATTACTCACCGCCCATATGGTGGAGTAGAAGAAGCCAATTATTGCTTTCACGATAAGCGTCCAACGCTGGCGATAACGTTGTCGACCACGGACGGTGGTGCCAACGCAAGTTAACAAAAGATTTATAGATAGTGGGTTATACATTTCCACATCCTTTTACTTATCTTTATCGATATCTATATCCATTATTTTAAGTATTTATATCCATCATATAGTGCTGTGCTAATAGTGATAATTATCCTCAATTAATCTCTTTTCTTTAATGATAATCCTATAACTACTTACTGTCCTTTCCGCGTCGGGATCATTACATTAGCCGTCGTGTTGTAATCAGTCCGCGAGAAACAAAGTCCGTGATTTTTTTTTGTATGCTCGAATAGCTACTATCGGAATTCCGGAATTACATTTAAAGCTTTCAGAAGAGCAGCTTCGAGTTCTTTAAGTTCGACTACGTACATGTGCGATATAATTATTATTATTCGGTTATAATATTAGTTTTGTTTGAGAGATATACCTCTCGGTTCCTTACGGTTTTAGACGGAACCAAATCTAGTGGCACAATACGGTGTCTACTTACCGAATCGTCGTTTTCTTCGCACCCAAGGAGGAAGTTTTCTCATCAGCGTCAATTCGTTATCAATACTTAATTATATCTCTAGTTAATTTCGAGACACCGATTTCTTTGGTAGAGTCATTTCTATCTCTTCTTTTATACGCCTTTTTCTACTTCAGGTGAATATTTTTTTTTTATTTTACACTCGTCTTTAAAGACAACTACTCTCGCGTTGATAGCGACCAACTTGAACCCGTGTTCAACCCGTTTTCAATTCCAAATCGGAAATCTCTTTAAAATCGTGAATTCATTACTTACTTTTACATTAGTTGATAAATTCCTTGCAACGTCTTCAAGAACAACCGTGCCTTCGTCCATCTACGTGTGATTATTTCAACATATGTGCGAATAATAGGCGTTATATATATAAATACGCTAACCTTACGCCCCGCACGTTGGAATACATTCAATACACTCGTGTCCATACGATCCTAAGAAAAAGATTCGACGAGGTAAATGAGAGCATACTCTTGTTAACTGCCACTTATGATCGTCGTACATTAGCAAAGTGCAGCACAGATTGGTACTCAAATAGCACTAGTCAATATAAACATACTTACCTTTAACTTAATAAAATTTTATTTCAGGGGAATCCAGGAGTGCACTTCCGTATTTCCATGAAAGAAGTTACTGAGTTTAACAGCTCCTCAGTACAAAATAATCTTTCATACACATTAATATATTTGATTTGAATACTTTTAATATATCGAATTTACATATATATTTTGCGTGTTGATAATCGAGCATATGGTTGTACACGAATTGTGTATGATTATATATGGTAAACCAATTTGAATATATTATTTCATTAAATCATATTGACTACCTTTTTGCTGCTTCGGATGGAAACATCTTGAGCAAATCCTTGATGCCTGCTACTGTCGATCCTATTTTGTGTCTCTATTGACAATTTGGTCAGGTCGTATTCCTGTTCTATGTGTTAGATTTAACTTTAATTTTCTTTTTGTAATAATATTCGGTGATTTCGAATAATTTTTTTATAGCATTCGACTACTTAAGAATTCGAAATTGACTTCGTTAATGATAGTCACGACAAGCTATCACCGCCGCGACAACGCGTTTAACAAATTAACTTTAGACATTAACTATATGAATGCTAACGTCGGTCCGCGATATTTCCTTTCTTTATTCTCTTTCTTAAATTTAATCATAATTAGATTTTAATATGAACTTTTAGTTTTGTTAACTTTTGATCTTCTTGTCCATGATCTGCGATCATAACTTTGTTTTGAAGATACAATACTTTAATTAACTTTTACAGAAGGACTACGTCCTTGAAATTATTTTTTTGATATTTTTGAATAAAGATAATTTAACGATATTCTCTATCAAGTGATAGATCAAAATTCTCACTCTTGAAATACACATAAATGTATTTGATAATCTCGTAATTACATATGTATCTTTAACTTGAATTTGAGAAACTTGAACGATAATGTAAAATCTCTTTTAGAATAAGATTATACTAGGTATATAATTAAAAACACTCTTGTTAGATATTAAGAATTATTCTCAATAAAATAATCAGTAATTTTATAACGTATTAACGAAATTTCTGCAGTTCAGTTTATTTCTTTTGGACATTTAAATTTCTGAATGAGTTTACAGATATTTATTATGGAAGCGTAAGACATTTATAGGGAGGGTGGTGACCCTCAAAATTCCTTCAGAAAGGGCAAGGTGGTGTGAAAGAATGGAATACTATTGAAGTATTCCCAGTGCAACATTAGATTTTCTTTGCAGTGTTGTGATATCTTTGAGTAATGTAGTTTTCTTTTCTTAGATAAGGAGTTATAGTAAGCGAGCATATTATTTGCTTGCTTTTTCCTTTAAGGGGCTGCTTAAAATTGTTTTGAATCGTGGGGACTCATTGGTCCGCAGTAGCCAAGGTCGCAGATTAGGAGAGTTGATTTCTGCTTGCAAATTGGGTGGGTTGAGAGACCTGGGGGATTACATGACACCTTTAATCCTCCCTCCCCTCACGGTGAGACACCTCATCCTCCACTGTCTGCGCAGCATCGTGGTAGCAGAGTGGAAGGAAGGTAACAATAACCATGGCAGCCACAATCATCTATGGTTTGCTAGTTACCCACATACTTACGTGTCTTGTTCTTCTGGTCGATAATACAACACAAACATGATTGCTTACTTTCCTCCAACGTTTACTCTCAACAATTCGTATGAGGTGCAAATAGAGGTCAGTCTTTCTTTAGCTCCAGTTCTTGGCATTCTTATCTTTGGAGATTATGAGGGCCCTTAAGCATTTTAACATTCTTATTCTTGCTCACCCATCTCGAGCTCAACGGTCGGCAGTGAAAAATAGAGGTAACACCGGTCAAGTAGATCCCGGAGCAAGTGCCCACGGCCTGGCTGAGCTGGTCATGGCTATGGTACTGCCGGCCACCGCGACGGTCGATCGCGACCACGGTTCTACGTTGTCGCATGCCGTTCTTACCAACTGTTCTCTATGAATGATTGGTGAGAAAGGGGGCGTTGCCGGCATAGGATCGCTTCCGTCCCTTCAACAATGAGAGTAGGTAGCCACAGTTAGATAAGCGAAAGCGATCTGGGGTTAAGTCTCTGGAAAAGGGTATCGATTCTAATTTTCAGCATATCAATTTCTAATTGTGAGCCTAGGGATTTGAGTAGAGTCCATGGTCTTTGGTGTAAGCTACAGTACGATATAGCCACAAGAAGAACATCTATAACTTGTGGTGGATAGGCACAGGCATGCTGGTATGTACCCTCTAGGCTGTTCTACGGTGTTTTGTAGTCAGGACCTATGGTGTACTACTAGATGGCCCGTGCTTTTGTGATGGGGATGGAGATGAAATTGGAAGAATGGGAAGAGGAGCAGGGGGAACAAGGTACTGTGTTTGCGAAGTGTAAGTATGTCTTTTGTAGGGATGCTGAATACACCGATACATGGTTGGTAGATGACGCTGTTGCTGTTCCTTGGTATAGGAGTCAAGGATGGATATGGGTGCTTGTTCCTTTCGGCTTCCTCTTTGGCTTGTGTTGTTGGTAGGCATGGGTTCGGATCTCGGGTATCCATAGGATATTTGGGTGAAGAGGTTGGTGTCCATCAGCAATGCGGCTGGTGTATGCGGATTCTTCTTTTATAAATTTCATCAATTTTTATTATTTTTACGTTACACTTCATTATAAATGAAAATATTTGCACCAACAATATGTACTGAATATTCAATCCAGTATTTCTTGTGATCCAAAAGCTTTTTGGAGTTTTTTAAATTGTAAAAAACAATCTGTTGCCCTTCAAGAAAATATGGAGTTCAATGGTCAAACATCAAAGTTCGTTTGAACTTTTTTCTCAATTTCTTAAATCGGTTTACGGTGACCATACCTCGTTTAATATTTATGAAACAGAAAGCTTTTCCAGTAGTAATGCTAATATTTCAACACTGAAACTTTTTGAATCCGATATCCTAAATGGTATCTCAAAATTTAAACCCAGATTGGATCCTGGTCCTGAGTTAATTCCATCTTTTGTTTTAAAGCAATGTCAATTTTCGTTAGCTTCTCCGCTTCTGATAATTTTCACTAAATCTCTTTCTACTGGACTATTTCTGAATCAATGGAAATTTTCATATGTAAGTCCTATTCACAAAACAGGTGCAAAAAATTTAGTAGTTAATTATCGAGCAATTTCTAAAATCTCTGCAATCCCTAAATTATTTGAGCTCATAGTAAAAGATCATTTGATTTAAAAGTTTTTGTGACCTTTAGTCCAAATGCGTTTCGCCCAGGTACAACAGTTGGGCTCATCAGTTAGATGCTGTTGTACCCTTCTAAGACGCAAAATTTTGGTCGATGATTATCGACACTTGTAAAATTTACAGCGTGAATACACTGTGAATTCTAATTTTAGGGGAATTCGTTTGAATTCATGCACCTAAAAATATACATGTATAAATATACATATATACACCCGTGGTCTGGCTGAAGTTTATGAAGCTTGTTTTTGTGGACTTTATTGAATTAAATTCAATTTAAAAGTTTTTGTGACCTTTAGTCCAAATGCGTTTCGCCCAGGTACAACAGTTGGGCTCATCAGTTAGATGCTGTTGTACCCTTCTAAGACGCAAAATTTTGGTCGATGATTATCGACACTTGTAAAATTTACAGCGTGAATACACTGTGAATTCTAATTTTAGGGGAATTCGTTTGAATTCATGCACCTAAAAATATACATGTATAAATATACATATATACACCCGTGGTCTGGCTGAAGTTTATGAAGCTTGTTTTTGTGGACTTTATTGAATTAAATTCAATTTAAAAGTTTTTGTGACCTTTAGTCCAAATGCGTTTCGCCCAGGTACAACAGTTGGGCTCATCAGTTAGATGCTGTTGTACCCTTCTAAGACGCAAAATTTTGGTCGATGATTATCGACACTTGTAAAATTTACAGCGTGAATACACTGTGAATTCTAATTTTAGGGGAATTCGTTTGAATTCATGCACCTAAAAATATACATGTATAAATATACATATATACACCCGTGGTCTGGCTGAAGTTTATGAAGCTTGTTTTTGTGGACTTTATTGAATTAAATTCAATTTAAAAGTTTTTGTGACCTTTAGTCCAAATGCGTTTCGCCCAGGTACAACAGTTGGGCTCATCAGTTAGATGCTGTTGTACCCTTCTAAGACGCAAAATTTTGGTCGATGATTATCGACACTTGTAAAATTTACAGCGTGAATACACTGTGAATTCTAATTTTAGGGGAATTCGTTTGAATTCATGTACCTAAAAATATACATGTATAAATATACATATATACACCCGTGGTCTGGCTGAAGTTTATGAAGCTTGTTTTTGTGGACTTTATTGAATTAAATTCAATTTAAAAGTTTTTGTGACCTTTAGTCCAAATGCGTTTCGCCCAGGTACAACAGTTGGGCTCATCAGTTAGATGCTGTTGTACCCTTCTAAGACGCAAAATTTTGGTCGATGATTATCGACACTTGTAAAATTTACAGCGTGAATACACTGTGAGTTCTAATTTTAGGGGAATTCGTTTGAATTCATGCACCTAAAAATATACATGTATAAATATATATAAATCATCGACCAAAATTTTGCGTCTTAGAAGGGTACAACAGCATCTAACTGATGAGCCCAACTGTTGTACCTGGGCGAAACGCATTTGGACTAAAGGTCACAAAAACTTTTAAATTGAATTTAATTCAATAAAGTCCACAAAAACAAGCTTCATAAACTTCAGCCAGACCACGGGTGTATATATGTATATTTATACATGTATATTTTTAGGTGCATGAATTCAAACGAATTCCCCTAAAATTAGAATTCACAGTGTATTCACGCTGTAAATTTTACAAGTGTCGATAATCATCGACCAAAATTTTGCGTCTTAGAAGGGTACAACAGCATCTAACTGATGAGCCCAACTGTTGTACCTGGGCGAAACGCATTTGGACTAAAGGTCACAAAAACTTTTAAATTGAATTTAATTCAATAAAGTCCACAAAAACAAGCTTCATAAACTTCAGCCAGACCACGGGTGTATATATGTATATTTATACATGTATATTTTTAGGTGCATGAATTCAAACGAATTCCCCTAAAATTAGAATTCACAGTGTATTCACGCTGTAAATTTTACAAGTGTCGATAATCATCGACCAAAATTTTGCGTCTTAGAAGGGTACAACAGCATCTAACTGATGAGCCCAACTGTTGTACCTGGGCGAAACGCATTTGGACTAAAGGTCACAAAAACTTTTAAATTGAATTTAATTCAATAAAGTCCACAAAAACAAGCTTCATAAAAGATCATTTGTTTTTTAATATAAAAGAGCATATTTGTATTGAGCAGCATGGATTTATGCCAGGTAAATCTACTTCAACAAATCTTGTGCTTTATTGTAGATATGTCACCGATTCCTTTGAATCTGGCTACCAGGTTGACACTATCTACACTGATTATGTCAAAGCTTTCGACTCCATTTGTCATAAAATTCTTATAGCTAAACTAAAAGTTATTGGTATTTATGGGTCGCTTCTTGAATGGATATCTAGCTACCTTAATGATTTGGAAATTTCGTCTCAAGTATTATTAAAGTTTCATCTGGAGTTCCTCAAGGAAGTCACCTTGGACCACTTCTTTTTAATATTTTCGTTAATGAAATCCCATTTCTTCTTAAAAATGCTTTATGGTGGATTTACATTATTCTGCGACATCTTCATCTTCAATTTTCAAGAAAAGTAAAGCGGGGGAGATATACGTGATTATACAGAAGAGTGAAAGAATACACAATATACGTACTCGTTTTTCCTTGCTATAATTTTTTATAGCCCTTTGACAGAAGTCAAAGTCATTTTATTTTGCTGTCAAAAAATATTATAGATTTCAATTGAAATATTAAATAATAATTAGATGTGAGTTTAAATTAAAATGATTTTTTGTCTAAAATTTGTTTACAAAAAATGTTTTGTTGAATTAATTTTCGAATAGGACAATATAGTTTTGTATATCCCAGTAAATCGCGATCGCAGAAGAATGGTCGTCAACAATTTTCTCTACTCCAAAACTATTCGTGCGTCGTCGTGTTGTGTTCGGCGGTGATGATCAATTCATAAATCTGAATCCGTCGTGGTTGTTGTCGTCGTCGATTACGTTGTCGTCGTCGTCGTCTTTTACATTTGAAAAAAAAAATCAGCCCATTCGCACGCATTATCTGGAGCTGATCGGAAGGTGTACTGTACGCACCCTCAAATGTTTCGCAATCAGCGGATACGAAAAAGATTGCTTGCTGTAAGTTATATCCCAAAAATGACGAAAATATCTTCCGAACAGATCCAATCCTTTGGACAAGTTTTGAATAACAGTGAACGTCCGCTTAAGGAAAGAATCCGAGCTTTGTTCACTTTGAAAAATCTCGGTGGAAAGGAATCAGTCGAAGAAATAAGCAAGTGCTTTGAAGATGATTCAGCTTTACTTAAACACGTACTTGCTTATTGCTTAAGGGTGGGTCTACCTCAGAACTGAACTTAAACGCCATGTAAATTGTGTTCTATGTGGTAGTGCGATATTCTTTTCTCTTCGTTATATTGTTTTTGGTATACTCATTTACTCTTGTTCTCTTTTCAAAATAATTTTGTGATCTTCCGCAGTCGCAGTGAACTCACAATAATTATTATTCTCAAAGCGGTGCGGTGCGGTGGTGGCGTGCACCGCCGGCTGCAGCCACAGTAGTAGAGGAGGTACAGGTAGTGGAAAGGAAAGTAGAGGGAAAAGATCAGTGGAATGGTGATTGGCATTGGACGTTTTAGTAGGGGACACTTTTTTTGTGTGTCTTTCTGTGGGTTTCGTTGTTGTCCTTTCGCTTTGATTTAGTAATGTGATGACAAGTTTTATTCTCTCTGTATGGAAGGGTGAAGGGATTTTTTTCAATTTTTTTTCAAAACACAGTAAAATGAACATGCATAGATAGGTAAACGTTACATTATATTAAATGTAGGTATATGTAGGTAGGTATAGGTACATTGATATCGTTGTTTTTTTTTAAAAGTTGCATGTAACAAAAGTGTGAGGTAGGTCAATATAACTATTTGATCTGTTTCAAAATTGCTTATGGGTTTATTGCAAAGGGAAAAGAATAATTTGAGTATATACATATTATTATTGAAATATTGTTACTTTTTTTTATGTAGTTATACCTACCTAGGTATAGGTACACCTAACTCCACTCTTTTTTGGGGAAAAAATAGGTATTCAATGGTTTTCTTTTGTCGACATTTTTTTTGGAGTTTGGATTAAAATAAATAAGGAAATAATCAAACAGAAAAGTCATGCAGCATATACATACCTAAGTAGGTAGGTAGGTAGGTATATATTTATGCCCCAAGATTATTTTTTGATGTTTGGAATCAGGGAGACATATATGTATGTAGGTAATAGGAATGTTAATAACCATGCAAAATCGCCCAACTCTGAGTTGCAAATATTCATACAATCTGCCTTAGAACTTGTATCTTCTTGGATGTAGGTCGGTAGGTACTTACCTAGGTATAATAGGTATGTATTTGCCCTCTAAATTACTGGAGAGCACTAGGAAATGCCACCTCGGTGGTCCTAGGCTCGTTGGCAGGAAAATCCCTATGTGCACCTCCTCGCGGTAGAGGGTGGGTAACGCTAACGCACAAGGGGACCGAATGGCTGCCGGTATAAGCCAACAACCCAGCATTGCTGGTCAGGGCACGATCTTGTCCTTGGGTAGTACAAAAAGCTCCCTAAAAGCGGAGGAACTGCATATGGCGGTCAACGGTATGAAAGTCTGGTGGCGGAAGAGCCTATCCTGCAAGGCCAACGACAACAGCAAGTACCGTCTGTACCCATAGTGGGCGGCTGCAAAAGGCGTCTGTTTCCCATAGTGGGCGGCCTATATATGTATGTGTTCGACCATCCAAAAAGGCGTAGTGTGCCTGGCGAATCGAAGGCTTGTGAAGATATGTTTTCTATGAAATATGACAACGAACGGAAATATTTCCCCAAGAGGTACCCAAGCTTTGGTTAATCCTTCTACAGTCCCACCGACTGTAGTAAACCGCACATCGGATTTGGGGGTGCGGCATCTTTCATATAACAATAGCAATCGTGATGCTATCAATAATGAATCGTCAACAACCAGAAGAAACTCTGGAAATCTCTCAAATATTGTAGACAATACTTTCGGCTATCGAATACGTACTAAAGTCGGAGCATGGAATGTTCGCTCTTTGTATGCACAGGGTAGCTATGAACAGGTGGAACGCGAAATGATTCGTCAAAACATCAGTATTCTTGGGCTGAGTGAAACGAAGTGGAGGGGGAAATCCGAATACATATGTATATTTATACATGTATATTTTTAGGTGCATGAATTCAAACGAATTCCCCTAAAATTAGAATTCACAGTGTATTCACGCTGTAAATTTTACAAGTGTCGATAATCATCGACCAAAATTTTGCGTCTTAGAAGGGTACAACAGCATCTAACTGATGAGCCCAACTGTTGTACCTGGGCGAAACGCATTTGGACTAAAGGTCACAAAAACTTTTAAATTGAATTTAATTCAATAAAGTCCACAAAAACAAGCTTCATAAAAGATCATTTGTTTTTTAATATAAAAGAGCATATTTGTATTGAGCAGCATGGATTTATGCCAGGTAAATCTACTTCAACAAATCTTGTGCTTTATTGTAGATATGTCACCGATTCCTTTGAATCTGGCTACCAGGTTGACACTATCTACACTGATTATGTCAAAGCTTTCGACTCCATTTGTCATAAAATTCTTATAGCTAAACTAAAAGTTATTGGTATTTATGGGTCGCTTCTTGAATGGATATCTAGCTACCTTAATGATTTGGAAATTTCGTCTCAAGTATTATTAAAGTTTCATCTGGAGTTCCTCAAGGAAGTCACCTTGGACCACTTCTTTTTAATATTTTCGTTAATGAAATCCCATTTCTTCTTAAAAATGCTTTATGGTGGATTTACATTATTCTGCGACATCTTCATCTTCAAATTTCAAGAAAAGTAAAGCGGGGGAGATATACGTGATTATACAGAAGAGTGAAAGAATACACAATATACGTACTCGTTTTTCCTTGCTATAATTTTTTATAGCCCTTTGACAGAAGTCAAAGTCATTTTATTTTGCTGTCAAAAAATATTATAGATTTCAATTGAAATATTAAATAATAATTAGATGTGAGTTTAAATTAAAATGATTTTTTGTCTAAAATTTGTTTACAAAAAATGTTTTGTTGAATTAATTTTCGAATAGGACAATATAGTTTTGTATATCCCAGGAAATCGCGATCGCAGAAGAATGGTCGTCAACAATTTTCTCTACTCCAAAACTATTCGTGCGTCGTCGTGTTGTGTTCGGCGGTGATGATCAATTCATAAATCTGAATCCGTCGTGGTTGTTGTCGTCGTCGATTACGTTGTCGTCGTCGTCGTCTTTTACATTTGAAAAAAAAAATCAGCCCATTCGCACGCATTATCTGGAGCTGATCGGAAGGTGTACTGTACGCACCCTCAAATGTTTCGCAATCAGCGGATACGAAAAAGATTGCTTGCTGTAAGTTATATCCCAAAAATGACGAAAATATCTTCCGAACAGATCCAATCCTTTGGACAAGTGTGGTGTATCTATATGGTCCTAGTTGTTTGGTATAAGAGCGTACCACGCTAGTATATTGGGAGCGTACTACGCTTTAATGGTAAGGCGATGTCTCGCCGTAATGTTCCTTGAAACAAAAATAAATAATCTAAGCAGTGCTGCTATTTCGAGTATTAATTTAAGTCTGTTTTTATTTTCAGTTTAATGTTCCTTAAATACATAATTCATAACTGCTTTCATAGCTATTCCTAAATCAAAATCTGCCATTTTTTTTGTTTATTTCTTTTTCTCTTTTAAAAACTAAATTGTGTTCTTGCAGTTGATCCTCTAGTATCTTCTTAGTAGTATTATATATAGCTTCAAATTCTAATTTAAGTGCTTTGTTATTTTCATTTTCTTCACTATTTTCTAAATTATTAATTTTTCTTTAAGATTTCCTATTTCGCTAATTTTTGTTTAAACTGTTTCAAATTAATAAGGTCTACCTGAACTGTTCTTAATATTTGAGAGAATAGTTTCTAAGATGTTTTTTAATTCTTGCATTTGGGTAGATAAGTGAAAAGTATTAAAAATATTTTTTGATTGTTGTTGGTATTAAATAATTTTTTTTTTTTTTTTTTTTTTTTTTTTATACATTAGTTATTTGATTTTTGTGTTTATGCACATAATTCTTAAAATATTTGTTTATTTTATATGCAGCGTAAAGGAAGGTCATGATAACTGCGGCTGTTGCCACTGATTCAGGAATTATTGGCATGTTTATTTCCTCCTGGACGTTGTTGTTATTGACTATTGTTTCCGGTCTGCTTTGGCTTTTTCCCATAGTGCTGTTTCTTCGATTTGTGGTTTGGGTTTTTTTTTTTTTTTTTTTTTTTACGCTTCTATAGAGATGGGCTTTGGTCCGGCGTTGATTGGAGTCGGGATGTATTTTTTGTTGGTGGGGTTGAACCTTCGGGAATGTATTCTTCGATTTTCTTGTTCTTCAGCTCTGCCAGATACTTTTCCCACTTCTCTACAATGCTATCGAGTTCTAGCTGTGACATTTGGTATTTTGCAGGATCGCCATGTGGTGTATCTATATGGTCCTAGTTGTTTGGTATAAGAGCGTACCACGCTAGTATATTGGGAGCGTACTACGCTTTATGGTAAGGCGATGTCTCGCCGTAATGTTCCTTGAAACAAAAATAAATAATCTAAGCAGTGCTGCTATTTCGAGTATTAATTTAAGTCTGTTTTTATTTTCAGTTTAATGTTCCTTAAATACATAATTCATAACTGTTATACTTATCTTCTATCTTACTTCTACATTTTCATAATTACTAACAATGTTATTCTTAGCTCCTATTGGTTGTAACATAAAATAGGATCTTATTTCTATTGAGTGACATTCGAGTGTATTGCTATTCAAAATTATTAATGTTGTGTGATGACACACTCGATTGTACTTAACATGTTTTGTCACTCGTTTTGTGTTTGGTTTGAGAGCAGTGGCGGTGCATATGTGGGTACACACTACACAAGTTTTGAATAACAGTGAACGTCCGCTTAAGGAAAGAATCCGAGCTTTGTTCACTTTGAAAAATCTCGGTGGAAAGGAATCAGTCGAAGAAATAAGCAAGTGCTTTGAAGATGATTCAGCTTTACTTAAACACGTATTTGCTTATTGCTTAAGGGTGGGTCTACCTCAGAACTGAACTTAAACGCCATGTAAATTGTGTTCTATGTGGTAGTGCGATATTCTTTTCTCTTCGTTATATTGTTTTTGGTATACTCATTTACTCTTGTTCTCTTTTCAAAATAATTTTGTGATCTTCCGCAGTCGCAGTGAACTCACAATAATTATTATTCTCAAAGCGGTGCGGTGCGGTGGTGGCGTGCACCGCCGGCTGCAGCCACAGTAGTAGAGGAGGTACAGGTAGTGGAAAGGAAAGTAGAGGGAAAAGATCAGTGGAATGGTGATTGGCATTGGACGTTTTAGTAGGGGACACTTTTTTTGTGTGTCTTTCTGTGGGTTTCGTTGTTGTCCTTTCGCTTTGATTTAGTAATGTGATGACAAGTTTTATTCTCTCTGTATGGAAGGGTGAAGGGATTTTTTTCAATTTTTTTTCAAAACACAGTAAAATGAACATGCATAGATAGGTAAACGTTACATTATATTAAATGTAGGTATATGTAGGTAGGTATAGGTACATTGATATCGTTGTTTTTTTTTTAAAGTTGCATGTAACAAAAGTGTGAGGTAGGTCAATATAACTATTTGATCTGTTTCAAAATTGCTTATGGGTTTATTGCAAAGGGAAAAGAATAATTTGAGTATATACATATTATTATTGAAATATTGTTACTTTTTTTTATGTAGTTATACCTACCTAGGTATAGGTACACCTAACTCCACTCTTTTTTGGGGAAAAAATAGGTATTCAATGGTTTTCTTTTGTCGACATTTTTTTTGGAGTTTGGATTAAAATAAATAAGGAAATAATCAAACAGAAAAGTCATGCAGCATATACATACCTAAGTAGGTAGGTAGGTAGGTATATATTTATGCCCCAAGATTATTTTTTGATGTTTGGAATCAGGGAGACATATATGTATGTAGGTAATAGGAATGTTAATAACCATGCAAAATCGCCCAACTCTGAGTTGCAAATATTCATACAATCTGCCTTAGAACTTGTATCTTCTTGGATGTAGGTCGGTAGGTACTTACCTAGGTATAATAGGTATGTATTTGCCCTCTAAATTACTGGAGAGCACTAGGAAATGCCACCTCGGTGGTCCTAGGCTCGTTGACAGGAAAATCCCTATGTGCACCTCCTCGCGGTAGAGGGTGGGTAACGCTAACGCACAAGGGGACCGAATGGCTGCCGGTATAAGCCAACAACCCAGCATTGCTGGTCAGGGCACGATCTTGTCCTTGGGTAGTACAAAAAGCTCCCTAAAAGCGGAGGAACTGCATATGGCGGTCAACGGTATGAAAGTCTGGTGGCGGAAGAGCCTATCCTGCAAGGCCAACGACAACAGCAAGTACCGTCTGTACCCATAGTGGGCGGCTGCAAAAGGCGTCTGTTTCCCATAGTGGGCGGCCTATATATGTATGTGTTCGACCATCCAAAAAGGCGTAGTGTGCCTGGCGAATCGAAGGCTTGTGAAGATATGTTTTCTATGAAATATGACAACGAACGGAAATATTTCCCCAAGAGGTACCCAAGCTTTGGTTAATCCTTCTACAGTCCCACCGACTGTAGTAAACCGCACATCGGATTTGGGGGTGCGGCATCTTTCATATAACAATAGCAATCGTGATGCTATCAATAATGAATCGTCAACAACCAGAAGAAACTCTGGAAATCTCTCAAATATTGTAGACAATACTTTCGGCTATCGAATACGTACTAAAGTCGGAGCATGGAATGTTCGCTCTTTGTATGCACAGGGTAGCTATGAACAGGTGGAACGCGAAATGATTCGTCAAAACATCAGTATTCTTGGGCTGAGTGAAACGAAGTGGAGGGGGAAATCCGAATACAGCGCAACCCCAGGATTGACTAAGATGTTGTATTCCGGGGAGGAGGACACAGGTAGTGGTCAAAGACTGAATGGTGTTGCCTTAATGCTAAATAAGAAGGCTAGAAAAAGTTTGATTTCCTGGGAACCAGTTTCGGCGAGGATAATGACTGCAAGGTTTAGCTCCAACATTCGTAAAATCACCATCATCCAGTGTTACGCCCCGACGAACGATGCAGCGGAGGATGACAAAAACGCGTTCTATGCTCAGCTGAACTCGGTATACAACAACGTTCCAAAAGGAGACATAACTATCATCATGGGGGATCTCAATGCCAAAGTTGGCCCGGACAACGTAGGCCTTGAACGCGTTATGGGTAGACATGGCTTGGGCCAGCGAAATAACAATGGTGATTTGTTGGTCGATTTTTGTAACGCTCATCAGCTGGTGGTTGGTGGAACCCTGTTTCCACACAAGACCTGTCACAAAGTCACCTGGGTCTCCCCTGATGGTCAAACACAAAATCAAATCGACCATTTTATAATTCAACAACGATGGAGAAAATCACTTTGCGATGTGAGGAATGAAAGAAGTGCGGATGTAGGTAGCGACCATCACCTGCTACTAGCAACAATACGGCTACGAACAGCTGCTATCCGGAGACGCTCAGAAAATTCAGCAAGCAGACCACAATTCCATACTACAGCTCTTAGTGACCCAAATATATGTCGTGATTTTGCCAACACCCTTAACGACAAGGCGTCAAATGTGGACTTAAACGTAAATGTTTCCATTGAGACGATGTGGGACAAAGTTAAGAGGGTTTTTTTGGAAGCTGGATCTGAAACGGTACCGAGGCAATCTAGAGATAGAGACACTTGGATATCCCAAGACACCTGGGACAAAATTACACACCGCAGAGCACTCAAAAGTAATATTAATAAGGAAACTGATGCTCATCGGAAATTAGCTATGCGAATCGAGTATAGAGCAGCTCACAAGGTAGTGCAGAGGTGTGTGAGACGAGATAGGAGGGCCAGATTGGACAAATTGGCGGAGAGTGCGGAGGATGCTGCAAGAAGAGGTAACGCAAGGGTGTTGTATAAGATTACTAAGGATCTTGTGGGTCAACAAAGTAGCAACGACAACCACCCTGTTCTTGACACGAACGGTCGTATTCTAGTGTCAATAGAAGACCAGTTGCGGACGTGGAAGGAGCATTTCTGTGCACTGTTACATGATGACCAGAATGCAAATGCCGATTACCTGCTGCCTGATATACGTAGATCTTCCAGAGGCATTAATATTGACCCCCCGCCAAGTGTTGAGTTAAGAACCGCGATCTTACTTTTAAAAAACAACAAAGCAGCTGGACTGGATGGCCGAATTCCTCAAAGCAGACCCCGACTTGGCAGCCGATATATTGTTGCCACTTGTTGAGGCTATTTGGGTAAACGAAACCTTTCCCAGGGAATGGAAAGTCAGAGTTATCGTCAAGCTACCGAAGAAAGGTGATCTAAAGAATTGTAATAACTGGCGTGGTATCACCATTTTGTCCGTATTGCCGAAGTTAATGGCAACTTTTATTCTAGAGAGAATAAAATCTAAGATCGAGTCTACTCTCAAGAGGCATCAAGCGGGTTTTCGCAGTGGTCGATCATGTGTCGATCACATTAACACCTTGCGAATTATCCTTGAGCAATCATCGGAGTATCAATCGCCGCTTTACCTCATGTTCGTTGATTTCGAAAAGGCCTTCGATCGCGTTAGTCGCGATGCTATCTGGAGATCGCTTGGTGCTAGAGGTATCCCGGAAAAATTGTTGCTCTTATAAAAGAATCGTACAACAACGCAAGGTGTTTTGTTCTGCACAGTGGACAGCTTTCCGACGCATTTGAAGTTCGACAAGGAGTGAGACAGGGTGATGTTCTGTCACCGATTTTATTCTTACTTGCAATCGATGATGTTATGACTGCCACGGTGGGTGAAGGTGAGAGGCTTGGTATCCAGTGGGGCCTCTTTCACAAGCTAAGCCATTTGGACTACGCTGACGACATCTGCTTAATGGCAAACGGAGCTGGAGCCCTTAACCAAATGTGTCACTCCCTTCAACAGAATGGTGAGGCAACTGGCTTAAGGATCAACGCCAAGAAGAAAAAAAATAATGCACACCAGCAGGAACCAACAACACCAGGTTATTGTGGGGCAAGCGCCAATAGAAGAAGTCACTCAGTTTAACTATCTGGGTAGTTATCTATCACCCGATGGTGGAACAGACTTGGACGTCAGCAATCGAATAAATAAAGCTCGTAGTGCATTCGGAATGCTTTCTCCTGTGTGGAGCTCTTCAAAAATATCACTTCGTACTAAGTTGAGACTCTTTGAATCCAATGTTAAGTCTGTACTGCTTTATGCCTGTGAAACGTGGAAATGCTCTACTAACATCTCGAGTAGGTTGCAAGGCTTTGTCAACCATTGTCTGCGTTACATCCTAAAAATCCGATGGCCACAAACAATATCCAACAATGATCTGTGGCTTAGGACTGGACAAACAAAAGTGGATGATGACATCAAACAAAGAAAATGGCGCTGGATCGGCCACACACTGAGGAAGCCTGATGATAATATAGCAAAGCAGTGCTTTGAATGAAATCCTCAAGGTGCGAGGCGGCTTGGAAGACCAAAGGGAACATGGAGGTCAACTGTCATGAAGGAAGCTCGGTCCCAAAATTTGCAGTCGTTTGCACAGTTGAGGTATCGTGCTAGGAATAGAGAGAGATGGAAGGATCTGGTTGCCGCCCTATGCTCCAGTAGGAGTTAAAGTGTTGCTGCTAAAAGTAGCTTCCGGAAATTAAGAAGAAGAAGAATAGGTTGTATCTATATACCAACCTACATAAATACAAATTAATTGGTGTGTTTGTACGCGGATTACTTGCTGAATATTATCCGATTTGCATGGGGATTTCTTTGTTGGATTTTTATTGAAGGTAAACACACAACGGAGTGGAAAGTTTTAAAATTTGCACAGAACATTTGGAAAAATCGTAAAAACCTTAAATTTTGTCCCGTGTTTCGAAATTAGCTTTAAGTTGTTCAAAAATAGATGCAGGTCAATAACTCGTCTTCCCTCAGGAACAAAACAACAGTTTTCATTACTTATTTTTCACCTCAATGGGAATTTCGAAAACAAAATTTCTGAATGCTGTTGAAGTTGAAGAAAAACTTTCCGAAACAGGGATTGTGTCTATCTGTTCATTTACAGCCTCTGCTGCTGTTTCTTCGGCAGTAACTCTGGATGCATCGACAAATTCAGTCACGGGCGCTTCCACTTCGGCAGCAATCACTCCCAATTCGTCAACAGGTTGAATCTCAGTTCTTTTGCATTTCCTTTAATTTAAATGCAAAGAAATAACATATTCAAAGTGTTCAAAAAGTAAATTTTTGAGTTAATTTGAACCAAAAAAAAAACACTCATCGGTAAAAGTATTTTGACAAAGGAAAAAATGGCATATTTTAGAACTATATTACAGGGTGATTAGTATAAGCTGTTATAAAAAGCTATACAGCATGTAGGTTGGGTCGAGAGTCGAGACAAGAAACAAATCGTATGGAAGGGGGGTCTATTCAGTTCCGTTTAGCCGGGAGAGGCAATTTTCTAAAAACATGACTTCAATTTGAAATAAAGTGCACGATTAGGTCTTACGAACTTGCTCTAATGTGTTAAAATGGTATTGGGGCTTGAGATTTCGGGAAAAAAGCATTGAAGAAATCAATCAAAATTTTTGTTTGAGTATGCCAACATCTAGCAGTTTAAGATTCTTATCAGAAAACAAACATTTTAAAAAATTTGAAAAAACCATTGATAAAAATTAACTTTAAAAAAAAAACTCAAAAAAGTTTTTTTTTTTTTAAATTAAAGAATTCATATTCTTTTGTTTATAAAAAGATTTCACATCAAGATTTTCATCGAAAGTCGTGGTTTACGCAAAAATCTGTCATGAAAAAACTGATCCTATCATCGGAGGTACCGTTACAAGATTTTTCCTGAAAAATTAATTATAACCAAAATATAAAGTTTACTCAAAAAACACCATTAAAAAAGTTTTATCGTAGCAGCCGTTTTTGAAATAAATCAGCTCTTCATAGAAAATCATTTGGCAGGTACCGTTACTTTTAGAGCTAGAATGCTAATTCCAAAAACCCTTCTGTAGGACGTTATAATAATACTATGTACCAAATTTGAAGCGAATCGGTCCAGCCGTTTAGGCTGACCTACAGCCGATACAGACAGATACAGACAAGATGAAAGTTAGCTTAACGTGAACACCTGACAATAAAGTCTTCCTCTCTTAGCCGCATACAAGTTTTACCTTGCATACGTTTCCAATAAGGAATCAATACTTCAAGGAAAGGAAATATAGCTGTAGATACTCACTCCTATTTCAGTTACAACAATTTCCCTGCCATTCATATTGTTCCCGGGTTGCCACGTGGAGGCGGAGGATAGGCACATCTATCCCTCTTAAGTTCCAAACTCCAATCTCAACCACATTCATGATTGGATTGAAGCCAGCTTACAAAATACCGACGATGCTAAGCCCGGCAGGGACCCTAAAGACGAAGAGGTGCCGCGGCCTCTACGCTCCAAGGATCTGCCGAACAGAAGGAGTATCGCGATATATATTTGTAGCCTTGGCTAAGCGTTCAAAGCACTTAAGAGGGTATAGTTAACCCCCAGACAGATACAGACAGACAGGCAGAATTGTCGGACCCACTTTTTTCGACTTCTCTATCATCATAACTTTAAATGCAGTTATTCTTGTGAACCGCTTTCAAAATATTAACTTTCAAACTCAAAATTTTGAAAAAAAAAAATAAAAAAAAATAATATTAAAACTAATTTCTTTCAAAATTTTACGTCATTAAGTATTATTTTTGTTCTCAGAATTCAAGGCTCCCATTAATTTTAAATCCAACACTGAAAACCGTATGACGTATGACTCTATGACTTTTTGTTGCCAAGCGATTCAAAAATAACCGAACCTACTTCTTCTACATAAAATAAGAAAACACACAATGTGTATTGATATCTATATTTATGTACCACCGCAACGGCCTAAGTACATATCTATTTATCGGTATGACAAAGAACCTCTCCTCGCACGATATTTAGAAAATCACTCGAATACCTACTTGTGCGGACGACGACGAGTACAGCACCCGCTTATACCTACCGGTCTATTTACGGATATTCATTCATTCATTCTCACGCAGAAAACCCATTCCCTCCGCACGTACCAAACGCACTGCAGATACATTGCGGTCACACACATTCCTATGCGCAACTGCGACTACATAACATATATCCCGTCAATGCGCATAAGAAAAATATTTTTCTATGCATGTCTATGTACCTACCTGTTGGGGGATGACAAATCTAATTATATCAATCACCCATCTTTTACAATAATGGATTCTGTGCTTTTTGAAAAGAATATAAGGAGCGAGAATGAAAAAAAAAAAACAAATATTACAAGAGGTACCTACGTTGACGAGGACAACTGCCGCCCATCGAAATACCTTCCCATCGCTTACCTATCCTAACCACACGATTTGTGTACACAAAAATAAAGTTCAAAACAACAACTAAAAATATTTATACATAATATAAGCAAAGTGTTACCTTTTATTAACTTTTTGAAAGGGATATTTCCTTTTTTTCAGCCCAAATATCTGGGATGCATTTTTCACCTTACGAGGCATAACTTTTTAAATGTTTTTGTTTCACTCAGATTGGAAAAACTTTGTATATTGTTTTTTTTTTGTTTAATGTGAGCAGCACTAATCAAAATTTTAATGTGTCACAATCACGAGACTCTTTTTAGTCATAAAAAATAGCACCAATAAATTTTTGTAACCACAAATTAAAAATCATCTATCGATGTATCACCAAAATTGTCCGAATCATTCAAAAATGCAAGGCACAATGATCTTATAAGAACCGGAACAGCTGCTTTTTGTTTTGGTATTCAAATTTCAAATCCTCATAAGAGAAAAGGAAAAACCAAAAACAAACCACGAAAAAATCAAACAAGAATGAAAAATGCTCTCTTACAAAGAGGTTGCAATAAAAGAGGATCTATGTTAACGCCATTAATGGTGGTGATAATTTCGTGAACTACAACTTTATAAGTCTGAAATTTTTGTTCAAAAAAGGTAAAAAAGATACTTTCTTAAAATAAGATAGTGAAGTGATTTCAAATGATATAATTTTTCTTTAAATTGATACAAAAAGATAAAATTCCAAGAAAAAATAGAAAAATAATAACAAAACGATAAAAGCTTTCCCTACTAAAATAAAATGCACGACTGGGTCGCACGAACTTGCTCTAATGTGTGACAGTGGTCTTGGGGCTTGAGATTTTGATAAAAATAAATTTTTCAAAATTCTTAAATAAATACTTAAACTAATTTGAGCTGAAAAAAGAGGACGCCATTTTATTTCTTTTATAAATTTGAATTTATGAGAATAAATTTATAAAAATCTGTGGAGCGGTTTTTGAGAAAAAAAGTTTTTTTTGAAAAACTTTTTGAAAAAAATTTTCCAAAAAAATTCAAAAACGCCAGTTCATAGGTATTCAGCAAATACATTTATTTAAAATTTTTAGAAAAAAATTTAATAAGCAGTTTTCAAAATATTAATTTTTTAAATTTTTTTTTTAAAAATGCTTTTAAAAATACAAAAAAATATTTTTCAAAAATGTTGGTATGCAATAAAAATTGAGCTACCTACAGCTATATGTGTGTGAAATTTCGAAAGAATCGGTTTATTCGTTTTCGAGTTAGTCGAAAGCAAAAAAAACGGTCCTATGGAAAGTACCGTTCTTAGCCATTTTTTAAGACTTTTTTTTCAGCCATATGATTGGTCGTACCTAAAAAGCAACACTAATTTTTTTAAATAAAAATCGTTAGAGCCGTTTTTGAGAAAAATAAGCTTTAAAATAACGGTTGTATGGCAGGTACCGTTATTTTTTGAGCTAAAAAAAAAATTTTCAATTTCCCCTGTGCACAATACCTAAAAAAGTCTATATACCAAGTTTGAAGCAATTCGGCCCACCCGTTTGGGCTGTAGGTCTCATACAGACAGACAGACAGACAAATAAGTTTAAGAGTTTTCTCGGAAAAACTAAGTATGCAATAAAATTTCAAAGATATACCTCAATCTAGGAAAAAAAAATATTGAAAATCGTTGGACCAGTTTTTTTTAAAAAAGGTTATTTTTGAAAAACTTTTTCAAAAAATATTTTGAAATTTATTTGAGTATGCAAATATATGGCAATCTGTAGTTTGCATTTGAAAAATAATTTAAAAAAAAATCAATGCACCCGTTTTCAACATATTTCGAAAACCAAAAATTTTTTTGAAAAAATTATAAAAAATCAAAAAAAAAAGTTTTTGAAAATTTTTAAATGTCATATTAATTAAATTATGAATGACTTCCTGTGGTAAAAATTTTATTGAAATCGAATGTATAGTTTACGAGAAAATTTGATTTGAAAATACTGGTTCTATGAAAGGTACCGTTATTAGACAAATTTTGAAAAAAAATTTCAAACCAAAAGATAGATTTTCTTCCAAAAATAGCATTCTGAAAGTTTTATCAAAATCGTTAGAGCCGTTTTTGAGAAAATCAGTTTTCGTCTTCAAGATTGTATGGCAGGTGCCGTTATTTTTGGGCCTAGAGCAAAAATAAAAAATATGTTCTGAGGGACGGCCAAATAAATCCTAAATACCAAATTTGAAGCAAATCGGCCCACCCGTTCAGCCTCCAGAGGCGCGAACAGACATACAGACAGACAGACAGACAGACAGACAGACAGACAGACGGACGGAATTCCCAGACCCACTTTTTTCGACTTCTCCATCATCGTAATGTCATGTGTGATTGTTATCTCAAATTTTTTTTTTCTGCACGAATCCATAACTTGCCTTATAGTACCTATAATCGCAAGTAAAAATAAAATGTTTCAATAGCATACTTCCAAATTAAACAAATTTTATTATAATTTTTTTTTTACCTAAATTGAAATAAGCGGTTTACAAAGCGTCCCATAAGAAAAATATGCTTTTTTTTTGTGTTGGGTCTTCCTAGACCGGTAAATTAAAAAAAGTAAATATTTATCGATGTTCATGATAGCATTTTACAAACTACGCTTGTCTAAAGAAAAAAAAGACCCCTTGGTTGACCTCAATTTTATTATATATATATATAAAAAAAAACTTTTGTTTTCAATAGCAAATAGAACTTATTTATTCTGATTAAGAAACTGAAGCAAAAGAAAATAAAAAGTTACTTAACAGAGGAAAATTAATAGGACATAATAATTTGTTTCTAAATTATACGAAAAATTTATAGTTTTTATATTTTGAAAGTATAAATATCATGCTAAATAATTATTTGATGATAAGCATATCTGCTCACATTTGTTGACTAATTAATAAATTTTATTTCATTAAAATATCTTTTCATATGTAGGAGATATATTAAGTTTTAACCACGCACTACCCTACATTTACATGGGAGACCCACCCTTAAACGTTGGAAATTTACTGAGTGACTTGTTACAATAAAAATCGTGGTTAAAATCGCGGACACTTGTACTTTGGCTTTTGTTAATTTATTTTACATCAGCAATACCAGAGTTGGTATACCGGATTCTTTACATTTACTCAAACACTGTATTCACTTATATATTTTCTCGGTTTTGGTGACTGATCAGATGTAATGTGATTTTGCTTTTTGTTCTGGAATTCTGCTCTCTTTTAAAATTGGTACTCTATTCTAGTCAAGGCTGTTAAGAAATGTTTATGGATTATAATTTGTCTATTATCCCATGAATAACTAAAATCTTTCTATATACCTCAAGTTGCTTAATTATTCTTTTCTAAAAACATCTACACATAATACATACTTAATACTTTCTTAAAATAATATCAAAAGATACTTATGTTGGCGATGGTTTTTTAACGCTACATCGGGGTTGTAAGCTGTCGTCAAATCCACTGTATGGACTCGTAAGCGCAACGGGTTTCCTATGGGTGTCACACAGTTGTAAGATGCCGCAAATCCTACAAACTGTCTACCAAGTGTGCGCTGAGTATGACGTCATAAACGCTGGACGACAACGTCGACGTATAAAAGATGATTCGTATAAGTAATGCAATATGTTCCAAATGCAGAACAAAGTCCAAAAATGTTGGGCATGCAAAAAAATTAAAAAAGCGTGCTGATTGTTCTCGTAGGCGTAAATTTTATAGCGTGCTAGGAATCCTGACAGAGTTTTTTTTATAGTAGGTACAATATAAAGCTGCGTGTTGAAAAATGCTGCGTGTTGAAAATGCTGCGTGCAGAAAATGATGCGTGCAAACAATGCGCTGCTTCAAAAATGTGTTTCCAAAGAGATTCTTCACAGACTGTTGCGTGCTTCGCCCAAAACTCAAAAATTGATGTTCAACATCTAAAGTTTAAATCGATGTTTAAACTCTAAATTGATGCGTGCTACCTCTGTTACATATTAGATTTTACTATTTGAATAACTTTTGATATGTGCTTCTAGCAAAGCACTTAAGTCAGTATCTTGATAGTTTTTGCTCTATGTACTTAATATATAGCATCACACCATCCACTTATCAGTTATTCTTTTAATCCCTTGTTAGCATTACATTATATACTTATACTTAAGCTAGTCTTTAAGATAATTTTGAAGCTCTCTCTTATTGTGACCACCGAACAGACGACACGCATCAGTAAGAAATAATATTGTAATAAAAACGAAAATACTTGTTTTTTATTTATTATTTTATTATTTATTATTTTTATTCCTTATTCTCCTTAACAATGTTTATATATATAACTTACATCTATTTATAAATTAACATTTTAAGATTTAAGAGAATAGTATGTAACATTTATATTTAATGAAATAGAGGTAATGCTACATTTACAATACTTAATCATTTGTGGGGTGAACATGTAGGTTTTAACGTTAGATTTAAGAACGATAATTAAAAGAAATAGAAAAGTTGAAGTGTAAAAAGAAAGAAGAGGTATAACAAGTTGGAGTACAAAGAGAGAAAGAACAGATAAATCTTAAAAAATCATAAGCGTTAGAATGCATTTAAAATCAAACAGTGTAGTTTTGCAAAGATTCGATGTCGTAAGTGTTAAAATCAAAGAGCCAAGATTTAATAGATGTTAAGAAAAGTGGTAAAATTCGTATGTCTCGTTATGTCTCGGGAGTCTGTTGAATAATTTGCGAGAAACGATGGTGTAAGAGTTTCTAAAGAGTGTGGTCCGAAAAGATAGAGTCAGAACTGAGCTACTATTTCTCCTTAGATTGTATGAGCTTGTTATGGGGCTTTCTAAATAACCACCTCTTATAAAAAATATTTTTAAGACTTTGAAATAAAATAAGTGTCTTACTGGTAGAATTTTTGTTTGTCTAAATAATTCGGCGGTGTGAGCTAGACGAGAAGCGTTGCAGATTTTTCTTAGTATACACTTTTGAAGGATTGTCAATTGTTGTATTTTATTTTGATAAGCTCCTCCCCAGCAAGATATTCCATATTGTAGCTTAGAGTGAAATATTCCGTAGTAAACATTTTTTAACATGTTGTTTGAACAAAATTTCCTCAAGCGGTAACAACATCTAATTGTGGAGAGGAAACACTGCTTTAGGTACGAGATGTGTTCAGTCCACTTCAAGCGTTGATCAATTATGACACCTAGGTATTTGAAGTTTTTGACTATTTCAATATCAAAGCACTTACTACTGCAAGCTGCTTTGGAATTAAAACTACATAGAGAATGAGATTCAGAGCAATTGCTATTAAAAAGTCTAAAACTCATACAGAATGGTGAGTGAAACATTATTTTTATATCAGTTTCGACATTTGTTTCCGGACTAAATAGCATAAGAAGGGTTTTGTTGCTGACAACAAGTTTATGGTCTGCAAACCATAACCTTAAAAAATTACTATCGTGATTTATGTCAGCTTCTAAATTTGATGGATTTAATGCATCATATCCAATCGCTATGTCATCTGCAAAAGCATTTACTTTTCCTACAAATGGTAGGTCAAAAACAGAATTTATGTATATTAAAAAGAGGATTGGACCAAGGACTGATCCTTGTGGAACACCCAATTTAATACGCAATGAATCACTTAAAACATCACCTACTTTGACTGTTTGATTGCCATTGCTTAAGTAAGATTCAAACCAGCTGTAAATGAAACCTCGAAAGCCAACATTAAATAACTTGCTCAAAAGGATTCTGTGATCGACCATGTCAAATGCCTTTGTGATATCCACGAAAAGAGCGGCACATCTCTTTTTTTTGTCCACACCCTGTTGAATAGAGCAACAAAAGTTTAACAGAGCATCTTCTGTAGACAGACCCGACCTAAATCCAAACTGCAGAGGACTAAAATAATTTATATGCGAAAGATAACGCAGAACCCTAGTTTTAATAATTTTTTCAAAAACTTTTGAAATTGAAGGCAATAATGAAATAGGTTTGTAATTACTTACATCTTTTTTGTTGCCCTTTTTGAAAATGGGTATAACAAAAGCAGACTTTAACTTATCAGGGAAAATTCCTGATAACACACTTAAGTTTAATACATGAGCCAGTATATCTACTATGTATAATGCGGTTTTTTTCAAAAGAACATTTGAGATACCATCAATACCAACGGAGTATGAGTTTTTGAGTGAATTTATGGTTTTTAGTACTTCAAATCCAGATATCATTTCAAAGTAGAAACTGTTACCAATTCGGACTACATTTGATTGACTGTAGCTATTGCAGCATACACAAGAATTTATATCACAAGGAAAAAAATTTTGTCCAACATCGATAAAATAATTATTGAAAAGGTTTGCTATTTCTCTGGGATCAGTAACAATTGTGGTATTAATTTCTACTGACATAGTATTGGACTGAGTCTTTTGTTTTCTATTCATAATACCGTTTACAACTTTCCACTCTTCTTTTGGGTTACCACTTGCGTTTCTGAATTTGTTACTGAAGTAATTGTCGCGACTTATTCGTATTTCATTATTAACTTTCTGGCTAACAATTTTAAAATTTCGTATTTCATTATTAACTTTCTGGCTAACAATTTTAAAACGGGATTTTAGATTTTGTTTAGGGGTTGTTTCTTGCACTTTTTACGTAGTTTATGCTTGAGTTTTATAGTTTTGATGAGAGAATTGTTTATCTAAGGTTTTAACCTCATATATGAACTTTTTTTTCCGACGTTGTAAGTAGAACTACTAATTAAATCTTTAAAGCCCTTTAAAAACATTTCATAAGCTTTAGAAGGATCTTCTTCTGCATAAACCTCGTCCCAGTTTGCAAATAGTAAAGCATGAAGTCTACCTTGGTATGTCTACTTTCAGGATTCGATTTCACTAGCTTTATATTTTTTAAAATCTTAAACACAAAACCTGTCATACAATGATCAGTGATTTGGAGGTCGAAGACTATTCCAGCGCAATCATTTGGACTCAATTTTGTAAAACGGCCAAAAACATGGTCAAAACATGAACCTGCAGTAGGTCTTGTTGGTTCATTCACAAAAGAAGTAAATCCGTGCTCACAGAGCAAAACATTGTATGCATCCAAAGTAGGACTGGAAGTAAGTAGGGCTATGTTTATATCACCCAAAATTATTAGATTTGCTGCTCGTTCACTATTCAGAAAAACAGAAAATTCTTCAATAAACACTCGAGTTGAATTACAATGAAATCTATAGATACATATAAAGTTAAATATATCACCACATAGACAAACAGAGATTTTCATAATATCGGCACTTTGCAGACTATAGGTTTTAATCTCACACTCATACAAGTCTCGCACAAATACACCGACCCCGCCAGCAGCATACGAATCATTTGCATTAGCCATAAACTTATAATTTGGTAAATTAAAATCTTCAATTTCTTGCGAATAGATCCAAATTTGAGAAACAAATATAAAATCAGGCATAGTTTCAAAAGTTTCGAGACTACAAGCCAGTTAATCGAAATTACTCCGCAAACTACGAATGATTTGATGTACAGCGTTAATAGATTTAAGATTAACAGAATCAGGTTTGAAGATACAGTCAGAATTGCTATGAATGGTTGATGTGGTGAGTTCGTTGTTTATAAGATCGAAATTATTTACTGAATTCAGCATTAATTGCTAGTTATTATATTATTTAAATCTTCGAAAGATCTTATAACTGTTATCTTACCATTATCAACCCTTCTTAGCATTATATTTGAATTTTTAAACCATAGGTATTTGAATTTATTCTCTATTTTAAACTTCTTAGCTGTCATATATAAAGCTCGAGTATAATTTGTAAAAGAATCGTTAATGAAAATACTATTTTTCTTACTACCGGCAATAAAGATGCATTTAATTTCCGCTTCTCAGTTCTTTTCTTCCTCATAATGTTCTCTTTTATGGCAGGCGAACCGAATTGAACACAAACAATATCTCCTTGCACTTTCGAATTAGCTTTCTTTGCTGGTTTTACAAAGATCTTACGAATTTCATGGGTAGAGATACTGACATTCAAAGCTTCATTGAAAATTGTTTGTAAACACTCAGCTGCATTATTTTTGTTAACATCTGGAATGCCCACAACTTCGATTGAATCTTCCAAAAGCTTTTGATCTCTCCAGTTTAGTTTGCTCTCTAATCCAATTACCCTGCGTTTTAGTTCCACATTTTCTTCTCTTAAAGCGGAGAGTGAAGAGAGAAAATCGGTATTAATTTTTTTTAAATTTATAATCTCTGTGTATAACAATTGGAGAGTATCCGAGTCGTTGCCTTTTGACTGGAAAGATTGCGGTGTATGCGAAGATGGGCTATGTAGCTGTAGAAGTTCATGAACTTGAGAATTGCTCGATGATGATGGAGATTTAGGTTTGTTGTGCTTAGAACACGGGCCAAGAAGATACAGACCGCCAACTCACCATATGGTCTCTCTTTTTGCCACCAAGCTAAAAATCAGCTGATATGCCATTTATTTTGAGAGTGTGACGCTCTCCCTTGCTTTAAAACCCATTTAACAAACACACCTAAAAAATAAATGGCATACGCAGGTGTAGTTGCCATTACAAAATGCACAGAGAGATATGTACACGTATTCACAGACTGGAAAAAATATTTCGAGGGTGTTTCAGGCAAGAGGAGTACGAGTTGGCGGTCTGTATATGGTCTGTGGTTTAGTAGACGACTGCGAAGGCGATGACAAAGGTCGTTTTCTAGTTTTTCCTGTGTGTTGTGTAGCGGTTCCACCAAACATTTTTTTTTCTGCTGATTTTTGTTGTTGCTTTTCAATTTGTTCACGATTATTCTCAAATAATATAAATTTAATAAGTAAATATGAGATTAATATTAAAGGGCCAATTTTTTGTCAAGTTATTAAAATTAATGAATTTATTCAATTTAATCCTTCTATTTTTTTCCATTGTCAGTTGTTGATGACATGGGCAGCGGTAAAGTGCATTCTTGCTGTTGCGAGTAACGACGCCGTTGAACATTGCACTTGTCGCAACGATATTTAAATTGGTTTTCCACCATAAAAACAACATCTGACTCTTTGATTTGAACACATTCACAGTGAAAAGTAAGAGAACAATCTGCGCAAGTTATAATGGAATTAGTACTTCCATCTAATTTATTCGTACAGATCAAGCAGTTCATTGTAGTTTATAATGTTAATATGACTTCTTTAAACAAACGTTAATTTAGACCATAACCATAACCTTAAAAAATTACTATCGTGATTTATGTCAGCTACTAAATTTGATGGATTTAATGCATCATATCCAATCGCTATGTCATCTGCAAAAGCATTTACTTTTCCTACAAATGGTAGGTCAAAAACAGAATTTATGTGTATTAAAAAGAGGATTGGACCAAGGACTGATCCTTGTGGAACACCCAATTTAATACGCAATGAATCACTTAAAACATCACCTACTTTGACTGTTTGATTGCCATTGCTTAAGTAAGATTCAAACCAGCTGTAAATGAAACCTCGAAAGCCAACATTAAATAACTTGCTCAAAAGGATTCTGTGATCGACCATGTCAAATGCCTTTGTGATATCCACGAAAAGAGCGGCACATCTCTTTTTTTTGTCCACACCCTGTTGAATAGAGCAACAAAAGTTTAACAGAGCATCTTCTGTAGACAGACCCGACCTAAATCCAAACTGCAGAGGACTAAAATAATTTATATGCGAAAGATAACGCAGAACCCTAGTTTTAATAATTTTTTCAAAAACTTTTGAAATTGAAGGCAATAATGAAATAGGTTTGTAATTACTTACATCTTTTTTGTTGCCCTTTTTGAAAATGGGTATAACAAAAGCAGACTTTAACTTATCAGGGAAAATTCCTGATAACACACTTAAGTTTAATACATGAGCCAGTATATCTACTATGTATAATGCGGTTTTTTTCAAAAGAACATTTGCGATACCATCAATACCAACGGAGTATGAGTTTTTGAGTGAATTTATGGTTTTTAGTACTTCAAATCCAGATATCATTTCAAAGTAGAAACTGTTACCAATTCGGACTACATTTGATTGACTGTAGCTATTGCAGCATACACAAGAATTTATATCACAAGGAAAAAAATTTTGTCCAACATCGATAAAATAATTATTGAAAAGGTTTGCTATTTCTCTGGGATCAGTAACAATTGTGGTATTAATTTCTACTGACATAGTATTGGACTGAGTCTTTTGTTTTCTATTCATAATACCGTTTACAACTTTCCACTCTTCTTTTGGGTTACCACTTGCGTTTCTGAATTTGTTACTGAAGTAATTGTCGCGACTTATTCGTATTTCATTATTAACTTTCTGGCTAACAATTTTAAAATTTCGTATTTCATTATTAACTTTCTGGCTAACAATTTTAAAACGGGATTTTAGATTTTGTTTAGGGGTTGTTTCTTGCACTTTTTACGTAGTTTATGCTTGAGTTTTATAGTTTTGATGAGAGAATTGTTTATCTAAGGTTTTAACCTCATATATGAACTTTTTTTTCCGACGTTGTAAGTAGAACTACTAATTAAATCTTTAAAGCCCTTTAAAAACATTTCATAAGCTTTAGAAGGATCTTCTTCTGCATAAACCTCGTCCCAGTTTGCAAATAGTAAAGCATGAAGTCTACCTTGGTATGTCTACTTTCAGGATTCGATTTCACTAGCTTTATATTTTTTAAAATCTTAAACACAAAACCTGTCATACAATGATCAGTGATTTGGAGGTCGAAGACTATTCCAGCGCAATCATTTGGACTCAATTTTGTAAAACGGCCAAAAACATGGTCAAAACATGAACCTGCAGTAGGTCTTGTTGGTTCATTCACAAAAGAAGTAAATCCGTGCTCACAGAGCAAAACATTGTATGCATCCAAAGTAGGACTGGAAGTAAGTAGGGCTATGTTTATATCACCCAAAATTATTAGATTTGCTGCTCGTTCACTATTCAGAAAAACAGAAAATTCTTCAATAAACACTCGAGTTGAATTACAATGAAATCTATAGATACATATAAAGTTAAATATATCACCACATAGACAAACAGAGATTTTCATAATATCGGCACTTTGCAGACTATAGGTTTTAATCTCACACTCATACAAGTCTCGCACAAATACACCGACCCCGCCAGCAGCATACGAATCATTTGCATTAGCCATAAACTTATAATTTGGTAAATTAAAATCTTCAATTTCTTGCGAATAGATCCAAATTTGAGAAACAAATATAAAATCAGGCATAGTTTCAAAAGTTTCGAGACTACAAGCCAGTTAATCGAAATTACTCCGCAAACTACGAATGATTTGATGTACAGCGTTAATAGATTTAAGATTAACAGAATCAGGTTTGAAGATACAGTCAGAATTGCTATGAATGGTTGATGTGGTGAGTTCGTTGTTTATAAGATCGAAATTATTTACTGAATTCAGCATTAATTGCTAGTTATTATATTATTTAAATCTTCGAAAGATCTTATAACTGTTATCTTACCATTATCAACCCTTCTTAGCATTATATTTGAATTTTTAAACCATAGGTATTTGAATTTATTCTCTATTTTAAACTTCTTAGCTGTCATATATAAAGCTCGAGTATAATTTGTAAAAGAATCGTTAATGAAAATACTATTTTTCTTACTACCGGCAATAAAGATGCATTTAATTTCCGCTTCTCAGTTCTTTTCTTCCTCATAATGTTCTCTTTTATGGCAGGCGAACCGAATTGAACACAAACAATATTTCCTTGCACTTTCGAATTAGCTTTCTTTGCTGGTTTTACAAAGATCTTACGAATTTCATGGGTAGAGATACTGACATTCAAAGCTTCATTGAAAATTGTTTGTAAACACTCAGCTGCATTATTTTTGTTAACATCTGGAATGCCCACAACTTCGATTGAATCTTCCAAAAGCTTTTGATCTCTCCAGTTTAGTTTGCTCTCTAATCCAATTACCCTGCGTTTTAGTTCCACATTTTCTTCTCTTAAAGCGGAGAGTGAAGAGAGAAAATCGGTATTAATTTTTTTTAAATTTATAATCTCTGTGTATAACAATTGGAGAGTATCCGAGTCGTTGCCTTTTGACTGGAAAGATTGCGGTGTATGCGAAGATGGGCTATGTAGCTGTAGAAGTTCATGAACTTGAGAATTGCTCGATGATGATGGAGATTTAGGTTTGTTGTGCTTAGAACACGGGCCAAGAAGATACAGACCGCCAACTCACCATATGGTCTCTCTTTTTGCCACCAAGCTAAAAATCAGCTGATATGCCATTTATTTTGAGAGTGTGACGCTCTCCCTTGCTTTAAAACCCATTTAACAAACACACCTAAAAAATAAATGGCATACGCAGGTGTAGTTGCCATTACAAAATGCACAGAGAGATATGTACACGTATTCACAGACTGGAAAAAATATTTCGAGGGTGTTTCAGGCAAGAGGAGTACGAGTTGGCGGTCTGTATATGGTCTGTGGTTTAGTAGACGACTGCGAAGGCGATGACAAAGGTCGTTTTCTAGTTTTTCCTTGTTGTTGTGGCTTCATTCCTTTTTGAATCGAGTTTGGTGTGTTCCACCAAACATTTTTTTTTCTGCTGATTTTTGTTGTTGCTTTTCAATTTGTTCACGATTATTCTCAAATAATATAAATTTAATAAGTAAATATGAGATTAATATTAAAGGGCCAATTTTTTGTCAAGTTATTAAAATTAATGAATTTATTCAATTTAATCCTTCTATTTTTTCCATTGTCAGTTGTTGATGACATGGGCAGCGGTAAAGTGCATTCTTGCTGTTGCGAGTAACGACGCCGTTGAACATTGCACTTGTCGCAACGATATTTAAATTGGTTTTCCACCATAAAAACAACATCTGACTCTTTGATTTGAACACATTCACAGTGAAAAGTAAGAGAACAATCTGCGCAAGTTATAATGGAATTAGTACTTCCATCTAATTTATTCGTACAGATCAAGCAGTTCATTGTAGTTTATAATGTTAATATGACTTCTTTAAACAAACGTTAATTTAGACCATAACCATAACCTTAAAAAATTACTATCGTGATTTATGTCAGCTACTAAATTTGATGGATTTAATGCATCATATCCAATCGCTATGTCATCTGCAAAAGCATTTACTTTTCCTACAAATGGTAGGTCAAAAACACAATTTATGTGTATTAAAAAGAGGATTGGACCAAGGACTGATCCTTGTGGAACACCCAATTTAATACGCAATGAATCACTTAAAACATCACCTACTTTGACTGTTTGATTGCCATTGCTTAAGTAAGATTCAAACCAGCTGTAAATGAAACCTCGAAAGCCAACATTAAATAACTTGCTCAAAAGGATTCTGTGATCGACCATGTCAAATGCCTTTGTGATATCCACGAAAAGAGCGGCACATCTCTTTTTTTTGTCCACACCCTGTTGAATAGAGCAACAAAAGTTTAACAGAGCATCTTCTGTAGACAGACCCGACCTAAATCCAAACTGCAGAGGACTAAAATAATTTATATGCGAAAGATAACGCAGAACCCTAGTTTTAATAATTTTTTCAAAAACTTTTGAAATTGAAGGCAATAATGAAATAGGTTTGTAATTACTTACATCTTTTTTGTTGCCCTTTTTGAAAATGGGTATAACAAAAGCAGACTTTAACTTATCAGGGAAAATTCCTGATAACACACTTAAGTTTAATACATGAGCCAGTATATCTACTATGTATAATGCGGTTTTTTTCAAAAGAACATTTGAGATACCATCAATACCAACGGAGTATGAGTTTTTGAGTGAATTTATGGTTTTTAGTACTTCAAATCCAGATATCATTTCAAAGTAGAAACTGTTACCAATTCGGACTACATTTGATTGACTGTAGCTATTGCAGCATACACAAGAATTTATATCACAAGGAAAAAAATTTTGTCCAACATCGATAAAATAATTATTGAAAAGGTTTGCTATTTCTCTGGGATCAGTAACAATTGTGGTATTAATTTCTACTGACATAGTATTGGACTGAGTCTTTTGTTTTCTATTCATAATACCGTTTACAACTTTCCACTCTTCTTTTGGGTTACCACTTGCGTTTCTGAATTTGTTACTGAAGTAATTGTCGCGACTTATTCGTATTTCATTATTAACTTTCTGGCTAACAATTTTAAAATTTCGTATTTCATTATTAACTTTCTGGCTAACAATTTTAAAACGGGATTTTAGATTTTGTTTAGGGGTTGTTTCTTGCACTTTTTACGTAGTTTATGCTTGAGTTTTATAGTTTTGATGAGAGAATTGTTTATCTAAGGTTTTAACCTCATATATGAACTTTTTTTTCCGACGTTGTAAGTAGAACTACTAATTAAATCTTTAAAGCCCTTTAAAAACATTTCATAAGCTTTAGAAGGATCTTCTTCTGCATAAACCTCGTCCCAGTTTGCAAATAGTAAAGCATGAAGTCTACCTTGGTATGTCTACTTTCAGGATTCGATTTCACTAGCTTTATATTTTTTAAAATCTTAAACACAAAACCTGTCATGCAATGATCAGTGATTTGGAGGTCGAAGACTATTCCAGCGCAATCATTTGGACTCAATTTTGTAAAACGGCCAAAAACATGGTCAAAACATGAACCTGCAGTAGGTCTTGTTGGTTCATTCACAAAAGAAGTAAATCCGTGCTCACAGAGCAAAACATTGTATGCATCCAAAGTAGGACTGGAAGTAAGTAGGGCTATGTTTATATCACCCAAAATTATTAGATTTGCTGCTCGTTCACTATTCAGAAAAACAGAAAATTCTTCAATAAACACTCGAGTTGAATTACAATGAAATCTATAGATACATATAAAGTTAAATATATCACCACATAGACAAACAGAGATTTTCATAATATCGGCACTTTGCAGACTATAGGTTTTAATCTCACACTCATACAAGTCTCGCACAAATACACCGACCCCGCCAGCAGCATACGAATCATTTGCATTAGCCATAAACTTATAATTTGGTAAATTAAAATCTTCAATTTCTTGCGAATAGATCCAAATTTGAGAAACAAATATAAAATCAGGCATAGTTTCAAAAGTTTCGAGACTACAAGCCAGTTAATCGAAATTACTCCGCAAACTACGAATGATTTGATGTACAGCGTTAATAGATTTAAGATTAACAGAATCAGGTTTGAAGATACAGTCAGAATTGCTATGAATGGTTGATGTGGTGAGTTCGTTGTTTATAAGATCGAAATTATTTACTGAATTCAGCATTAATTGCTAGTTATTATATTATTTAAATCTTCGAAAGATCTTATAACTGTTATCTTACCATTATCAACCCTTCTTAGCATTATATTTGAATTTTTAAACCATAGGTATTTGAATTTATTCTCTATTTTAAACTTCTTAGCTGTCATATATAAAGCTCGAGTATAATTTGTAAAATAATCGTTAATGAAAATACTATTTTTCTTACTACCGGCAATAAAGATGCATTTAATTTCCGCTTCTCAGTTCTTTTCTTCCTCATAATGTTCTCTTTTATGGCAGGCGAACCGAATTGAACACAAACAATATCTCCTTGCACTTTCGAATTAGCTTTCTTTGCTGGTTTTACAAAGATCTTACGAATTTCATGGGTAGAGATACTGACATTCAAAGCTTCATTGAAAATTGTTTGTAAACACTCAGCTGCATTATTTTTGTTAACATCTGGAATGCCCACAACTTCGATTGAATCTTCCAAAAGCTTTTGATCTCTCCAGTTTAGTTTGCTCTCTAATCCAATTACCCTGCGTTTTAGTTCCACATTTTCTTCTCTTAAAGCGGAGAGTGAAGAGAGAAAATCGGTATTAATTTTTTTTAAATTTATAATCTCTGTGTATAACAATTGGAGAGTATCCGAGTCGTTGCCTTTTGACTGGAAAGATTGCGGTGTATGCGAAGATGGGCTATGTAGCTGTAGAAGTTCATGAACTTGAGAATTGCTCGATGATGATGGAGATTTAGGTTTGTTGTGCTTAGAACACGGGCCAAGAAGATACAGACCGCCAACTCACCATATGGTCTCTCTTTTTGCCACCAAGCTAAAAATCAGCTGATATGCCATTTATTTTGAGAGTGGGACGCTCTCCCTTGCTTTAAAACCCATTTAACAAACACACCTAAAAAATAAATGGCATACGCAGGTGTAGTTGCCATTACAAAATGCACAGAGAGATATGTACACGTATTCACAGACTGGAAAAAATATTTCGAGGGTGTTTCAGGCAAGAGGAGTACGAGTTGGCGGTCTGTATATGGTCTGTGGTTTAGTAGACGACTGCGAAGGCGATGACAAAGGTCGTTTTCTAGTTTTTCCTTGTTGTTGTGGCTTCATTCCTTTTTGAATCGAGTTTGGTGTGTTCCACCAAACATTTTTTTTTCTGCTGATTTTTGTTGTTGCTTTTCAATTTGTTCACGATTATTCTCAAATAATATAAATTTAATAAGTAAATATGAGATTAATATTAAAGGGCCAATTTTTTGTCAAGTTATTAAAATTAATGAATTTATTCAATTTAATCCTTCTATTTTTTCCATTGTCAGTTGTTGATGACATGGGCAGCGGTAAAGTGCATTCTTGCTGTTGCGAGTAACGACGCCGTTGAACATTGCACTTGTCGCAACGATATTTAAATTGGTTTTCCACCATAAAAACAACATCTGACTCTTTGATTTGAACACATTCACAGTGAAAAGTAAGAGAACAATCTGCGCAAGTTATAATGGAATTAGTACTTCCATCTAATTTATTCGTACAGATCAAGCAGTTCATTGTAGTTTATAATGTTAATATGACTTCTTTAATAATTTAGACAAAGCGCGCACCCCACGACACCATGAAAAAAAACACGTCCGTTCTTAACGACGTTTATTCCATTTCTTTTATTAATGTTGTAAGAACATTAAATTGGCGACGAGGATTAGTTTTTGTTTTCACGTGTGCATATTTAATTTAATTTAAATTGAAAGAATGTCGCGCCTTGTAGGAAATATTGAACCTTTTGTTCCCGGCAATAATTTTAAGGCGTACTAAGATAGATTACGTCAGTACTTTCAAGTGAACGATATCCAAGTTGAAGCGTGTACTCCGTTGTTCATAACAATTGTGGGTGCAGAAATTTACGAGATTCTGATGTCCTTGACTATACCAAAATTACCAAATGAGGAATCGTTTGAGGTTCTGCTGAGTTTACTACGTGATCATTTCGCACCAAAAGCGAACAAAAGGGCAGAAAGATATAAATTTAATAAAATCTTTCAAGAAGATGGTGAGTCGTTGAACGAATTCATTGTTCGTCTAAAAGCTGCGGCTCAAGCGTGCAGATTCGGTGATTTTTTTGAGGACATTAAAGACGAAAAGAGTAAAGAGGATACCAGTTTGGCCAAATACAAGTCCTTGATTTTGGATGAAGCATTAGCTGATAGATTTATTGTGGGTGTCAAAAGCGGGAAAATTCAAGAAATGTTGCTTCGAGATGACTCGTTTTCGTTTGAAAAAGTGTGCCAAAAAGCATCGCGATCTATACAGCCTTTGTCTCAAAATGTGGTGTATAGTCATCAGAAGAAATCAGGAAAGAATGCAGTTTCCGACGAGTTTTCATGCGGGTCTAGAAAAAAATCTCACCATTCTAAAGTGGGTAATCACTTCAAATCAGAGTGTTTTAGATGTGGTTGAAGCGATCATAAGGAATTCCGATGTCCAGCTAAGGAGTGGGTTTGTTTTGCATGCAACAAAAAAGGACACATAGCCAACACGTGTCGCGTAAGAAAAGGAATCCAGTGTGTCGGCAGCGTGAGCATTGCTAACAGACCCCAAGAGGTGTCCATCAGGATACATGATCAGGAGATTACTATGGAGATCGATACAGGGGCGACGACAACTATAATGAGTGAACAAGTTTATTCAGCTAAGTTTAAAAAATTTGTATTATCAAAATCTAGTTTTAATCTCTGTTCGGTCACAGGTGTTCGGTTGCAAGAGCTTGGTAGCTTTGAGGTGGAGGTCAGTTCTGGAGGTCAGTTGTGGAAGTTACCTATTGTTGTTGTTGATGGTGATATGCCAAGGAAAAGTCTGATGGGACGCACGTGGTTGGACAAAATATATCCTGACTGGAGGGATCAGTTAACAGAGTCATGCATTGGTAGTGTAAGTAACCAAACACAATTTTTGAGTCGTATCAAGTCAAGTTTTCCAAAAATATCAGAGTCTGAGTTAATCCGTCCGATTGTGGGTTATGAGGCAGAGATTGTACTCAAGGAGTCTCAGACACCAATTTTTCACGCAGCGTATCGTGTTCTGTACAAGTTACGTGACAAAGTGGAACAAGAATTAGATAGGTTAGTTCGCGAGAAGATTCTTGTTCCAGTGGAATTTAGTGAATGGGCAAGTCCTATTGTAATTGTACCGAAAAGTGATGGTTTAATAAGAATATGTGTGGATTGTAAGGCCACGCTCAACAAATGTATTGAAACACAGCATTACCCGATGCCTTTACCCGAGGATATCTATGCAAGCCTTTCAGGGTGCAAGTTTTTTCTATAATCGATTTGAAAG
The DNA here is from genome assembly GCA_916050605.2 of Platycheirus albimanus. Lineage (NCBI taxonomy): Eukaryota > Metazoa > Arthropoda > Insecta > Diptera > Syrphidae > Platycheirus > Platycheirus albimanus. Next base: position 325,926,317 of record OU696696.1, on the reverse strand, counting down.
GAGCTTACCAGCAACTTTCAGTCACTGAAAAATTTAAAAAATTGTTAGTGATTAATACGTTTAAAGGCCTCTTTGCAAATACGCGCCTGGTGTTGGGAGTTAAGTGTGCTCCAGCAATTTTTCAATCCGTAATGGATAGAATCCTGCACGGTTTAAAATACGTAAAGTGTTATATAGATGACATAATTGTTGGGGGGTTGTAGGAAATCTTTTTTAAAATTATAATTCATCATATTTCAAACTCCAATACGGAGCCCTTAGAAATATTTTTGTTTGGAGAATTGGCTTCCACCCACTTACTTTCACTCAAACAGAATTTCGAAAGATGGAAGTGATGATGAGGGGCTGAAAAGTGAGAAATCACTCGAGAGAAAAAAAAATACTGAGGCACTTATCTTTCGAAAGTGATACACAAATTTTCGAAATTCGCAATGATCCGTGAGAAAGTATACTATTGAGAGAATTTTGGAGTATCCACAATAAGTTCCAACACTTACACTGACGTACTTTTGATAATGTATGCGGTAATGGAAGACATCCGGTACCTCTAATCTCGAAGGATTTTGATCAAAAGTTTAAAGAAAATTAACACCTATTTTAAAAAAAATCAAATTTGATTTTTAAAACAAAAATATAAATTATATGATTAAAATCTTCCAAGATATCGGTGGCCCCGGAAGTCCCCTCTGCATGTGGATTGTGGAACTCTTCTTGACACAATCGTCGACTCGGGAAAAAGGTATAAAAGGGCACAACACTTTGCATTCGCTCTCTCAAAAAAAACAATAATTAAATCTTGTATTTTGTTGGACATTAGCTCGGAAGTAAAAAGATTGAAACAAAAACCGCGCCGCGCCGCCTCGGCGCTATATATATATATACAAATACGATTAAAAATATCAAATAAAATAAAAAAAAAAGGAAAGAACAAAATCACGCGAATTTTTTTCGGTTTTAAAAGGCAAATCTTGAAAAAAATACAAATCGTTCCTATTAAATAGGGAAAGTATAGACTATTACCTGGAAAAAAAGCATAAATGCGGTGATTTTTTTTGTCAAACATCGAACCACGTTACCGAGACTGAAAATTATTTTAAAATTCTAGCGATAAAGTATATACCAAAAAAAAGAAAACGTATGCAATAAAAAAAAACCCACCCATTTACTTGCGGCAGTATGTGAAAGACCTCTGACGAAGGCGTAATCAATCGCAGCTATTAAGTTAAACTATAAAACGAGTGACGTCTAAGTGCGTAGATCATTGATCAATCTTTGAACCGGCCCGATCCCCCCCAAAAAAAAAAAAAAAAAAAAAAAACATCTAAGCAGCACCTCTCAATGGCAGCTTCCCCCATAATCATCATCCATCTGGTTATCAACCTCATTCCTTAAGGAATCCCTATGTGTACTTATATATCTTGTTGAAAAAAAAAATAAATTTTCTATTAATGATATCTGAAATATTAATTTAATAAAAAAAAGAGAAAAAAAAATAAATCAAAAAAAAATTAAGAGAGAGATTTAAATTCCCGACATCCATTATCTAATTCTAATTACGATTAAAATCAAAGTTCGTCCAAAAATCATTCTCTTAATATTAACAGGTGAAAATTTAAGATACCAGAATGCTGTGCGCACAACATAATGGATACAACATGCTTCACCATTGTTACAGATTTTAAATGTTTGGTAAGTCTGCTTTTCAAATTCGATAGTTTGAACGAACTTTTTTTTTGTTAGTATGAATGATTGTAAAAAGAAAAAAAAATTATATGAATATTATTACTATTTTATGGATGTATGAAGAGGAATTAAATAAAGTTTAGTAAAGGAAAAAAAAGAAATTAATAAAAAAATAATACTAATAAAACTTAAGAAAATTAATTTTGTAAGTGCAGCCAGTAGGCTTAACGCTATCTCAAAAAAAAAAAAATATTAAAGAATAGAAAGAGAGCGTATCTGTCGAATTACTTTAAAGACAATTCTCTTAACTTAAATGATGTATTCTCTTAAAATTTATTATTGATCTATTGCAAGGGGTTCTGAATGTCATATTAACGTTTCTATTTCTTTTTTAAATATAAATATTTTTTTTTAAAGAACACCTTTTGAAAAAAAAAAAAAATTTTGGTTAATTAGATTTTTTTTTAATTATCTTTGATTTTTGTTAAATATAAGGAGTAGATTTTTATGTTAATTTAATTTTAATGTTGGAATATTTATAATAAATCTCTTAAAAAGGAATAAAAAAAAAAAAAAACTACAAACGGTGTTATCATTTCACACTGGCAATGAAGGTTTCTCAACATTTTTTTTTTGTCTTTTATGGTTTTTAATTGATTATCTAATGATGATGCTTTGCGCTTAATAATCTGAAAGGTGGAGGTGATTATTTGGACATATGATGACACAGTGATGGTATACGTGATACAAAACTTTTATGTTTCGTCAGTAGGCGGAGTAGAATTTTAATGGGTTGAAATTTTTTTTTCTTTCGCTTATTTAAATATGGGGTTATCACACAAACATGAGAACGTGATAACCATGGATATGATTCTCCATGATTAACTAACCATGGGGAAGAAATGTGGGTGGGAATTTCTCGGAGAGCTTCAACATCATAGCTCTCTACGCTCTACATCAGGATTCAAGGTCAGATATAACAGCTTATGGAACAAAGGTGGCCTCGCTTTTAAACATACAATAAAAAATACTGGCATGAAAATGCGTAACGTCCGTCTGGATCTACTGACAGCAAGGACCCCCCATCCAACGAGTTAGCCCGTGCAAAATGCAAGCATGCCAAGCGGTCGTAGGCCAGACACCCTCTCACTTTGCTGCCAGGACTGGCATAATGTGCCTGTAAGCAGTATGTCATAATGGTGGGTTCACAAGGAGGAGGATTTCGGAGATCACACATTTTTTTTTGAGATTAGAATTTTGGTTAGGGTTCGCGTTCTACAAATTCGGTATTAAATACCGAAATACATCTCAGTTGGAAATCTCTGAAAATAGTTCAACATCTATTAATTTCGTTACAGGTGGCGCCCAACGTGGGGCCAAAATTTGTTCCATTTCGTTGTTTTTTAGTATAGATTAATAATATAATTGTTGAGTTTGTATTAAATTTTTTTTTTATATGATATGATTGTTAGTTCTCAATTAAAAAGTATTATCCATTTTTGTTCCAATGTCAATATTTTTCCCCTATCTTCAAAATTTGAATGCGATTCTCCAGATAGCAGACATCACGCAATTGGGTTGATGTTATTCCCCGGTAAGAGATTTGTGTCTGCCTTTAATCTGCAACGTCTCCTTCCTTCTTTTTCTTCCGTAGTAATATATAATTTGAAAACAATTATTTTTGAGGGTCAGGTATCCGGTGACTGGGTTGACCAAAGTCCACAGTTAGTCTGATGTACCGGCCCCATCAATGCATTTAAATATCTTTTTCAGTTGCTTAGGGGTTTTTTTTGTTTTGTGAAGTCTAGGGTTTAGACATCCAGTAACTGAGTTGATCGAAGTCCCTAGTTAGTCTGCTGTGTCAGCCTTAGACCTTTACGATAGAATCCAATGTCCATTTAGGGGGTTTACCTTAGTCCCTACGGGTGTTGCAGTATTCAAAAATCCTTATGCATTTAAGTTTCTTCAAGTCTTAACTAACAATAATACCCAGTCTTTTAAATTGATATAAAATGACAATTATTGTTACTTCTACCTTTGGTAAAATTCATAGTTTTGAGCCTGATAATGAGTTTAATACTTTTTTTAATTATTGTAAGTATAGGTACATCACTTAATTGTCATCATTGTTCAATGCGTCATCTCCACCAAATCAGGGAAATAAATATACGATTAGATTACATCGACGACATATTATATACATATTATATGTAGATATAATATTTTTATTCCAATTTTTAATAGTTCTATAGGTTGCATTTATATTGAGAATATTTTTTTTTCTTATAGTAATAATTTTAAATTTCTTAATACATTTGAGTATTACCCCAAAAAAAAAAAAAAAAAAAAATCCCAACAAACATTCTTCAGTTCATAAAGACAATTGGCATGCGTTCTGAAGAGTATTACATTGCCTGTAAATAGATTTAGCATGAGAATAAGGGGCATTGGTCGTTCGACTGTACCACGTGCAGGTCGCGGTAGAAGAACAGCCGCCAATATGTCAGGTAACCAAGAACAGCCACCGAGAGTTGTAACATCTCAAAACAATTTTGAAGTCGCCCAGCGTTTATTTCAGAATGAGAATAATCCAATCCAAGAAGCACTAGTTTTAGACTTAGCAAATGTTCCTTCAGTTTCCAATGCAGGGCAGTGGGCAGGGAACGCTGGTGGAACCGAAGAGCCACGCAATCGTATTCAGAATCCTAAAGATTCAAGTGGTACTAATAAAGACGATTTGTTACAGCATATTCAGGAAATAGTGAAAGCCACTGTAGGGGTAAGCAGGACGGAAGATAGACAAGTTATGCAGAGAGAAATAGAACTCAGCCATACCAAGTTAAAAAATCTTGTTGTGGATTTGGTTCGGGAAACCCTTTCTCAGCCAACACCTCAATCAGCCTATGATGTTCAAAGACGCACAGAACCTCACCAAAACTCTAATATAGAAATTCCTCCCAATAATGCTTCTACCTCGTCAAAACCACCAAATAATTCTAACAACCACACGGCTGACCAATTCCTAGCCCAGCTGGAAAATTTAAATCTAGATGACCCTCCATCTAGAGATCCTTTCATTCATCAGGGAACTTCTCAGCCATCACGTCCCAGTTTTAAAGTTCATACTTCCCACAAGTGGGGATTAAAATATGATGGAAGAAGCATGACGGTAGACGACTTCATTTTTCGTCTAGAACGCTTGAAGGATTGCTATGGCGCGACATGGTCAGAAATTGTATTAAACTTTCACCAGTTTGTAGCTGGACAGGTGGAATCCTGGTTTTGGGGTTATGTTAAGATTCGTCCGATGGTTGGTTGGTTAGACCTTCGGTTGGCTTTGCTGGAACAATTTCGTAGTCTGGAGACAGACACAGAACTGACTAGAAAAATGTTTGACAGACATCAAGGCCCTAATGAATCGTTCGACGACTTTTATATGGCTATACAGCAAATAAACACCCGATTGTTGATTCCTAAACCCGATTTTGAGTTGATTGGTCTTATTAAAGACAACGTCCGTAAAAGATTAGGAGAATTATTAGTTACATTTCGAACATCTAGTTTACAGGAGCTCGTTTATGTCTGCCGCAAAACAGAGAAATATCTCGCGGAGCACGATATTCAAAGAGCAAAGGCTCCGGTACAACCACAATTTCGAAGGTATGTAAACGAAATCGACCCAGAGGACTCTAAATTCAGTACGGTTGATAACACTCTTGAAGCATTTCATGCTAAGAAAGACCCAGGGAATTATAATTGTTGGAATTGCAGAAACTCTGGTCATGGTTACAGAAGCTGCCCCATACCGCAGACAGCATTCTTTTGTTTCAAATGTGGAAAAGAGGACACGACCTTACCTGAATGTCCAAGGTGTTCGAAAAACTTTCAGCGGGGCATACCGACATCCGGGACGGTTTGCTCACCCCACCAATTACCGGAACCCAAGCCACAAAAACAATTTTAAATACGGTTGCTTCGCAATCAATTCCTACCCAGCCTTTAACTATTTTAAAAAATCCTAACAGAGCTATAGAGGTGCAACCGAAATTTGGTGATCGCAAAGACCAAGTGAGAGCACCTTTTAAAACTCTCCACGAACGTCTTCTTGCTTATCACTCTGCTAGGAATAGAATCTTTGGTACCTCTAAGACTCCAATTTCGCCTAAGATTGCAAGAATTCGAGAACTAGTCAAAAAGAAAAAACGTATTTACAAAAACATTGAAGCCACAACTCTGTGTTCTGGAGACGATCCGCGGCATTATGCCCCTATTACCTTGTTAGGAACAACCATGTTGGGACTTCTTGATAGCGGTGCCGGCATCAGCTGTTTGGGCCTTGAAGGACTTGAATTTTTAGGGAATAACAATGTTCCCTTTTCCCGTTTCTCTTCAAGTGTAAGAACTGCAGATGGTCAAAAACAAGCCATCAAAGGAAAATTTGAAGCTGACGTTACGTACAGAGGAGAAACCAAGAAAATTGATTTTTACATCGTTCCTTCCCTGAAGCAAAAATTATATTTAGGTATTAATTTTTGGAAGGCTTTTAATATTGCACCCCAACTTATATCAGAAATTTCTACATGCACAGATATTAAAGAGAATAATTGTCTTAAAGCGCATGATTTGACCTCAGAGCAATCCGGTATACTCAAAGCAGCCATAAGCATGTTTCCGTCCTTTGCCACTTTTGGTTTAGGAAGAACTACGCTTGAGGAACATGTAATCGATACGGGAGATGCGGAACCGATTAAACAACGACATTACCCCATTTCTCCAGCGGTGCAGAAACTGGTATACGGGGAACTGGATCGTATGCTCTGCATGGGGCTAATAGAAGAAAGCAATAGCGCATGGAGCTCCCCTGTAGTTCTGGTACAAAAGCCCGGCAAAAACCGGTTGTGCCTAGACTACAGGAAAGTAAATGCTAAAACGAAAAAAAGTGCGTATCCACTTCCCCATCTACAAGGAGTGTTAAGTCGTCTTTCAAATACACACTTCATTTCGAGTGTGGATTTGAAGGACGCCTTTTGGCAGATCCCGTTGGAGAAATCTTCCAGGGGAAAGACTGCGTTTACAGTTCCAGGCAGGCCTCTTTACCAATTCAAGGTAATGCCCTTTGGTCTTTGCAATGCTCCACAACGCATGTGTAAACTAATGGACAAAGTGGTACCCCATGAATTAAGAACAAACGTGTTTGTTTATCTGGATGATCTCCTGATCATTTCAAGCACTTTTGAGGAACATATTCGATATTTAAAGTTAATAGCCAATCGACTCAAGGAAGCTGGGTTAATAATTAACGTGGAAAAATCCAAATTTTGCTATAGGGAATTAAATTATTTGGGATTCGTCATTAGTGATGGGTGTATAAAAACTGATCCTAAGAAAATATCGGCTATAAGGGAATTTCCTATACCCAAAACTGTACGTCAGGTTAGAAGGTTTCTGGGAATGGCCGGGTGGTACAGGCGCTTCATCCGTGATTATTCTACTCTGGCCACTCCGATCACAAACACGCTTAAGAAAGGTACAAAATTTGATTTTGAGGTTAATGCAGTAAATGCATTTAATAAAATTAAAGACATATTGACAACTGACCCTGTCCTCATCAATCCTGACTTCAATAAACCTTTCATTATCTTATGCGATGCTTCAGCAACCGGCATAGGATGTGTTTTATGTCAGAAAGATGATGAAGGTGTTGAAAAACCTATATTTTACTTTTCGCATAAGTTAAATTCGGCACAATGTAACTATAGCGTGACGGAACGTGAATGTTTAGCTGCAGTGATGGGTATTCAAAAGTTTCGGGAATACGTCGAAGGGCACAGTTTTACTGTCATAACCGATCATGCGAGCTTGAAGTGGCTGATGAGTCAGAGGGACCTCAGTGGACGGTAGGCGCGGTGGAGTTTAAAGCTTCAAGGATATGATTTTACCATTGAACACAGAAAAGGTTCAGAGCATATTGTGGCAGATACTCTCTCCAGGGTTTATGCTGCAGATGCTCTGACTAGGGATGTAATGTCAACTGAGTTATCTTCGGATGTGCTGCATGTAAATCTGGCAGACCCCAGCTTCCAATCTGAGGAATATGCTAAGATAATTTACAACATCGAAAAACATCAAGATCAGCTGCCTGACCTGGTTGTGTCGGAAGGTTTCGTTTACAAAAAGGTCAACCACAGCACAGGAAATCCTCTTGAAGATGACTTAAAGTGGAAGCTTTGGATTCCCTCGGCCCTAACCGATCATTTAATTGCTTTGGCTCACCAGCCGCCGAAAGCTTCTCATGGCGGAATAGCAAAAACGCTTTTTAAGCTTCGTCAACTGTTTTTCTGGCCAAGTATGGCTGCTCAAGTCAAGGAATACATTGGTTCTTGTGATGTTTGCAAAATGTCAAAATCTTCTAATAGAATTTTGCGACACCCTATGGGTAAACCATTTATGGTGGAACGGCCGTACCAACACGTGTTTATAGATTTCTTAGGGCCGTATCCGCGGTCTAAAAGGGGGAACACTTGTATTATTATTGCTCTTGACCAACTCACTAAGTTTGTATCCATTCAAGCTCTTCGGTCGGCAACCTCAGAAACTGCGATAAGGTTTTTGCACGACCAGATCTTCTGTATGTTTGGGGTACCAGAAACCATTATGTCTGATAATGGAAAGCAGTTTGTCAGCTCTGCTTTTAAAAAGTTTTTGTCCACTCACGGCGTTCAACATATTAAAACAGCCTACTATGCTCCCCAAGCAAACGCTAGTGAGAGGGTCAACCGATCTATACTCAGTGCCATTAGGTCCTATGTTAAGCAAGATCAAAGAGATTGGGACCTTCACATGTCATCAATAGGCAGCGCCTTACGGACAACAATTCACTCGGTAATTGGTATGTCACCTTATGAGGCCTTATTTGGACACCAGATGATGGAACATGGATCCAATTTTAAGCTTCTCCGGAAACTAAACAGTATTAATAGCTCAGAGCTGCAAACAATTTCTAAACCAGCTAAAATGAATATACTTCATACCCATCTGAAGGAGTCTCTGCAAAAAGCACATGCATCCGCTGAAAAACTTACAATACTAGAAGCAAAGCAGTAAAGTATCAGGTCGGTGATTTGGTTTTTAAAAGGAACTTTATTTTAAGTAATGCTTCTAAGCGTTTGAATGCCAAATTGTGCCCAAAATTTATTAAGGCAAAGGTTCGGTCATTGGTGGGTAACAATCTTTATGAACTGGAGGATGAAAAGGGTGTCCGGTTAGGAGTGTATCATTCCAAAGATATAAAGAAGTGGAAATCCAGCTAGTCAGTGTGAACATGAGACTATTCTCAGGCGTGGGTTATTTTTAAGAGCTATGCATTTTTTTTTTCAATCGGTTTTGTTTCTTATTCATTTTGCGCGTTCGTACTTGCAATTGAACAAGTTGTGTAGGAAATCTTTTTTAAAATTATAATTCATCATATTTCAAACTCCAATACGGAGCCCTTAGAAATATTTTTGTTTGGAGAATTGGCTTCCACCCACTTACTTTCACTCAAACAGAATTTCGAAAGATGGAAGTGATGATGGGGGGCTGAAAAGTGAGAAATCACTCGAGAGAAAAAAAAAATACTGAGGCACTTATCTTTCGAAAGTGATACACAAATTTTCGAAATTCGCAATGATCCGTGAGAAAGTATACTATTGAGAGAATTTTGGAGTATCCACAATAAGTTCCAACACTTACACTGACGTACTATTGATAATGTATGCGGTAATGGAAGACATCCGGTACCTCCAATCTCGAAGGATTTTGATCAAAAGTTTAAAGAAAATTAACACCTATTTTTAAAAAAATCAAATTTGATTTTTAAAACAAAAATATAAATTATATGATTAAAATCTTCCAAGATATCGGTGGCCCCAGAAGTCCCCTCTGCATGTGGATTGTGGAACTCTTCTTGACACAATCGTCGACTCGGGAAAAAGGTATAAAAGGGCACAACACTTTGCATTCGCTCTCTAAAAAAAACAATAATTAAATCTTGTATTTTGTTGGACATTAGCTCGGAACTAAAAAGATTGAAACAAAAACTGCGCCGCGCCGCCTCGGCGCTATATACATATATATACAAATACGATTAAAAATATCAAATACAATAAAAAAAAAAGGAAAGAACAAAATCACGCGAATTTTTTTCGGTTTTAAAAGGCAAATCTTGAAAAAAAAATACAAATCGTTCCTATTAAATAGGGAAAGTATAGACTATTACCTGGAAAAAAAGCATAAATGCGGTGATTTTTTTTGTCAAACATCGAACCACGTTACCGAGACTGAAAATTATTTTAAAATTCTAGCGATAAAGTATATACAAAAAAAAAAAAAAAACGTATGCAATAAAAAAAACCCACCCATTTACTTGCGGCAGTACGTGAAAGACCTCTGATGAAGGCGTAATCAATCGCAGCTATTAAGTTAAACTATAAAACGAGTGACGTCTAAATGCGTAGATCATTGATCAATCTTTGAACCGGCCCGATCCCCAAAAAAAAAAAAAAACATAAGCGAGAGCTACAGTACGTTTGCAACGAACTGTTGGATACCCTATTCCCTATATTTTTGTGTGTGTATGCGTCTGCCTCCCGTAGCCAGCCGATGTTTCAGTTTCAGAAACAAAATTCTTCTTTAGCAGACAGAAAAAAATTCAATAACATTAGTTTTGTGTGGTGTGAAGTTCAATTAGTGCTGGCAAAATAAAAAAAGGCGTGCGCCACGCCCAAAGTTAAAACTTTTTATTGCCAAGGCAATTGGTATGTGGTATGAGCTCAGTGACATTCAATTTTATTCTTGCAGATCGATTTGAACAAAACAAGACAAAACTTAAATTTTTAAAAATTAGATTTTGAATGGAAATAGCGATTATGGGTGTTTTTAACAATTCTTGGACCACACTCTGCTACGTAACCAAGGAATATAAATCTAAGTGTTCATCTTTTTACTTCAAAACTGCGACCGATAGTTAAAAAACGTTAAAAAATTAATGCCTTATACAACTTTTGACGGAAACGCCCCTAAAAAGTGGGCGTGTCTTAAAAATTTGAAGCACTAACTGAGCTTTGATCAGTTCTTAGGCATATGTGTAAAACTACAGCTGAATCGAGTAGTTTTTAAACAATATTACCTGAACAAAGGTATTTTATCAAAATCACGCCTTCAAAAGTGGGCGTATTCAAAAAATTTACACAATAAAATGTAGAAATATATTTTTCATAAAACGAACGGAAGGGAAAAAGGTTTAAATTGAATATTGGTTGTACCTTAAATTTTTAAAACCAACGCCCAAAATTCAAAAATTTCTTTTCATACACAAACGATTTAGTTTCTACTAAGAGACGCCAAATTTTGGCTTGCGGATTCATTATAAACACCGTTTATTTACAAAAACAATTTTTTAATAGTTTCTATTGAAAAGTGGGCGTCAGCTACGCCCAAAATCAAATTTATTGATTTCATACACAAGATGTTTATGTGCAAGTAATACCCACAAAATGTTATGTTTTTCTCTTTAATATAACATTTGTTATTTTATAAAAACAATATTGATGGTTTTGTATGAAAAATGGGCGTCAGCCACGCCCAAACTGAAATATTTTTATTTAATTGGAGGAAGGTTTACCTAAAGCTTGCGTGTGCAAAATTTAAGCGTTATGGTTTTATCGTAACTGTACAAAAAACATAATTTAATTTTACCAAATTGAGGTTGTTCAACAAAAATGGCGATTGTAGGCGTGTTTGTGGGCGAAATTAACTGGTTCAAGAACTTAGCCTTACTCTTGAACCAAAGATTATATATACCAAATTTCAGCTTTCTAGCTCAAAAATTGCGACCTCTAGAGAGTATACATACGGACGGACGGACGGACGGACGGACGGACATGGCTAAATCGACTAGGCTTTTGATTCTGAGTCAGAATATATATACTTTTCCATACCTAACGGTATTATTTCTCTATGTTACAAACTCCACACCAAATACAATATACCCATTCTATGGAATAGGGTATAAAAAAAAAAAAACATTTAAGCAGCACCTCTCAATGGCAGCTTCCCCCATAATCATCATCCATCTGGTTATCAACCTCATTCCTTAAGGAATCCCTATGTGTACTTATATATCTTGTTGAAAAAAAAAATAAATTTTCTATTAATGATATCTGAAATATTAATTTAATAAAAAAAAAGAGAAAAAAAAAATAAATCAAAAAAAAAAATTAAGAGAGAGATTTAAATTCCCGACATCCATTATCTAATTCTAATTACGATTAAAATCCAAGTTCGTCCAAAAATCATTCTCTTAATATTAACAGGTGAAAATTTAAGATACCAGAATGCTGTGCGCACAACATAACGGATACAACATGCTTCACCATTGTTACAGATTTTAAATGTTTGGTAAGTCTGCTTTTCAAATTCGATAGTTTGAACAAACTTTTTTTTTGTTAGTATGAATGATTGTAAAAAGAAAAAAAAATTATATGAATATTATTACTATTTTATGGATGTATGAAGAGGAATTAAATAAAGTTTAGTAAAGGAAAAAAAAGAAATTAATAAAAAAATAATACTAATAAAACTTAAGAAAATTAATTTTGTAAGTGCAGCCAGTAGGCTTAACGCTATTTCAAAAAAAAAAAAAAAATATTAAAGAATAGAAAGAGAGCGTATCTGTTGAATTACTTTAAAGACAATTCTCTTAACTTAAATGATGTATTCTCTTAAAATTTATTATTGATCTATTGCAAGGGGTTCTGAATGTCATATTAACGTTTCTATTTCTTTTTTAAATATAAATATTTTTTTTAAAGAACACCTTTTGAAAAAAAAAAAACAAATTTTGGTTAATTAGATTTTTTTTTATTATCTTTGATTTTTGTTAAATATAAGGAGTAGATTTTTATGTTAATTTAATTTTAATGTTGGAATATTTATAATAAATCTCTTAAAAAGGAATAAAAAAAAAAAAAACTACAAACGGTGTTATCATTTCACACTGGCAATGAAGGTTTCTCAACATTTTTTTTTTGTCTTTTATGGTTTTTAATTGATTATCTAATGATGATGCTTTGCGCTTAATAATCTGAAAGGTGGAGGTGATTATTTGGACATATGATGACACAGTGATGGTATACGTGATACAAAACTTTTATATTTCGTCAGTAGGCGGAGTAGAATTTTAATGGGTTGAAATTTTTTTTTCTTTCGCTTATTTAAATATGGGGTTATCACACAAACATGAGAACGTGATAACCATGGATATGATTCTCCATGATTAACTAACCATGGGGAAGAAATGTGGGTGGGAATTTCTCGGAGAGCTTCAACATCATAGCTCTCTACGCTCTACATCAGGATTCAAGGTCAGATATAACAGCTTATGGAACAAAGGTGGCCTCGCTTTTAAACATACAATAAAAAATACTGGCATGAAAATGCGTAACGTCCGTCTGGATCTACTGACAGCAAGGACCCCCCATCCGACGAGTTAGCCCGTGCAAAATGCAAGCATGCCAAGCGGTCGTAGGCCAGACACCCTCTTACTTTGCTGCCAGGACTGGCATAATGTGCCTGTAAGCAGTATGTCATAATGGTGGGTTCACAAGGAGGAGGATTTCGGAGATCACAAATTTTTTTTTTAGATTATAATTTTGGTTAGGGTTCGCGTTCTACAAATTCGGTATTAAATACCGAAATACATCTCAGTTGGAAATCTCTGAAAATAGTTCAACATCTATTAATTTCGTTACAGGGTGTTCTGAAGAAGATTGTGAAAAAAGATTGTTTGAAGTCTTAACTCTGTTAGAAGCGCATAATGTTCACATCAAATTGGACAAATTTAAGTTTGTTTGTGAGTCGGTTAATTACCTAGGTCATACTATCTCTTCGAAAGGGTTAAGGCCAAATCAAAATAAAGTGGAGGCTATCGTGAGAGCCCCAGCACCCCAAAATTTGCAACAGTTGCAGTCTTTTCTAGGGCTGTTGAATTATTACGGAAAGTTTTTACCAAATTTGGCGACACAAGTTCAACCTTTATATAACCTCTTGAGGAAAGGTGTCAAATTTGAATGGGAGGCGCCATGTCAAAAAGCCTTTGAAGAAAGTAAAAAGTTGCTTCTTGACAATCAAATTTTGGAATTATATGATCCCAATAAGGAAATCGTGTTAGTAACTGATGCTAGTCCATATGGGGTCGGAGCATATTTGTGTCATGTGGTGAACGGACAGGAAAAACCTATATATTTTGCTTCATGAACACTTTCGGCTTCTGAACGCAACCATTCCCAGCTTTATCGGGAAGCACTCGCAATTATTTTTGCAGTGAAAAAATATCATCATTATTTATATGGTCAGGAGTTCACCATTTGCTCCGACCACCGGGCCTTAAAAGAAATTTTTCATCCCCATAAAGGGAACTCCGCGGTTGCATCAGCACGTTTGCAAAAATGGGCCATAATTTTATCGCAGTATAATTATAAAATTTCTTTTAGAAAAGGTTCGAAAATGTCTCACGTGGATTGTCTTTCCAGGTTGCCTTTGGAGAGTCAGTCGGGTATAGAAGACATTCCTATAAATTATTTTCAGGTTCAAGATAATTTTATAGACAATGAAAAAGTTCGGATTTGTTCTCAAACCGATTCAGTACTGAAAGAGGTTCATGAGTACTTAAAAGCTGGTTGGCCAGATAAAATAAGTAGTGATTTGAAACCGTTTTTTAGTAACAGGGCTAGTTTGTCAATAGAGAATGGTTGTGTCCTTTATGGACACAGAGTGGTTATTCCCACCTCCCTTCAACCGAAGGTTCTTGATCTACTTCATAAGAGCCATACAGGGGTGGTGCGGATGAAAATGCTTGCGCGTTCTTTTGTGTGGTGGCCATTTATTGACAAAGACATTCAATCGTTTGCGTTAAATGAAAAGATCGAATCCAAGTGGAAAACTGCAACGTTTCCTTTTGAACGAATGCATTTGGATTTTTTTCATTTTGGAGGCAAGATTTTTTGGTAGCAATCGATGCGTACACAAAATTTTGCGAAGTCAAACATATGGTAAACACGAATGTTCAGTCCTTAATTAAAGAGTTATTGAAATTATTTTTAGTTTTTGGGTTACCTGGGTGAATTGTCACGGATAATGGTCTACCCTTTAGTTCTAGTGTGTTTAGTAAATTTTGTCATTGCAAAGGCATTAAAGTCATGAAGTCTCCCCCTTATCATCCGCAATCGAACGGTTTGGCTGAAAGAGGGGTACAAACAGTAAAGTCGGTATTGAAAAAATTGTGTTTGGAAGAAAACAATTCCATGTCTTTAATGGATAAAGTAAACGAGTTTTTATTTAACTATCGAAATACTCCATCGACCGTGACCTCCAGATCTCCTTCAGAGATGTTATTTAGTTATAAACCTAGGATTTTGTTAAATAGTATATTGCCTAGTGTGAAAAGTTCAGAAGACTGTGTGAAAAGATGTAATGAACTAAAAAGTAATCTATTAGTAAAACATTGTACCGAGTTGAAAGAAAAGGTTAAAAATAAAGAATGTGCATATATTGTTAGGCCTAAATTTAAAGCCGGAGAAGATGTTTTGTATAGAAATCATTATGTAAATATGATAAAATGGATCCCGGCTAAAGTTTTTAAAATACATAGTTAGTAAAATGACTTATATTATAAGAGTAAATGAAGTAGAACGTTTTGTTCATGAAAATCAAATTCGTAAAAGAAATCTATCTGACAGATTGTTCATTGCAGATATAGATCCATACAAAGTGAAGAGTTGTTAAGAGAAGGAAAAAGATTTGGAATAATGTTGAAGAGCGACGTTCCAGTCGTCTAAAAAAGTTACAGTTAAAGAAAGAAAAGAAAGATTTTAAATTGGTTACCTGAATAATCGTTTTCAAACCAAAAGTTTAACTTCTATTCGATGTTTGTATTTTATTTGTAATTACCATTTATATTGAAATTTTAGAATGTTAATTAAGTGGAGGAAGATGTTACATATTAGATTTTACTATTTGAATAATTTTTGATAGGTGCTTCTAGCAAAGCACTTAAGTCAGTATCTTGATATTTTTGGTCTATGTACTTAATATATAGCATCACACCATCCACTTATCAGTTATTCTTTTAATCCCTTGTTAGCATTACATTATATACTTATACTTAAGCTAGTCTTTAAGATAATTTTGAAGCTCTCTCTTATTGTGACCACCGAACAGACGACACGCATCAGTAAGAAATAATATTGTAATAAAAACGAAACCACTTGTTTTTTATTTCTTTTATTATAGTTGTAAGAACATTTAACTACCAGGGGAGCTAACCTAAAGCAAGGAATAGGGTGGTCATGTGATTTCTACTAAATTTCTTTAGGAAAAGCCTAGGAAAATGATTAGGAAAAGTTTTATTACCTGTGGTGATGATTCTTTACACTTTTATTTCTCGGAATTTTCTCATTGCACGCCAAGGAAGATATAAATTGGATGCTTACACTGGACGCAAATGTGCGCCAGCGTACCTCTTAGGAATTGGGGCGTGGTTCTCTTGGGAAGCACGCGGTAGGTAGGCGTCACTTTGGGGTTTGGTTGAAAACTTTTCATTAAAACTTGTCTGCGACGCTCATGCCACAATTACGCCACAGAAAAACTTCACAAAAAATTTACCTATAAAGGTTAGAATTTAGTTTAAGAACGCACAGTTTAATATTTTAACACAAAATTGGTTTTTTTATGGCGGTAGGTACTACGCCAGACGGCGGCGTGTACAAAAAAAAATTGTTCACTGGCACCAAGTAAGATTGTTAGGGTTCGCACACAATGAATGATTCTACTGACAGATACTTGCTTGCAATTATTTTTCTGTCATAATGAACTTGCATCAATTTGATGTGGTTTATTTGTTATTTCATGGTGTGGGTTAGAATAAGAATTCATGAAAAGTAGATTTTTGTAGGTTTGGCATATTTAAGGTGAGTATTTGTTGAAAAGTGTTATAATGAAGAGGTATGTTATGTTTGTATTGTAAGGTAAGTGGTAAGTATAATTTTATTTTGTAGGTAGGTGGTAAATACGTACAACCGAGGTAGGTAGATAGTTTTAAGGGGGTTGGTACGTGAGGGGTAGGGTGTAAAAATATTTTCCTTACATAAGATATGACTTGTAAGATTAGTAAGACAAAAAAACACTCGATTTGATCTGCAGCACTTTTCGTTTTCCATGAAGCCTACAAGCAATCTAGATTGATCTCAAATTTGGGGACAGATTTACACATACTTTCACACACACACTACATACACTAATTGGAAATTTGTTTTTCTCATAGTGGTGTTGTGAATTGAAGAACTTAAAAAAATATTTTTAATTAACAGGATTAAAGTTTGGAGAAAACTTCTGAAAATCCCTCGTTTCCTGAAAAGTTCCCGAGTGTGTGATAAGCACTTCGCGGGAGCTATGTTCAGTAATGTAAAGAAAAGTCGGTTAACTCACACCGCTGTTCCAGATATTAATCTGAGAACCGAGAGCTGTGATATTGAAGAAATTCAAGAAATTACACAGTCTCAAGCAATAAAGGTGGTTCAAAAAATTCAAGAATTTCGAGAAATTCAAGAGCTTCAAGAAATGACGTTTCAAGAAATTCAAGAGCTTCAAGAAACTCCTAGCGTAAGTGATGCGGTTATTCAAACCGAAACAAAATTATCTAAACACACTCCGCGAAAGATTTCTCTGAGGGAAACGTTGAAACGAACACAGAGAAATCTTTCAGTTTATCAAGATAAAGTTCGTTCTCTTGAAGACACACTAAGAGACAGAGATACTTATATCTTACGTCTCGAAGATGAACTCAATGCTGTCAGGCTTAAGTACGAAACAGCTGAAGCTAAGTTTGAGGAAAATTTAAATGGTAGTCTGTCCGATAGTCTTAAGACAATAGTCGACAATTTGAGGAAAAATGCAAGAACTTCCGCGATAGGCTTTAGATATTCCACTGAAATGAAATTGTTTACACTTTCAATAAATTTTACTTCGCCAGTAACTTACAGATTATTGAAAGATACGTTAAACCTGCCATCAATAGTTACTTTACGTAAATTTATATCATCTTGGCCAAAGCAACCTGGTAATATTGAATTCAATATTAAAAGTTTGGAACTGAAACTAGACAAGCTTCCCAAAATGTATAAATACTGCTCGCATGAACTTGGTCTTATGAATTGCTTAGTGGCTGCATATATGGATTATTAAAAAAAAAAATTAAAATAATTTCGAAAATTCTTTTATTTTTTAAATTAGTTTAAGGGTGGGTCTCCCATGTAAATGTAGGGTAGTGCGTGGTTAAAACTTAATATATCTCCTACATTTGAAAAGATATTTTAATGAAATAAAATTTATTAATTAGTCAACAAATGTGAGCAGATATGCTTATCATCAAATAATTATTTAGCATGATATTTATACTTTCAAAATATAAAAACTATAAATTTTTCGTATAATTTAGACACAAATTATTATGTCCTATTAATTTTCCTCTGTTAAGTAACTTTTTATTTTCTTTTGCTTCAGTTTCTTAATCAGAATAAATAAGTTCTATTTGCTATTGAAAACAAAAGTTTTTTTTTTATGTATGTATATATATAATAAAATTGAGGTGAACCAAGGGGTCTTTTTTTTCTTTAGACAAGCGTAGTTTGTAAAATGTTCAACCAAATCGACCAAGATAATTTTTTTTAATATCATTGAAACTAGATGCTATCATGAACATCGATAAATATTTACTTTTTACTTGCGATTATAGGTACTATAAGGCAAGTTATGCATTCGTCGAAAAAAAGAGTTTTGAGATAACAATCAAACATGACATTACGATGATAGCGAAGACGATAAAAGATGGTCTAAAAATTCTGTCCGTCTGTATGTCTGTCTGTCTGTATGTATAGACACCTACAGCCCAAACGGGTGGGCCGAAGTGCTTCAAACTTGGTATATAGACTTTTTTAGGTATTGTACAGAAGGGAAATTGAAATTTTTTTTTTAGCTCAAAAAATAACGGTACCTGCCATATAACCGTTACGTTAAAGCTTATTTTTCTCAAAAACGGCTCTAACGATTTCGATTTAAAAAAATCAGTGTTAGTTTTTAGGTACGACCAATCATATGGCTGAAAATTTTTTTTTTTTAAAATGGCTAAGATCGGTACTTTCCATACGACCGTTTTTTTTGCTTTCGACTAACTCGAAAACGACTTAACCGATTCTTTCGAGATTTCACACACATATAGCTGTAGGTAGCTCAATTTGTATTGCATACCAATATTTTTGAAAAATATTTTTTTGTATTTTTAAAAGCATTTTCTTAAAAAAAAATTTAAAAATTAATATTTTGAAAACTGCTTATTAAATTTTTTTCTAAAAATTTCAAATAAATGTATTTGCTGAATACCTATGAACTGGCGTTTTTGAATTTTTTTTGAAAATTTGTTTCAAAAAGTTTTTCAAAAAAGCTTTTTTTCTCAAAAACCGCTCCACAGATATTTATAAATTTATTCTCATAAATTCAAATTTATCCAAGAAATAAAATGGCGTCCTTTTTTTCAGCTCAAATTAGTTTAAGTATTTATTTAAGAATTTTGAAAATTTTATTTTTATCAAAATCTCAAGCCCCTAAACCACTCTCACTCATTAGAGCAAGTTCGTGCGACCCAGTCGTGCATTTTATTTATTTTAATTTACCGGTCTAGGAAGACCCAACACAAAAAAAGCATATTTTTCATATGGGACGCTTTGTAAACCGCTTATTTATTTCAATTTAGGTAAAAAAAATTATATATATAAAATTATAATAATATTTGTTTAATTTGGAAGTATGCTATTGAAACATTTTATTTTTTTTAAATTTTGTATGTGCTTAAAATTGCAATTTAATATGTCAACATACTCACTCGTTTTTTTAAGTAGGGAAAGATTTTTCTATTTTTTCTTGGAATTTTATCTTTTTGTATCAATTTAAAGAAAAATTATATCATTTGAAATCACTTCACTATCTTATTTTAAGAAAGTATCTTTTTTACCTTTTTTGAACAAAAATTTCAGACTTATAAAGTTGTAGTTCACGAAATTATCACCACCATTAATGGCGTTAACATAGATCCTCTTTTATTGCAACCTCTTTGTAAGAGAGTATTTCTCATTCTTGTTTGATTTTTTCCTGGTTTGTTTTTGGTTTTTCCTTTTCTCTTATGAGGATTTGAAATTTGAATACCAAAACAAAAAGCAGCTGTTCCGGTTCTTATAAGATCATTGTGCCTTGCATTTTTGAATGATTCGGACAATTTTGGTGATACATCGATAGATGATTTTTAATTTGTGGTTATAAAAATTTATTGGTGCTATTTTTTATGACTAAAAAGAGTCTCGTGATTGTGACACATTAAAATTTTGATTAGTGCTGCTCACATTAAACAAAAAAAACAAATAATATACAAAGTTTTTCCAATCTGAGTGAAAAAAAAAAACATTTAAAAAGTTATGCCTCGTAAGGTGAAAAATGCATCCCAGATATTTGGGCTGAAAAAAAGGAAATATCCCTTTCAAAAAGTTAATAAAAGGTAACACTTTGCAGTTGCGCATAGGAATGTGTGTGACCGCAATGTATCTGCAGTGCGTTTGGTACGTGCGGAGGGAATGGGTTTTCAGCGTGAGAATGAATGAATGAATATCCGTAAATAGACCGGTATAAGCGGGTGCTGTACTCGTCGTCGTCCGCACAATTAGGTATTCGAGTGATTTTCTAAATAACGTGTGCGAGGAGAGGTCCTTTGTCATACCGATAAATAGATATGTACTTAGGTCGGAGAAGGATTGGCCGTTGCGGTGTTACATAATTATAGATATTAATACACATTGTGAGTTTTGTTATTTTATGTAGAAGAAGTAGGTTCGGTTATTTTTGAATAGGTTGGCAACAAAAAGTCGTAGAGTCATACGGTTTTCAGTGTTGGATTTAAAATTAATGGGAGCATTGAATTCTTAGAACAAAATTTATACTTAATGAGGTAAAATTTTGAAAAAAATTAGTTTTAAAATTATTTTTTTTAATTTTTTTTTTTCAAAATTTTGAGTTTGAAAGTTAATATTTTGAAAGCGGTTCACAAGAATAACTGCATTTAAAATTATGATGATACAGAAGTCGAAAAAAGTGGGTCCGACAATTCTGCCTGTCTGTCTGTCTGTATCGGCACCTACAGCCTAAACGGCTGGACCGATTCGCTTCAAATTTGGTACATACATAGTATTATTATAATGTCCTACAGAAGGGTTTATGGAATTAGCATTCTAGCTCTAAAAGTAACGGTTCCTGCCAAATGATTTTTTATGAAGAGCTGATTTATTTCAAAAACGGCTGCTATGATAAAACTTTTTGAATGGTGTTTTTTGAGTAAACTTTATGTTTTGGTTATAATTTATTTTTCAGGAAAAATCTTGTAACGGTACTTCCGATGATAGGACCAGTTTTTTCATGACAGATTTTTGCGTAAGCCACGAATTTCGATGAAAATCTTGATGTGAAATCTTTTTTATAAACAAAAGAATATGAATTCTTTAATTAAAAAAAAAAAAACTTTTTTAAGTTTTTTTTTTGAGTTAATTTTTATCAATGGTTTTTTAAAATTTTTTAAAATGTTTGTTTTCTGATAAGAATCTTAAACTGCTAGATGTTGGCATACTCAACAAAAAAATTGGATTGATTTCTTCGATGCTTTTTTCCCAAAATCTCAAGCCCCAAGACCATTTTAACACATTAGAGCAAGTTCGTACGACCTAATCGTGCACTTTATTTCAAATTTAAGTCGTTTTTAGAAAATTGCCTCTCCCGGCTAAACGGAACTGAATTGACCCCCTCCCATACGATTTGTTTCTTGTCTCGACTTTCGACCCAACCTACATGCTGTAGCTTTTTATAACAGCTTATACTAATCACCCTGTATTATAGTTCTAAAATGTGCCATTTTTTCTTTTGTCAAATACTTTTACCGATGAGTGTTTTTTTTTTTTTGGTTAAAATTAACTCAAAAATGAATACTTTTTGAACACTTTGAATATGTTATTTCTTTGCATTTAAATTAAAGGAAATGCAAAAGAACTGAGATTCAACCTGTTGACGAATTGGGAGTGATTGCTGGCGAAGTGGAAGAGCCCGTGGCTGAATTTGTCGATGCATCCAGAGTTACTGCCGAAGAAACAGCAGCATAGGCTGTAAATGAACAGATAGACACAATCCCTGTTTCGGAATGTTTTTCTTCAACTTTCGAAATTCCCATTGAGGTGGAAAATAGTAACGGAAAATGTTGTTTCGTTCCTGAGGGAAGACGAATTAATGACCTGCATCTATTTTTGAACAACTTAAAGCTAATTTCGAAACACGGGACAAAATTTAAGGTTTTTACAATTTTTCCAAAAGTTCTGTCCAAATTTTAAAACTTTCCACTCCGTTGTGTTTTTACCTTCAATAGAAATCCAACAAAGAAATCCCCATGCAAATCGGATAATATTCAGCAGAGTAATCCGCGTACAAACACACCAATTAATTTATTTATGTAGTATATAGATAGATACAACCTATTATACCTAGGTAAGTACCTACCGACCTACATCCAAGAAGATACAAGTTCTAAGGCAGATTGTATGAATATTTGCAACTCAGAGTTGGGCGATTTTGCATGGTTATTAACATACCTACATATGTCTCCCTGATTCAAAACATCAAAAAATAATCTTGGGGCATATACAGGGTGATTGACGAGCGCTGTGCCAAAAAGCTAGAGCGTGTGGGTTGAGTTAAGACAAGAAAAAAATCGTATAGGAGTGGGGGGTCTATTCCCCCCCCCTTTAGCCGGGAGGGGCAAAATTGACTTATTTTGTAAAAAAAATATTTAAAATCAACGGCTTCGTTTACAACACCGTGTTATACCTTTTTGGAAAGCCTAAAACTTCTTCTTTCATTTTGTTTTTAAATAAAATTGTTTTAACGAACAGTTTAAAAAATCTAAATTTTCAAACTCAAAATTTTGAAAAAAAAATTTGAAAAAATAATTGTTAAACTAATTTTTTTCAAAATTGTACTTAATTAAGTATAATTTTTGTTCTCAGAATTCAATGCTTCATTAATCTTTAATCCAACACTGAAAACTGTATGGCTCTACAACTTTTTGTTGCCAAGGTATTCAAAAATAACAGAACCTACTTCTTCACAAAAACAAGAAAATCTAGCCTTACGGGATGGCACAAGTGATCATTTAGCCAATTGTTTCGTGTTTTTGTGAAGAAGTAGGTTCGGTAATTTTTGAATACCGGCCGGCCGTGTGCGTCACGCGTCAAGCGCCCTTGCTCATTTTTTTTCATATAATTTTTGTTCCCTTCAAATTTAGTCCGGTCAAAATAGAAAAAAAGATAGTGCTAGCTAGGTTTGCAAAAATTCGCATAAAGCTGAAAATTGGTACAGACGTTGGGAACACCATTTCAAATAAACTAAGCAACATCCCCATCGATCCGACTGGTGCGTCAGAAGTTATTCAAGGTCAAAAGGTCAAATAAACGGTTTTTACAAATTTTCTTGTAAACGGTAGGTTTTATCATAAAAATACATGAGACAATGTTGTAGACCATGAAATTATCTACAAAACTTGTTAATATCATTTTTTTGTTAGAATAACCATTTTGGAGATATCGTGATTTTTAAACTTGAAGGAGTCACGTTCTATATGATATGCACATAAATGCCACATGCATACATTTAGTTCAGTCGACAGGTTGGAAAAAGTGGGTGAAAGGTGGAAAAAGGACGGAAGCTAATGAAACTATCAGATATTGTTGAAGGATAGTTAATAAATATTTTACGAAGTTTTGGACCTCGAGGGCCCTATGGAAAAAGAGAAGGGGGAGGTTGAAGGTGTAACTGCAAAATTTTCGACCTTGCAACGGTTTTTCCTCATTAACATTTTTTCCTTACGTTCTATAGCAAAAGCATTTCCATTTTGTAGTAGAATGTCAAATTTCCTACAATTTTGTTGGTACCAAAGTTGTTGAATGTTAATTCTTTACCGAGATATAGCTCTTTGAAAAACAGGTAATTTTTCAGAATTTGCTAAAAAAATTCCAAAAAATTCAGCTTATTTCTTCTAATAGACGAAAACTAGTGCGAGGTTTTTGTATGACGAGATTTTCTTACTCCGATTTGTGCTGTTTAATAGTTTCTAAAAAATCTCGTTTGAAAATCTCGTCATACAAAAACCTCGCACTAGTTTTCGTCTATTAGAAGAAATAAGCTGAATTTTTTGGATTGTAAATTGTAGGAAATTTGATGTTCTACTACAAAATGGAAATGCTTTTGCTATAGAACGTAAGGAAAAAATGTTAATGAGGAAAAACCGTTGCAAGGTCGAAAATTTTGCAGTTACACCTTCAACCTCCCCCTTCTCTTTTTCCATAGGGCCCTCGAGGTCCAAAACTTCTTAAAATATTTATTAACTATCCTTCAACAATATCTGATAGTTTCATTAGCTTCCGTCCTTTTTCCACCTTTCACCCACTTTTTCCAACCTGTCGACTGGACTAAATGTATGCATGTGGCATATATGTGCTATCATAAAGAACGTGACTCCTTCAAGTTCTAAAATCACGATATCTCCGAAATGGCTCTTCTAACAAAAAAATGATAGTAACAAGTTTTGTAGATAATTTCATGGTCTACAACATTGTCTCATGTATTTTTATGATAAAACCTACCGTTTACAAAAAAAATTGTAAAAACCGTTTATTTGACCTTTTGACCTTGAATAACTTCTAACGCACCAGTCGGATCAATGGGGATGTTGCTTAGTTTATTTGAAATGGTGTTCCCAACGTTTGTACCAATTTTCAGCTTTATGCGAGTTCTTGCAAACCGAAATGTCTATTTTGACCGGACTAATTGTTTAGTATGCGATTTTTTACCAAAATAATTTTCCAAACTCTGCAAGAATTTTATTTTATTCGTCACTCTGTTAGGATACTTAAGTTTCAATTCTTTTTTAAAAATTAAATTTCTTACAGGTTTATCCTATTTTACCTACAAACATCCAGCACGAAAACAGCGCCACTTCTTCTTGGTGCATAATATGAACTAACTCCCACTGGTTGATGGGTTGGACCTAGTTCATTAGGAATAAGTTCGTAATGAACTATGTCCCAACTGAATTTTCTCCCAAAATTATGAACTAAATCCCACTACAAAATTTGGTGGGACTTAGTTCATTTTGCCTCGTGGGAGTTAGTCGATTTGGGAGCTAGGACGTAGGGCCATATAATGTTGTAAGGCATATCAGTAGAAAGCGTTAGGGGAGTTAGACAAGAAAAAAATTGTCTGGCAGTTTTTTGGTTTGACGAACATGGGGTAAATTCGACACAAAAGTGTGACAAAAATGAAATAAGTCAAGTCATATATATAATGTTGTTACTCATTTCAATAGAAAGCCTTTGATTAGTTAGACAAAAAAAGTTTGTCTGGCAACTTTTTGGTGTGACGAACATGAGGTAAATTCGACACAAAGTGTTAACTCAATAACGTGATAGTACAAACTCTGTTTTGATTCGACAATATTTTATTTAAATATTTTACAGCTATTTATATGAATTAAATCTACTCTTAACTAGGCCACGACGTTGTTCGTCAATTATTATTATTTATGGTTACAATATTTTTGTGGCCCACATTCAAAGAATGTGGGGTATGACAACAGAAATTGACCTACTAGTCGTGTTCTAGTTATTATGTGCAAACATAAAGTATTGCAAGAACTATTTTAATTATTATGTGCAAACATTTTGCGGGGCCTCTGGTTCTGTTGACGTCACTGAGGGGCTTAATATTTCAAATCGTCTGTGGGTCATCGTGGTTGGATTGATTACGACTGTTGTCGGTGGATTGAGGTCGTGGTTGCGATGTGTTTGAATTCGAAATTTATATATGATTGCCAGACATATAATGGTGATTGTCAAAGTTATCGAACCGGTAGCTGCATGGTGGCCTATAGTTCTCCATTTGTGTGGCTTGATGTGTACTACCTTTTGTTGTTGAATGAGTGTCCTCAAATGATCTGTTGGTTTTAGGATGGTTTCTTCGGTTAACAGCGTTGAATGAAACTCCGTTTCCTTGAGTTCAGGAATACTTATGTTCATCTCATGAGTATAAGTCCCCTTGATTGGAACCGTGTCCACCTGCTCCGAGTTGATGATGTTTTGGGGAGTTCGGAGAGTGCATCCATCATCAATTCGAATAAGTCCAATGTTATTCAGTTCGACGTCTTCATGAATGCCATTACAAATTACCGCAGCTGAAGTTGGTCTGTGTGCTATAAACAACCATGTGTTTCTTTGGTAGACGTGCTTAAACGCTATATTTGGAATAGAAAGCGTTTCATAGTTACACCTCTTCTTGTCTCGCCTGTGATATACTTCATCAATAATGCAGTTCGGTTTGGTATCGATCTTACTAATTACTGATGGTGAACACAAATATAGGTGCTTATCTTCTGGCGTGCATTGGTTGAACTCCCTTTCTGATAGCTCAAAGTATGTTTGACTGTTATAATTTGAAGCGATTATGGCCTTTTGAATAACAGGTATTATGTATGAATTATTTGTTCGCTGTTGAGGAATTGGGGTCGCTTTAATAATATTGTACTTCGCGGAAGTACTAAGGTGGAGAAACCAGTGTGCACTGATGTGTGTTTCATTTCGCTGAACGTCCATCTTTTGTTCTGGTTTTGGAATTATGTTAATGTCTTGTGGCAGCCGTCTAGAGGCTGTATGAATGAGCACCATCAATTCTCCTGGTGTAATGCTTTCAAATAGATCGGCTTTTTTGAGAGATATTTTTAGTAAGATATCATAACGTCTGCCTAATTCTTCCAGCACTCCCAGGGCTAGATTATAGGCCGCAAGTAAGTGTATATCTACTCGATTTAGATCATTATTTTTGTACCAATTGTTTTCTATATTGTTAATTTCTGTAGTTGCTTGATTTAGCTTGTGCGTTAAGGAATTTAATTTATCCTTAGTTTGTTTTTCAAGATCTTCTATTTCACCTGTTGCTGCCAGCATAAGGTTTGTTTCGTGTTGATTCGCTTGCATAAGCTTAATTTGGTCGTCTCGTAGGTTATTGATGTCGGTGTAAACTTCTTCATTGACACCAAAAATATCTTGAAGCATGGTACCTAGGAGTCCCCTTTTCCTTCTACTCTGAACTGATTCAATCCTCTCAACAGTACTGATTGTTTGTCTTTGAGATGGTTAACGAATTCACTACAGTGGATTTCCTTGTCCTTTGATTTCGCTCGCTGACATATTTGTATCATTTTCGAAACAGTTCCATTTATGATCTCCGTATCTTTTGTAGTGTTGAGTGGGTAAGAGAATTCTATCTTAAACGTTCCTCGTCTTATTTGCGCTTCTCCTATATGTTCAATGTATAACCCAGCTGGGGGATGCGATATGTTGTATTCAGCCTTTCCCTATTTACAACATAGGATAAGAATGAAGAAGAATATTAGCGTTATTTCGTGTTGATGTGTTCTTCTATGGTATTCTGTTATTGTGAGACACTTTTTCTTTTTCGGGGGTGTATTTTTCTCATGTACGCTGCAATTTTCTGTTACTCTTGGTTGTTTGATCAAATTGTTATAGCCTGTAACTGGATTAATTCGGCGTTTTCTAGGTACTTTCTTCTGTGTCATATTAGATTCTGCGTTTGGATTTAGAACACTTAAATGAACATTTATGTTCGCTACCGTATTGTGTATTTCTGATGGCTCACTTTCTTCCATTGGTAATTTGCATAACTTGGCAATGGGTCTGGTAAGTAACGTATTGCCCTTGCATCTAACATCAACAACTCTCACTTTGTTGTCTGCACCTGGGTGTGTTTTAACAACTCTTCCTAAGAGCCATTTAGTTGGTGGAAGGTTTTCATCCTTTATCAGTACTAGTTCTCCAACCTTGATATTAATGAAAGGTACTTTCCATTTGGTGCGTTGTTGCAATTGATGTAGGTATTCTGATGACCATATCTTCCAAACATCTCTTGTGAGTTTGTCCATCAACCTCCAGCGTTTCAATAAATTAACGTTCTTCGTACGTTCTTCGGGCTGGGGAACACTATTTAGTGCTGTCCCTATTAGGAAGTGACCTGGGGTAAGCACATTATAGTCTTCAGGATCGTTTGTTAATTGACAGAGTGGTCGCGAATTTAAGCAGGCTTCAATTTGATACAAAACTGTTGTTAACTCTTCGAAAGTTAAAGATACTTCTCCGATTACTCTTTTCATATGGTGTTTTACAGACCTTACTGCGGGTTCCCACATTCCTCCAAAATGAGGGGCTCCTGGCGGATTGAAATGCCATTGTATACCATCTGATATAAAAAGTTGCGCAACGTATTGTTCGCTGCTTTGTATTGCCTTCTTAGTATCTGTATCTAAAGATTTTTGCGCTCCCACGAAATTCGTCCCACAGTCGCTGTAGACATGAGCGCATAAGCCTCGTCTGGCGGTAAATCTCTTGAATGCGGCTAAAAATGCTTCAGTTGTCAGGTCGCTGACTGCTTCAATGTGAACTGCCTTCGTCGTCATACACACAAATACCGCTATGTATCCTTTGAAAGATGACAGGCCTCTAGTTCTTGATGATCTGACTTTGAGCGGTCCTGCGTAGTCGACTCCAGTATGAGTGAATGGTCTTGAGGGAACTATCCTAAATGCTGGTAAACGCCCCATTTGTTGTTCAGCTGGTTTAGCTCTGTTTCTAGTACATCTTACGCATTTATGAATTTGATGGCGTATGGTATTGCGTCCATCTAGAATCCAATATTGTCTTCGTACGAACGCCATTATTAATCGATTTCCACCATGCAATGTTTTCTCGTGGGCATCTCTGACTATCAGTTCAGTTAAATGACTTTTTCTGGGCAGTATAATTGGATGTTTTTCATCATAAGGAAGAACTGATTCTTCTATCCTTCCTCCGACTCGTAATATACTATTCTTATCAAGATAAGGCATCAGTTGCAGTAGTTAGCTTCTTGGCTGAAGTGGTTTTGACTGTTTAAGTCTTGCTATTTCCTCACCAAACTCTATCTTTTGTGCTATTTTCATGAGTTGGATGTGGGCGAAATGAATCTCATCAGTACTCAATGATATTGATTCATAGCAATTATTTGCTCGTTTGCTTTTATTTGCAAATCGATTGCAGTATGCAATTACTCGAAGAAGTCTTCTAAACGATGAAAAGAGTTCTATTATTGATGATTTCTCTGTTGTTATCATAGTTGTTGCTACAGTGTTTTCTTCTGCGTTGGTTTGACTCATCCATTCTGGACCATTCCACCAGATTAAGAGATCTTTTAATTCGTGTGGGAGGATTCCTCGCGACGCACAGTCAGCTGGATTTTCGTTGGTTTTGACATAACGCCACTGCTCAGGTTTGGTCAACCCAAGAATTTCTGTCACTCTGTTGGCTACAAAAATTTCTCTTTTGTGTGGGTCCCCTTTTATCCATGCTAAAACGATTTGAGAATCTGACCATAGTTTTACTGAGGAGATTGGTATGTCAAGTGCATTGATGGTCTTTGCCATTAATTTGGCTAATAGTACGGCTGCACATAATTCCAATTTAGGAATAGTTTTTTCTGGTTTTATTGGCGCTACCTTTGATTTGGCCGTCAATAGTCGTATGATTACATTTCCTTCTCGTAATCGCACTTTGCTGTAAATGACCGCAGCAAATGCTTTTTCGCTTGCATCGCAAAATCCGTACAACTCAACATTCATGGATTCAGGGCTGGTATGTATCCACCTTGGTATGGTTATTTCTTGCAGTGATGGAAGCGATTCAATAAACTTCGTCCACACTTTTGTTAGGTTGTCGGGAAGTGGATCGTCCCATGCGAGATCTTGTTTCCATAATTCTTGCATCATTAACTTAGCAGTTATTATGACCGGTGTGGCCCATCCAAGTGGATCAAAAATCCTGGCGATTTCTGATAGTAGTAATCTTTTCGTCACAGTTGTACCACATGGTGTAGTTCTCACTTTTAGCTGGAATTCATCTTTTTTCGGAGACCAATGAATTCCAAGGGTTTTAACTGACTCATTGTCGGAAATTTCGAGG
Source organism: Platycheirus albimanus (assembly GCA_916050605.2). Taxonomy (NCBI): domain Eukaryota; kingdom Metazoa; phylum Arthropoda; class Insecta; order Diptera; family Syrphidae; genus Platycheirus; species Platycheirus albimanus. The sequence continues at coordinate 325,896,402 of OU696696.1, read as the reverse complement.
ATACCTTTCTCTCGTCGGTCTTCTGGTATCAACTATAACAATGAGTAATTGTTGCTCGTCCACTTTCTTAGAGTGAAACCTCCTGCTTCTGTTATCTGACATAGCTCACGTTGTATAGTCTTTGCTTGATCAAGGGTGTTTGCTCCTGTCATCAAGTCGTCTACATAAAAATCTTCGGCGAGAATCTTCGCTGCTACGGGGTATTTTGTAAATTCATCTTCTGCCAGTTGTTTCAGTGTTTTTATTGCCAGGTATGGTGCGGTTGCTGTTCCATATGTAACTGTAGACAAAGCATATTCCTCGATTGGCTGATCAGGTTCAAATCTCCATAGTATTCGTTGATAATCTTGGTCACGATCATCAATTTTAATTTGCCGATACATTTTTTCGATGTCTGCAGTGAAAACATATTTGTATTTACACCATCGAAGTAGTATTGTAGACAAATCGGCTTGAAGTCTTGGTCCCACAAGCATGTTATCGTTTAAACTTATGCCATTATTTGATTTTGATGAAGCATCGAATACGACTCTTACTTTAGTTGTTGAGCTGTCTTCTTTTATAACGGCATGGTGTGGCATATAGTACACCTCTTCTTTATTCGGACGTGACTTTACCAATTTCATGTGATCTAATGCCAGGTACTCTGACATGAATTTTCGGTATTCTTTGGCTAGGCTGATGTCTACTTTAAGTCTTTTTTCAACTTGCAGTAATCTGGCTGTAGCTTTCTTCCTTGAATCGCCTTATATTTTTTTATTGGCTTTGAACGGTATTCGAACGGTGTAGGTGCCATCTTTATTTCGTCTATGGTTATCCTTGTAGTGTTTTTCGCAAATGTTATCCGAAGAGCAAGTTGTTGCTTCCTGTTGAGGCTCTTCAATCTCCCAAAACTGCCGCAATTGTTTGTCTAAGCCTTTCAAATCCATTTTTGAAATCATAGATACTATTTTTATCTGATTCTGGGGTAACGATAATTTTCCAGAAATTATCCATCCTAACTCAGTATCCTGTGCCAGTATACCATCGGTATTTTTTCGTAGACCTTTTCGAATTATGCTGGTATAGACGTCGGCCCCAATTATTAAATCAATAGGTCCTGGTTTATTGAACGTTTGGTCAGCTAAAACGCAGTCTTTCCATGGTATTGATTGGTTAAAAGGAGCATTTGGAAGTTGTTTTGTGAGTTTTGTCAGGATAAATGCTTCAGTTTGGACTTTGAATGTTGATGGAAATTGAGGTTGAATTTCTATTTGCATCTTTCCCAAAGATGTCGCAGCATTGGTTGCGCCCAATCCTGATACCTTTGCATATGTTTTTGTTCTTGGGAGGGATAACAATTGTGCAGCGTTTTCAGTTATAAATGAACCTTGGGAGCCGGTGTCGATTAAAGCTCTCAAAAGTTCTTGTTTTCCATTAACTGATGTTACCTTTACTACTGCTGTTGCAAGCAACACGTCTGTGCTTTGGTCTGCTACGGTATTTTGGACTCGAATCGGCCTTGTTGGTTCTAGGTGTATTAAGGTATGGTGCTGTCTTTGGCATTTTCCACAATTCCTACGGCTATAACAGTTTTCGTTTATAGAGTGGTTGAGGCAGTTGCGGCATAACTTCAGGCGTTTTATAGCGTCATGACGATTTTGGCTGGTTAATGCAAGGAATGCATTGCAGTTTTAGATTGAATGCATTTTCTGACAATATCCACATTTCGGTTCCTTTATTGTCATGTAAGTCCGTATTGATTTTCGAATTGGTGTTTGCTGTTTTTGTCTATTATTTTCACCAAAGGCTTCCAAAGATTCAAATCGGGTCTTTAGGTATGAGTAAAAATGCTCTAATGTTGGAATTTCTTTTGAGCAGGGTAATGATTGTTCATACAGCTTTCTGGACTCGTTATCCAATTTTTGTATTAGTTGATGAAGGACGATTGGATCCCATGCTGTTGTGCTGACCCCAATGCACTCTATTCCATGAATACATTCTTTGGTTGTATCGTGAAGTGTTTTTAGACAGGAAGCAGATTCGACCTCAAGCTTTTGTTGATTGAGTAGTGTATTTAAGTATGCCGACAGTAGTTTCCTTTTATTATCAAATCGTTCTTTTATTAAGTCCCACGATATCTTGTAGTTGTCGTTGCTGACTTCTAGGTGGCTCAAAAGCTTGGCTGCTTCGCCTCTAAGGTTATTCTTTAAATATTGCATTTTTTCCACATCGGATAGGCGTTTATTCCGATGAATAACTTGTTGGAATATATCATGGAATTCAATCCACGTGTTGAATCTTCCTTCAAACATAGGTATCTGCATTCTTGGCAATTTTACATCATGTTCTGATGCGGATATGGATTCATTATTTTTACTATCTTGGAGTGATAGTACTGTTTCAGAAAATCTCTTACGCAGGTTCTCGATTTGGTTCATAAATATTTCTTTTTCATTCTTGTTTTCAAAAGCATCAAAAAGTAATACTTCTTCATGTATTATGTCAATTTTCTTCCATTCTTCAACAAGGTTATTCGTTTGAAATTCAATTGCTGCGTTACTCAATTTTTTATTGATGACCATGCTTTCAAGTAATTTTCTGAATGACATAATTCGAATTTGAGCCCTCTTCATATGTAATGACTGTGACTCATTGAAACACATACCTTCTTCTTCATTGAACTTGACTTGATTTTGTTCATTCTCGTCAAGTTTATTTTGTTTCTGCTGTTCCGCAGTTTCCACGTTAACCTGGATATTATCGGGTGTTTTTGCTGTGTCAGTTTCAATTTTATCGTTGTGGGAATTGCCCAACGTATGTTGAGGCTCAATATGTCATCATGGTTTTTCGTGAATTGATGCCAAAGTCGGTTGACCTCGGCTTCCCTCTTTTTCAGGTTCTCTGCTGTTCTTCTGGCTATTGGCTCTTTTTTTATTGCGTCGAACAGCTTTGAAATGCTGTTTCCAACTTCTTCTTGTTGTGTTGTTAGAGATTCCATAATGCAGCTGTTGTTCTGGGGTTAATTTGAGTTTCTTCTGACGTAAATAGTGTCGTCGGCAACTCTGATGTAGTTCTGTAGTATGAATTGTAATGAGATTCGTCTCTACCGACAAATCTGGTTTACTTCTGGTAGTATGGATTGTAATGAGATTCGCCTCTTCCGACAAATCTGGTTTAGTTCTGGTAGTATTGATTGTAATGAGATTCGTCTCTCCTGACAAATCTGGTTTAATTCTGGTAGTATGGATTGTAATGAGATTCGTCTCTTCCGACAAATCTGGTTTAATTCTGGTAGTATGGATTGTAATGAGATTCGTCTCTTCCGACAAATCTGGTTTAATTCTGGTAGTATGGATTGTAATGAGATTCGTCTCCTCCGACAAATCTGGTTTAGTTCTGGTAGTAATGAGATTCGTCTCTTCTGACAAATCTGGTTTAATTCTGGTAGTAATGAGATTCGTCTCTTCTGACAAATCTGGTTAAATTCTGGTAGTATGGATTGTAATGAGATTCGCCTCTTCCGACAAATCTGGTTTAGTTTTGTATTATATGTGGACTGTATTCCAAACTTTGTGGTTCAAAGTAGGCTCGAAGGACCAAATGTTAACTCAATAACGTGATAGTACAAACTCTGTTTTGATTCGACTATGTTTTATTTAAATATTTTACAGCTATTTATATGAATTAAATCTACTCTAAACTAGGCCACGACGTTGTTGGTCAATTATTATTATTTATGGTTACAATATTTTTGTGGCCCACATTCAAAGAATGTGGGGTATGACAACAGAAATTGACCTACTAGTCGTGTTCTAGTTATTATGTGCAAACATAAAGTATTGCAAGAACTATTTTAATTATTATGTGCAAACACAAAGTATGACAAAATTCCAAAAATTAACTTATTTGGGTACTTTTGTAACAGGACGAATAAATTGTGTTAAGACAAGAACAAAATTTTGAGGGAGGGGGGGTCTATCCCCCTCCGTTTAGCCGGGAGGGGCAATTTTCTGGAAAAATGACTTATAATCGAAAAAAAATATTAAAAAATAACCACACCTCCTACAATGTTATAATACACTTTTTTGTAAAGCCAAAAATCTTTTCTTCAATTGCGTTTTTAAATAAAGTTATTTTAGTGAAACGTTTTAGAATAATAAATTTTCAAACTCAAAACTTTGAAAACAAAATATTTCAAACTATTTTTTTTCAAAATTATACGTAATTAAATACTATTTTGTTTACCAAAATTTTATGCTCTTATAAGTTCTAAGCAAAACACTGAAAACCAAAATGAGTTACAAAATTATATATGTGACTTGACTTGTTTCATTTTTGTCACACTTTTGTGTCGAATTTACCCCATGTTCGTCACACCAAAAAACTGCCAGACAATTTTTTTCTTGTCTAACTCCCCTAACGCTTTCTATCGATATGCCTTACAACATTATAGGTATAAATGAGTTGATTCATTATGTCGTTGGCTCTCGGTCTATAATAGGTATATACTCAAATTATTCTTTTCCCTTTGCAATAAGCCCATAAGCAATTTTAAAACAGGTCAAATAGTTATATTGACCTACCTCACACTTTTCTTACATGCAACCTTTGATGCAACTTTAAAAAAAAAAAAAACAACGATATCAATGTACCTACCTACATATACCTACATTTAATATAATGTAACGTTTACCTATCTATGCATGTTCATTTTATGTGTCCTGACCTTCATCAAACGAGTTCACATTTTTTTGTTACTGTTATGGCAGCAACAGCAAGTAAAATATGAAAAAAACAACAACAAAACGAAAATAAAAAAAAAGCTATTAGCTGTGTTTTGAAAAAAAAATTGAAAAAAATCCCTTCACCCTTCCATACAGAGAGAATAAAACTTGTCATCGCATTACTAAATCAAAGCGAAAGGACCACAGACCATACACAGACCGCCAACTCGTACTCCCCTTGCCTGAAACACCCTCGAAATATTTTTTCCTGTCTGTGAATACGTGTACATCTCTCTCTCTGCATTTTGTAATGGCAACTATACCTGCGTATGCCATTTATTTCTTAGGTGTGTTTGCTGAATGGGTTTTAAAAGCAAGAGAGAGCGTCACACTCTCAAAATAAATGGCATATCAGCTGATTTTTAGCTTGGTGGCAAAAAGAGAGACCATATGGTGAGTTGGCGGTCTGTATCTTCTTGGTCCGTGGAAAGGACAACAACGAAACCCACAGAAAGACACACAAAAAAAGTATCCCCTACTAAAACGTCCAATGCCAATCACCATTCCACTGATCTTTTCCCTCTGCTTTCCTTTCCACTACCTGTAAATCCTCTACTACTGTGGCTGCAGCCGGCGGCGGTGCGCGTCCCCACCGCACCGAACCGCACCGCTTTGAGAATAATAATTATTGTGAGTTCACTGCGACTTCGGAAGATTACAAAATTATTTTGAAAAGAGAACAAGAGTAAATGAGTATACCAAAAACAATATAACGAAGAGAAAAGAATATCGCACTACCACATAGAACACAATTTACATGGCGTTTAAGTTCTGTTCTGAGGTAGAACCACCCTTAAGAGTTTTCTCGGGAAAACTAAGTATGCAATAAAATTTCAAAGCTATATGTCAATCTTGGAAAAAAAATATTGAAAATCGTTCGACCAGTTTTTTTTAAAAAAGGTTATTTTTGAAAAACTTTTCCAAAAAATATTTTGAAATTTATTTGAGTATGTAAATATTTGGCAATACGTAGTTTACATCTGAAAAAATAATGTTAAAAAAATCAATATACCCGTTTCCAACATATTTCGAAAACCAAAATTTTCTTTGAAAAAATTATTAAAAATCAAAAAAAAAAGTTTTCGAAAATTTTGAAATGTCATATTTCTATGAGAGGTACCGTTATTAGACAAATTTTGAAAAATCTTTTCTAACCGAAAGATAGATTGTCTTGCAAAAATAGCATTCTGAAAGTTTAATCAAAATCGTTAGAGCCGTTTTCGATAAAATCAATTTTTTTTCTTCACGATTGTATGGCAGGTGCCGTTATTTTTGGGCCTAGAGCAAAAATAAAAAATTTTTTCCGAGGGACGGCCAAATAAATTCTTGATACCAAATTTGAAGCAAATCGGCCCATCCGTTCAGGCTCTAGAGGCGCGAACAGACATACAGACAGACAGACGGACGGAATTCCCAGACCCACTTTTTTCGACTTCGCCATCATCGTAATGTCATGTGTGATTGTTATCTCACAATTTTTTTTCTGCACGAATCCATAACTTGCCTTATAGTACCTATAATCGCAATTAAAAATTACCGGAAATAAGTGTCGGAGGGTAATACGTACGAAAGATTTCACTCTTCTTTAGGTCCTCTGTGGTATATTGTTCCTGTTTTGTTATCATCGTGGTATTGCAGCCAGAGAGCAAGTATGTGCGACACAGTCGTGCGTTTTTTTTTTATCTTCTTATATCTTGTTTATTTTTTTCTGACACTCTACTTCTAAGGCATTACAAGCGAGCGGCGGATGCGCTTCCAATTAAGTGAACCAACGGCGACGCTTACAGTCAGCATGGTAGACACCCCATTGAGCTACTTCGACATACTCGGAGCTCAGGTCTTTGGGTCCTTTCATTATTGTTTACCTCACGTCAAGTTACTGAGTTATAACCCCAAACGCAAATGTGTATAAACAGGAAACATGGATTTGTTACGTATTACTTGCTTTTTTAGTTGCGATTCTGTCTGTCTGTCTGCCTGTATGTCTGTCTGTATGTATAGTTACCTACAGGCGACCACTGTCACACTTTAGAGCAAGTTAGTCCTACCCAGTCGGGCACTTCATGTTTAATTAATTAACCTACTGATTTTCGTATTTTTGTTGTTTTGTTTTTGTTTTAATAATTAATGTTTTTTATTGGGCATTAAATTAATTTATTTATTAAAAAGATGGAGCGTGTTTTTCCAAAAATATTGATTATAAGAAAATATTAAGCTGATTGCCCATAATTGTACGCTTAGTCATTGTATATATATTTCAATCAAATGATATTTTTATTATTAATGTTTATATTCCACCGAAAAGTTCCGCGTTAGTTTTTGCCGAGCTATCGTTAATTCTTGATCATTTAATTGATATTGCCAGTTTAAATAGCAACATTTTACTGTTGGGTGACTTCAATTTACCTAACATTACTTGGAGCCCTTCAGAAGACGAGTCCTATTTAGAAGCTTCCTTAACTTCTTCGCAACAGGAATTTCTTCTTTTGGACAACATAACCTCTACTGACTTACAGCAGGTAAGCTGTATAAATAATTATAGAAATCGAATTCTCAATTTAGTCTTTTCTTCTGACGCTGTTAGTACGGTAGTGGTAGAATCTACCTCTGCCATTTCTAACGTAGACTCCTACCATCCTCCATTAGATATATGTTTTGATATGAGTAGCAATTTACTTAATAACAGTAATGCTGAAGACTCTTCTTATTCACTTGATTTCCGTTAAGCTGACTTGCAAATACTTTACGGCAATTTGAGTGCTTCTAATATTTCGAATATTTATGTTTGCTCTAACATTATGACGACGCAGTTACTCAATTCTACGAAATTTTCAATAGCTGCTTGATAAACTCAATTCCTCTTAAGATATCAAAAAATATGAACTCCAGCCATCCGTGGTACACGAAAGAGCTTAAATCTCTACGCAACAAACGGAATAAGACTTGGAAGTCTTACATTAAAAGTCTTTCAATTTCTGATCAAAATGTGTTCCTTGCACTTTTTGAAGAGTTTAATTTACTTTCCAGAAACCTATATGCAGCATATGTGAAGGAAATGGAAATTTCGTTGAAGATTGATCTAAGGAGATTTTGGAAGTTTGTAAATTTAAAGAAGAAGTCTGATGGGTATGAAGTTAACTTTGTTTACAAAGATTCCGCTTTGACAAGCTCACCTGAGATATGCAATGCGTTAGCAAAGCATTTCAGTAAGTCCTTTATTGAAAATCCTGTCAATATAGACTTTGATTTCTTTGACTACTCCCGTGATTTCACCCAAGCCACTTTTAACAACATCCAAATTGATAATGATAAAGTCTTGCATTATCTTTCATTGCTGAAAGATGATTACTCTCCTGTTCCGTTTTAGCTTCTCCGTTTGAGCTTCTCCGTTTTAGCTTCTCCGTTTTAGCTTCTCCGTTGCAACTTCTTTTCAAGCTATCGCTTAAGTCCGGTAAATTTCCTCAAGTATGGAAAGATTCTTTCATTACTGCCGTCTTCAAAAAGGGTAATAAATCCGATATCACCAACTACAGACCGATTTCTAAACTTTCTTTTATTCCAAAGCTTTTCGAACAAGTAGTTTGTGATAGTATAACGTTTTTCTGCAAACATTTAATCTGCCATAAGCAACACGGCTTTATGCAGAAGCGGTCTACTGTCACAAACTTACTAACCTTTATGAACAAGTGCTCAAGGGCATTAGAGAGTGGACAGGAGCTGTATTGTATCTACACAGATTTCTCAAAAGCTTTTGAACAACTCTCACATGGAATCATCATTTTCAAATTGAAAGCTTTAGGTTTCCCTGTAGGATTTGTTAATTGGATATATTCATATTCAGAAATATGTTTTCTAACCCTTTCCCAGCAAAATCAGGAGTCCCACAGGCAGCCATCTTGGTCCGTTACTGTTTATACTAGCTATCAATGACGTAACTTCGTGTATTCATTCTAGTGAGATCCTTGTTTTCGCTGATGATATGAAAATTTTCAAATCTATTAACTCAGCTAATGACCGCGTAGAATTGCAAGACGACATCGACAGATTTGCTATCTGGTGTAGCCAGAATTGCTTAAGCCTGAATCCAGCGAAATGTCAGACAATGACATTTTCAAGGAAACGGGTACCAAGTACACACGGCTATTACATTTTACAACAAGTTTTGCATCGCGTTTTGAGTTTTAAAGATCTGGGAGTAAACTTTAGCCCAGACTTGAGTTTCACGGAACACAACAACTTTATTCTTCAAAAAGCTTATTCCATGTTGGGATTTATAAAAAGATGGTCGAAGGAATTTCATAGTCCTTATGTCACCCTAGCTTTGTATAACTGTCATGTTCGCCCCCATCTAGAATATGCATCACAGGTATGGTCTCCTTTCTACGAAGTTCATAAGTCTAGGATAGAGGCAGAAGGCAGTTCAGCGTTATTTTATTCGATTTGCTTTAAAGGGGTCTCCTGGGCAGATTCATACAACCTCCCACCTTACGAACACCGGATTCAACTTCTACATATATTTAAACTTTGTCACAAAGGCGTATTAATTATGATGTTATTTATATGCACCAACTTTTAACGAGATCTTTGGACTCACCCGATCTTCTATCATGTGTAGGTTTTAACTATCGCGGATTGGCTCATCATCTTCGTCGATTAGAGCTATTGCCCCCAACACCGCACTTATTATGGCATGAATGAACCTCTTACCCGCATGTGCAAACTTTTCAACTCAAATAAAAGTACTGTTGATTTTAATATTAGTACCTAAATCCTGTCGAAAAAAAAATATTTAAAACCAGTGCACCGCGCTCATAGTTTATGTTTAGTATATTCTCAATGTTTTTGTATCTATTTTGTATAAATTTATTTGTTTATTTATTTTTTTATTTTGTGTGCTTGTGTTATGCTATTTGTATATTTTGCTTATTAACAACTAACACCTGCACTAAAGGATGTAGCCAGTGAGCACATAATATGTGTTGGCTAATCTCTTCTTACTCTCGAGAACTGATAGTGCAAAAAAAAAATATATATATATATAATCTATAGGACTACCACTTGAGGTGCGCCATCTATCGACGGAAAACAAAGCTCTTGATTTTATAGGTTTTTGTCTAGATTACCATGGGAAGCAACAACAATAATTAAAATGGTGCAACGTAAAAAAATAGTTTATGTATACAATGGCTTAGTCGAAGTTTTACACTTTCAGTGACTACATAGTTATACTAAATCATTTTCGAGATACATAGATTACTCATTTAGAAGGATTGGTTAAAGGTGTTTTTAGTGGCGTTAAAATCCTACACTACTATTGTAGGAATCGGAGGACTACATAGTGTCTTTTGAGATTTTCACATTAAAAATAAAAAAAAATCTGTTTCTGGGAGTTGATGTGATTTCAATTATTTTATAAGAAAAGTCAATGGTTACCATCCTCACTCTCCACCACCTTTCAGTGATGCGAACCTTACTCAAATTAGGCGCCACAAATCACCGTCGTTTTCGACGGGTTTCCAGCTAGTAGTTCCTATAATCGCAAGTAACAAATTTGCTTATAAATTTTGATATACAATATTAATTAGATTATAACTAACTTCCTGCAGTACTATTGTTATTGAAATCAGAAGGACAGTTTACGAGAAAACATTATTCAAAAAAACCGGTTCTGTGAGAGGTACCGTTATAAGAAAAATTTCGTAAAATCAATTTTTACTACAAGATAGACTGTCTTAAAAAAAATTGAGAAAGTCAAACTTTTTGTTTCTGATTGTAATGCAGGTACCGTTATTTTTCGACCTAGATCAAAAATGAAAAAAGACCCCCTAGGGAATTCCAAATAATTATTAAATCCTAAATTTGAAGCAAATCCGCCCATCCGTTTAGGCTATATAGGTGCGAACAGACAGACAGATGGACAGACCAACTTATTTTGACTTCTCCATCATCGTAATCTCATGTGTGATTGTTATCTTAAAACCATTTTTTTGCACAAATCCATAACTTGCCTCATAGTACCTTCAATTGCAATCGCAAATAAAAAACTAAACGAGTTAACAAACAGACACTGGTAAGACAAGATGAAAATAAGCTTAACGTGAACACCTGACAATTAAGTCTTAATTTCACGACGAGCTTACTCGCATGCAGAGTCAAATTAGGCTTAGACCAGAGCCCTAAGATCTACCCCAAGGTAGAATCATAGTTCTACCCCAAGGAAGAATCATAGTTCTACCCCAAGGTAGACTCATAGTACCAATTTTATGGAACATGTTGAGGCATGTCCACACTCCTTGGTGAGGGGCGAGGTCTATCTAACACCTCTTGCATCCAATAATAAAATCCGTAGATATTATTACCCAATGCCATATGTTTCCGCTATGGAATAAACCACAACCACCACGATACTCCCACAAGGGGGCCTACCTCATAGATACTCTCCCAGGTGACTCGGCCACCTGGGTGGGGTGGAGCCTCGCAACCGTGAGGTCACTTCCAAATGAGCACCATCAATACTCAAGGCCTGGCAGCCTTAGATATGCGCACTCAACCATCTGCCAAGGCAGAAGCAAATAGCCAAATACGCATACCAAGCCTTCCTCTCTTAGCCGCATACAAGTTTTACCTTGCATACGTTTCCAGTAAGGAATCAATACTTCAAGGAAAGGAAATATAGCTGTAGATACTCACTCCTATTTCAGTTACAACAATTTCCCTGCCATTCATATTGTTCTCGGGTTGCCACGTGGGGGCGGAGGATAGGCACGTCTATCCGTCTTAAGTTCCAAACCCCAATCTCAACCACATTCATGATTGGATTGAAGCCAGCTTACAAAATACCGACGATGCTAAGTCCGGCAGGGACCCTAAAGACGAAGAGGTGCCGCGGCCTCTACGCTCCAAGGATCTGCCGAACAGAAGGAGTATCGCGATCTATATTTGTAGCCTTGGCTAAGCGTTCAAAGCACTTAAGAGGGTATAGTTAACCCCCACAGACACTGGTAAGTCTGATCTCCACAAAATAAATGGTGGTGTGCCCAGAGCTCCTTTCTGTCTCCGACTCTCTTTCTCATTATTGTTGCGAAAAGCCGACCCAGCAATCTGAATGCAGAAAAAGATTTAGGAGAAAACCAAAAGAAATAATCAAGAAAATCATTTTATTTGGAATTTCTATTGAAAATGTATTTGTTGTTGAGAGCTCTGGTTCCCGAGAGGTTTTTATTAAAATGTTTACTTATTCTTTTAAGCTTTTCAACAAAATCCGTAGAAACCCAAAAAGTCTTCTTGTCGCCGCGTTCTGGTTCTACCTTACGTCCGTCCAGTTCCAAAGAAGAAGTAGTCCCAAGAGAGCTCTACTTTGAACGCACTCCTTTTTAAAAGATTTTCAAGTCTCCAAACTCCAAAAAACCAAACCAAATGTCATTCGCCAATTCGCCATCAATTTCTTTTTCTCCTCATTTTCTTCCCCGCATGCGACCAGCTAGAACTTAAATTCAACACATCAGTGAATGCATCCAGGTACCAAATAACATTAGTTGTTATCTTTTCGCCCAAATAAAAAAATATGACATTTCGTAACACTGCCCCTCTTAAAACTCATAGTTCCATCTTAGTTTCTCCGTGAGATTCATATTTGGCTAGACGATTTAAGTGGACAAATTTTGTTTTTCTGGATCCTGGCAGCTGAATTCGATATAGCAAATCGGATAATGTTTCTACTATCTTAGCGGGTCCCACCCAGTCACTCTGAAGCTTTGGGCTTAGTCCTTTGCTTTTTGGGTCGTAAAACCTTACCTGTTGATTGGATAGAAAATTAATGGGATTCGCCTTAAGATCGTACCTGTGTTTCATTGATTCCGCTGCGGTGTGAAGGTTAGTTCGTGGAACATCGTGAACTCTTTGCAGCCTCTTCTCGAGCTCTTAAACAAAGTTTGGTGCATCATTGTATTTTCCTGGGGGTATTCTAGATCTGTGGGAAGTTTCAACTCTCGTCCAAAAGTGAGCATCGCAGGGGTAAATCCGGTAGCTTCGTGAACTGCAGTACGATAAGCCAATAAAGCAGGTTGTAGGTATTGATCCCAATCATTTTGTAGGCGATTGGAGAATTTTGCAAGTTAGTCGAGAAGTGTGCGATTGAATCGTTCGACCACACCATTGGATTGGGGGCGAAGAGGTGTAGTGCGAGTTTTTTGTGTTCCTAAAGCTTCCATTCCTTTGAAAAACTTCTGATTCAAAGTTGCAGCCTTGATCGGAGTGAATTATATGCGGAATACCGAATCGACAGAAAAAATGATCGATCAAGGGCTGAAGCACAACTTCAGTAGTCTGGTTAGGAACGGGAAAACATTCTAGCCGCTTTGTAAAGTAATCCATTACTACGATAACGTATCGATTACCAGTAGTTGTTTGAGGTAGAGGACCTAAGATGTCAATAGCAATCATCTCAAATGGATTGCAGGGTCTACTTGGTGAAAGTGGTCCTCGAGTTTTTTTCGTAGGGCCCCTTCTAGCTGTGCACAGGGGGCAGCGAAGACACCAACGTTTAGCATCCGAAGAGCGGCCTATCCAATAGTATCAGCTTTTCACTTCATGAAGAGTCTTCTTTTGACCTAGATGGCCTCCACTGGGCCTGTCGTGCAGCTCAGTCAAAACATCTGGAACATTATTCTTTGGAATAACCTTAAGTTGACTAACCGTACCATTGTCGTCTTTCCATCTTATTGTTATGGTATCGTCGCTTATTTCCAATTGATCAAAGAGAGTCCAAAATGATTTTAGTTCAGCGCTTTCTCCAAGAATTTCATCTTGGCTGGGGCGAACCGCTTTATTAAGCCAGTCTTTGAGTTTTGCCAGAGTAGTATCCTGTGATTGTAAATCTTCCAATTTCTGTGAAATTCTACGCTATTGACGCGTTCCAACCTTAGAACTTTCTTTTCTTCCTCCCGCCTACAGAACTTACATTTTCCACATGGCCTGCGGGATAACGCATCTGCATTTCCATGTTTTGGTCCTGAATGATGTTGAATTTGAAACTCGTACTGTTGAAGACGTTCAATCCAACGTGCGACCTGGCCCTCTGGCTGCTTGAAGTTGTAAGGCCATCGAATAGAAGCGTGATCGGTCCTTAAAAGAAATTTCCTGCCGAACAGATAGTGGTGAAAGTGGTGGGTACCAAGAACAACTGCGAATAGTTCTCGTCGGGTGAAGCAGTAGTTGCGCTGAGTCCTATAGAGAGTTCGACTAAAATATTCTCAAACAACTTCGGAATCACCTTGCCGTTGACTTAATACGGCACCAATGTCCACATTTGAGGCATCAGTGTCCAAAATCAAAAGATGTAAACTGTCGTTTCTCCTCAGTCAGCTCTGTAAGTGGCTTCGCCATAGTGGAAAAATCCAGAATAGGGTAGAGTACTTGTTTCTTCAAAAAACTGCATTTATAAGGGCTAAGCTTGAGGTTAGCTGCTTTCAGCCGCTGAAAGATAATTTCTAAATTAGTTAAATGTTCTTCAAATGTTGCCGTTGCGCAGATTATATCGTCTAAGTAGATTCTAGCTACCTCCCATGGAACTCCATTGAAAGCTTTGTTCATCACCCTTTCAAAAGAACCTGGAGCGTTACATGCTCCACAGGGCATTACATTTAACTGCCATAAATCAGAGCCATCAGTAAAGGCTGTCTTTTCCTTGTCTTTTGGGGATCTCCAAAGTGGTTACTGGCAGTAACCACTTTGGAGATCCATAGTAGAAAACCAAGAGACGCCTTCTCGTAGAGTTAAAAGTTCCTCAATCCTAGGCAAAGGATATGAATCTTTTTTGGTAACATCGTTGATGCGACGGTAGTCGACGCAAAATCGATGGGATCCATCTTTCTTTCTGACTAGAACGATTGCAGCAGAAGGGCTGTTTGATGCTTCAATTACTCCACGCTCTAGCATGTCATGTATCAAGTTGTTAACTTCTGTCCGTTTTGCCACAGGTACTCTTCGGGCTGGAATTTTGATAGGCTTGGCGTCACCAGTATCTATATGGTGCTTGGCTAATCCCGTTCGTCCAAAATCGTTTGGCCCTGATAAAAACACGCTTCGATATTTTAAAAGAAGTGACTTAAATTTACCAACCTGATCCTCTGTTAGTTCTTCTGGGCACACTGGCATAAGGTCTTCTAGAGTCAGGAATTTCTCTTCCTTGGCCGAGGGATCTTCACATACCTCTGCCGCTGTCATTCGCCCTAACACTAAGTTTGAAGGGAGGACCACATTTTCTTGAGAGGTGTTTGCAATCCTGGCAAGCATTTTAGATTGATCCGATTTAAAAGGCTTCTTCACACGGTTCTATGAGAATATCCGACGCTGCAATGAATATTGGTGTTGGTAGCCCCAGGATAGTCTCTGTCCTGGGTGGAAGGGTGTGTGGTGAAGTAGTGAGTAAAAGACACGATACTTGCTTACCTAGTACTTGCAACGGAAATTTCTTACCTCGAATTTCCAACGTACACGCTCCAAAGTGCAAACAGCAGTGATTGATTATCCATCAGAAAGTCTACTCCTAAGATGGTTGGCACATCGTCTCCTATGACAACAAATGATTGCAAAAATTCCTTACCGTTTAAGATTATCTTAATTTTTGGGTTTCCAAGAGTCCAATTTTTTTTCCTGCGATTCCCTGTATCTAAATAGGAAGCCTCGATGCTTGTAATCCCCTTGACAAATCTTTTTCGGCTAAAACTGAGATGTTTGCCCCAGTGTCGATAACTAACTTGAAAGATTTTCCCCGATACGTGCAGTTACATACTAGCTTGTTCCATTTATGGCGCCTACGAACTGTGTACTTGGTTCTGTCTGCCGCTACCCTGTTGAAGTGCTAGGGGGAAGTTTCATAAGGAGACAGAGAAGCAGAAGCTGTTACCTGCTTATTGTGTTTAATATCTGTAAAAGAAGGAATAGTAGTAGGGCTTAGCAATGGAGCAACATTTGTTACTACCACCGGCCTGCGCTCCAATAGACCGGTAGTATTTAGTTTTACGATGGACTAATAGCAATGAAAGCGGCCGCGCTTTCTGGTTGCTGACTTCGATCTCTTCGTCGATTTGCACTATGGGGTTGGGCCATGAAAACTGGTTTATGACTCCTTCTTTCAAATCTAAAAGTCATGTCTTGTGCGATTTGTAGTGCCTCAGTTATGTTTCGAGGACGGCCGACTGTTACAAGGTTTTGTACTTGATCGTCACGAGTACCCTCAACAAATTGTGTAAGGAGGATTTCCTCAACTACGCTTTCTGAACAATCTGGAAAAGCGGCGACAGGTAAACGTTGTAACTGAATCGCGAATTCAGCTAAGGACTTCCTTGGACGCTGGTTTCGTAGTTAGGTGTAACTGGCAATATTATCAACGCTGAATTACTGTCGGAAGAGGCCTCGAAGAGTGTCGTATAAAAAAGATTTTCCTGAAGGAAGTGCACTTAGAACACACAATGCTTCCCCTCTCAGCTGCAAGGCGAGTTAGCTTTTTCTACCTCTGTCCACCCATGAACCTTTGCTGCTACATCAAATTGTCTCTCGTAATCCATCCAGACGAGCGGCCGTCGAACGGCTGAACAAGGTTTGGATTAAAATTTGAAGAGAGATTAACTGCCGGGGCTTCGCCACCTGTTCCCGCCTTGCATTCATTTCTACGTCACGCCGTGGAGTGGTGTCATAAACTTCACTTAACATTCGCGTGCTCTCAGCTACATGATTTGCAATGGCTGCAGGAGCTGACATCGGAGCAATATTACTACCTATATTCTCTTGGCAAATTAATTGACGGACTTTATGCTGAATTCAGCGTCAAATCGCCAAGTGTTTTTTCGAGTGCACCGACCCGGTCTTCAATTATTTTCTGTCTATCCGTTAGTTCTCTTTCCATTCGCTCAATTAACTTTCCCAAAAGGTCCTATCACTCTTGGTGTTCTGGGCAAATAAGCTCGCCAATGAGTCAAACTGCTTCTGTATTTGGTCTGCATCCATCGTGGTACAGAACTAATCTTAGCTCCGCTCGTAAAACCCCACACCTGACACCAGTGTTGCGAAAAGCCGACCCAGCAATCTGAATGCAGAAAAAGATTACGGAGAAAACCAAAAGAAATAATCAAGAAAATCAATTTATTTGGAATTTCTATTGAAAATGTATTTGTTGTTGAGAGCTCTGGTTCCCGATAGGTTTTTATTAAAATTTTGATTTATTCTTTTCAGCTTTTCAACAAAATCCGTAGAAAACCAAAAAGTCTTCTTTTCCGCCGCCTTCTGGTTCCACCTTACGTCCGTCCAGTTCCAAAGAAGAAGTAGTTTCAAGAGAGCTCTACTTTGAACGCACTCCTTTTTAAAAGATTTTCAAGTCTCCAAACTCCAAAAAACCAAACCAAATGTCATTCGCCAATTCGCCATCAATTTCTTTTCCTCCTCATTTTCTTCTCCGCGTGCGACCAGCTAAAACTTAACCTCAACACATCAGTGAATGCATCCAGGTACCAAATAACATTAGTTTTTATCTTTTCGCCCAAATATGGAAATTGATTAAAATTCGCTGGAAAAATATGACATTTCGTAACAATATGTATAAAGCAGCAAAATAAAACTCTTTTTATTTTAACAAGTAATACATATAAACTTTAATGAAACTTATTTGTAATTCAACTCAAGAGGTAATTTTATTTATTACAAAATTCACTATGCCAAGTGGAGTTCATTGGACAAGATGGGCGACTTCTTCCTTTTCTTTTTATCCATCCTTTTTACTTGCGATTATAGGTACTATAAGGCAAGTTATGGATTCGTGCAGAAAAAAAAATTTGAGATAACAATCACACATGACATTACGATGATGGAGAAGTCGAAAAAAGTGGGTCTGGGAATTCCGTCCGTCTGTCTGTCTGTCTGTCTGTCTGTCTGTCTGTCTGTATGTCTGTTCGCGCCTCTGGAGGCTGAACGGGTGGGCCGATTTGCTTCAAATTTGGTATTTAGGATTTATTTGGCCGTCCCTCAGAACATATTTTTTATTTTTGCTCTAGGCCCAAAAATAACGGCACCTGCCATACAATCTTGAAGACGAAAACTGATTTTCTCAAAAACGGCTCTAACGATTTTGATAAAACTTTCAGAATGCTATTTTTGGAAGAAAATCTATCTTTTGGTTTGAAATTTTTTTTCAAAATTTGTCTAATAACGGTACCTTTCATAGAACCAGTATTTTCAAATCAAATTTTCTCGTAAACTATACATTCGATTTCAATAAAATTTTTACCACAGGAAGTCATTCATAATTTAATTAATATGACATTTAAAAATTTTCAAAAACTTTTTTTTTTGATTTTTTATAATTTTTTCAAAAAAATTTTTGGTTTTCGAAATATGTTGAAAACGGGTGCATTGATTTTTTTTTAAATTATTTTTCAAATGCAAACTACAGATTGCCATATATTTGCATACTCAAATAAATTTCAAAATATTTTTTGAAAAAGTTTTTCAAAAATAACCTTTTTTAAAAAAAACTGGTCCAACGATTTTCAATATTTTTTTTTCCTAGATTGAGGTATATCTTTGAAATTTTATTGCATACTTAGTTTTTCCGAGAAAACTCTTAAACTTATTTGTCTGTCTGTCTGTCTGTATGAGACCTACAGCCCAAACGGGTGGGCCGAATTGCTTCAAACTTGGTATATAGACTTTTTTAGGTATTGTGCACAGGGGAAATTGAAAAATTTTTTTTTAGCTCAAAAAATAACGGTACCTGCCATACAACCGTTATTTTAAAGCTTATTTTTCTCAAAAACGGCTCTAACGATTTTTATTTAAAAAAATTAGTGTTGCTTTTTAGGTACGACCAATCATATGGCTGAAAAAAAAGTCTTAAAAAATGGCTAAGAACGGTACTTTCCATAGGACCGTTTTTTTTGCTTTCGACTAACTCGAAAACGAATAAACCGATTCTTTCGAAATTTCACACACATATAGCTGTAGGTAGCTCAATTTTTATTGCATACCAACATTTTTGAAAAATATTTTTTTGTATTTTTAAAAGCATTTTTAAAAAAAAAATTTAAAAAATTAATATTTTGAAAACTGCTTATTAAATTTTTTTCTAAAAATTTTAAATAAATGTATTTGCTGAATACCTATGAACTGGCGTTTTTGAATTTTTTTGGAAAATTTTTTTCAAAAAGTTTTTCAAAAAAAACTTTTTTTCTCAAAAACCGCTCCACAGATTTTTATAAATTTATTCTCATAAATTCAAATTTATAAAAGAAATAAAATGGCGTCCTCTTTTTTCAGCTCAAATTAGTTTAAGTATTTATTTAAGAATTTTGAAAAATTTATTTTTATCAAAATCTCAAGCCCCAAGACCACTGTCACACATTAGAGCAAGTTCGTGCGACCCAGTCGTGCATTTTATTTCTATTTCTTTT
The DNA here is from genome assembly GCA_916050605.2 of Platycheirus albimanus. Lineage (NCBI taxonomy): Eukaryota > Metazoa > Arthropoda > Insecta > Diptera > Syrphidae > Platycheirus > Platycheirus albimanus. Next base: position 325,877,195 of record OU696696.1, on the reverse strand, counting down.
CCGCTACGTTCTGTACTTTCGTACAAAATAAAACCAGCTGATAATAAAGGTGTGCAGACAAGTCTTGACGCCACACTACTCCCCTCCAAGTTGGATGCTAGTCGTTCAACGAATCTGCTAGATGATTAAAATTCAAAGAAAACATTTTTTTTTTCATTGAAAAATTAAATGAAAAAACAACAACAAAATTTGTTGCTTTTAAATCCAATACGAGCTAGTACCAAGTCGGATGTTTAGATTATAAAAAATAAAATAAAGAAGTCCGTGGCCTGAGTGCGTTTCGCCCAAGTATGAACGGTGGGCTCATCAGTTAGATACTGTTCATACTCTTCTAAGACGCACTTTGTTCGATAAAATCGACACTGTACATAATTTTTAGTGCAAAACTACACTGTAAATTGTATATTTTAGGGAGCTTTATAAAAAGCATAAACCCTAATAAATGCCATGCTCGTTTGGCCAAGTAATTGATGATTAAAATTCAAAGAAAAAAAAAAAATTTTCATTGAAAAATAAAATGAAAAAACAACAACAAAAGTTGTTGCTTTTAAATTCAATACGAGCATGTACCAAGTTGGATGTTAAGATTATAAAAAATAAAATAAAGAAGTCCGTGGCCTGAGTGCGTTTCGCCCAAGTATACGGTCTCAAATTACTATGGTTTGATGGAAGTGCGGATTGTATATCTGCGAATCTGCGGTGCAGACCTTTTACGAAGTCTGATTGTGGAACTGAACTATTTTCTTCTATTAGATCGGAAAGGAATTTGAATATTCTTTCCAAACACCAATTCAGCGGCGCAGTGATACGAACCTTAATGGATTGGTGACCTGAGCCCTAAGAGTACATAAGGAATCTTTTTGGTCCATCGTGGATCATTGTGACACATGAGGGCTGACTTGAGCGTACGGTGCCATCTTTCGATTAATCCATTAGCCTTTGGGTTATATGCTGTGGTTCTGTTGTGTTTGGTGCTGAGTTGTACGCTAAGTTCATTAAATGAGAGCGATTCGAATTATTATCCTCGATCGGATACGATAGTCGTAGGAACAAGGCATCGCACAAACCATTCGTTAAACAGAGCACCAGCAATAGTTTCAGCAGTTATATCACGTAAAGCCACCTAAAGCTTCTGGCCAACGCGTGTATCTGTCAATTACAGTCAAAAGATAACGATAGTTCTCTGAAATAATCAATGGGCCTACTTTATCTTCGTGAATTTCTTCGAAACGTCCGGACATTTCTGTTAAAATCCCAATTGGTTTTCTAACGTGCCTGTTTATATTAGATTCTTGGCACGCAGTGCACGCCTATGCCCACTTCCTAGTCTTTATTTATAGAAGGCCACACGAACCTCCTTAACAATGCCCGAGTATGGTAGGTTGTGCAATTTTTCAAAAACAGGTATGGAAAACTTTCTTGATACAAAGACTTGGTGTTTCTGTTGAAATGTCACATTAGATAGTGGTAACTGTATCAGGCATAATAAGTTCTTGAACCAAAGTGTCGTATTTGAAGTAATCACATTTTTTAGCTCTTCATCAGTATTTTGATCTAGCGCTAACTTTTCGAATTCTAAGTCAGTGGGTAAGGAGATTTCCTCCACTTGAGGGAGCAGATCCGCAATCATGTTTTTCTAACCTGGAAGATGTTGAATGTTCGTTGTAAATTGACCAATAAAGTCCAGGTTCCGTAATTGCCGCGGTGAACCCTTGCTGAACATTTGTCGAAAAGCGAACATCAATGCCTTGTGATCAGTGAAGATCGTGAAGGTCTGACCTTCGAGGAGGTGCCGGAAGTATTTGATGGCCGATTATATTGCCAAAAGTTCACGATCGTACGTGCTGTACTTAGGTTTTGTGTCATTTAGCTTTGCCGAAAAGAAACAGAGGGGTTGGCACCCTGCCCTTGCTCTTTGTTGAGCTACACCGGCGGTAGCGAATTCGGATGCATCAACACACAGCGACAGCTGCGTTTTTACTAAAGAGTATGCTAACAAAGTAGCTACGCACAGTTCCTTCTTGCACTGCTCGAATATTTTGCTAGCTTCAGTGGTCCACTCGACAGTTGACTTCTGGTTTTTTGCCTTTTTTCCAACCAAAAAATTATTAAGACTTGCCTGCGAGGAAGCAGCGTTGGGTATGAACCGTCTGTAAATGTTTATCATACCCAAGAAGCGCCGAAGCTCGCAGATGCTCTTTGGTTTTTTGAAATCAGAAATAACTTGAACCCTGTTTGAGCAGGATCGTAGGCCATTCACCGTAATAAGGTGCCCTAAGAAAACGACTTCTGATTTATTGAAGCAGCCATTGTCAACATTAATAACTAGCCCATATTCTTGTAAACTATTTTAAGGTGAACCAAGTGTTCTTGGCGATTTTTCGAGGCCACCAGAATGTCGTCTATGTAAACAAAGACATACCTAGCCTAAATCTCTAAGGATCGAATGCATGAATCGCTGAAACGTTAGTGCTGCGTTTCTCAGACCAAACATCATTCTCGAACGATTCGAATGGAGAGGCTATGGCCGTTTTGGGGATATCGCTTTCGGCGATGGGTATCTGACGGTACGCCCGGATCAAACCGATAGTAGGAAACACCAAACTTCCTGCTAAGCTTTGGGCAAAGTCCTGAACGTGTGGTATCTTATAACTAGCGGGTTGCGTTACGTTATTTAACTGCCCGTAATCGCCACAAGGCCTCCATTCGCCCCTTTTTTTCTTAACTAAATGGAAGGGGCTGGCCCATGGACTACAGGTCGACATATTACTGCTTGAATTAAAAATTCAAATTTATGTTTCGCAATTCTAAGCTTGTATGGATCTAATCTTCTAGGTTTGTTTTTAAAAAGGTTGGGCTTGCTGAGTGATTATTTGATGTGTGACGTTGTGCTTGACCGGACAGACGAAAATATTTTCTGATAATATAATATTGCATTCCTGAATAAGATTACGAATATCGTCTTTTACAACCTCATTGCTTAATACAGAAAGAAAAGTTGGCGGTTATTTGTCAATTCTGCCGGTTGATCGACCTTTAGCTGTTGGGCCTAACAATTGACGGTTCTTGAGATCTACTAGAAGCCCGAACGCTCGAGTCAGAACTATCGACTCAGAACTACTTTCTTTAAATTTTCGTTCATATTACTCGCCGGAGGGTTTAGAATTATGTCCCTACATACGTTGATCGTTCGCGGATCTAATAACCCGAGCGCGGTAAAATATTTCGTACTATCTGCCCTGATTTGTGCCACACCGAACTGGCCCTCTAACGCGACAAACCAAACGTCAGGATTTTCTGGCCAAAAAGGCAAATGCTTGAATGAAATAGCATTCACCTGTTGGTCTTGAGCACCTGTTGCCATTTCATGTGCAGTGTGCTGATTGACGTGTGTGTTGTCACTTCTCTCGACGCCGCCATTTTCGTTCTCACCGCCCGTTGGCATTGTGGAGTTTTTACAGAATGTATCACAATAAAAATGAAATGAAAAAAGAAATAAAAAGGAAATTCAATTTAAAAAATAAAATTAATGCAAATTTAGATTGAGACAACAAAAAATAAAGTGCACGACTGGGTCGTACGAACTTGCTCTAATGTGTTAAAATGGTGTTGGGGCTCGAGATTTTGGGAAAAACAACATTGAAAAAATCATACGAAATTTTATTCATCACTTAAAAATCAATACTTAAAACGTTTTGTAGGGAAAATGAAGTAAGCCATCAGGTTTCTTTTACTTTGTTGAATTTTAACGAACATTTTTTTTTAAAATCGTTCCACCAGTTTTTTCAAAAAACAGTTTTTTTCTAAAACTTTTCGAAAATATATTCCAAATTTTTGTTGAGTATGCCAACTTCTAGCACTTTGTAGTTTTCATCAGAAAAATAAAATTAAAAAAAAATATATTAAACCGTTTAAAAAAAAAACAAAAAATAAAAAATAAATTTGAAACTCTTAAAAAACGCAAAAAAACTTTTTTTTGAAATATTTAAGAATTTATATTATTTCTATAAAAGGGCTTCTATATTAAAAATTTCATCGAAATCGTCAAGTATCGTAGGAAGAAATCGGATTTCAAAAAACCGGTCCTATGGGAGGTACCGTTATAAGACTTTTCCTGAAAATAAATCCATTATAACCAAAACATAAAGTTTGCACATAAAACACTTTTCAGAAAGTTTTATCAAAATTGTAGGAGCCGTTTTTGAGAAAAATTATTTTTTCACTAAAAATCGTATGCCAGGTAACGTTTGTTTTAAAGCTAGAATGCTAATTCCAAAAAAACCTCTATAGGATGGCATAATAACACTATGTACCATGTTTGAAGCTAATCGGTCCAGCCGTTAGGCTGTAGGTGCCGATACATACGGATGGACAGACAGACAGACAGAATTGTCGGACCCACTTTTTTCGACTTCTCCATCATTGTAATGTCATGTTTGATTGTTATAATTTTTGTTACGAATGCATAACTTGCCTTATAGTACCTATAATCGCAAGTAAAAATATTATAAACACAGTTAACTTTTTAAATTGTGGTGTAGTGAGTGATGATCTTCAGCACTGGAGAAAGGGACTTCTTTTATGCGCGCTGCTTTCTTGGTGCTAGCTTGCTGGTTTTTTTTTTCTTCATATGAATCGTCGTTCTCGTTCTCAATGGTGAAAGAATGTGTATCACAATAAAAATGAAATGAAAAAAGAAATAAAAAGGAAATTCAATTTAAAAAATAAAATTAATGCAAATTTAGATTGAAACAACAAAAAATAAAGTGCACGACTGGGTCGTACGAACTTGCTCTAATGTGTTAAAATGGTGTTGGGGCTTGAGATTTTGGGAAAAACAACATTGAACAAATCTTACGAAATTTTATTCATCAAAATATCAAAAATATATTAAACCGTTTTTGAAAAAAAACAAAAAATAAGAAATAAATTTGAAACTCTTAAAAAACTCAAGAAAACTTTTTTTGAAACATTTAAGAATTTATATTATTTCTTTTATAAAAGGGCTTCTATATTAAAAATATCATCGAAATCGTCAAGTATCGTAGGAAGAAATTGGATTTGAAAAAACCGGTCTTATGGGAGGTACCGTTATAAGACTTTTCCTGAAAAATCCATCATAACCAAAACATAAAGTTTGCACATAAAACACTTTTCAGAAAGTTTTATCAAAATTGTAGGAGCCGTTTTTGAGAAAAATTATTTTTTCACTGAAAATCGTATGGCAGGTACCGTTAGTTTTAAAGCTAGAATGCTAATTCCAAAAAAACCTCTATAGGACGGAATAATAACACTATGTACCAAGTTTGAAGCAAATCGGTCCAGCCGTTAAGCTGTAGGTGCCGATACATACGGACGGACAGACAGACAGAATTGTCGAACCCACTTTTTTCGACTTCTCTATCGTCGTAATGTTTGATTGTTAGAATTTTTTTTACGAATGCATAACTTGCCTTATAGTACCTATAATCGCAAGTAAAAATATTATAAATACAGTTAACTTTTTAAATTGTGGTGTAGTGAGTGATGATCTTCAACACTGGAGAAAGGGACTTCTTTTATGTGCGCTGCTTTCCTGGTGCTAGCTTGCTGGTTTTTTTTTCTTCATATGAATCGTCGTTCTCAATGGTGAAACGGATCCTTTTAGAATTATAAGATTGATGTTCCTGTTGAATGCTTATGATGAACCTTTAGGCTGCAGTTTACGTTAGCATTGTTTTGTTGTTGCTTTGTGGCTGTTTTTCTGATGCTGCACATTGCTGCTGTTGCAAAAACGCTGTCGGTCCTTTCGTAGCGATTCGCGTGTTTGGACGTCTTAATGCTGGGTGTGATGATCCCGTAGCATTTGCGTGGGCATTGGTGCACCAATTTGTTCGTTTAGACTCCGTTAATGGCTGTTGAGTGCTGGTGTGCTTTATATTAATTCAGATCAAGGTTCATTGTCTAAAATCCGATGCTTTTTTTTACTGCGTGATATCTGCCGGTTTGACTTCGATTACGTCGGGGTCACCAATTTGTGGGGTGCCGACAAATGCAGAGAATATACTTTTTATTTTAACTAGTAATACATATAAGCCTTAATTTATTTATTTACATAGCTAAAGACTAGCTTCAGATATATGTAAGTACTTATGTCTATAATAAGAGTACAATTATATAATTGAATACAAATTTGACTGAAATTTAGATGAAAAATTTAACGATTGGTCAAATAAGTTATTACAACTATTATTGAGAAGATTAAATAATTCAAACATTTTGTTTAAGGGAGAAAATCGTTCATAATTAGTACGACAGTTTGGGACATTTATGCAGCTAGGTTGATTCCTTAAGTTTCTTTGAGGAATATTAAAATTTATTCGAGACAAAAGGTACAAAGAGTCTATGTTACCATTTAATAATTTAACAATAAAAACAAAACTTAAATAAGAACGTCTATTCACAAGGGATGGCAAATCAATAAGTTTCAGTCGACTGATGTATGCGGGAAGCTCGTAAGGATTTTCCCAACCTAAGCCCCGCAAGGCAAATCGCAGAAATCTTTTTTGAACACGTTCTAACCTTAATATATGGCATTCGTAATGGGGTGACCAAACCTGGCAAGCATATTCAAGAATGGGACGAACAAATGTTATAAAAAGCTGTTTTGTAACAAAAGGATCTGAAAATTGCCGTGACTCTCTCTTAATCCAGCCTAGAATTAAATTGGCTTTATTTGATATGGAGTTGATGTGCTGAATAAATTCAAGCTTTCGATCTAATATGACGCCAAGAACATTTACGTTTTCCATACATGATAGGGAAATTCCATTTAACGAATAATTAAATGGAGTTACTAAAAGTTTTCTTGTGAGGCTCATAAAATTACATTTATTTATATTAAGAGACAAGCAATTACGAACACACCAGTCAAAAAACGAATTAAGGTCGGATTGCAACATTTCACAATCACTAATACTAGAAATAGTTTTAAAAATTGTCACATCATCCGCGTAAATGAGGCATTTAGAATACTTCAAGATAGATGGTAAGTCATTAATAAATAAAATAAAAAGTAGAGGTCCTAAATGGCTACCTTGTGGTATTCCAGAGTTAACTGTAAAATAATTTGATGGACAATCGCTAAACAACACTGCATAAGATCTGTTTAATAAATAAGATTGAAGCCACATAACAAAATTTTCGCTAAAACCAAGATTTCTTAGCTTTTTTAGCAAGATCTTATGAGAGAGTTTATCAAATGCCTTACTAAAGTCCGTAAAGACGCAGTCAATTACTTTCTTTTTCTTAAATGCATCAATGCAAAGATCGGTTAGCTCCATAAGAAACGTTACAGTAGAGCGACCTTTTGTAAAGCCATGTTGATTCGGAACAATGACTGATTTGACATAGAAACACAGAGATTCACAAATAATAGCTTCAAAAAGCTTCGGAATAACCGATAGTTTGGCTATAGGCCTATAGTTTTGAATTTCGTCTTTTTTACCTTTTTTGTGTAAAGGGATTATGAAAGATTTTTTCCAAATACACGGAAATTGACAAAAAAAAAAAACAGAGAACAATTAAAGAGAGTGGATAAGGGTAAAAGCAAATTACTTGCGCATTTTTTTAAAATAATAGAAGGTATACCATCCGGACCTGGTTTACAATTCTCGTCAAGATTAGATATGAACTTAGCAATGTTATCAGAATTAATATTGAAGTTTATATCAGTCAAGTAAGAGAATGATTTCAAAAAGCCAAAATTTTGGCTATTTTCGTCAAGTATATCACAGTTTGAAGTATCACAGTTTAAAGTATCACAGATGTTAGTATCACAGTTAAAGGCATTTTGAAAAAAGTCTGCAAACAATTGTGTAATAACACGAGGGTCATGACTAGATATATCGTTTGACTTGAGAACAGACGGATATGGGCAAGACTTCCTTTTACTATTTATAAAGTTCCAAAAATATTTTGGATTCATTTTAAGATCTCTTTGTACCTTCTGCAGATAATTCAAATATTTTAAACTTGAAGCTCTATTGAAATTTTCACGAGCACGGCAAAAGTTTTCAAAGTCGGCTTCACTTCGAGATAATTTATAAACTGACCAAAACTTGTTTCTGAGGTTCTTAAGGCTTTTAATTTCACTATCATACCAATCTGGAACTGATGATCTCGATTTTACAGAAGTTAGAGGTACACATTTTAAAAAACAATCAAACAAGACATTATAAAATTCAAAGACCATAGTGTTCACAGTTAAACAATTATTGAGATATGACCAATCAACTTGTGACAGCAGCATATTTAATTTGTTAAAATCTGTCCCCTTAAAATTAAAAGTGTAAAAGTTTTCAGTAAGGTCAGAATGACATATTAAATCAAAAGAAAGTGAAAAAGATAAAGATGGATGATGGTTATCTTCAACTACTAAAGGATCCGTTGATTTTTCCACAACAACATCTTCATCACAGCTTGCGAAAATTAGATCCAAAATTCTTCCATTGCAATTAGAAACATCGTTAAATTGGTGTAGTCCAAGTGAGTTTAAATCGTCAATTAGTTTTGAGTCACCAGATTTAAGATGTCCAGTTGGCAACATTACGTTCGATTCAGGACATCGTAACCAAGCAATATTGCTAAGATTAAAGTCGCCGAGGCAAATCAGCTTCTAATAATTCATTGATATAGTTAATGAATTCAAAAGCCTTATCATAAACATCACAGCGACTTCCCGGAACTATATATACAGTAACAAGGTAAATGTTTTTGTTACTTAAAGATATTTTAACGCAGAGAAATTCATTGTCAAAGGCTACAGGAACATGTACTGGCGTAGATATGAAAGACGATCTTACAGCAATCAAGATTTCACCTCCCACGGTATCTATATTCGGATCTGAATACCGGTCACGTCTAAAAACATTAAATGTGCTATCAAAAAGTTCGCAGTCTTTGATACCAGCATACAGCCATGTTTCGGTGAGGGAAATAACGTCATAAGAGCAGGTTATTGTTGAAAAGTAGACCTTATTGGTCTTTGTCCGAAGTCCTCTCACATTTTGATAGAAAAAATTTATTAGTGGCGACGATTTACATGTCTTGTCAATGTGTTTTGAAAAGGGCGAATATTATTCCTTTTGTTTACAAATTCATGAATAATTATATTATCCGGCCATAATGATTTTTCAAGTAATTGATTGAATATTTCCTGGGTAACATACAGTTTAAAGGATGTGTAGTCATTACTTTTTGTTTGAAGTCGTTCGATTTTTAATTTAGCATTTGAGAAAAGGGAAGTGACGAATTTACAAATATTTTCGCAGCTTGTGGCTGGATCAAAGTTGGATAAAAATAGGCATTTAAATCTTTGTGCTGCCTTAAGTTGGACTTCATTAATCGAGCTTGAATTTGAAGACGATGATATCAAAGACTTAGTTGGTAAGTTTGGTGAAATTAGATGTGTTTGTGATGATGGATTAACTGAAAGCAAAGCAGTTGCGATATCTGTTGTTTTTGTTGTATTAGTAGGTAAGGTAAACGAAGAAGATGGAGCTATTACAGTTGAACTTGAATTGGCAAGTTTTGGAGCTGATGTTGATGGAAGAAGAGTTTGAGGAAGAAGAGTTTGAGGAATTGCAGAATTCTCATTAAAATTAAAATTAGTCAATTTACGAGTAAGTGCATGTGAATCAAATATTGACTTAGCCGTTTTTTTCATCGAAGGATTTTGGAGAGAGCTTTCTGCATCTAATTCGTCACTTTTTCGTTTCGATGATTTTTTTGGCTTTATGATGGTCGTGATATTTTTGATTTTTGTATTATTTCTGGTTTGTCTTTTAACGCTTTGTGGTTGCATATCGTGCGTTTGAGAAACAGAGGTTAATGTTTCAACTTGTTTAGCCAAATTCAGCAACTGGTCATGTAGGTTTTCAAGATTTTTTCTGTTTTCTAGCACGTCACGAGAGATATTTGTGAGAACAAACGGGTCACATTCGTTGCAGAAATAGTAAAATGATTTTCTGTCCTTAAAAAGCTTAATTGTGCTGAAAGGAGCGTCGATACATGTGACGTGAAAAAGTTTTCTGCAATTTCCCTGACACATAATTGAGTCAATCATATAGTCTGTGACATTTTTACATAATTAATAAAACCTATAAGTAATTAAACTCAAGAGGTATTTCTATTTATTTTACAGGAACTTCACTATGCTACGCGGAGTTCATTCGACAAGATATACGGCTTCTTTTTCTTTCTTTTTATAAAATTTTTTTTCTAATTTTATTCCGCTGCGTTCTGTGCTTTCGTATTGTTGCAGTAAATTTTACCACAACAAGTTTTGCCAACCCATTTCCTCTAATAACTTTTGTTTCCTAATCCCTTCCTGTTGCGGTTCCAAAATGCTTTAAAGAGTGCAGTAGAAACCTGGACCATCAGCCAGAGGACTGCTCTTTAGGTATTTTGGAAGAGTAACCAATCTAGGTTCCATCAAAGGTGTTGGACAGGATGTCCACCTTATTTTACGAAAGGCGGAAGAGGCGGATAAGTCATTGAGTTGTCGACAGAAGGTCGAAAGAGCAGAAAGACATGAAGATGACTCATGTCCAAAAATGTGTGAACTATAATCACACCAACATAAATTTTGTATGGCCGAGTGCCCACCATAAAGTGTCGGACATCAAAGAAAGATCACAATGATGTGTTTTTCCCTTTTTAATATTTTCTGCGCGAAGGTCTACAAAATTAAGATTTTTCTTATTTATAAATTCCACCATTTTAGTTGCAAAATGGTTAAGCTTCTTTCCAACAAGAATATTCTTCTCAAAATAATTAATTTGGGCCGGTTTGGGCTGGGGACTTTGCGCGTTGTGTCGTAGTTTTTCACTTGCCTTTTGAAATAAAATATAATTGACATTATACGGCTGAACACGTCTACTGAGCCTACGAGGATCGCATTCTCAACGCATAGGATCGCGTGCAATGGTTGTATCACCGCTCTCAGTCACACGTCTCTGCACATATAGGCGAGATGCTGCTGTATGACTGAGACAAGAACACCACCACGCAAAAGATCCGAAGAGGATGGCTATATGGTCGGGGCGAAGTGGACAAGCCAAGCCTCCATTTTGAATGGAATTCAATTTTGGATTTTTAAAAAGATAGAAAGCAAGAATTTTTGGAGAAAAAGATTTTAGTGAAGAGAAGTGAAAAACTACCCGTTTGATTGAGATTTTAAACTACAATAATTGTGACATTGAAAGGAGGAAATACATTTGAAGAGATCAGATTTGTGAAGACATTGAGAAGAATATTCTGTTGGAGGAAATTTCAAGAAGCTAAGTATTTTTGTGTCTGGTTGGGACCAGGAATTTTAGCTTGTTTATTGTTTGTTTTACTTGTTTTAATTCTCGCGACCCTTTAATTTTTACCTTGCGTTACCATTCTGATCTTCCTTTGTGTCACCGTGACACAAAACACTGTTTGCTATTTTGCTTTTATTTTGCGTATACCTATTCTAAATTTCGAGAATTAGCCTCCTGCGAACCTCGAGATAATTTTATTCTATTTTCCTTTCGTCGAAAAGAATCTGGGTTTTCGTGCAGGCCTTCTGCCAAGGTTTCCCAGACCATACACTTCACAATCAATAAAAGATTCGAATTTCCCATTTTGAATAATAATTCAATTGTTTATTTCTTTCAAAATTGAAGACACTTTTCAGCTTCCATTTGGTAAGGCAATCTACCATAAAAGTTTCCTGTTCTTATCGAACCCACTCCCAGCTGAGCTAACGGGAGACAGCACTGCATTTGCTGTCTGGCTAGGAGTATTTTTTTTTATTTTGATCGTTCTCTTATCTTTCCTATCAAACACACCGGGGTTTGACGTTTCACGTTTTATTAAAATTCTCATTTCTCAACTCTCAAGTCTCAAGTCGTGTTGCACATCGTCGTTGTGCCTTCGGTTGTTATTCTTTTTTTTTTCTTAAATAAATATATACGCGTTTTGCTTGTGGATTCTGGTAATCCAATTAATTAATTTAAATAATATTATATTCAATCGCGGTCGGTGTGATTCGGTTTTGTGTTCGTGTTAAAATAAATTCCTAGCAATTGGCGCCCAACGTGGGGCTTGTTAAGGGAATTCATTGAAATTCTGTGTTGTGTGTTGTCCTGTGTTAGAGAAAGTGTTTTGGAATTTTCATTTAAAAAGATTTTACTTCGTTTGTTTTTTTTTTTCATTCAGGTGCAGTGTGGTGGTTCCTGGTGACAGCGTATCAACTCGGCAGAGACCTTTGGCCATTTTATAATTACCTTATGCCTTGTGAGTTAAGGCAATTAATCTGTGAGTTTTTTTTCTTATTCTCTTTTTCGTTTCTTGTTTTTGTAGTTCAATTGTTTCGATATTTCTTTTTTTTATGAACATTCATTGGAACAAAAAAAAGAATATCGAAAGTAGTTTGTTTACCTGTATTTACATTTTGAGCTGAGAGTATAATAGCGTTGTCGGACTCTCACTCATAGTTTGGATTTATTTTTGTTTGACGTTTGGGTAAATTATTGTATTGCTTTTCAGTGCTGCCCCTTTAATTTTTTATAATATTTAGGTAAAACATTTTCACCAATTTTTTTTTCAGTGAAATATTTTTTTTTGCTTTTATTTTTTTTGCGTAAATTTTCAATTTTCATTTAATTAGCGATTTTAATTTTTTATTATTTTTGCAAAAGTTTTTTTTTTCTTTCTTTAAGTCAAGTTAGAGTTTTTTTTTTGGAACTATTTTAAAAAAAATATTTTTTTCTCAGCTTTTAGTTTTTTTTTTTTTTTTTCTAAAAATGGACGTAAGTCAGATCAATAGACTGACTCAGGAGGAAATTTCTTATGAGTTAGAGAGTAGGGGTTTGACTGTAGGGACGGTGGAGGAGATGCGCAAGACGCTTAGGGCCGCATTAAAACTTCAGCGCAGGGCTTCTTTCGTAGCTCCGGCCTACCCATTCACTTTTGATGTGGATCAGGATCAGGCGGCCGTAGAGAATAAATTAGGAGAAATTTCGAAACTATTAGATTAGGGCTGAAAAATAAATTAATAATGGCTTTGGCCGACCTAGATGGGGATGAAGACGAAGATGAGGAAGAAGAAGAAGAGAAAGATGAAGAAGAGGTAGAAGTAGTAGATAGACAGGGACCGAAATCGAAAAAGATTACAGGGGCTGAAAAGGAACTAGAAAGTGAACCTCGGAGAAGTAAGTCGGTGATCACTTCTGCCAGTGCACCGATTGGTATAGGAGAGGCAGACAGTAGTAGAAGAGATAGTAGTAGACAGGTTAACACCACAATAGAAGAAGTGTTAGTGAATTCGAAAAAATTTCAAAATTTGGCGAAGTGGGATGTGAAGTTCACTGGGGAGCGCTGTGGTGCCTCAGTGAACTAATTTTTTCAATGAGTTGAGGAGTTGAGACAGGCTAGAGGGCTTTCAGAAAACCAACTTTTTAAGGCAGCGGTCGAGCTTTTCGTAGAAAAAGCTTAAATTTGGTTTAGGGCGATAAGGATTTTGGTTGGTTCGTGGCAAGAACTTGTCAAGGAGTTGAAACTTGAATTCTTGCCACCGAACTATGATAATCAGCTTCTCGAGGAGATTAGGCGTCGCACACAAGGCAAAGATGAATCCATCGGAGTCCATGTGGCGACAATGCAGAATTTGTTTGGTAGGTTAACCGATCAAATCTCGGAAAGTAGGATGTTGTCAATTATTCAAAAGAACTTGACACCTTTTTACCAAACTCAGCTTGGTTTGGCTATACCAAGTTGCGTCTCGGATTTGGTTGCTTTAGGTAGGAATTTAGAAGCGGTTAGGGCGAATGTGGAAGCGTATGTTCCACCACCTAATGTTAGGAATAATAGGACTTTGCTAGAGCCGGATCTGGCATATGTAGGTGTTGATACTTCGGAAGTTTTGGTTGTTTCAGACAACAACCCAACTTCTCATCAGGCCCAAATTTCATCCCAACCCCGACCTTCGTCTAGTATTAGGTGTTTTAATTGCAATGGATTAGGCCATTATGCAAACAGGTGCTCTGCTCCTAGGCGTTGTTTTGGGTGTGGCGCTGCAGGTGTCTCTAGAGAGAACTGTAGAAAGTGTTCGGGAAATGGGCAACGGACTCCTGCGCCAGCAGGGCGGGAAGTCCGAAGACGTTGACAGGGTTGCCTGCTGGTAACCAGTCGGCGGATTTAATTAATTTATGGTTTACTCTCGAGGCAAACGGTAATGATAGGAGACCATTTTTGAGTGTTAGTGTTTATGGTTCTAAATTTTTAGGTTTATTAGATTACGGAGCTTCTAGAACCATAATAGGTAGGGATGCCTGGTTAATGATAGGAAATCTAGGGCTTTCTTTGAAAAAAGACTCTGTTCACTGCGTGTGTTTGGCAGATGGAACAAGAGTTGAAGTTTTAGGAGTGATCTCTCTTCCAATCATAGCTGAGGATAGGGCAGTGTTAGTTGACTGTTTGGTCATCCCTTCTCTGCCACATACGGTGATTCTCGGTGCAGATTTTTCGGCACTGTCGGGTATCGTCCCGGATTTAAGATCACGTATGTGGACTTTTTCGGAGCAGGACAGTCCTGTTTTGATATGTTCGATTACAGAACGATCTGAGTTGAGTGTTAGGGAAATTAAAACATTAGAAGAGTTTATAGGAGACTCTTTTAGGAAAATGCCTGAAGGCTTAGGGTGTACCACTTTAGTTAAACACAAGATTAGGACGTCGGCGGAACCGATAAAACAACGGTATCATCCGGTTTCCCCGGCAATGCAGGAACATATTGATAGGGAATTAAATGAGATGTTAGAGGCAGGAGTGATTGAGAGATCGACAAGTGCTTTGTCGTCTCCAATACTTTTAGTTAAAAAGAAAGACGGCTCCTATAGATTCTGTGTGGATTATAGAAAGCTCAATAAGAATACCGATAGGGATGCTTTTCCACTTCCATACATCAATTCAATTTTAGATAGGCTTCGGGGTGCTAAGTTCTTGTCTTCGTTAGATATCAAGTCAGCGTATTGGCACATACCTATGGAGGAAGAATCTAAGCCCTTTACTGCTTTTACGGTACTTGGGAGGGGTCTGTTTCAGTTTAGGAGAATGCCTTTCGGTCTTCATAACTCACCGGCGACTTGGCAGAGGTTTATCGACACAGTTTTGGGTGCCGACCTGGAGCCATTCGTCTTCGTCTATTAAGACGACATCATCATCATTTCAGAAACTTTCGAGAAACTTCTTGAAATTCTGAATGAGGTGATGAAAAGGTTGAGTGCGGCAGGATTAAAAGTGAGTAGGGAAAAATGCAACTTTTGCATGCCCTCTCTAAAATTCTTAGGTTATATAGTGGATCGTAATAGGTTACTTGTAGATCCAAAAAAAGTGGAAAGCATGGTTAGGATTCCAGCACCGAAAAATATTAAAGAAGTAAGGAGTTTTATAGGGACAGTTTCGTGGTACCCGCGTTTTGTACCAAATTTTGCAGAATTGCTTAAGCCCTTGTCAGATTTGCTGAAAAAGAATAAAAAGTTCAATTGGAGTCAGGAATGTGAGGATAGTTTTAGGAAGGCAAAGGAGTGTTTGGTGACAGCACCTATACTCACTTGCCCAGATTTTAAACGACCATTTGTCGTTCAAACAGACGCGTCAGATAACGGTATCGGTGCGGTTCTTTCACAGAAATTTGATGAGGGAGAAAAGGTTGTCTATTACCTTAGGAGGTCGTTAAATAGAAACGAAAGAAATTATAATACCATTGAAAAAGAATGCTTGGCTGTACTTTGGGCTATTGAGAAGTTGCGCCCGTATATCGAAGGTGTTCGGTTTACGGTTGTGACGGATCATTATTCCTTGGTATGGTTAAGCAATCTTAAAGATCCACAAGGTAGGTTGGCTCGTTGGGCCATTAGGTTACAGCAGTTCGACTTTGAAATCATTAATCGCAAGGGCAAAGAGCATGTGGTTCCGGATATGCTCTCTCGAGGAGTGCCACAGTTGGGTGGTATCTTAGATGAGGACTTAGACCCTTGGGTGGCTAAAATTATTTCAACAGTCAATGCCAATCCGCTTAGGTTTCCAGCTTGGAGAGTTGAACAAGGGAAGTTGTTCAAACTGGTGAAGCCAAATCATGTCGTAGTACATGAGACGAATCAGGAGTGGAAGAGATTGATAGGTAAGAACGAAAAATTAGGTATTTTGCAGGAAAACCATGATAGTCCATTAGCAGGACACATGGGGGTTAGGAAAACTTTCGACAGAGTAATGGCAAAATTGTACTGGCCAAAAATGAGGGCCGATATAACCAGGTATGTAAGGAATTGTAAAGTTTGCCAAAAGGTAAAGCCGGTGAAGGATAAGCCAGCTGGTTTGATGACGGAGAGGGTAGGAATCAAATCACCATGGGAGATGATTTGTATAGATCTGGTAGGTCCACTTCCTAAGTCGAGTAGGGGTTTTACGTACATTTTGAAGGTAGTGGATTACTTTTCTAAGTTTCCACTACTCTTTTCGTTGAGGTCGGCTACGGCCAAGTCTGTTTGTAGGGAACTAGAAGACAACGTCTTCCTTCTTTTTGGCATTCCGAAGGCGGTCGTCTGTGACAACGGTCCTCAGTTCCGTTCCAAGGAACTGAAAACGCTTTGCCAGGCGTACGCGTCAGAAATAAAATTCACAGCCCATTATCATCCGCAGGCGAATCCTGCGGAAAGGATAAATCAGATCATTAAGACGACGTTGAGGGCTTACGTCGCTGAAAACCACAGAGTGTGGGATTCACAGCTGCAGAAGGTGGCGTGCACGATTCGCACGTCACAGCATGAGGTTTTAGGAGTCTCTCCTTACTATGCGAATTTTGGGAGGGATATGGTGACTTCTGGTCGTGAAGTACCATTAGTAGAAGATAGCTCCGAAACGGTTCAAGATCAGGTCGAGATCGAGAATCTTTTCAAAGAGCTTAGAGTTGACATTGAAAAAAAATTACAAGCAGCTTCTAAGAGATCTGCACAAGCCTACAATCTTCGACGGCGTGAAGTTTGTCGGTCCGTTTAAAATTAAAAAGCGTTTGTCACCTTGGACTTACGTGCTTGAAGATATTAACTGTAAAGACCGCGGAACTTGGAATGTCAAGGATTTAATACCGTATACCGACGCATCCGATTTGTAAAGTAACGTAGCTTGATTTTTTTTGGTAAAAAGTAGTAAAGTAACGTAGCTTGATTTTTTGTACTCTTGAATTTTAATTTCATATTACTTTGATTATTAGATTTTTGATTTTTGTTATTTATAATTAACATTTACTTGGTTTTTATTTTTTTGATGGAAAAGAATACCTTTTTTTTCCCGGGCTTATCTTTGGAAATGTATTACAATTCTAACGAACTTTAAGTACAGTTCCTAGTGTATTGTTGGTAGTGTTTTCGCAGTTAAGCTTAATTCAACTCCCTGACTCGTCCGGCGAATTGCCCTATAAACGTTTACCCAAAAGCAATACTGCTCTGTAGGGCGTCAGATGTTGGAGTTAAACTAACGTTAGATTACCTACCAGCGTGTTGCTATATCAGAGTAAAGAAACGTTGTCTTAAGTTTGGCTTTTTAGATAGAAGTGCCATCATAGCTTTTTATTCAGTCTATTTATACTACATAATTAGTTTATTTCGTTGGTATCCAACCATACTTGGATAATCGATAACCCCAAATATGCAGTCAGCATTTGACCATACCATGCACTTTCGATGTGCTTATGATGCACAATTTACTGCCATAAACCGTAAGCCAGTAACCCTTTGAATTTGTATGCAAAATACCTGTGCACTAAAGTGTCAAATAAGTATTTTGTGTATCTTGTTATTTTCTATAGCTTGTGCACAGAGGGTGCCGGTCGAACTATGTGAGTATCTGGTGCACGAAGTGTGCCAACGGAAATATGAATGCTCATTCTGACTCGGTTATGCTATAGCTAGCCAATACGGCGACGGCGGCGGCGGCGGCGGCGGAACAAAACGAATGCAGTGCATGGGATGGTTGGGAAAATGTTATCAAATTATCAAAGCAGGTTGAATACCCTATTAATTGTTTTTGTTGTGACAATTAGTTAAGTGAGCGCTGGTGCAATCCCTTCACACCACCCTTCCTGGGAGAAAAAGGAGAAATCATGATATGTTATGATTTCTTCTTTTTATGCGCCACTTTGTACAATAAGGGATCTTGTTTTATTTGATAACTTTTTGAATTGTATTTTCTTTTGAAATTGTGGGATGGATTTTTTTTTTTTTTTTTTTGATGATAGTTATGTACATTTAAAAGGTGTAATATAATAGTATTTTATGTAAAAATTATATTAATTTGCTTATCAATAGTTACATTAAATTAATTTATTCTATCTAGCTATATTTTAAAGATATATTAAATATATTAAGTAGTGAAAGTTAGATTTGTATATACATTTTTGTATTAAATTGCTAATCAATAGTATAATAATAATAGTAATGAAAATCTTAAGTCTATGCCGGCCTATTTTTATGTTAACATATATTTACAAGTTTAGCTATACATGATATCATACTTATATTTTTCTTTAATTTATCTTTAGATGTTTGCATTTGTGGAAGCACTTTCTCGCTTTTTTTTTTTTTTTTTTTTTAATAAATTTTATACAATAATTAAGTTTACAAGTTTTTGATTTTATATTAATTAATGGAATTCATTTAGGTTTATAAAGTTACTGATCAACTTTTAATATCTAAATCAGAGTTAAATATATAAAAAAAATGGTTTTAGTTTTAGCCTATTTTTATGAACCGTTATCTTTTTATTTTCATATTTTATATCACAATTCACGCCGTTTTGGGACAGAACTTCGTATGGACCTATGTATATCGGATCAAGTTTCTTTCTATTTTCGTTTCTAAGTAAAACTAAACTTCCTATTTCAAAATTGGAGCTTTTTGTTCGTTGCTCTAAATCGAATCTATTTTTTCTTGCTATCTTTTTGCCTATCAGAGCTTCTCGAGCGTCTTTATGAGCGATTTGTAATTTATTTTTTAAATCAATCACATAATCGTCATAGTTGTATACTGGTTCTAATTGTTTAACCAAATTTGATTGTAAGATACACTGTTTTCCGAATATTAGTTCGAAAGGTGTATATCCGGTTTCTGAGTGTACTGATGTATTATAACAGAAAACGTAGTATGGTAGCCATGTGTTCCAATCGGTATGTTTTTCTGAAACGTAACTTCTCAAATATGCTCCTAAAACTTTATGAGAGTTCTCTAAGGCTCCTATGCTCTCATGATGATATGCTGTGGATTGCAACTGTTCTATTTTTAGTAATTTACAAATTCTCTGGAAAACTTGATTTAAAAATTCTGTTCCTTGATCAGATGCTATCGTATGTGGTACTCCATATCTTAGAATAAAATTTTCTACTAAAGCTTTTGCCACTGTACTTGCTTCTTTATTGGAAATGGGTACTGCTTCGATGAATTTGGTTAATTCATCTTGTATAGTTAGAATATATTTAAATCCATCTTCTGATTCTTCTAAAGGTCCTACTAGATCTAAAAATATTTTGTCAAAACCTGATTCGGCTGTCGATGTGATAGTCATTGGTTGTTTCCTTGGCTGGATATATTTATTTCGTTGACAAATTGGGCAATGCTTTACGAATGTCGTCACATCGTTTTGCATACCTGTCCAGAAGTATTTCTTCTTTATATTCTGTAACATGCGGTTTATTCCTGCATGTCCGCTGGTTGGAAGTATGTGGTAATCATTAAGTATTAATTTCTTCTTATAAGGATCAGTTATTTCAATATTTTTCTCTATAATGTGCACTTTAATATTACTTTCTTTAAATATTTCTCCTAATTTCTTTTTTAATTCATTAATATTGCTCTCTTTGCGGCCGCATGCGAGCTTTCTTATTTCGTTTTTAGTAATATATATCTTTTTAATACAATTCAATCCGCAGAGTTTCTGCACATCCCTCGACAATATTTTGCCAAACATTGTCGATGGGGTTGTAGTGCTGTCCTTGGACTTCCTTAGGAGTAAGCAATTCCCTTTTGGGATATACGCCAAAACCTTGTTTGGACCAATAATTATGTCTGTATCCTTGAAATTAATTAAATCTTCCTCGAAGTTGTCAACAGTCTTCAGCTCAATGACTTTAAGTCCATTTTCTGGTAATTTTAATAGTTCAGTTATTTGTTGTTCGTCGGTTTTCGTAGTGTCTATATGTCCAAGATTTTTGTTTTCCGCTTTTGACTGGGCTCTCGTTAAAACGCAGATACATAATTGTTTTAAATCCTCGGAGTCTATTTTTATGCGACTTAATGCGTCGGCTGTACAATTATCCTTACCTGGAGAATATTCTATGTAGAAGTTGTATTCCTCTAGTAGTAGTCTAAATTTTGTTAGTCTGCTACTAGGTTCTTTAAGTGAGAACAAGTACACTAAAGGCCTATGGTCTGTTAAAATTTTGAATTTCCTTCCGAATAGGTAGGGACGATAGTGTTTAACTGCCCATACAATTGCAAGTAATTCTTTCTCAATTGTACTATAGTTTTTCTCTGCTTTATTAAGAGTTTTACTTGCATAGGCAATTGGTCTATCGTCGAAATTAGATAAGATAGCTCCTAGAGCGAAACCTGAGGCATCGGTTCGTAGGATGAATTCCTCGTTAAAATTGGGGAATTGTAGGATTTTAGGACTTGTAAGGATTTCTTTAAGCAACTCAAAAGATTTTTCGCAATCTTTATTAAAATAAAATTCGACATCTTTTTTCAGTAATCGGTTAAGTGGGATAGAAATGGTAGCGAAATTGGGGATAAATTTACGATAGTAGTTGGCGAATGCAACGAATCTTCTTACTTCATCCGCGTTGGTGGGGGTTGGGTAACTTTTCATTGCGGAAGATTTAGTAGGATCGGGTAGGATACCATTATCAGAAATAACGTGACCTAGGTATAACACTTCTTTTCGCAAGAAAAAGCATTTTCCAGGGTGTATTTTCAGATTTACTTCTCTTAGACGTTCAAACACTTGTATTAGATTTTTATTGTGGTCTATTAAACTTTTACCAAAAACTATCAGATCATCAAGATAAACAAAACATCGTGAATAAGTTAGTCCTGACATAGCTATGGACATCATTCTTGAAAATTTACTGGGTGAGATCTTTAAACCCATAGGTAATCGTTTTAACTGGTAGTGACCATCTTCTGTCGAGAACGCTGTGATTGGTCTGCTATCGGCATCCAACTCCATTTGGTAGTATCCCTGGCTTAAATCTATACAAGAAAAGTAAGTTGCTCCTCCTACCATATCATAGATGTCTGTTATGTTGGGTAGTGGAAATTTATCATCTTCAATTCTCTCGTTCACGTGACGATAGTCGATCACCATACGGAATTTTTGTAGACCAGTAACAGGGTCTTTCTTTTTAGGTACTATTAGTATGGGAGAGTTCCAAGGAGATATAGATGGTTCTATAATGTCATTGTCTAACATCTTCCGTATTTCTTCTTTTATATCTTGTTTCTGTGTGTGTGGGAGACGATATGGCTTTGAATATTTTGGTGACGCATCCTTTTTGAGCGAGATATCTGCTTTGCCAATATGTGTATACGTGAGTTTGTCACCATCCACGTGAAAGATGTCTTGATATTTTGTACATATTGCTTTTATTTCTGCTTTTTCTTCACTATTTAATGTGTCAAAATTTATTTCGTTTATTATCTTATTCACTCGAGTGTTTATTGATTTTTCTGTCGGGTTGTAACGTAGGATGTAATGTTCCGAGGCTGATGAGGACAATGGTTCGGCCCATTTGAGGGTTACAGTTGTATCCCGTGCATTCAAAATTTTTATTGGTATTTTCCCGTCTATGGCAGTGGATAATGAACCTGCCATAAAAACGTTGTCGCATAATTGTTGCGGGTAGAATACTCGAGATTCGGTGTGTTTTGTGTTTAACCGATAGGTTGCTTCGCATCTTGGGGCTATTGAGATGGTATTAATATTTTCTTGGGAACACATGGGCAGATGAATAGTGTTATTTCCTTCTTTGATTTTTAATAAAAAATTCTCTAAGTCAAGTACGGCGTTAAACTGTAGCAGAAAATTTGCTCCAATAATCCCTTCAACTGGGATTGGGAAATTATCGGGGACCACGTGAAATTCGTATGGAATTATGAAATCTTTTAAATGGATTTGAATATCACATGTTCCTATTGTTTCTAAATCTCCTGAAATGCCTAGAATTTTTGAGCTTTTATTTTTGAATATGGGAATGTTTGGATTTACTGAACTGTTTTTTATTACACAAATGGAAGCTCCTGTGTCTAATAAAAATCTTATATGTTTATCATAGTCCAGTTTTAACTGAACGTAAATGCCGTTCGATATTCCAGCAGTGCAAATGGCATTTGGCATTGGTGGATTGCTTAATTTCCCTCCGATGGGTCGGCTAGCCCCTCGGTGGGTTGCTCGTTTCCCAGTGCTAAAACTCTATGGTTATTAATGTTATTACTGTTAGGTGGGTTACTTCTACCAGGGTTTCTATTTTGACGGATACTATTATTTCTAGAAAAATTACCTCCATTGTTTCTCATATTATTATTTTGACTAAAATTTTGCATATTTCTACTAGGAAGGTTTCTATTTGTGTTAAAACGTTGATTATTTGGTAGTGAATGGTTTCTGTTAGGCATTTGGGAAAACGTTTGATTGTAATTATTATTATATCTTGAAAAATTGGGAGAGTGGTTATTACCACGAAAATAATTTTGCCTGGGAAAAGATTGACTGGGATTGGTAGCATTGTTATAATTTGATCTGGGGGGATTATGAAAATAAGCTTGACCTTGGTTTTGATTTTGTGGTTGTGGATAACTTAGGTTGTTCGCGTACCGGACGGTTCCTGTTGCAGGGGTAGAGCTTTGGTCTAACTCCAGTAAATGTTGTATAGCGTCTTGAAGGTTTGCGTGCCTAGCGCTATCTAGAATAATTTTTAACCGAACATTTACCCCCTTCTTAAGAAAAGCTACGCCTCGTCTATCATTGGCTTTGGCAAGTGTTTCTCTTGCTTTTTCACCAAGATAAGATACCTCCAATTCGGTCATTCTTGATACCAGTGTTTCGATTTCCTTAGTAAATTCTTGTACCGGGCGATTTCCCTGATATGTTCTACTTAGCTTAGTTTGAATGGATTCTATAGTTTCTTTCGGTCCACATCTTTCAACTAAAAGTTTTTTTAATGCTGCGAATTTTTCTGGTTTCTGACTGCCTAATTCTGTAAGAGCTTTCCCTTGGATTTTACATTTCAATAAGAAGTTAATAAGAATGGGTTTTGAAGCTTCGCCGAGTGTGTCGTGGTAAAATTCGACACTATTTACAAAGTCTCGGATGTTTTCTGTTCTTTTGCCGTCCTCTTCGCAGTTCAGAGTCGGTAATTTTTGAGCTATGCTAAAATTAAACACTTCTGCCATTTTGTTAGTTTGAGTGTTTTTAGTTTCCTTTTCTGAATTTTCTTTAACTATTGCACTAATAATTTCCTTTTCTAAGCTATCTTTTACTATGGTTTCTGAAATTTTTTTTAAATTTTTAGCTTGAGTTACTATTTCTTCCAAGTTTTGTAATTCTGTCTCAGATGCTTCCTCTTGTTTTATATCTAAATATTCTTCGTAAAAAGTACTCCACAGGTTATTTAATTCTTCTGGTTTTCTTTTCCTATTAGGTGATTTCTTTAAATTGTCATAAAAATCCTTGAGCGCACCTAAAGCTTTAATTACTTTTGAAAAATTCATTTGAAAATCATATATATATATATATTTTTTATACCGAAAATCGTCTTTTGGTTACATTTCTAGGAACGAGAAATCCATTAATTAATTTGATTCAGGATATGCTTTAATTTAAAAATGAAAAATTTTTTGTAGCATGTATTTTTATTAAAATATATATATTTTTTTTTTTTACACAGACATTCTTCTGCTTATATTGTTTTTTGCAATTTCTTTTCTTATTGCCTAATTGAATTTATTTAAAATTAGATCTCGAATATATTTTGCAAGGAAAATTACTATAATTATAATTACGATAGAAACTACATCTATACCGTATTCATACTTTTCGTTCGATTTATTAGATTGAGGCCCGTTATTATTAACGATGACCTCTTCGACCTTTGATTGTGATTTGCCCATTAAAAAAATTTTGAAAAGTTAAAACAAATTATAAAAATTAAAAAAAAAATTTCGAAAATCTAAATCTTGTCTTTGTCGACTCTGCGAGCGGTTTCTACTATGTTCGAGAACAGCGTGTGGAATTCCTGCTCCTCGGTTTTCCTTTGTTTACGTTTGGCAGCTTTGCTGGAGCGGATTGCTCCCTTTACTTGCTTCGCCTGGTGCAGGTATTTTTGCCTCACGTCGCTGGGTTGGCCGGGTATGTTTGCCAGCCGGTACAGTTCAACTAGGTGCTTTTTGAGCTGCACCCTCTTTCCTGCTCGTATCTTTGGGTTTGGGGGCGATGGAGTTTGTTCTGTCGCCCGGACAGTATTTCGCCTTAAATACTCGGCGATGGTTAAAGGTTTGGGGCCTACTTTGATCCGTTCGACCTCCTTGGCATCTGTTGGTTCTGTCAATAAGGCCTGGGCTTCTTGGATTAGATGGGCTGCTAGGGCCAGTTGGGTTTGCCGGGACATCTAATGTTTTAACCGTAGGTCGCTCAGTAAAATGGGGGAGAGAAGAAAACTGACTTCACGTTTCTTGGTCTCCTGGCAAGATCGCCATGTAATGTTGGTAGTGTTTTCGCAGTTAAGTTTAATTCAACTCCCTGACTCGTCCGGCGAATTGCCCTATAAACGTTTACCCAAAAGCAATACTGCTCTGTAGGGCGTCAGATGTTGGAGTTAAACTAACGTTAGATTACCTACCAGCGTGTTGCTATATCAGAGTAAAGAAACGTTGTCTTAAGTTTGGCTTTTTAGATAGAAGTGCCATCATAGCTTTTTATTCAGTCTATTTATACTACATAATTAGTTTATTTCGTTGGTATCCAACCATACTTGGATAATCGATAACCCCAAATATGCACAGTCAGCATTTGACCATACCATGCACTTTCGATGTGCTTATGATGCACAATTTACTGCCATAAACCGTAAGCCAGTGACCCTTTGAATTTGTATACAAAATACCTGTGCACTAAAGTGTCAAATAAGTATTTTGTGTATCTTGTTATTTTCTATAGCTTGTGCACAGAGGGTGCCGGTCGAACTATGTGAGTATCTGGTGCACGAAGTGTGCCAACGGAAATATGAATACTCATTCTGACTCGGTTATGCTATAGCTAGCCAATACGGCGGCGGCGGCGGCGGCGGCGGCGGAACAAAACAAATGCAGTGCATGCGATGGTTGGGAAAATGTTATCAAATTATCAAAGCAGGTTGAATACCCTATTAATTGTTTTTGTTGTGACAATTAGTTAAGTGAGCGCTGGTGCAATCCCTTCACACTAGGAGGTGAAGGTGGGATTTGTTGCGGTAAATTTTACCACAACAAGTTTTGCCAACCCATTTCCTCTAATAACTTTTGTTTCCTAATCCCTTCCTGTTGCGGTTCCAAAATGCTTTAAAGAGTGCAGTAGAAACCTGGACCATCAGCCAGAGGACTGCTCTTAAGGTATTTTGGAAGAGTAACCAATCTAGGTTCCATCAAAGGTGTTGGACAGGATGTCCACCTTATTTTACGAAAGGCGGAAGAGGCGGATAAGTCATTGAGTTGTCGACAGAAGGTCGAAAGAGCAGAAAGACATGAAGATGACTCATGTCCAACAATGTGTGAACTATAATCACACCAACATAAATTTAGTATGGCCGAGTGCCCACCATAAAGTGTCGGACATCAAAGAAAGATCACAATGATGTGTTTTTCCCTTTTTAATATTTTCTGCGCGAAGGTCTACAAAATTAAGATTTTTCTTATTTATAAATTCCACCATTTTAGTTGGAAAATGGTTAAGCTTCTTTCCAACAAGAATATTCTTCTCAAAATAATTAATTTGGGCCGGTTTGGGCTGGGGACTTTGCGCGTTGTGTCGTAGTTTTTCACTTGCCTTTTGAAATAAAATATAATTGACATTATACGGCTGAACACGTCTACTGAGCCTACGAGGATCGCATCCTCAACGCATAGGATCGCGTGCAATGGTTGTATCACCGCTCTCAGTCGCACGTCTCTGCTCATATAGGCGAGATGCTGCTGTATGACTGAGACAAGAACACCACCACGCAAAAGATCCGAAGAGGATGGCTATATGGTCGGGGCGAAGTGGACAAGCCAAGCCTCCATTTTGAATGGAATTCAATTTTGGATTTTTAAAAAGATAGAAAGCAAGAATTTTTGGAGAAAAAGATTTTAGTGAAGAGAAGTGAAAAACTACCCGTTTGATTGAGATTTTAAACTACAATAATTGTGACATTGAAAGGAGGAAATACATTTGAAGAGATCAGATTTGTGAAGACATTGAGAAGAATATTCTGTTGGAGGAAATTTCAAGAAGCTAAGTATTTTTGTGTCTGGTTGGGACTAGGAATTTTAGCTTGTTTATTGTTTGTTTAACTTGTTTTAATTCGTTTTGTTTGTGACCCTGTGTGGGGCAACTAAATTTGTATTAGAATAGACCTTCGCTGTTATTCGTCTTCTCCCAAGATTGTGGGACTCGCGACCCTTTTATTTGTACCTTGCGTTACCATTCTGATCTTCCTTTGTGTCACCGTGACACAAAACACTGTTTGCTATTTTGCTTTTATTTTGCGTATACCTATTCTAAATTTCGAGAATTAGCCTCCTGCGAACCTCGAGATAATTTTGTTCTATTTTCCTTTTGTCGAAAAGAATCTGGGTTTTCGTCCCGGCCTTCTGCCAAGGTTTTCCAGACCATACACTTCACAATCAATAAAAGATTCGAATATCCCATTTTGAATAATAATTCAATTGTTTACTTCTTTCAAAATTGAAGACACTTTTCAGCTTCCATTTGGTAAGGCAAACTACCATACAAGTTTCCTGGCGCCCACTTTCATATATAGGTACACTACTGTACATATTTATACCTACCCACCTTTCATTTCATTACACAATTCGTATTTTATTAATCGAGCGCGATTAATAAACATATTGTTCTTATCGAACCCACTCCCAGCTGAGCTAACGGGAGACAGCACTGCATTTGCTGTCTGGCTAGGAGTATTTTTTTTTATTTTGATCGTTCTCTTATCTTTCCTATCAAACACACCGGCGTTTGACGTTTCACGTTTTATTAAAATTCTCATTTCTCAACTCTCAAGTCTCAAGTCGTGTTGCACATCGTCGTTGTGCCTTCGGTTGTTATTCTTTTTTTTTCTTAAATAAATATATACGCGTTTTGCTTGTGGATTCGGGTAATCCAATTTATTAATTTAAATAATATTATATTCAATCGCGGTCGGTGTGATTCGGTTTTGTGTTCGTGTTAAAATAAATTCATAGCAATTGGCGCCCAACGTGGGGCTTGTTAAGGGAATTCATTGAAATTCTGTGTTGTGTGTTGTCCTGTGTTAGAGAAAGTGTTTTGGAATTTTCATTTAAAAAGATTTTACTTGGTTTGTTTTTTTTCTCATTCAGGTGCAGCCACCACACTGCCTGGTGACAGCGTATCAACTCGGCAGAGACCTTTGGCCATTTTATAATTACCTTATGCCTTGTGAGTTAAGGCAATTAATCTGTGAGTTTTCTTTCTTATTCTCTTTTTCGTTTCTTTTTTTTGTATTTCAATTGTTTCGATATTTCTTTTTTTTTATGAACATTCATTGGAACAAAAAAAAGAATATCGAAAGTAGTTTGTTTACCTGTATTTACATTTTGAGCTGAGAGTATAAAAGCGTTGTCGGACTCTCACTCATAGTTTGGATTTATTTTTTTTTGACGTTTGGGTAAATTATTGTATTGCTTTTCAGTGCTGCCCCTTTAATTTTTTATAATATTTAGGTAAAACATTTTGACCAATTTTTTTTTCAGTGAAATATTTTTTTTGCTTTTATTTTTTTTGCGTAAATAATTTTCATTTAATTAGCGATTTTAATTTTTTTATTGTTTTTGGAAAAGTTTTTTTTTCTTTCTTAAAGTCAAGTTAGAGTTTTTTTTTTGGAACTATTTTAAAAATTTTTTTTTTCTCTCAGCTTTGAGTTTTTTTTCTTTTTTTTTTTTTCTAAAAATGGACATAAGTCAGATCAATAGACTGACTCAGGAGGAAATTTCTTTTGAGTTAGAGGGTAGGGGTTTGACTGTAGGGACGGTGGAGGAGATGCGCAGGACGCTTAGGGCCGCATTAAAACTTCAGCGCAGGGCTTCTTTCGTAGCTCCGGCCTACCCATTCACTTTTGATGTGGATCAGGTGGCCATAGATAATAAATTAGGAGAAATTTCGAAACTATTAGATTAGGGCTGAAAAATAAATTAATAATGGCTTTGGCCGACCTAGATGGGGATGAAGACGAAGATGAGGAAGAAGAAGGAGAGAAAGATGAAGAAGAGGTAGAAGTAGTAGATAGACAGGGACCGAAATCGAAAAAGATTACAGAGGCTGAAAAGGAACTAGAAAGTGAACCTCGGGGAAGTAAGTCGGTGATCACTTCTGCCAGTGCACCGATTGGTATAGGAGAGGCAGACAGTAGTAGAAGAGATAGTAGTAGACAGGTTAACACCACAATAGAAGAAGTGTTAGTGAATTCGGAAAAATTTCAAAATTTGGCGAAGTGGGATGTGAAGTTCACTGGGGAGCGCTGTGGTGCCTCAGTGACCTCATTTTTTGAAAGAGTTGAGGAGTTGAGACAGGCTAGAGGGCTTTCAGAAAACCATTTTTTTAAAGCAGCGGTCGAGCTTTTCGTAGAAAAAGCTTTAATTTGGTTTAGGGCGATAAGGATTTTGGTTGGTTCGTGGCAAGAACTTGTCAAGGAGTTGAAACTTGAATTCTTGCCACCGAACTATGATGATCAGCTTCTCGAGGAGATTAGGCGTCGCACACAAGGCAAAGATGAATCCATCGGAGTCTATGTTACGACAATGCAGAATTTGTTTGGTAGGTTAACCGATCAAATCTCGGAAAGTAGGAAGTTGTCAATTATTCAAAGGAACTTGACACCTTTCTACCAAACTCAGCTTGGTTTGACTATACCAAGTTGCGTCTCGGATTTGGTTGCTTTAGGTAGGAATTTAGAAGCGGTTAGGGCGAATGTGGAAGCGTATGTTCCACCACATAATGTTTGGAATAATAGGACTTTGCTAGAGCCGGATCTGGCATATGTAGGTGTTGATACTTCGGAAGTTTTGGTTGTTTCAGACAACAACCCAACTTCTCATCAGGCCCAAATTTCATCCCAACCCCGACCTTCGTCTAGTATTTGGTGTTTTAATTGCAATGGATTAGGCCATTATGCATACAGGTGTTCTGCTCCTAGGCGTTGTTTTGGGTGTGGCGCTGCAGGCGTCTCTAGAGAGAACTTTAGAAAGTGTTCGGGAAATAGGCAACGGACTCCTGCGCCAGCAGGGCGGGAAGTCCGAAGACGTTGACAGGGTTGCCTGCTGGTAACCAGTCGGCGGATTTAATTCATTTAGGGTTTACTCTCGAGGCAAACGGTAATGATAGACCATTTTTGAGTGTTAGTGTTTATGGTTCTAAATTTTTAGGTTTATTAGATTCCGGAGCTTCTAGAACCATAATAGGTAGGGATGCCTGGTTAATGATAGGAAATCTAGGGCTTTCTTTGAAAAAAGACTCTGTTCACTGCGTGTGTTTGGCAGATGGAACAAGAGTTGAAGTTTTAGGAGTGATCTCTCTTCCAATCATAGTTGAGGATAGGGCAGTGTTAGTTGACTGTTTGGTCATCCCTTCTCTGCCACATGCGGTGATTCTCGGTGCAGATTTTTGGGCACTGTCGGGTATCGTCCCGGATTTAAGATCACGTATGTGGACTTTTTCGGAGCAGGACAGTCCTGTTTTGATATGTTCGATAACAGAACGATCTGAGTTGAGTGTT
Source organism: Platycheirus albimanus (assembly GCA_916050605.2). Classification (NCBI taxonomy): domain Eukaryota; kingdom Metazoa; phylum Arthropoda; class Insecta; order Diptera; family Syrphidae; genus Platycheirus; species Platycheirus albimanus. Next base: position 325,847,098 of record OU696696.1, on the reverse strand, counting down.
AGGGAAATTAAAATATTAGAAGAGTTTATAGGAGACTCTTTTAGGAAAATGCCTGAAGGCTTAGGGTGTACCACTTTAGTTAAACACAAGATTAGGACGTCGGCGGAACCGATAAAACAACGGTATTATCCGGTTTCCCCGGCAATGCAGGAACATATTGATAGGGAATTAAATGAGATGTTAGAGGCAGGAGTGATTGAGAGATCGACAAGTGCTTGGTCGTCTCCAATACTTTTAGTTAAAAAGAAAGACGGCTCCTATAGATTCTGTGTGGATCATAGGAAGCTCAATAAGAATACCGATAGGGATGCTTTTCCACTTCCATACATCAATTCAATTTTAGATAGGCTTCGGGGTGCTAAGTTCTTTTCTTCATTAGATATCAAGTCAGCGTATTGGCACATACCTATGGAGGAAGAATCTAAGCCCTTTACTGCTTTTACGGTACTTGGGAGGGGTCTGTTTCAGTTTAGGAGAATGCCTTTCGGTCTGCATAACTCACCGGCGACTTGGCAGAGGTTTATCGACACAGTTTTGTGTGCCGACCTGGAGCCATTCGTCTTCGTCTATTTAGACGACATCATCATCATTTCAGAAACTTTCGAGAAACTTCTTGAAATTCTGAATGAGGTGATGAAAAGGTTGAGTGCGGCAGGATTAAAAGTGAGTAGGGAAAAATGCAACATTTGCATGCCCTCTCTAAAATTCTTAGGTTATATAGTGGATCGTAATGGTAACATGTAGATCCAAAAAAAGTGGAAAGCATGGTTAGGATTCCAGCACCGAAAAATATTAAAGAAGTAAGGAGTTTTATAGGGACAGTTTCGTGGTACCCGCGTTTTGTACCAAATTTTGCAGAATTGCTTAAGCCCTTGTCAGATTTGCTGAAAAAGAATAAAAAGTTCAATTGGAGTCAGGAATGTGAGGATAGTTTTAGGAAGGCAAAGGAGTGTTTGGTGACAGCACCTATACTCACTTGCCCAGATTTTAAACGACCATTTGTCGTTCAAACAGACGCGTCAGATTACGGTATCGGTGCGGTTCTTTCACAGAAATTTGATGAGGGAGAAAAGGTTGTCTATTACCTTAGGAGGTCGTTAAATAGAAACGAAAGAAATTATTCAATTGTTTACTTCTTTCAAAATTGAAGACACTTTTCAGCTTCCATTTGGTAAGGCAAACTACCATACAAGTTTCCTGGCGCCCACTTTCATATATAGGTACACTACTGTACATATTTATACCTACCCACCTTTCATTTCATTACACAATTCGTATTTTATTAATCGAGCGCGATTAATAAACATATTGTTCTTATCGAACCCACTCCCAGCTGAGCTAACGGGAGACAGCACTGCATTTGCTGTCTGGCTAGGAGTATTTTTTTTTATTTTGATCGTTCTCTTATCTTTCCTATCAAACACACCGGCGTTTGACGTTTCACGTTTTATTAAAATTCTCATTTCTCAACTCTCAAGTCTCAAGTCGTGTTGCACATCGTCGTTGTGCCTTCGGTTGTTATTCTTTTTTTTTCTTAAATAAATATATACGCGTTTTGCTTGTGGATTCGGGTAATCCAATTTATTAATTTAAATAATATTATATTCAATCGCGGTCGGTGTGATTCGGTTTTGTGTTCGTGTTAAAATAAATTCATAGCAATTGGCGCCCAACGTGGGGCTTGTTAAGGGAATTCATTGAAATTCTGTGTTGTGTGTTGTCCTGTGTTAGAGAAAGTGTTTTGGAATTTTCATTTAAAAAGATTTTACTTGGTTTGTTTTTTTTCTCATTCAGGTGCAGCCACCACACTGCCTGGTGACAGCGTATCAACTCGGCAGAGACCTTTGGCCATTTTATAATTACCTTATGCCTTGTGAGTTAAGGCAATTAATCTGTGAGTTTTCTTTCTTATTCTCTTTTTCGTTTCTTTTTTTTGTATTTCAATTGTTTCGATATTTCTTTTTTTTTATGAACATTCATTGGAACAAAAAAAAGAATATCGAAAGTAGTTTGTTTACCTGTATTTACATTTTGAGCTGAGAGTATAAAAGCGTTGTCGGACTCTCACTCATAGTTTGGATTTATTTTTTTTTGACGTTTGGGTAAATTATTGTATTGCTTTTCAGTGCTGCCCCTTTAATTTTTTATAATATTTAGGTAAAACATTTTGACCAATTTTTTTTTCAGTGAAATATTTTTTTTGCTTTTATTTTTTTTGCGTAAATAATTTTCATTTAATTAGCGATTTTAATTTTTTTATTATTTTTGGAAAAGTTTTTTTTTCTTTCTTAAAGTCAAGTTAGAGTTTTTTTTTTGGAACTATTTTAAAAATTTTTTTTTTCTCTCAGCTTTGAGTTTTTTTTCTTTTTTTTTTTTTTCTAAAAATGGACATAAGTCAGATCAATAGACTGACTCAGGAGGAAATTTCTTTTGAGTTAGAGGGTAGGGGTTTGACTGTAGGGACGGTGGAGGAGATGCGCAGGACGCTTAGGGCCGCATTAAAACTTCAGCGCAGGGCTTCTTTCGTAGCTCCGGCCTACCCATTCACTTTTGATGTGGATCAGGTGGCCATAGATAATAAATTAGGAGAAATTTCGAAACTATTAGATTAGGGCTGAAAAATAAATTAATAATGGCTTTGGCCGACCTAGATGGGGATGAAGACGAAGATGAGGAAGAAGAAGGAGAGAAAGATGAAGAAGAGGTAGAAGTAGTAGATAGACAGGGACCGAAATCGAAAAAGATTACAGAGGCTGAAAAGGAACTAGAAAGTGAACCTCGGGGAAGTAAGTCGGTGATCACTTCTGCCAGTGCACCGATTGGTATAGGAGAGGCAGACAGTAGTAGAAGAGATAGTAGTAGACAGGTTAACACCACAATAGAAGAAGTGTTAGTGAATGCGGAAAAATTTCAAAATTTGGCGAAGTGGGATGTGAAGTTCACTGGGGAGCGCTGTGGTGCCTCAGTGACCTCATTTTTTGAAAGAGTTGAGGAGTTGAGACAGGCTAGAGGGCTTTCAGAAAACCATTTTTTTAAAGCAGCGGTCGAGCTTTTCGTAGAAAAAGCTTTAATTTGGTTTAGGGCGATAAGGATTTTGGTTGGTTCGTGGCAAGAACTTGTCAAGGAGTTGAAACTTGAATTCTTGCCACCGAACTATGATGATCAGCTTCTCGAGGAGATTAGGCGTCGCACACAAGGCAAAGATGAATCCATCGGAGTGTATGTTACGACAATGCAGAATTTGTTTGGTAGGTTAACCGATCAAATCTCGGAAAGTAGGAAGTTGTCAATTATTCAAAGGAACTTGACACCTTTCTACCAAACTCAGCTTGGTTTGACTATACCAAGTTGCGTCTCGGATTTGGTTGCTTTAGGTAGGAATTTAGAAGCGGTTAGGGCGAATGTGGAAGCGTATGTTCCACCACATAATGTTTGGAATAATAGGACTTTGCTAGAGCCGGATCTGGCATATGTAGGTGTTGATACTTCGGAAGTTTTGGTTGTTTCAGACAACAACCCAACTTCTCATCAGGCCCAAATTTCATCCCAACCCCGACCTTCGTCTAGTATTAGGTGTTTTAATTGCAATGGATTAGGCCATTATGCATACAGGTGTTCTGCTCCTAGGCGTTGTTTTGGGTGTGGCGCTGCAGGCGTCTCTAGAGAGAACTTTAGAAAGTGTTCGGGAAATAGGCAACGGACTCCTGCGCCAGCAGGGCGGGAAGTCCGAAGACGTTGACAGGGTTGCCTGCTGGTAACCAGTCGGCGGATTTAATTCATTTAGGGTTTACTCTCGAGGCAAACGGTAATGATAGACCATTTTTGAGTGTTAGTGTTTATGGTTCTAAATTTTTAGGTTTATTAGATTCCGGAGCTTCTAGAACCATAATAGGTAGGGATGCCTGGTTAATGATAGGAAATCTAGGGCTTTCTTTGAAAAAAGACTCTGTTCACTGCGTGTGTTTGGCAGATGGAACAAGAGTTGAAGTTTTAGGAGTGATCTCTCTTCCAATCATAGTTGAGGATAGGGCAGTGTTAGTTGACTGTTTGGTCATCCCTTCTCTGCCACATGCGGTGATTCTCGGTGCAGATTTTTGGGCACTGTCGGGTATCGTCCCGGATTTAAGATCACGTATGTGGACTTTTTCGGAGCAGGACAGTCCTGTTTTGATATGTTCGATTACAGAACGATCTGAGTTGAGTGTTAGGGAAATTAAAATATTAGAAGAGTTTATAGGAGACTCTTTTAGGAAAATGCCTGAAGGCTTAGGGTGTACCACTTTAGTTAAACACAAGATTAGGACGTCGGCGGAACCGATAAAACAACGGTATTATCCGGTTTCCCCGGCAATGCAGGAACATATTGATAGGGAGATGTTAGAGGCAGGTGTGGTGTATCTATATGGTCCTAGTTGTTTGGTATAAGAGCGTACCACGCTAGTATATTGGGAGCGTACTACGCTTTAATGGTAAGGCGATGTCTCGCCGTAATGTTCCTTGAAACAAAAATAAATAATCTAAGCAGTGCTGCTATTTCGAGTATTAATTTAAGTCTGTTTTTATTTTCAGTTTAATGTTCCTTAAATACATAATTCATAACTGTTATACTTATTTTCTATCTTACTTCTACATTTTCATAATTACTAACAATGTTATTCTTAGCTCCTATTGGTTGTAACATAAAATAGGATCTTATTTCTATTGAGTGACATTCAGTGCAATCGAGTGTATTGCTATTCAAAATTATTAATGTTGTGTGATGACACACTCGATTGTACTTAACATGTTTTGTCACTCGTTTTGTGTTTGGTTTGAGAGCAGTGGCGGTGCATATGTGGGTACACACTACACCCTCACCCTTAAGAAAAATTTTAGGGAATAAAGTTGGTTAACATAGGTAGTATAATATCATATATATTTTTTTTTTTTTTTTTTTTACAAAGTTTATATAATATGAGTTTATGAGCTAAAATTTTGATATTTATTAATAAATTATAATGAAGAAAATTTTTTTTTGTTTTAACGTTTTGTATTGTTTTTTATTGGTTTCTTAGTTTATAGGGCTTAAGAAGATTGTTATGTATTTCTTTATTTATTCCATTTTTATCAATTACTGAATTTACTCCTTTTCTTTCTATTATTTTGAATGGACCAATATAAGGTGCTTGACTTTTCTTTCTATTTTCTACTTTTAGCAATACTAAATCACCTACTCCTAGATCTAACCTATTATTGTATTTCTTATTTTCTGTTGCTGTTCTTTTTTCTTTTATTGTTATTGTCATTTCTCTGGCCTTACTTAGTGCATGATGTAACCTGGTTTTCAACTCATTGGCATAATTATCGTAGTCATAAATTTTTGTTTTATTATTTAGCGTATCTGTCGGTAAGCAGGGTACTTTGCCATAAATGAGTTCGTAAGGTGAATACCCAGTGTCTATATGTGGTGTTGTATTGTATGCAAACGTAAAATATGGAACCCATTCGTCCCATTCATTATCATTGACATTTGATAATAAGAATTCATTGAGTGTCCGATGGTTTCTTTCAAGGGCACCTATAGTTTGATGGTGGTATGGAGAAGAGAATGTTTGTTTTATCTTTAAAAGTGAACATACGTTGTTCATAAGTTCGTTATTGAATTCTGTACCTTTATCTGATTTTAGAATCTTAAAGTGTCTAAGAATAAATTCTTCTACTAAAGTCTTTGCTGTTGTTGTTGCGTCTTTTGATGTCATCGGATATGCGACGACAAATTTGGTAAGTTCGCATTGCATGGTTAAAATATATCTTTTATTATTTGATATTCGTAAAGGTCCGACTGTGTCAATTGACACCACTTCAAAACTGTTGCCTGGAGTGTCTGTAATCGTTTGTGGTTCTATTGTGTGTTTTGTTTGTTTATTTCTTGCACATGAATCACAATTTGTTATGAATTGCTTTACCATTTGACTCATTTTTCGCCATACGTATCTTTGTTTTAATTTTATTAGTGTTTTCCGTATACCTAGATGTCCTCCGTGTGCAGAGTTATGGAATTCGTCAATTAGTTTGTATTTAGTTAAATCATCAAATATTTGTTTTGGGGCATTATAAATTATTATTTTTAGCTTAGGATTCTGGCCATTTATTTTTATCTTTGCATATGTTTCTTTGAATTTATCTTTTTCAAAATGCTTAAATATTTCATCATTGCTCATAAGGGCTAGCTCGTTTATATTTTCTTTATTCATTCTGGATACTAATTTCTTCAGAGTCGACTCTAGTGTCGCTGAATTATCATTAGGTCCCGTATACGTATACATATTATTATCTTTGTTTATTTCTGATGCAAGCTTCCTCGGGGTCGAATCTGGATTCGCCGATTTATCACTGCATCGCACGTGCACAAAATTTTCATCAATATTTATTTTTGAATTCCTAGCATTTTTATCAATATTAAATTTTAATTTCTTTATATTTTTGACGTCATTAATGGATATGCATTCCCAGATTTGAAGTTGTACAGGCTTCTCTTGAGAATTGCATTTCTCCTTGTTGTTGTCCACATTCATTTTGTTGGACATCCCCCTTGTGATAACTAAAGACTAATGTTCTTTTGACGGTTTTCCTCGATTTCGGTCGGTATCATTTGTTTTAATAAGGCTGAGTCGATTTTTATTCTAGATAGAGCATCTGCGTTTGATGGTCCCTAAGGAATGTATTTCCTCATTGGTTTTATCTGTGAGTTTGCATTTTTCTTCTGGGTAATATTCTTCATTCACTAGCTTACTTGTTATTTTGCAGATCGATTTGTCTGCACTCGTTTCTATTAAAAATGTCATATTTTTATTTTTGTGTTTTGCAACAGTAAAATTTGTGTTGCTATCCGATATTCTATATACTTTTAATTTTGGCTATCTGGAATGTTCGGGTATTCCAAGCCATGTTCGTTTCCCTCTTGTCGTTCATTATGTAATAATCGTATTTGCTTTCTCGTATTTCTGAATTGGCCTTGATGATGGCTTTGTTTATTGTTTCTTGGAGCATTTTGTGTTTGGTTATTGTTCCAGTTATTATGTCGGTTGAAGTGATTGTTGCGGGTATAATTTCGATTTTGGATGTTGTTGTTGTATCGATTTTGATTCATGTTTCTTTCAAATCTGTTACGGTCATTGCCTTGTTGATTAAAGTTTTGTATGTTTGGTTTGTTTGTGTTTTGTGTGCTGTGTCTATAGTGCGTTAGAATTTGTTTTTTCTAATTTTATTGCCAGGTTTGCTGCTTCTGTCAATGATTTAGGTTGAGATGCAAAAACAGTTTGTTTTATGTTGTCGTTAAGACCATTTTTGAAGATATTTAAACTGTAAATGTCGTTCATTTTTCTTATCACCTTCTTTTCTTCATTTGTAACATTGTTACCTAATACTTTTATCTGTAGATTATTTAAATCAGCTATAGTATTGAGTAATTTATCCCTAAATGACGTTACTGAAAGATTTCTTTGACTAAAATTCGATAAGGTATTTTGAATTTGAGGAATGGTTGTTTTTACATTAATTGCTAGTTTTACGTGAAAAACGAATTCTATTAATTGCTGTGTGCAAGTGGTTTTTAATCCCTTGTTGATTATCTCAACTATTTTAAGAAAGCTATCTAACTCCTTGAAATTTCTTGAAAACATTGGGATTGCTTTCATAGCTATTCCTAAATCAAAATCTGCCATTTTTTTTTTGTTTATTTCTTTTTCTCTTTTAAAAACTAAATTGTGTTCTTGCAGTTGATCCTCTAGTATCTTCTTAGTAGTATTATATATAGCTTCAAATTCTAATTAAAGTGCTTTGTTATTTTCATTTTCTTCACTATTTTCTAAATTATTAATTTTTCTTTAAGATTTCCTATTTCGCTAATTTTTGTTTAAACTGTTTCAAATTTATAAGGTCTACCTAAACTGTTCTTAATATTTGAGAGAATAGTTTCTAAGATGTTTTTTAATTCTTGCATTTGGGTAGATAAGTGAAAAGTATAAAAAATATTTTTTGATTGTTGTTGGTATTAAATAATTTTTTTTTTTTTTTTTTTTTTTTTTTATACATTAGTTATTTGATTTTTGTGTTTATGCACATAATTCTTAAAATATTTGTTTGTTTTATATGCAGCGTAAAGGAAGGTCATGATAACTGCGGCTGTTACCACTGATTCAGGAATTATTGGCATGTTTATTTCCTCCTGGACGTTGTTGTTATTGACTATTGTTTCCGGTCTGCTTTGGCTTTTTCCCATAGTGCTGTTTCTTCGATTTGTGGTTTGGGTTTTTTTTTTTTTTTTTTTTTTTTTTTCGCTTCTATAGAGATGGGCTTTGGTCCGGCGTTGATTGGAGTCGGGATGTATTTTTTGTTGGCGGGGTTGAACCTTCGGGAATGTATTCTTCGATTTTCTTGTTCTTCAGCTCTGCCAGATACTTTTCCCACTTCTCTACAATGCTATCGAGTTCTAGCTGTGACATTTGGTATTTTGCAGGATCGCCATGTGGTGTATCTATATGGTCCTAGTTGTTTGGTATAAGAGCGTACCACGCTAGTATATTGGGAGCGTACTACGCTTTAATGGTAAGGCGATGTCTCGCCGTAATGTTCCTTGAAACAAAAATAAATAATCTAAGCAGTGCTGCTATTTCGAGTATTAATTTAAGTCTGTTTTTATTTTCAGTTTAATGTTCCTTAAATACATAATTCATAACTGTTATACTTATTTTCTATCTTACTTCTACATTTTCATAATTACTAACAATGTTATTCTTAGCTCCTATTGGTTGTAACATAAAATAGGATCTTATTTCTATTGAGTGACATTCAGTGCAATCGAGTGTATTGCTATTCAAAATTATTAATGTTGTGTGATGACACACTCGATTGTACTTAACATGTTTTGTCACTCGTTTTGTGTTTGGTTTGAGAGCAGTGGCGGTGCATATGTGGGTACACACTACACAGGAGTGATTGAGAGATCGACAAGTGCTTGGTCGTCTCCAATACTTTTAGTTAAAAAGAAAGACGGCTCCTATAGATTCTGTGTGGATCATAGGAAGCTCAATAAGAATACCGATAGGGATGCTTTTCCACTTCCATACATCAATTCAATTTTAGATAGGCTTCGGGGTGCTAAGTTCTTTTCTTCGTTAGATATCAAGTCAGCGTATTGGCACATACCTATGGAGGAAGAATCTAAGCCCTTTACTGCTTTTACGGTACTTGGGAGGGGTCTGTTTCAGTTTAGGAGAATGCCTTTCGGTCTGCATAACTCACCGGCGACTTGGCAGAGGTTTATCGACACAGTTTTGTGTGCCGACCTGGAGCCATTCGTCTTCGTCTATTTAGACGACATCATCATCATTTCAGAAACTTTCGAGAAACTTCTTGAAATTCTGAATGAGGTGATGAAAAGGTTGAGTGCGGCAGGATTAAAAGTGAGTAGGGAAAAATGCAACATTTGCATGCCCTCTCTAAAATTCTTAGGTTATATAGTGGATCGTAATGGTTACATGTAGATCCAAAAAAAGTGGAAAGCATGGTTAGGATTCCAGCACCGAAAAATATTAAAGAAGTAAGGAGTTTTATAGGGACAGTTTCGTGGTACCCGCGTTTTGTACCAAATTTTGCAGAATTGCTTAAGCCCTTGTCAGATTTGCTGAAAAAGAATAAAAAGTTCAATTGGAGTCAGGAATGTGAGGATAGTTTTAGGAAGGCAAAGGAGTGTTTGGTGACAGCACCTATACTCACTTGCCCAGATTTTAAACGACCATTTGTCGTTCAAACAGACGCGTCAGATTACGGTATCGGTGCGGTTCTTTCACAGAAATTTGATGAGGGAGAAAAGGTTGTCTATTACCTTAGGAGGTCGTTAAATAGAAACGAAAGAAATTATAATACCATTGAAAAAGAATGCTTGGCTGTACTTTGGGCTATTGAGAAGTTGCGCCCGTATATCGAAGGTGTTCGGTTTACGGTTGTGACGGATCATTATTCCTTGGTATGGTTAAGCAATCTTAAAGATCCACAAGGTAGGTTGGCTCGTTGGGCCATTAGGTTACAGCAGTTCGACTTTGAAATCATTAATCGCAAGGGCAAAGAGCATGTGGTTCCGGATATGCTCTCTCGAGGAGTGCCACAGTTGGGTGGTATCTTAGATGAGGACTTAGACCCTTGGGTGGCTAAAATTATTTCAACAGTCAATGCCAATCCGCTCAGTGGAAACCTAAGAGCTTGGAGAGTTGAACAAGGGAAGTTGTTCAAACTGGTGAAGCCAAATCATGTCGTAGTACATGAGACGAATCAGGAGTGGAAGAGATTGATAGGTAAAAACGAAAGATTAGGTATTTTGCAGGAAAACCATGATAGTCCATTAGCAGGACACATGGGGGTTAGGAAAACTTTCGACAGAGTAATGGCAAAATTTTACTGGCCAAAAATGAGGGCCGATATATGGCCGATATGTTAGGAATTGTAAAGTTTGCCAACAGGTAAAGCCGGTGAAGGATAAGCCAGCTGGTTTGATGACGGAGAGGATAGGAATCAAATCACCATGGGAGATGATTTGTATAGATCTGGTAGGTCCGCTTCCTATGTCGAGTAGGGGTTTTACGTACATTTTGAAGGTAGTGGATTATTTTTCTAAGTTTCCACTACTCTTTTCGTTGAGGTCGGCTACGGCCAAGTCTATTTGTAGGGAACTAGAAGACAACGTCTTCCTTCTTTTTGGCATTCCGAAGGCGGTCGTCTGTGACAACGGTCCTCAGTTCCGTTCCAAGGAACTGAAAACGCTTTGCCAGGCGTACGCGTCAGAAATAAAATTCACAGCCCATTATCATCCGCAGGTGAATCCTGCGGAAAAGATAAATCAGATCATTAAGACGACGTTGAGGGCTTACGTCGCTGAAAACCACAGAGTGTGGGATTCACAGCTGCAGATTCGCACGTCACTGCATGAGGTTTTAGGAGTCTCTCCTTACTATGCGAATTTTGGGAGGGATATGGTGACTTCTGGTCGTGAAGTACCATTAGTAGAAGATAGCTCCGAAACGGTTCAAGATCAGGTCGAGATCGAGAATCGTTTCAAAGAGCTTAGAGTTGACATTTAAAAAAAATTACAAGCAGCTTCTAAGAGATCTGCACAAGCCTACAATCTTCGACGGCGTGATGTTCAATATCACCCCGGCGAACTTGTATGGCGTAGAAATTTCTCGTTGTCGGATGCAGCGAATTATTACGCCGCGAAATTAGCACCGAAGTTTGTCGGTCCGTTTAAAATTAAAAAGCGTTTGTCACCTTGGACTTACGTGCTTGAAGATATTAACTGTAAAGACCGCGGAACTTGGAATGTCAAGGATTTAAAACCGTATACCGACGCATCCGATTTGTAAAGTAACGTAGTTTGATTTTTTTTTGGTAAAAAGTAGTAAAGTAACGTAGCTTGATTTTTTTTACTCTTGAATTTTAATTTCATATTACTTTGATTATTAGATTTTTGATTTTTGTTATTTATAATTAACATTTACTTTGTTTTTATTTTTTTGATGGAAAATAATACCTTTTTTTCCCGGGCTTATCTTTGGAAATGTATTACAATTCTAACGAACTGTAAGTACAGTTCCTAGGAGGTGAAGGTGGGATTTGTTGCGGTAAATTTTACCACAACAAGTTTTGCCAACCCATTTCCTCTAATAACTTTTGTTTCCTAATCCCTTCCTGTTGCGGTTCCAAAATGCTTTAAAGAGTGCAGTAGAAACCTGGACCATCAGCCAGAGGACTGCTCTTAAGGTATTTTGGAAGAGTAACCAATCTAGGTTCCATCAAAGGTGTTGGACAGGATGTCCACCTTATTTTACGAAAGGCGGAAGAGGCGGATAAGTCATTGAGTTGTCGACAGAAGGTCGAAAGAGCAGAAAGACATGAAGATGACTCATGTCCAACAATGTGTGAACTATAATCACACCAACATAAATTTAGTATGGCCGAGTGCCCACCATAAAGTGTCGGACATCAAAGAAAGATCACAATGATGTGTTTTTCCCTTTTTAATATTTTCTGCGCGAAGGTCTACAAAATTAAGATTTTTCTTATTTATAAATTCCACCATTTTAGTTGGAAAATGGTTAAGCTTCTTTCCAACAAGAATATTCTTCTCAAAATAATTAATTTGGGCCGGTTTGGGCTGGGGACTTTGCGCGTTGTGTCGTAGTTTTTTACTTGCCTTTTGAAATAAAATATAATTGACATTATACGGCTGAACACGTCTACTGAGCCTACGAGGATCGCATCCTCAACGCATAGGATCGCGTGCAATGGTTGTATCACCGCTCTCAGTCGCACGTCTCTGCTCATATAGGCGAGATGCTGCTGTATGACTGAGACAAGAACACCACCACGCAAAAGATCCGAAGAGGATGGCTATATGGTCGGGGCGAAGTGGACAAGCCAAGCCTCCATTTTGAATGGAATTCAATTTTGGATTTTTAAAAAGATAGAAAGCAAGAATTTTTGGAGAAAAAGATTTTAGTGAAGAGAAGTGAAAAACTACCCGTTTGATTGAGATTTTAAACTACAATAATTGTGACATTGAAAGGAGGAAATACATTTGAAGAGATCAGATTTGTGAAGACATTGAGAAGAATATTCTGTTGGAGGAAATTTCAAGAAGCTAAGTATTTTTGTGTCTGGTTGGGACTAGGAATTTTAGCTTGTTTATTGTTTGTTTAACTTGTTTTAATTCGTTTTGTTTGTGACCCTGTGTGGGGCAACTAAATTTGTATTAGAATAGACCTTCGCTGTTATTCGTCTTCTCCCAAGATTGTGGGACTCGCGACCCTTTTATTTGTACCTTGCGTTACCATTCTGATCTTCCTTTGTGTCACCGTGACACAAAACACTGTTTGCTATTTTGCTTTTATTTTGCGTATACCTATTCTAAATTTCGAGAATTAGCCTCCTGCGAACCTCGAGATAATTTTGTTCTATTTTCCTTTTGTCGAAAAGAATCTGGGTTTTCGTCCCGGCCTTCTGCCAAGGTTTTCCAGACCATACACTTCACAATCAATAAAAGATTCGAATATCCCATTTTGAATAATAATTCAATTGTTTACTTCTTTCAAAATTGAAGACACTTTTCAGCTTCCATTTGGTAAGGCAAACTACCATACAAGTTTCCTGGCGCCCACTTTCATATATAGGTACACTACTGTACATATTTATACCTACCCACCTTTCATTTCATTACACAATTCGTATTTTATTAATCGAGCGCGATTAATAAACATATTGTTCTTATCGAACCCACTCCCAGCTGAGCTAACGGGAGACAGCACTGCATTTGCTGTCTGGCTAGGAGTATTTTTTTTTATTTTGATCGTTCTCTTATCTTTCCTATCAAACACACCGGGGTTTGACGTTTCACGTTTTATTAAAATTCTCATTTCTCAACTCTCAAGTCTCAAGTCGTGTTGCACATCGTCGTTGTGCCTTCGGTTGTTATTCTTTTTTTTTTCTTAAATAAATATATACGCGTTTTGCTTGTGGATTCGGGTAATCCAATTAATTAATTTAAATAATATTATATTCAATCGCGGTCGGTGTGATTCGGTTTTGTGTTCGTGTTAAAATAAACTCCTAGCAATTGGTGCCCAACGTGGGGCTTGTTAAGGGAATTCATTGAAATTCTGTGTTGTGTGTTGTCCTGTGTTAGAGAAAGTGTTTTGGAATTTTCATTTAAAAAATTTTACTTCGTTTGTTTTTTTTCTCATTCAGGTGCAGTGTGGTGGTTCCTGGTGACAGCGTATCAACTCGGCAGAGACCTTTGGCCATTTTATAATTACCTTATGCCTTGTGAGTTAAGGCAATTAATCTGTGAGTTTTCTTTCTTATTCTCTTTTTCGTTTCTTTTTTTTTTGTAGTTCAATTGTTTCGATATTTCTTTTTTTGTATGAACATTCATTGGAACAAAAAAAAAAGAATATCGAAAGTAGTTTGTTTACCTGTATTTACATTTTGAGTTGAGAGTATAATAGAGTTGTCGTACTCTCACTCATAGTTTGGATTTTTTTTTTTTTGACGTTTGGGGAAATTATTGTATTGCTTTTCAGTGCTGCCCCTTTAATTTTTTATAATATTTAGGTAAAACATTTTGACCAATTTTTTTTTTAGTGAAATATTTTTTTTTTTGCTATTATTTTTTTGCGTTAATTTTCAATTTTCATTTAATTAGCGATTTTAATTTTTTTATTATTTTTGGAAAAGTTTTTTTTTCTTTCTTAAAGTCAAGTTAGAGTTTTTTTTTTTGGAACTATTTTTAAACATTTTTTTTTTCTCTCAGCTTTGAGTTTTTTTGTTTGTTTTTGTTTCTAAAAATGGACGTAAGTCAGATCAATAGACTGACTCAGGAGGAAATTTCTTATGAGTTAGAGAGTAGGGGTTTGACTGTAGGGACGGTGGAGGAGATGCGCAAGACGCTTAGGGCCGCATTAAAACTTCAGAGCAGGGCTTCTTTCGTAGCTCCTACCCATTCATTTTTGATGTGGATCAGGTGGCCGTAGAGAATAAATTAGGAGAAATTTCGAAACTATTAGAAAATCCTCCGAAGTCGGAAACTTCGAAGGAGTATCTAAAAAGTTTAACGAAGATTGAGTGGGGGTTGCGTAGGATGGATAGGTCGGTCCCTGAAAATGAGTCGCAGGAGGAATGTAGATTAGTGCTGAAAAATAAATTAATAATGGCTTTGGCCGACCTAGATGGGGATGAAGACGAAGATGAGGAAGAAGAAGAGAAAGATGAAGAAGAGGTAGAAGTAGTAGATAGACAGGGACCGAAATCGAAAAAGATTACGTGGGCTGAAAAGGAACTAGAAAGTGAACCTCGGTTAAGTAAGTCGGTGATCACTTCTGCCAGTGCACCGATTGGTATAGGAGAGGCAGACAGTAGTAGAAGAGATAGTAGTAGACAGGTTAACACCACAATAGAAGAAGTGTTAGTGAATTCGGAAAAATTTCAAAATTTGGCGAAGTGGGATGTGAAGTTCACTGGGGAGCGCTGTGGTGCCTCAGCGAACTCATTTTTTGAAAGAGTTGAGGAGTTGAGACAGGCTAGAGGGGTTTCAGAAAAACAACTTTTTAAGGCAGCGGTCGAGCTTTTCGTAGGAAAAGCTTTAATTTGGTTTAGGGCGATAAGGATTTTGGTTGGTTCGTGGCAAGACATTTTTCAGCTTCCATTTGGTAAGGCAAACTACCATAAAAGTTTCCTGGCGCCCATTTTCATATATAGGTACACTTACTTACTTACTTAAGGTGGCGCAGGCAGTCCATTGTGGACCTCGGCCTCAACCAACAATCCTCGCCAGCTAGGCCGTTCCCTAGCCAGTGGCCTCCAGTTGCGCACACCAAGTTGGTTGAGGTCGTTTACCACTTGATCGCGCCACCTTAGATGGGGTCTTCCAGAACTGCGTCGGCCCTCCGGGTTGGAATTGAAGACTCTTCGGGCAGGAGCGTTTTCGTCCATACGCTCCACATGGCCCAGCCATCTAAGCTGCTGAATTTTCAGCTTCTTAACCAAGTCAATGTCGCTGTATAGCCCGTACAGTTCGTAATTGAATCTTCTCCTCCATACTCCATTGATACATACAGGCCCGAATATCACCCGAAGAATCTTTCTCTCAAGGAACCCCAGCCTGTATTCATCCGATTGTGTAAGTGTCCACGCTTCTGCCCCATACAGCAGGACTGGGATGATAAGGGTCTTGTATAGTGTCTCCTTGGTCCTTTGAGAGAGGGTTTTACTACTAAGATGCCTTCTTAGCCCGAAGAAACAGCGATTGGCAAGAGTGATTCTTCGACTGATCTCTTCACTGATGTTGTTCTGAGAGGTTATAGTGGAACCCAAATAGACAAAGTCCTTGACAACCTCAAAGTTATATCTGTCCATTGTGACGTTTTGTCCGAGCCTACGGTGATGATCTACTTCACCCGAGGACAGCATATACTTTGTTTTATCTTCATTTACAGCCAGACCCATTCGAGCCGCTTCCACTTCAATACTTGCGAATGCTCCACTGACAGCGCGCTTCGTTCTTCCAACAATGTCAATGTCATCAGCATAGCCAAGTAATTGAATGGATCTAAAAAAATCGTACCGCTGGTGTTGACATGCGAGTTGCGTACGATTGCCTCAAGAATGATGTTGGAGAGGTTACATGACAGCGCGTCACCCTGTCGTAAGCCTTTCTCGACATTAAATGAGTCGGTATTGTTCTTACCAACCTTGACGGAGCAGCGCGAGTTCTCCATAGTCATCCTGCACAATCGAACGAGTTTGGCAGGGATGCCAAGAAGTGACATGGCTCTGTATAGCTCGTTCCTGTTTACGCTGTCATAGGTGACTTTAAAATCGATAAAGAGGTGGTGAGTATCGATCTGGAATTCTTGGGTCTTTTCCAAAATCTGCCAAAGTGTGAAAATTTGGTCAACGGTTGACTTACCGGGCCTGAAACCACACTGATAGGGGCCAACCAGTTCACGTGCGAAAGGGTTCAGACGTTCACACAGAATGGCCGACAAGATTTTATAGGCGACATTTAGGAGACTTATACCTCTGTAGTTGGCGCAGCTTAGAGTATCTCCTTTCTTGTGGATAGGGCACACAATGCTGAGGTTCCATTCGTCAGGCATACTTTCATCCGACCAGATTGTACAGATGAGTTGGTGTATGCTCCTCACCAAGTCATCTCCCGCTGCCTTGAACAGTTCAGCCGTAAGGCCATCAGCTCCAGCAGCCTTGTTGGACTTTAGTTTAGATATTGCTATCCGAACTTCTTCTTGGTCGGGAAGACGGAAATTTTGTTCTTCATCATCCAAATCGAATGGATCATTCTGCCTGACAGCGATTAGTTGGTTGTCTTCGCCGTTTAACAGTCTGCAGAAGTGTTCTTTCCAAATTCTCAGCACCGACTGTGTATCTATAACGACATTCCCATCCTCGTCTCTACATGCTTCCACTCGGGCTTTGTAACCCTTGGACGAATGCTTTACCCTCTGGTAGAACTTTCGAACATTGCTTCTGCCGTAGCACCCCTCAATAGATTCAACCATTCGTTTTTCCAGTTCTCTTTTTTTTCTTCTGAAAAGCCGATGTTCCTCTTTCCTCTTTTGCTGGTAAACCGCACGGAAAGCGCTCTTGGCAGCTCTAGTTCTGGCATTCAGAACTTCATGATAGGCTTCGTCTTTGGCCAAGTGTGCGAGCCTGCACTCATCATCAAACCAGGTGTTTCGTTGTGGTCGCCTAATGAAACCCAAAACATCCGTGGCAGCGGTTTTGATGGCCATTTTGCAATGTTGCCACTGGGCCTCTGGGTTTGGCGCAGGCGCCGGGCTTGCCAAGATATAAGAGGAGACATGATTGGCAAAGGTTGTGGCGGTCTCTTGCGATTGTAACTTCGCAACATCAAACTTTCTCACAGTGGATGTTCGATTCTGCGGTCTGGTGGAGATCCGCATTCGCACTTTAGCTACAACAAGGTAGTGGTCCGAGTCTATGTTAGCCCCTCGGAAAATGCGGACATCCATGACACTTCACGCATGTCTGCTATCAATCGCAATGTGATCAATTTGGTTGACGGTATTTTGATCAGGAGACCGCCAGGTCCCCTTGTGTATATTGAGGTGTGGGAAGTATGTGCTAGCTAAGATGACACTTTGCCCGCAGCAAAGTCGATTAGCCTGTGTCCGTTACCGGAAGAATTGTCGTGCAGGCTATGCTTTCCGACTGTCGAGCCAAAGTTACCCTCCTTTCCGATTTTGGCGTTGAAGTCACCAAGAATAAACTTAGTGTCGTACTTCGGGCATTCATCATACGTCTTCTCGAGAAGATAGTAGAATTCTTCTTTGGTCGTGTCATCTTTTTCCTCCGTGGGGGCGTGGACGCAGATCAGCGAGATGTTGCTGAATTTGGATTTAACGCGGATTGTGACAATGCGTCCGCTTATGCCATGAAACCCCAAGACTTCTTGCCTAAGCCTTCCTCTTATCACAAATCCGCATCCAAATAGCCGCTGTTTTCTTGTCCTGTAGCACTTGCCGTAGTAGATGTCACAGTTTTTCATCCTCCTTGTGCTGTGATGTCGGCTTTGACACCATCTAGGGCTTCCACTAATTGTTCGGCTGCACGTGTCTGTTCTGCACGTGCAGAACCGAAATTCGTTGTCCTTGTTTCGTTTGCTAGGGTTGTCATCAGTAGGGTCATCCATATCCGAGGCAGTTGGTTGTTTCGGAACTATTGGCTTTTTTACGTGGTAGGGAAGTTACCCCGACGCACATCCCCCAACCTGGGGGACCAGGCCCTATGCTGCTCTCCTTGGACAAAAGGAGCTGGAGAAATCCAGAGTCAGTAACCCACTACGGGGATGTGAGAGCTACCGTTGGTCCTTTATGGGTTCATCCGCCACCTTCTCTATTTCACTACCCTGACTAATAGTAGTGAAAGGGACCCAAAGACCTGAGCTCCGAATATGTCGAAGTAGCTCAATGGGGTGCCTACCATATTGTCTGTAAGCGTCGCCGTTGGTTCACTTAATTGGAAGCTCATCCGCCGCTCGCTTGCTTTCTTAGGGGTTCGTACAGAATAAACTGCTACCCCACAAGAGAAACAGAGTAGTTTTATGGCAGGGCCATTATAGTGTTGCTATTTTTCTGTGATCAACACTCGCGCTTATAAGTTCAGCAAGTCAAGTCCGGGTGGACAAGACCAGTACCCGATGGCTACCACTTGGAGGTAAAATAAGCACAATTGATGCGTATCAGACAGTTGTAACGCTGGGCATCGCCATGTTGATACCAATCAGGGTCTACCCTATTCATACAGCACCCAGCCATCCTATATAGGTACACTACTGTACATATATATACCTACCCACCTTTCATTTCATTACACAATTCGTATTTTATTAATCGAGCGCGATTAATAAACATATTGTTCTTATCGAACCCACTCCCAGCTGAGCTAACGGCAGTAGATCTACTGCACTTTTTATGAAAAATAAATCTACTGCCTTTTAAAAAAATCTACTGCACTTTTGTTCTTAGGGAAAAAAAATATTTTATACGTAAATTTAATCCACACAATTTTTTTTAATTTTCAAGGCTCAAACCATTAAAAAATTTTGGCAAGTTTTGTAGGTATCAATACTTAAGAAAACAACACAACAAATCTTGCAAGGCACAGTTTGTCAAAAATGCACATTGTGAAAATGCAAAAAACAGGAAGCTCGATTCCTATTACAGAAACAAATGAATTTTTTAGCAATAGCAACTACTCTTTGTGGCACGAGTACGATAACTGAGGCGCCAAGATTTAATAACGGTTTTATGTAGGGGCGTCAAATGCAAGTATTTTTTACTATGGGAGGGGGGCCTACCTCACCCCGTTTAGGAGGTAGGGGCGATTTTCGAAAAAAATGTCTTGAATGGAAAATAAATATTAAGAAACAACGGCAATACTTAAAATACATAACTATAACGGTTTTAAAAGCCAGAAGTCTGTTCTTTAATCCTACATTTAAATTAAATTACTCGTTACAATAGTTTTCAAAATATTCGCATTCAAACTAGAAATTTTGATAAAAAAAACTTAAAAAAATATCTTTAAACCAATTTTGTTCAAAATTTTGAAATGGAAAATAAATTTTTTTTTCTGTGATCGATGCTTCAATAAATATTTAATCGAACGCAAAAAACCAAAAGCTTTTATGTCTTCTAGTTCTTGTGAAAATTTAAAATTACTTGAACTACTTTTTTATGAGGTTTTTATTTTTGGTATTTACGGTGATCT
This sequence comes from Platycheirus albimanus, assembly GCA_916050605.2. NCBI lineage: Eukaryota > Metazoa > Arthropoda > Insecta > Diptera > Syrphidae > Platycheirus > Platycheirus albimanus. Next base: position 325,827,259 of record OU696696.1, on the reverse strand, counting down.
AACTAAGGATTAATCAACAGTACCTGAGTGGCACGCTTCGCGGGATCTAGGGATTTTAACTCCCTTTTCGGGCTGCACGCCTCAATATCCGCGGACAAAATATCCATCCGGGTCAAAATATCCGCGACAAAATGTCCGCGGATAAAATATCCGCGTCAAAATATCCGCGACGCATAATATTACGGTGTATAAACAATGACCTATGTAATGGGGGGCATGCTGCCCCCCTGCAACCCCCCTGCCTGGGCACACTGTAGGACTTGGGGTAGGTGCGAGGTCGGGTGTATGCGGTTATTTTGTACGCGGATATTGAGGCGTTTCACCCCTTTTTTCGGGGTCACATCCACTCACGCAACTTCGTTGCCTGGCAGACACCTGTGTCAATTGTATTTTTAATCAACAGTACCTGGGTGGACCGCTTCGCGGGATCTAAGGATTTTAACTCCCTTTTCGGGCTGCACGCCTCAATATCCGCGGACAAAATATCCGGGTCAAAATATCCGCGACAAAATGTCCGCGGACAAAATATCCGCGTCAAAATATCCGCGACGCATAATATTACGGTGTATAAACAATGACCTATGTAAGGGGGGCATGCTGCCCACTGCAACCCCCCTGCTGGGCACACTATAGGACTTGGGGTAGGTGCGAGGTCGGGTGTATGCGGTTATTTTGTCCGCGGATATTGCGGCGTGTCAACCCTTTTCTGGGGGGCACATCCACTCACGCAACTTCGTTGCCTGGCAGGCGCCTGTGTCAATTGTATTTTTAATCAACAGCACCTGGGCGGCCCGCTTCGCGGGATGTAGGGATTTTAACTCCCTTTTCGGGGGCTCACCCGCACTTTTTCTTCGCGGCACGATAGGGGTAGGGGAATTTATTTAATTAAAATTATTTATTTAAACGAAATTACTACCGCGAACAATTCAATTAAAAAAAAAAATATTAAAAAGAAAATAAGTTTTGAACGCGCACCGACGGCGACACACGACACGAATTTGCTGGTACCTACTATCAATAGGCCACACACGAATAACGCGAAAAGAGAATACGAAAAAAAAGTGCAATTACAGCTTGATAAAATAGCTGTCACCACGACTGCTCAGCTGGCGTGGGTTCTGTGGAAGAATTTTTGGGTTTCTTTTGATAAACTTGATTGATTGAACAATCAAAATCGTTTATCAAAAGAAGGAAATATTCGCTTGCACAGTAGGGTGCAAAAAAAGCGGGCGCCAGGAATTTTTTTTCTAAAACCGAATTAGAAAATTCCAAAACTAATTATAGAAGATAACGAACCGATGCTTGGAATAAAAAGAAAGAGTGTTATATTGAAATTGTTATTTTATTGTTTTGGGAAACCATGGGACAGAAGATCCCTGGACTAAAACCCAAAAGTCGGGTGGCAATGGTACAGTGGATGAAGTGCTTGGTTGCTAACCTGATAGTTGTGGGTTCGAGCCCCAGCCTCGGCAGCAACTTTTCAATATTCCCCCAGCTTCAACTGGACGCCACCCGTGGGATTTTCATGAGATAAATATCACCTATTTCTCAATCCATTGTACCTACCAACAAAAAATCTTTCCTATCTTTCTATTCCTTCTAACTATTGCCGTGCAGTTTGCATTCAAAAGACCTTGGGTCTTACAGGCATATAGTTAAAATTATTATTATTATTAAAAAAAAAGTCTTTTCAAATAAAAAAAAAATTAACAATGCAAATATGGCCGTTTGGCTCGAGGCAAAATTAACAAGTTAGAGATTTAAATTAAATAAAAGTAAAAGCAAATAATAAAAAGAAAAAAATACAAAATGAAAATGGGTCTTTAATAAAAAAACTAAGCGCGTCCCGGAAATCTCGTATACAAAATCGGTTGAATATAAATACATATATTTGGAATTACAAATATATATATTTACATCTAAAATCGCACACAAACTACTTATCTCTGTTTAATGTCTCCTGTCTCCTTTCTCCTATCTCCTTTTAAAATCCTTCACGACTCGAATCCTAGTTTTTCGTCCCCAATTATCCTCGGTCCAACTTTTAAATAAATATATCTCCTCCTCGATTTTTTTCCTCCTCAAAATTTCTCGATATTTTTCTTTTCCAAATTTTGTATTCGCGCTTGTAAGTCTCTCACCAGAGTGCCTTCCAAGATAATTTTTAACAACCACTTTCTTCCCTCGTCCATTCCAGTCATTCACTCATACATACAACGACACAATACAACCATTCGTTTCGAGATCATCGGTCACGGCTTTCTGGAAGCATGACGCTCTCCTAGAAAACAACCGTGGTGGGATCTAACGAAACATACTCACACGCACACAAACACGGTTTTAACAAGTTGTTGGATGTGTTTCCAAAACTTGCCAAAACTTACTCTCACGCACACAAACAACGTTTCGACAAGTTGTTGGATGTGTTTCCAAAACTTGTCGAAACATTATGGACGAGTTCAGACTATTTTCCAACTAAAACTCTTTTCGAGAAAAATTGAAAAGAAATAAAATTGAGGAGAAGTCTCAAATAGGCCTTTTCCTACTACTCTACTACTATTGCGCGGGATTCGAAGCGTGAATTATTTAACCAACTATTTTTGGAGATACAGAGAGGAGCGTTACTTTAAAGCTATTTTCAAAATTCTACAAAACTAATCTAATCGCGTTAAAAACCCATTTTGTACATTAAACAAATTTACGTTATTTTAAGAGAAAAGTTAAAATTACGTTACGTTAAAATGAAAAGATTTTAATAAAAAGATGTTAAGTTGTTGTTGGTCGTTTTAAGTAAGTAAGAGTCCGACTGACTCGTTACTTCTTCAGCTCATCCGCCGGCTCTCCTCTCGTTTTATTACGTCGTACTCGAACACCTGCTTGGGTTGCTTTTGCAAAATAAGGCTAGGTACACCACTGGTTGATGAGACCATGGTTGCCCTCAACTTCGCCAAAATTTTGCAGCCACAACGAGAAAAAGAAAAGGGAAAAAGAACGACCGAAGGGAAGTTTTTGTTGCGGTAAAATTTACCGTAACAAATTCCACCCTTACCTCCCAAGAAATGTGTTTACTTTTCAAGAAAAATAAACCATTTCTTAAGGCTCGGCCAGGATTGGAGGGTAAAAGTACAAGTTGAACAACACAACACAGGGTTACCATCATATCAAAAAAGAAAAATAGAAAAAAAGTAAAAAAAAAAAAATGACAAGAATTGAAAACATAAAATTGGACAATTTACCAAAAAAAAAACAAACAAAATACAAAAAATTACGATTTAAAAGAAAGATTAAGGGACTTTTGACTAAGTGTCAATAAATGGCTTTAAATCCTTTACGTGCCACGTCCATCGATCCTTCCCTTTATCGTCTATCAGGAGGTATGTCCAAGGTGACTCCCTCCTACTGACCTTAAATGGACCAACAAACTTGGTCGCTAATTTAGAAGCGAAATAATTTGCCGCATCGGACAGAGCATAATTCCTACGCCAAACGAGATCACCAGGTTGAAACTGTATGTCTCTTCTCCTCAAATTATAAGTTTTAGCGGTCTTATTTCCCGCCGCTTCCAACTTTCTAGCTATCTCCTCTCTCAGTTTCTGAAACTGCCTAACGGGTCCCTATCACTATCTCTAAGCCCTACATCATGGCAACTAGTTACCATGTTCCTACCAAAATTTACAAAGTATGGTGAAACACCTAACACCTCATGTTGCGAAGTTCGGATAGCACAGGCCACTTTTGCCAATTGCATATCCCAACTCCGCTGGTTTTCCGAGACATACGCTCGGAGCGTAGTCTTAATTATTTGGTTTATGCGCTCCGCAGGATTCGCTTGCGGATGGTAATGCGCCGTATACCGAAGTTGTGACCCGTACGCTTCACTAAGCGTCTTCAGTTCTTTGCTACGGAACTGGGGACCGTTGTCACAGACGATCCACTTTGGAACACCGAAGAGAAGAAAAACGTTTTCTTCCAATTCTCGGCAAACCGCTTTCGCCGTTGCGGACCGTAACGCGAACAACAGGAGAAATTTACTAAAATAATCGACGCCCATGTGTCCTGAAAGCGGAGCATCATGGCAATCGTTCAAAATCTTTGCCCTATCACCTTTCCCTACAACTAATTTCCACTCCTCATTCTCGTTGTGAACAACAATATGGTTCACCCTTAAATGTTTATAGAGCCGCCCATCTTCAACTTGCCAGGATGGGTATTCTAACGGGCTCTTTTCTACCTGTGATTTCATTTTGATCACCCAATGGTCCGAATCCGCTTCAGAGACACCGGCTGCTTCGGGGACTCCTCGCGACAACATATCAGGAACGACATGTTCTTTGCTCTTTCGATGGATGATCTTGAAATCAAATTGTTGGAGCCGAATGGCTCGAGATACGGCCGTAACTTTTCGATAAGAACCGCTAAACATTCCTTTTCGGTCGTAGAGTAGTTCCTTTCATTCCTATTCAATGACCGACTCAAATAACAAATGGCTTTTTCGCCATCCTCAAACTCCTGCGAAAGTACGGCCCCGATAACAAAATCTGACGCTTCTGTTTGGACAACAAACGGCCGAGAAAAATCCGGACATGTCAGAATCGGTGCCGTAACCAAACACTCTTTGGCTTTCCTAAAACACTCCTCACACTCTTGTGTCCACTCAAACTTCTTACCTTTCTTTAAGAGATCGGTAAGAGGCCTAACTAAAATTGCAAAATTTGGCACGAATCTTCGATACCCAGAAATAGTCCCTACAAAACTCCTCATTTCCTTCACGTTTTTCGGTGGAGGAATCCTCATCATGCTCTCCACTTTTTCCGGGTCTACATGAAGCCCGTTCCTATCAACTACATAACCTAGAAATTTCAAAGAAGGCCTACAGAAATTACACTTTTCCCTACCTACTTTTAAACCCGCCTCTCCTAGCCTTTTAAAAACTTCTTTGCGAATTTCTAGGTGTTTCTCAAAAGAATCGGTGACAATGATAATGTCATCTAAGTACACAAAGACGAACGGTTCTAAATCGGGACCGAGAACGTCGTCAATAAACCTCTGCCATGTCGCTGGTGAATTATGGAGCCCGAATGGAATCCTACAAAATTGAAAAAGACCCCTCCCTGGCAAGGTAAAGGCTGTGTACTTACGCGATTCTTCCTCCATTGGAATCTGCCAATAAGCAGATTTAATGTCTAATGAGGACAAATACTTCGCGTTTCGAAGCTTGTCCAAAATCGCCGAAATAAATGGTAGTGGATAAGCATCCCTATCAGTAACCTCATTTAATTTCCTATAGTCAACGCAGAACTGATAACTGCCGTCTTTCTTCTTAACGAGAAGAATCGGCGATGCCCAAGGACTCTTCGACTTCTCGATCACTCCAGATTCCAACATCTCTTGGAGTTCCTGATCGATGTTTCTGAATCGCTGGCGAAACAGGGTAATATCGTTGTTTTATTGGTTCTGCGGACGTCCTAATCTTGTGCTCAACTAAGTTGGTGCACCCTAATCCCTCGGTCATTGATTCAAAAAGTTCTCCTAACAAGTGTTCTAACTTCTTATTTTCGAAATCGTCCAAATCCGATTTTTCCCTAATCGCTACCGTGTCTGTTACCGAAGCCACCATTTCCTGGCTCGAAAAACTCCACATACCAGATCTCAAATCCGGGACTATGCCCGATAGTGCCCAAAAGTCGGCACCCAAGATCAATTGGTGTGGGAGGTTCGGTATTACCAGACATTCTATCAAAATGGATCTATTCTCAACCTCCACTGGTAGAGAAATAGACCCAGCTACTCCTACACCTGCCCCATCTGCTAACGCTACTGACCCAACACTACTCTTCTCTAATCTAAGCCCTAATTCCTTTAGAACTTTCCACCCGTCACCACCCACAATGGTACGAGAGGCTCCTGAATCAAGTAGACCCAAAAACTTGATCCCATAAATCCTAACTCCTAAATATGGCCTACTGTCCCTACCGCTTGCCGCTAAAGTGAAACTTAAATGAACTTGACGTTCCAGCTGATTGTCAGCAGACGACCTAACTAACGCCGACGGGTCTCCTGTCCTGCTGTCACAAGAGCCCGTTCCCCATTTCCCGAACACCGCCTACAATCCCTACGATAAACACCTACAGCCCCGCAACCGAAACACTTCCGCTGCACAGAACAGTTTTGTGCCAAATGACCATCCCTGTTACAATTGTAACACCTAACTACCTGTCTAAAAGGGTTCTCTGAGACTGGAGCAACAGCCGCAACTCGGTGTTGTCCGGACGAACTCGGTTGGTAACCACATTCAGGTTCCAACAAATGCCTACCTCTACTTGGTGGAGTAAAACTGTCTACATTTACCTTAAGGGTATCTAGCTCCCTACCTAGGATAGCAAGTTCCTTAACCGTCTTTGGTTTGGCACTCGCTATCTGCACCTGATAAAAGGGGACTACATTTTTCCTCAAAATAGAAATCATTCTTCCCTCTGACAAAGGTTCCGACAATCTTCGGAACAATGTCCTCATAGTGGCAAGGTACGCGCCGAAAGTTTCATATTTTCCCTGCGAACGCCGATTAATTTCTTCCAATAGAAGATCATCGTAATTCGCAGGAAGGAACTCCGCTTTGAGTTCCTTGACGAGTTCCTGCCAATCCCCCAAATCATCCCTAACCGTCCTATACAACATAAGGGCCCTACCCGACAAAAGCTCCGAAGCGGATTTGAAAAGGTGGGAGTCCGGAACATCGTTAGCCAGACGAAGTTCTTCCACTCTTTCCAGGAATGAATTCACTGATGCTCCATTAGAGTCACCAGTAAATTTCACCCCCCACTTCCCTACACGTTCAGTGCACTTCTGTTGAACGACCATTTGTTCAACAAAAGTGTCACCCCTATCAACCCTATGTCCCGATGGGACCCTAACATTAATACCACTGACTGAAGGACTACTGCCAAACCGACTTGGTTCAAGCAATGACCCTCCAGCCAGTTCTAACGCAGACCGCACACTATTTGGGGTCTGACCAACTTGTACCTGAAGTTGGGTTTGCATTTTAACCGAAGTCTTTTCCTTCTCAACTTCTTCTTCCCTATCACTATTCTCACTATCACCAGTGAGATCTCCTAATAAACACAAAACTTTGTTACGAAGAGAGCTAATCGCATCTTCTTCGTCGTCTGCCTCACAAGGGGTCCTAGCTAACCTACCTATACACCATTCAATCTTTGTTACAATCTTAATGTACTCCGAAGACTTGGGATTCTTCGGAGGTACTTTAAGAAGGCCCTTTATCTCCTCAATTTTCGCTTCTATAGCATCCTTATCCTCCTCATAGGTGAACGGGTACACCATACTAACCTCCATCGAGTTTCTCTTAACGAGCAACCTCGATGACCTCAATGCTTTTCGCATCTCATCTACCGAACCTACTTTCAAACCCCTGACCTTCATCTCATAGGCCAGTTCGTCCTGCGCTAACCTTCCTATATTCATATATATTAAGAAAAAACAATTAACCGAAAGAAACGAGAAAAGCCAAAACAAAAAAACAAAAAAAATATTAAAACCAAAATTAAAAAAAAAACTTGGCAACCCTTAACCATTTATATAAAAGAAAACAAATATTCAATAAAAACACGAAACTATTTTTTTTTTTACTTCCCGATCTTATGTAAAAAAAAGACTCTATTAAAATTTTTATCGAGATATTTTTCACGTTGGTGGCAACCGTAAACACCAATCACAATCAATTTTAAACCAAAGAAAAAAAAAAAAACATTAACTGAAAACGATAACCTATAGCCGCGAAAAATTATGTATTTTCTTCTAAGAACAAATATTATACTACCTATCCTATTACTAAAAAAAAACTCAAGCGAAAGTTTCTCGATTTTCAAAACAAAACAAATATCGCGAAATATCCCACGCGAGAAAAGCAATAAACAAAAACTCTTTCAGCTACCACCGAAAATAACTCAAATTAATTTTCACTCAAAACTAATTTGCCAAACACGAAAAAAAAATGTCACTATATAAATATCCCACGCGAGAAAAACAACCAATATCTAATAAAAATAAACTCTAACCAAGGTAAGTAAAGGTATATGACCAAAAAAAAAAAAATGAATAAAATGAAATTGAGAACAAAAGAAAATATAAAACAATAGACACCACAGAATTACAAACAAGTTTACAACACTAATAAAAAAAAATATCACCAAAAACTCCTTGCTGCTACACTGCTTCTTAAGCTGCTTGCTGGATTCCCTTTTGGCTTTGGTTGCTCCGCTTTTCACTCGCAACAATTTTTTCCACGAGAAAACTACACCAATAAAAAAAATTAATTAGAACCAAATCAAAAGATTGAAAAGAAAAAAAAAACACCACACACAACAATAAAAAAAAACTCTTCCACTTTGGGCCTCGAACCACTTTATTGCACTTTTTCTTCGCGGCACGATAGGGGTAGGGGAATTTATTTAATTAAAATTATTTATTTAAACGAAATTACTACCGCGAACAATTCAATTAAAAAAAAAATATTAAAAAGAAAATAAGTTTTGAACGCGCACCGACGGCGACACACGACACGAATTTGCTGGTACCTACTATCAATAGGCCACACACGAATAACGCGAAAAGAGAATACGAAAAAAAAAAGTGCAATTACAGCTTGATAAAATAGCTGTCACCACGACTGCTCAGCTGGGGTGGGTTCTGTGGAAGAATTTTTGGGTTTCTTTTGATAAACTTGATTGATTGAACAATCAAAATCGTTTATCAAAAGAAGGAAATATTCGCTTGCACGGTAGGGTGCAAAAAAAGCGGGCGCCAGGAATTTTTTTTCTAAAACCGAATTAGAAAATTCCAAAACTAATTATAGAAGATAACGAACCGATGCTTGGAATAAAAAGAAAGAGTGTTATATTGAAATTGTTATTTTATTGTTTTGGGAAACCATGGGACAGAAGATCCCTGGACTAAAACCCAAAAGTCTTTTCAAATAAAAAAAAGTTAAACAATGTAAATATGGCCGTTTGGCTCGAGACAAAATTAACAAGTTAGAGATTTAAATTAAATAAAAGTAAAAGCAAATAATAAAAAGAAAAAAATACAAAATGAAAATGGGTCTTTAATAAAAAAAACTAAGCGCGTCCCGGAAATCTCGTATACAAAATCGGTTGAATATAAATACATATATTTGGAATTACAAATATATATATTTACATCTAAAATCGCACACAAACTACTTATCTCTGTTTAATGTCTCCTGTCTCCTTTCTCCTATCTCCTTTTAAAATCCTTCACGACTCGAATCCTAGTTTTTCGTCCCCAATTATCCTCGGTCCAACTCTTAAATAAATATATCTCCTCCTCGATTTTTTTCCTCCTCAAAATTTCTCGATATTTTTCTTTTCCAAGTTTTGTATTCGCGCTTGTAAGTCTCTCACCAGAGTGCCTTCCAAGATAATTTTTAACAACCACTTTCTTCCCTCGTCCATTCCAGTCATTCACTCATACATACAACGACACAATACAACCATTCGTTTCGAGATCATCGGTCACGGCTTTCTGGAAGCATGACGCTCTCCTAGAAAACAACCGTGGTGGGATCTAACGAAACATACTCACACGCACACAAACACGGTTTTAACAAGTTGTTGGATGTGTTTCCAAAACTTGCCAAAACTTACTCTCACGCACACAAACAACGTTTCGACAAGTTGTTGGATGTGTTTCCAAAACTTGTCGAAACATTATGGACGAGTTCAGACTATTTTCCAACTAAAACTCTTTTCGAGAAAAATTGAAAAGAAATAAAATTGAGGAGAAGTCTCAAATAGGCCTTTTCCTACTACTCTACTACTATTGCGCGGGATTCGAAGCGTGAATTATTTAACCAACTATTTTTGGAGATACAGAGAGGAGCGTTACTTTAAAGCTATTTTCAAAATTCTACAAAACTAATCTAATCGCGTTAAAAACCCATTTTGTACATTAAACAAATTTACGTTATTTTAAGAGAAAAGTTAAAATTACGTTACGTTAAAATGAAAAGATTTTAATAAAAAGATGTTAAGTTGTTGTTGGTCGTTTTAAGTAAGTAAGAGTCCGACTGACTCGTTACTTCTTCAGCTCATCCGCCGGCTCTCCTCTCGTTTTATTACGTCGTACTCGAACACCTGCTTGGGTTGCTTTTGCAAAATAAGGCTAGGTACACCACTGGTTGATGAGACCATGGTTGCCCTCAACTTCGCCAAAATTTTGCAGCCACAACGAGAAAAAGAAAAGGGAAAAAGAACGACCGAAGGGAAGTTTTTGTTGCGGTAAAATTTACCGTAACAACGCAACTTCGTTGCTCCGCTTAGGGTAGGTCTGGCTGTCTGGCAGGCGCCTATGTCAATAGTATTTTTAATCAACAGTACCTGGGTGGCCCGCTCCGCGGGATCTAGGCATTTCAGCTCCATTTTCGGGGGCACACCCGCTCAGGCAACTTCGTTTTTCCGCTAAGGGTAGTTCCAGCTGCCTGGCAGGCGCCTGTATCAATAGTAGTTTTAATCAACAGTACCTGGGTGGCCCGCGTCGCGGACATTGGACATACAAAAAAGTATAGTCAAGTCTTGTCTATGGGAGAGAAAGTGTTGGTCTGCAACTTAAAGACTTCGACCATCCAAAGTGAAAACCTAGACGATGACTTCATTGACGAGACTGACATACCCTTTAAATACATCATGTGAGTTGTAAATTGACTTGATTTTTTCAACTGACTCCTTACTCACAAACTGACTGACTAGAAAGTGGAATGCAACGCAATTCTAACTCCTCGTCATGCATTCTGGGTAACGCTAACTGAATTGCTGTACTTTACTTTCAACGATAAACCTTTCATCGACATTAATCCTCTAATGAAATCACAATAAATGCCAAGAATCTAAAATTTCATAAAAAAGGAGTTTCAGTAATTTTCAATTTTCACAAAAACTAGAACACATAAAAGCTTCTGGTTTTTTGCGTTCGATTAAATATTTATTGAAGCATCGGATCACAGAAAAAAAAAATTTCGAGTTTGAATGCGACTATTTTGAAAACCATTGTAACGAGTAATTTAATTTAAATTTAGGATTAAAGAACAGACTTCTGGCTTTTAAAACCGTTATAGTAATGTATTTTAAGTATTGCCGTTGTTTTTTAATATTTATTTTTCCATTAAAGACATTTTTTTCGAAAATCGCCCCTACCTCCTTAACGGGGCGAGGTAGACCCCCCTCCCATAGTAAAAAATACTTGCAGCTTTTTTTCGAATCTACTTCAGAATTAAAAAAAAAGTCCCATCCCTGTTGCTGTCTGGCTAGGAGTATTTTTTTTTTATTTTGATCGTTCTCTTATCTTTCCTATCAAACACACCGGCGATCGTTTGACGTTTCACGTTTTATTAAAATTCTCATTTCTCAACTCTCAAGTCTCAAGTCGTGTTGCACATCGTCGTTGTGCCGTCGCGTCGGTTTTTATTCTTTTTTTTTCTTAAATAAATATATACGCGTTTTGCTTGTGGATTCGGGTAATTCAATTAATTAATTTAAATAATATTATATTCAATCGCGGTCGGTGTGATTCGGTTTTGTGTTCGTGTTAAAATAAATTCCTAGCAGTAAGAACCAGCTGATAATAAAGGTGTGCCGACAAGTCTTGACGCCACATTCGAATTAATTAAATTCCTTGCTGACTACTCAACCCTTTTGACAATTTACGGCCTTCGCCTTCAGCCGTGTTATTACAACGATACCGTATGATAAGTTCATTAAACTCCGATTTAAACAGCATTGTGAACTGGGGTATTAGAAATCTTGTGGAATTTAATGCGCCGAAAACTCTTTTTTTTTTTTTAATGCACTCGCACTCAAAGGGATATTAATACATTTATAATTAATTAACATGTGCGAGCGAGGAGAGAGAAGTAATAGAAAGATAGAAAAGAAAGTTGGTACAGTGGATTGAGATTATATAGGTGATAAATATCTCACGAAAATCCCAATGCTGTCTTTTGTCGTTAAAGCTAAACATACCCCCTTCTCCATTATTCATGAATGGTACTTGCATCGAGGAGACCGAAAAGCTATCAGTACTCAGTATTTGTATCAGTGACAACCTTCGTTGGAATGATCATACACTTGAGATTGCCAAGAATGCTGCAAGATGCTTAGGCTTTCTTAATAGATGTGGAGAAGGGGGAAAAGGGGACTTTAAGAAGAACACGTTCCATTTAAGTTTTTAATTAAAGTTTAATTAGAATTTAGTAATTGTAATTCAGTTTTAACAAAACAAATAACAGAACAGGGTTCAATTTTAATGAAAGTATTTTAATTTTAAATAAGAATATAAATAGTTCAAAAGAAGAAATTATATCGTATTCGTTGAGTGAGAGGCGTCTTTTTTAACGAGTGTCAACCGTGGCGAATCCTAGCTTGATCTGATCTTCTTCCTATCTTCTCTTCTTTACTGCTGCTGTAAGTACCGTTGTTAAGATATATTTCATGATGTATTAAATAATAGAACAGACTAAGGGGATAGATTGGAACATTCTAATCCTACATCCGGCCATGATTGCTATGATTCAGCTTGGTCTGCATCTGTATCGCTAATGTCATCTCGTAACCATGGCTTCATGTGGTCAGCAGAGGATGAAGTTTTGTTTGGGACTTCATGAGTACCCACTTTTTGTACATCGTGTCGGTCACTGCCTTTTATTTTGATAACTTCGTAAGGTCCCAGATATTTGTGGTGAACTTTCAATCCTGGACCAAATTGGGTTGTATTGTTACCAGATCTTTTACAGCATACTTGTGAGGTGTTTTTCGTTTCCTGTCCAAGGTTTTCTTGTTTTCTGCCTATATTTTGTTGATTTTTTTTTTGCACTATCAGTTCTCGAGAGTAAGAAGCTTATATCAAGCATTAACTAACAATCACAGATTAGCCAACACATATCATGTGCTCACTGGCTACATCATTTAGTGCAGGTGTTAGTTGTTAGTAAGCAAAATATGCAAATAGCATAACACAAGCACAAAAAATAAAAAGATAAATAAGCAAATACATATACAAAAACATTGAGAACATACTAAACATAAACTATGAGCGTAGTGCACTGGTTTTGAATGTTTTTTAAGGCAAGATTTACTAATGTTAAAATCAACTATACTTTTATTTGAGTTAAAAAGCTTGCACATACGGGTAAGAGGTTCATTCATGCCATAATTAGTACGGTGTTGGGGACAACGTAATAGCTCTAAATTACGAAGATTACGAGCCCCTCCGTGATAATTAAAACCTTCACATGATAGAAGATCGGGTGCGTCTAAAAATCCCGTTAAAAGTTGGTGAATTAAAATAACATCATTTTTATACGCCTTTGTGACAAAGTTTGAATTTGTAAAAGTTGAATACGGTGTTCGTAAGGTGGAAGGTTGTACGGATCTGCCCAGGAGATACCTTTTAAAGCAAATCAAATAAAATTACGCTGAACTGCCTCTATCCTAAGCTTATGAACTTCGTAGAAAGAAGACCATACCTGTGATGCATATTCTAGATGGGGGCGCACATGAGATAAGGATTTTGAAATTCCTTCGACTATCTTTTAACAAATCCCAATATGGAATTAGCTTTTTTAACAAAAGTTGATGTGTTCCGTGAAACTTAAGTCTGGGCTAAAGTTTACTCCCAGATCTTTAAAACTAAAAACGCGATGCAAAACTTGTTGTGAAATGTAATAGTCGTGTGTACTTGGTACCCGTTTCCTTGAAAATGACATTGTCTGACATTTCGCTGGATTCAGGCTTAAGCAATTCTGGCTACACCAGATAGTAAATCTGGCGATGTCGGCTTGCAATTCTACGCGGTCATTAGCTGAGTTAATAGATATGAAAATGTTCATATCATCAGCGAAAACAAGGATCTCTTACTTACTTAAGGTGGCGCAGACAGTCCATTGTGGACCACGGCCTCAACCAACAATCCTCGCCAGCTAGGCCGTTCCCTAGTCAGTGGCCTCCAGTTGCGCACACCAAGTTGGTTGAGGTCGTTTACCACTTGATCGCGCCACCTTAGATGGGGTCTTCCAGAACTGCGTCGGCCCTCCGGGTTGGAATTGAAGACTCGTCGGGCAGGAGCGTCCATACGCTCCACATGGCCCAGCCATCTAAGCTGCTGAATTTTCAGCTTCTTAACCAAGTCAATGTCGCTGTATAGCCCGTACAGTTCGTAATTGAATCTTCTCCTCCATACTCCATTGATACATACAGGCCCGAATATCACCCGAAGAATCTTTCTCTCAAAGAACCCCAGCCTGTATTCATCCGATTGTGTCAGTGTCCACGCTTCTGCCCCATACAGCAGGACTGGGATGATAAGGGTCTTGTATAGTGTCTCCTTGGTCCTTTGAGAGAGGGTTTTACTACTAAGATGCCTTCTTAGCCCGAAGAAATAGCGATTGGCAAGAGTGATTCTTCGACTGATCTCTTCACTGATGTTGTTCTGAGAGGTTATAAAGTCCTTGACAACCTCAAAGTTATATCTGTCCATTGTGACGTTTTGTCCGAGCCTACGGTGATGATCTACTTCACCCGAGGACAGCATATACTTTGTTTTATCTTCATTTACAGCCAGACCCATTCGAGCCGCTTCCACTTCAATACTTGCGAATGCTCCACTGACAGCGCGCTTCGTTCTTCCAACAATGTCAATGTCATCAGCATAGCCAAGTTATTGAACGGATCTAAAAAAAATCGTACCGCTGGTGTTGACATGCGAGTTGCGTACGATTGCCTCAAGAATGATGTTGAAGAGGTTACATGACAGCGCGAGTTAAGTATCCATAGCAAAACATATTGAGAAAAAAGATAACATTATTTGTATTCAATGATATCTTTAGTCTCTAGTACAATCTTGCACACAACGCTACAATGATAACATATGTAAAAGAGATAATATCGTTTGTATACAATGTTGGAATATTATCTCTTCTTCATTATCAAGCAAGACGATTGTACGCTTGGGTCTCCTTGTAGATAGATAAGAAAAGTATATAAATACGACTGTATGATGAATTTATCAATAGTCTTATTGTAACTACATAGTAGCCTTAAGCTCCTTTTAGAATTAGTAAAAAGTATTTCAATAATAAAGGACATAGTTCCAAATAAATATTGTTTAATTTTAAAAGTAAGAAACAAGTGTTTTAATTGGCGATCCTGCCAGGAGGTTAAATATACTTTTTAACTTCAATCGAGCGGACCTCGGGAACAAGTAGTGAAATCTAGTATAAACAGAACACTCGCGTTACCGGTTACAAGAATTACCTAGCATAGCAGGTACAAATATAGCTTCTTCGTACGAAGCAGCAAAGCAATTCAGTGAAAGTGTATATGTGGAGGAAAAAAACACACAAATTCGACGACAACAGACACGAGTTCAAAATGGAACAACTCGCAGTATTAATGGCAAGATTAGAAGCTTTAGAAACCAGGTGCAACACAGTAACACAAACCCTAGAGCACACACGCACAGAGAATGCAAGGTTAGCAGCAATAATAACTAACCAAAATCAAATAAACACTAATTTAGAAACAAAACTAAATGAAGTAAAATCTGGATTAGGCATAGTACCAAACATACCTGTGCTAGAGGAAATAAGAACCACATATACAGATGGTAGTGAAATACAGTTAGACGCATTTAAAAGCCTACCTATTTTCAACGGCGATCAATCAAATTATCGGTCGTGGCGCGAAGAAGCATCCAGATTAATGGACAGCATTAAAAACTTCAAAACACACAGTAAGTACGCAGCAGCATTGACTATAGTGAAAAGTAAAATACAGGGTGCAGCCGCGAATGTGTTAACTAATTATAACACAATTTTTAATTTTGAGGCGATACGTAACAGATTAGATTATACGTACTCTAATCAAGAACCTCTATACGTGCTACAAGACATGATGAAAGCCATCACGCAAAAAAGAAGCACACTGTCTGAATACCACGACGAGATAAATAAAAATCTCAATTTAATAATATCAAAAATCACTATGTCAGGTGATCCGCCGAATATAATCGACAGACTAATTAAAAATGCTAACGACGACGCAGTTCGTATATTCATTGATGGTATGAGTGACAACTTTACAAGAGGATCATTATATTCAGCTACAATAAATGATCTAGAACACGCATTCGCAATTGCTCGCAGAATAGAACATGATAATGTGCACAGGCATTTACATCTCACTCAAGATAAGCACCACAAAAATATGCCACATGAACGCAGAAACGAAAGAAGACCAAATTATTCGAGCCAAACAACGAATTATCAACCCCAGAAGCAATACGATAATATGCAGCAACACAATCAAGGACCACGCCTAAACCCTTTCAAGAGAAATGACGGACCACAGCCGATGGAGATAAACTCGAGACAAATTGTACATGCACAGCGACAAAATTGGAATCAATACAAACCCGATGTATATAATCCACCAGCGAAACGTGAACACAGCGGGAGTTTCAACACACACAACAGACCGCAACGATCTTATCAGCAGAACTTCAAGCAGCAGAGAGTAAATAACTCCCGACAACAACGCAGAGACGATGTCAGCAGTACATATGCAGAAGCAGATGAAACGGAATGTATGGTAAATAATAACATAAGAATAGATCATTTAAACTAGTAGACGGGTTGCCCTGCTTAAATTTAACTAGTACTAGTTCTAAGAAAATTTATAAAATTCTTATTGATACTGGTGCAACCCATAATTACATTAATAGAAAATGCGATTCTAGCGAAAAAATTAAAATTAAACCTATAAAAATAAAAACAATGCATGGTTATTCTATGGTAGATACAAAGAAAGTAGTTAAGATATTAAAGAAAAATATAACATTTTTTGAATTAGAGGATATTCAGTCTTTTGATATGATATTAGGATATGAAGGACTTAAAGTTTTAAACGCGGAAATAAATTTCAGTAATATGACTCTAACTACCATAAGCAGTGTCGAATCTATTCAGAAAATTAATTACATAATTGGGGAAAATAATATTTATAAAGCAGACATAGATAGACTGATGAAGATTAATAACAGCATAGGACCGTTACCCTTTACAGATACTATAGAAGCAAGCATTAGGACGACCAATGATAATCCGGTTTATGTTAAACAATATCCATATCCCATAGCAGATAACGAATTCGTAAACAAAGAAATACAGAAACTCTTACATGACGATATAATAGAAAAAAGCCATAGTCCTTATAACAGTCCCATATGGACAGTACCTAAAAAAGGTTTGGACGAAAAAGGAAAACCAAAACGGCGCATGGTTGTTGATTTCCAAAAACTTAACGCTCACACTGTAACAGACAGATACCCCATTCCGGATGTCAACATGACAATTCAAAATTTAGGTAAAGCCAAGTACTTTACAACGTTAGATTTGGAGTCAGGTTTCCACCAAATTAAAATCAAAGCAGATGATAAAGAAAAAACAGCTTTTGCTATAAATGGCGCAAAATATCATTTTAAACGAATGCCTTTCGGGCTCAAAAATGCACCAAGCATATTTCAGAGATGCGTGGACGACATTTTGAGAGACTTTGTAGGTAAATTCGTACACGTTTACATTGATGACGTATTGATATATTCTTCATCTGAGGAAGAACATATACAGCACATAAGTCAAGTATTCGACGTACTCAATAAAGCCACATTAAAAATATCTGATGAGAAAAGTAAGTTTTTTCAAGAAGAAGTAGAATACTTAGGTCACATAATCAGACATGGTAGAATCACTACGAACCCTGAGAAAATAGCAGCTATAGAAAATTTTCCAGTCCCACAAACGGTAAAGGATTTGAGAGGATTTTTAGGTCTTACAGGTTACTATCGTAAGTTTATAAAAGGATACGCAAGCATAGCCAAGCCCCTGACATTATATTTACGAGGAGATAACGGTAAAGTAAACAAAAAACAAAGTAAAAATATTAAGTTAAATCTGAATGATTCAGCATTAGAAGCGATTAGAATTTTAAAAAATTATTTGAAAGAACAAGTCGAACTTTTTCAACCGGATTATAGTAAACCATTCGAGCTTACTACTGATGCATCCAACATAGCTATTGGAGCCGTACTAAGTCAGAATAAGCAACCTATACACTTCTTGTCAAGAACACTGAGTAAGACAGAAGAGAACTATAGCACAAACGAGAAAGAGCTATTAGCGATCATATGGTCCTTACAAAAACTCAGAAACTACATATATGGTATAGCAGACTTAACCATATATACCGACCACCAGAGCCTTATATATTCTGTATCAGAAAAAAATCCCAACACAAAGCTGAAACGTTGGAAGGGAATCATTGAAGACTTTGGAGCAAAATTAGTTTATAAACCAGGAAACCTAAATCTTGTAGCTGACGCATTATCACGTCAACGCATAAATACTTCTACCATAGAAACAGCACATTCAGCTGAAAGTTCTTCTAATGATATAATAAAAACTGTGAATCAGCCTTTTAATGCATACGCTGCACAGTTCGAACTTATTGAAGATATAACAAATAATATCGAAACACAAATCTATTTTAGTAACAAAATAAGACTCATAATAAAGTTTAAGGACAAAGACTCTTTACTAAGGCAGATGAAAGAAGTTATACAACCCCAAAAGATTGTAGCTTTGCATACGAAATTTGAAAACATATACAAATATGGTGAAAACATAAAAAAAGAATTCCCACTAGTAAGATTTATATTCACACCAAGAAAACTTCAAGACGTGACAAATTTGGAGGAACAACTAAAACTTGTAAGGGTAACTCACGAAAGAGCACACCGAGGGTTACGTAACAATATACAAGAAATCTCAGAGAAATATTACTGGCCCGATCTAAATAAACAAGCAAAGAGTTTCAACAAAAAATGCATAGCATGTCTATTTGGAAAATATGAAAGAAAACCTATCAGAGAACCTCTGAATAATTCAGAAATACCAACACATGTGGGAACACACATTCATATGGACATATACTTCAACGACAAGTATACCTTCCTTGTAACAGTAGATAAGTATTCTAAATATACAATCCTTCGGGAAATCGAAACTCGAAACAGACTGTACGACGTTATGGAAGAGGTCTTATCTAATTATTTCCCAAAATGTGAACGACTCATGACAGATAACGAGAAGGGATTCAAAACAGAAATGGTGAACCAAATGTGTTTGAAATACAACATAACTAAAGTAGAAACTCCAGTATACAGATCGACAGCGAACGGTCAAGTAGAACGTGTAAACGGTACAATAACTGAACTGTCTAGAATATTCACAATTCAGAATAAAACAAGACTTATCGAAGAAATATTTAGAACAGTGCGTGAATTAAATAATTCTATACACTCAGTTACCGGTTTGAAACCTAGAGACATTTTCTTTAATCAAAATAAATATAGCAATAGTGAAATTATAATAAATAAACTAAACTCAGCATCCAAAAAAGTGATCGAACGTCTAAATAAAGGAACTCGACACAGAGAGTATAAAAAAGGAGATAAGATAATGGTAAGAATCACAGGTCTTAGAAAGAAATCTAACGCCAGATACATAACAAGAATAGTAGAAGAAGATAAAGGAGACACTGTAATCTCTAAAGAAGGAATAAAAATTCACAAGGATAACATAAAGAATTATCATTTTTCAGATGACGAAAATATTAATATTCCTAACATTACTAGGAATTGTACAGAGTCAAGAAGGGCAAGGAAACGTTCAAATAACTGAGTTACTAAACAAGAAGTTTATACTTACGCAAACAGATGACGTGTATTTATTCAAAGAACAAACTTATTTGTTACATGCAACCAACCTGACTTCGATATTTCAACCTTACGTAAATATCGTAACTAGTAAATATCAACCTACACAAGAAGAAAAAATTTGGTTAAGTAAAATTAAGAATTTAGCAGACCAATTACAAGAACATACTAGGCATACTAGATCAATTAACTTTTTAGGAACAGCTTTCAAATATGTGTTTGGTAATCCTGACCATTATGACTTAGTTAACATAGAAACGAGTATAAATAATCTCATAGAAAACAATAATAAACAAAAAACTATAAATTCTAGATTTGAACAAATTTTGCAACAATTCGAAGGTCAGAGCCTTAAAGAACATTTAGTAATAGAACAAGTGTACGAACAATTATTATTATTGACCAGAACAATTAATGCAGCAAAAAATAATGAATATTTATCAGAAAGCCTAGACTTAGATGACATTAAAAATATTATTCAACATGAAATAATTCAAGTACCCATAATAAATATACTTGAGTACTCTAAAATATTATTAGCTAGAACTGATGAATTCTTCATCACAATATATAAATATCCAGTTCTAATTAAATCATGTAAATTGTATAAAGTAACACCTTTAAATTCAAAACATGGAAAAATCATTACAGATAAAACAATTGCCTTATGTAACCAAACTTATTTAAGAACAAAAAATTGTCAAAATCACCTAAGTAAAAACATTTGTGAAATTAACTTTGAAGAAGAAAATTGTCTTATTCCACTTTTAAAGAATATAACTTCAAAATGCAACATTAAACAAGAATACGATTACGACTTAGAAATTGAATCCGGTGTTATGTTATTAAGCGGTAAGCATAAGTTAAATAATCAAACAATTAATGGTATAAACTTAGTTACTTATGAAAATACTATAAATCTAGACGATAAAATATACAAAAACATGCATAAGCAAATTAAAGAAGTTATATTAAGAAATCATAATTCAGAGTCTTACATCGACCAAATAATTAAAGAAGATACAATGTACAAATTCGATAACATAGATACTTTAAAAAAACTAATTATTCCTTTTGAAGAAAAACCGATATTATCAACTATATACACAGTTGTAACACTGATTGTTATTCTAGCATTTACGTACGTAATGATAAAAACTATACAATGTATAACAGATCGTCAAAAACAAAAAAAGATTGACGCATATAACAAAACTTATGAAAGAGAAATGTTAAAAATAGCGTCGAAAAATCGGGACGATTTCGTTTAACAAGGGGGGGAGTTAAGTATCCATAGCAAAACATATTGAGAAAAAAGATAACATTATTTGTATTCAATGATATCTTTAGTCTCTAGTACAATCTTGCACACAACGCTACAATGATAACATATGTAAAAGAGATAATATCGTTTGTATACAATGTTGGAATATTATCTCTTCTTCATTATCAAGCAAGACGATTGTACGCTTGGGTCTCCTTGTAGATAGATAAGAAAAGTATATAAATACGACTGTATGATGAATTTATCAATAGTCTTATTGTAACTACATAGTAGCCTTAAGCTCCTTTTAGAATTAGTAAAAAGTATTTCAATAATAAAGGACATAGTTCCAAATAAATATTGTTTAATTTTAAAAGTAAGAAACAAGTGTTTTAATTCGCGTCACCCTGTCGTAAGCCTTTCTTGACATTAAATGAGTCGGTGGTGTTCTTACCAACCTTGACGGAGCAGCGCGAGTCCTCCATAGTCATCCTGCACAATCGAACGAGTTTGGCAGGGATGCCAAGAAGTGACATGGCTCTGTATAGCTCGTTCCTGTTAACGCTGTCATAGGCGGCTTTAAAATCGATAAAGAGGTGGTGAGTATCGATCTGGAATTCTTGGGTCTTTTCCAAACACACTGATAGTGGCCGATCAGTTCACGTGCGAAAGGGTTCAGACGTTCACACAGAATGGCCGACAAGATTTTATAGGCGACATTTAGGAGACTTATACCTCTGTAGTTGGCGCAGCTTAGAGTACCTCCTTTCTTGTGGATAGGGCACACAATGCTGAGGTTCCATTCGTCAGGCATACTTCCATCCGACCAGATTGTACAGATGAGTTGGTGTATGCTCCTCACCAAGTCATCTCCCGCTGCTTTGAACAGTTCAGCCGTAAGGCCATCAGCTCCAGCAGCCTTGTTGGACTTTAGTTTAGATATTGCTATCTGAACTTCTTCTTGGTCGGGAAGACGGAAATTTTGTTCTTCATCATCCAAATCGAATGGATCATTCTGCCTGACAGCGATTAGTTGGTTGTCTTTGCCGTTTAACAGTCTGCAGAAGTGTTCTTTCCAAATTCTCAGCACCGACTGTGTATCTACAACGACATTCCCACCCTCGTCTCTACATGCTTCCGCTTGGGCTTTGTAACCCTTGGACGAATGCTTTACCCTCTGGTAGAACTTTCGAACATTGCTTCTGCGGTAGCAACCCTCAATAGATTCAACCATTCGTTTTTCCAGTTCTCTTTTTTTTTCTTCTGAAAAGCCGATGTTCATCTTTCCTCTTTTGCTGGTAAAGCGCACGGGAAGCGCTCTTGGCAGCTCTAGTTCTGGCATTCAGAACTGCATGATAGGCTTCGTCTTTGGCCAAGTGTGCGAGCCTGCACTCATCATCAAACCAGGTGTTTCGTTGTAGTCGCCTAATGAAACCCAAAACATCCGTGGCAGCGGTTTTGATGGCCATTTTGCAATGTTGCCACTGGGCCTCTGGGTTTGGCACAGGCGCCGGGCTTGTCAAGAAATAAGAGGAGACAGGATTAACAAAGGTTGTGGCGGTCTCTTGCGATTGTAACTTCGCAACATCAAACTTTCTCACAGTGGATGTTCGATTCTGCGGTCTGGTGGAGATCCGCATTCGCACTTTAGCTACAACAAGGTAGTGGTCCGAGTCTATGTTAGCCCCTCGGAAAATGCGGACATCCATGACAATGGACGCATGTCTGCTATCAATCGCAATGTGATCAATTTGGTTGACGGTATTTTGATCAGGAGACCGCCAGGTCCCCTTGTGTATATTGAAGTGTGGGAAGTATGTGCTAGCTAAGATGACACTTCGCCCCGCAGCAAAGTCGATTAGCCTGTGTCCGTTACCAGAAGTGTTGTCGTGCAGGCTATGCTTTCCGACTGTCGAGCCAAAGTTACCCTCCTTTACGATTTTGGCGTTGAAGTCACCAAGAATAAACTTAGTGTCGTACTTCGGGCATTCATCATACGTCTTCTCGAGAAGATCGTAGAATTCTTCTTTGGTCATGTCATCTTTTTCCTCCGTGGGGGCGTGGACGCAGATCAGCGAGATGTTGCTGAATTTGGATTTAATGCGGATTGTGACAATGCGTCCGCTTATGCCACGAAACCCCAAGACTTCTTGCCTAAGCCTTCCTCTTATCACAAATAGCCGCTGTTTTCTTGTCTTGTAGCACTTGCCGTAGTAGATATCACAATTTTTCATCCTCCTTGTGCCTTCACCATCCCATCGCACTTCTTGGATGGCTGTGATGTCGGCTTTGACACCATCTAGGGCTTCCACTAATTGTTCGGCTGCACGTGGTCTGTTAAGGGTCCGGACATTCCACGTGCAGAACCGAAATTCGTTGTCCCTGTTTGCTAGGGTCGTCATCAGTAGGGTCATCCATATCCGAGGCAGTTGGTTGTTTCGGAACTATTGGCTTTTTTACGTGGTAGGAAAGTTACCCCGACGCACATCCCCCAACCTGGGGGACCAGGCCCTATGCTGCTCTCCTTGGACAAAAGGAGCTGGAGAAATCCAGAGTCAGTAACCCACTACGGGGATGTGAGAGCTACCGTTGGTCCTATATGGGCTCATCCGCCACCTTCTCTATTTCACTACCCTGACTAATAGTAGTGAAAGGGACCCAAAGACCTGAGCTCCGAATATGTCGAAGTAGCTCAATGGGGTGCCTACCATATTGTCTGTAAGCGTCGCCGTTGGTTCACTTAATTGGAAGCTCATCCGCCGCTCGCTTGCTTTCTTAGGGGTTCGTACAGAATAAACGGCTACCCCACAAGAGAAAGAGAGTAGTTTTATGGCAGGGCCATTATAGTGTTGCTATTTTTCTGTGATCAACACTCGCGCTTATAAGTTCAGCAAGTCAAGTCCGGGTGGACAAGACCAGTACCCGATGGCTACCACTTGGAGGTAAAATAAGCACAATTGATGCGTATCAGACAGTTGCAACGCTGGGCATCGCCATGTTGATACCAATCAGGGTCTACCCTATTCATACAGCACCCAGCCATAAAAAAAACAAGGATCTCACTAGAGTGAATACACGAAGTTACGTCATTGATAGCGAGTATAAACAGTAACGGACCAAGATGGCTGCCTTGTGGTACTCCTGATTTTGCTGGAAAAGGGTTAGAAAACGAATTTTTGAATTTAACTATGTATGATCTGTTTCATAGATATGAATATATCCAATTAACAAATCCACAGGGAAACCTAGAGCTTTCAATTTGAAAATGATGATTTCATGTGAGAGTTGGTCGAAAGCTTTTGAGAAATCTGTGTAGATGCAATCCAGCTCATGTCCACTCTCTTATGCCTTTGAGCACTTGTTCATAAAGGTTAATAAGTTTGTGACAGTAGACCGCTTCTGCATAAAGCCGTGTTGCTTATGGCAGATTAAATGTTTGCAGAAAAACGTTATACTATCACAAACTACTTTTTCGAAAAGCTTTTGAATAGAAGACAGTTTAGAAATCGGTCTGTAGTTGGTGATATCAGACTTATTACCCTTTTTGAAGACGGGAGTAATGAATGAATCTTTCCATACTTGAGGAAATTAACCGGACTTAAGGGATAGCTTGAAAAGGAATTGCAACGGAGAAGCTTAAACGGAGGAACATTTTTTTAATATTATAGGAGGAATGCGATCAGGACTGGAGAGTTATCATCTTTCAGCAATGAAAGATAATGCAAAACTTTATCATTATCAATTTGGATGTTGTTAAAAGTGGCTTTGGGGAAATTACGGGAGTAGTCAAAGAAATCAAAGTCTACATTGACAGGATTTTCTTTGTTCTTTGTTCTTTATTTTCAATAAAGGACTTACTGAAATGCTTTGCAAACGCATTGCATACCTCAGGTGAGCTTGTCAAAGCGGAATCTTTGTAAACAAAGTTCACTGGATACCCATCAGACTTCTTCTTTAAATTTACAAACTTCCAAAATCTCTTTGGATCAATCTTCAACGAAATTTCCATTTCCTTCACATATATGCTGCATATAGGTTTCTGAAAAGTAAATTAAACTCTTCAAAAAGTGCAAGGAACACATTTTGATCAGAAATTGAAAGACTTTTAATGTAAGACTTCCAAACCTTATTCCGTTTGTTGCGTAGAGATTTAAGCTATTTGAGTACCACGGATGGTTGGAGTTGATATTTTTAGATATCTAAAGAGGAATTGAGTTTATCAAGCAGCTATTGAAAATTTCGTAGAATTGAGTAACTGCGTCGTGAATTTCAGAGCAAACATGAATATTCGAAATTAGAAGCACTCCAATTGTCGTTAAGTAATTGAAAGTCAGCTTTACGGAAATCAAGTGAATAAGAAGAGTCTTCGGCATTACTGTTAATAAGTAAATTGCTGCTCATGTTAAAAATGTATCCAAAGGGGAATGGTAGGAGTCTACGTTAGAAATGGCAGAGGTAGATTCTACCACTACCGTACTAACAGCGTCAGAAGAAAAGGCTAAATTGAGAATTCGATTTTTACAATTATTAATACAGCTTACTTCCTGTAGATTTGATTTTTTGCTTCTTCTCCGTAACTCTATCCGTTTGTCCATAAACGCACATCGTAGCTCTTCCTCCAGCATTTCAATTAGATCCACATCTCGTTCAATTCTCATTTGGATTCCGATTAGCATTTCAAATGGCGTTTTGTTTGTTGTTCTTGACACCGTTGAGTTTTTATCTTTTTGGACTCGGGGAACATGCTGGAACCATTTAAAAGGATTTTCAACTGACATCTTTGTTAACATTGATATGACGATTTTGTTCATCCTCTCGACCTGTTCATTTCCACGCGGGATACCTGTTGTGATTTGGATGTCGTTAATATTTCGTTTTTCGCAATCTTCCTTAAAATTATTTGCTGTAAAAGCGGAACCCTTGTCGGTTATTATTCTATGAGGGCTACCAAATATGTTATCCTGCAATTCGAGTTTTCTAAGAACTTCTTATGTCGCCGTTGACCTGACGGGATAAAACCGCACAAACTTCGTAAACGCATCAATTATGGCGAATATATGTTTGTAGTTTTTAGCAGTTGATGTCATAGGACCAAAGTGGTCCATATGATACGTGTGTAGGGGGACATCGATTTTTTCAATCAGAATCTAGGTATCCTTCTTGCTTTCCTTGCTTCTTTCTTCCAAGGATGCAAGCTAGACAATTAGAAATAACTCATCTTTTCTGCGTCGTAGCGTTGATATGGCCTACTTCGCGAATGCTTTATATAATATTTCGGTGCATACTTCTAGGGACGACTAATACGTATTCTCCTTCAACAAACATGTATAAAATTCCATTCCTGTCGTGAAAATCTTCATATGCTTGCTTCTCCAAAATATTTAAAATCAATTTGCACGTTTTGTTTCTGGATTGGGCATTTTGAATACGTTTAAACACTCTAGTTAATGCATCTACGTGCTGCATTGCTTTTCCTGCCCTACGCTGCACTTTGCAATCACTGGCTGCGCACAATGGTGTAGCAGCAGCAGTAACACGCAGCAATGTCAAAGTAAATGTCAAAAAAAGTAGCTCACAAAGCAGCATACACGAATACAATGTGTAGCACTGAACTCAAACAAAAATCACATCTGCCATTTTGGTTTGTTGTTGTTTTGCAGCGTAGCAGGTTCGTGAAGTTGCAATAAAACCGAACTAAGGCCTACTACTTTACTGGCATCCGTATGGAGTTCGGTCTCTAGATTTGGGTTGAAAAGTTTAAGGACTGGATCTTCACACAAAAGGTTTTTTAATGTTTCAAATGCGCATCGCTGCTCAACACCAAGAGTACAATTCATTTCTTTGCGGGTTAGATCAGAAAGTGGTTTTACTAGCGTTGCATACTGTGGGATGAATTTCCTAAAAAATCCGGTCAGAACTTTGAGTTTTTTTTAGCTCTATGAAGTTTTTCTTTGTGGGAAATATTTTACAGCGAGTGTTTTTCAACAGATGGTTTCACGTTACCCGACTCCACAATATGACCCAAAAATTCCATGGACTTCTGGATGAATTTGCATTTTTACCATTTGATTATTAACCCGTGTCTTGCAGTTGTTTTAAAAAAAAATCCATTAGCGTTGAAATATTGTCCGATAAAATTTTAGATATTATAATAATATCATCCTAATAAAGCAAAATGAGTCCTTTTTGAATAGAATCTTTGAAGATAGCGTTAATATAGCGCTGGAAAACGTTGCGCGAAGTACAAAGTCCAAAAAGGAGCTTTACAAAATTCGTATTGGCCATCTGAGGTAACGAAAGATGTGTATTTTCGACTAGCTGGATGAACGTCGACATGGAAAAATCCGTTTTTTTAATTGAGTGTCGTGAAAATTTCAGAATCGTAGAGTTTTTCCAATAATTCCTCTATAATTGGTAAGGGAAGTCTATTTTGCATCACTATTTTGTCTAATTTCTTGTAGCGCACGCAAAATATATGACTACCATCTTTTTACTTTGCTAAAACGACCAGGCTGCAAAAATCTGAATCGCTTTCGACGATTATACCATCTCTAAGCCGCTGTTGTACCTACGCGGATACAAACTCTTTCTCTTTTGTGGTTAACCTACGTGGTCGATGAAAAATAGGTTTTTCATCTTCTAATACAATTTTAATTTCAACACAAGAATTAGGCGGTTTCGCGGGTATATACCGCTCTGTAATGTTTAAATTGTATTACGAATGTTTTTATCTTCAATGTGTTGCGCTCATGAATCTTCAATACGATTTGTTTCAAAAGGATTGTCCTCAATTTTGTTCAAAAATTGTCGTTTGTCTCTAAATACTTCGTCATCTTCGACATCTGAATCTAAGAACACCATCAAAAATTTCAACACCGGCATACTTTAAGATTTCAGTGCCAATGATAACCTCATCAACCAGCCATTCATCAAACAATTTCAAAATTTAAGTAATAAGAGAACGAATTGTATAAGAATTCCATTCTACACGACCCGTTTGAATCGCTTACCTATATCATGGCCAAGCCCACTCAAACAACTACCCAAATTTTTAATTTTTGTTTTAATTTTTCAAAAATTGACGCTTTCACTATCGAAACTTGGCTTCCCGTATCAAGAAGAGCATTACTTTTTATATTGTCTATCACAATGTCAATATTAATCAATAAAGCAACGAGAGCCTTTACTTTTATGGGGACAATAATCAACACTATGGCTTTTAGTACCACAAATAACACACCGTTGATTGTTTGAAACCGAGGAGGAAGATGGATTTTGTTGACTAATGCGGCTCACTCTTTGATTTCTTGCTTGTGTGTAAGGTGGCTTTTTTTTGTAGGTACTTGCGTTTTCATTTCTTGGTACACTTTTATCTTTACTTTAAGCTCGTCAAATGTTTTCGCTTCGTAGAGGACCGTTTTGTTTAAAACACTATCTTGAGTTCCCGATATTATATAAGCTAAGAGCGACTCCTCATCTAAATTCCCTCTATTGGCTAATTGTGTCATTTGGAAAACATATTGTAGAAAGGATTCATCACACTTTTTATGGCGTGATTCAAGAGTGCGATGTACTATAATGCTAGAGACTGAAGTTCCGAATTCCTTAACTAACAATTTTTTTTAGTTTATCCCACATCATATATTTTCGGTTTCGACTGCTAATTTCGACCCCCCCCCCCCCCCCGTAAAAATCTCGTACAATAAAGATATTTTTGGATGTAGTTCCATCCACAAACTGCTGAAATAACTTCAACCTCTTTATACCAGTCTGTAATGCAACAACACTATCCGTTAAATGATTCTACTGAATCCTTTACATCTCTAAAAACAAAATTAATACTCTGAGCCATTTCTGAATCACTTTTTTCAATTGTTTTTTTGCTCTCTACCGGTAATATTGACTTTTCACTACTATTAATTGCCCCAAGGTCTTTTTAGCCAGCCGAATTTTCACTTGAACCAATGATTTGTCCTTATTTTCCATGAAAAAATTTTGTACACGGTAACTAAATTTTGTTTTCATCTGTAACTTTACGAAAGCCACTTTTCTTTTAAAATCGCTTGTAAGGTTTTCGTAGAAAATTCTTCAAAATTAATTTGACATCATAAAATTGATATGATTGATATAATATATACCTACAGACATACATAATAGTAAAATAAAATGTATGTAATTTAATTCGGTTTGATTAAATAAAATGTGGATTCATATGCAATTGATTCATATATAGTGGTACTTATCCTTTTTGGATTACTGTTATTCCGTTTTTCATTTAAATCACATGTAATTAGTTCAAATAGCGTATTATATGTGTAAGGAACCTGACACTTTTTTTTTACAATAAAAAGCACTGTTCTTCTTTCGCAAGCTTGACTTGCTCTTCACATATGTTTTATATTCAATTTATGCAAAATGATGCTCAGAAAAAAGTGCTAAAATTGATAGGAGGGAAGCATTATTAGTCCAGTAAATAGAGACATTTTACCCTACAAAAGGTCGGGTAGTTCTAAATTTTTGATATGTTATATGGTATGGCTGGTAGATGAAAATTCCAAATTTACACAACCACGCCCCCTCCACCCCCTTCAAAATCCTGGAAAACCCAAAAAAAAATCGGCACTTTTGTCACTTTTTTGCCTATAATTTTTGTTCAGTATATTTTATCGAAAAAATAAATACGCAAGTTTGTAGTTTATAAAATTTCCTATAAATATGATACAAGAAGTATTTTTGTACATCCACTACGAACGGCGCTATGAAGCTTCCAAAAAAGGCTAAAATTTCGTATTTTGTAAGAATTTCAGTTTCCTCCCTCTTTAAGGCGCAATAACTCCTTAACCGTCGAGTTTAGGGCAATTTTGGTTTCGACCAATCTTGTAGATAATTTAATTGGCTACCAATTGCATGCAAGCATTTTTATTTTGTGACCAATAAAATCGGGTGAGGATTGATATAGTGATTTGTTAAAATATTCTCACTAACTCATTTTTTCTCTGTATGTCTTTTTGGTTGCTGCGATTTTAAACTAACTTTCAGATAAGCCAGAGACCCAAGCGCGTGCATGCCAGTCCCTGCACCCCTTTCCTTAGTCCGTTTCATGCACCCCCGTCAAGGCCATACTCAGGATGCCAATGAGGGGGAGGAGGGTGAATTCATTCAAAAATTAATACTAGTATACAATGATCATAGTTTCTTTATCAACTTTTATCCAACAGCCACAATTTTATAAAATAGATAGTGGACCTGGTGGTAAGTCCTGAGGAAATGAAAATATGCAGCGTTTGTTGCAGGCGGCAGCTTGGATAAATTCATTTTGGTTGAACTGCTTAGAAACTTGTAATAGCGTAACAAACTAAGCGATTGACCATGGTCCCCACCATATAAAGAGACCAAAATACGTTCTCCTGCCTCTGTAATTTCCTGAACGCTGGCATTTGGATCTCTGAACTTCTCAGCGGCCTCGAGTAAAAGTGGGTTTTTTTGAAAAATTTGGCAGAACTTGGTTTTTCCAAAACCAAAGATGTTTGAAGTGGTATCACATCCACTTATAGCATGAAGGAGAAGAACGTTCTCTGGTGGACTAAAGTCATAAGATGAGGATGCATAGAAGCTATCCGGCAAATTAGCCCTCCCAGGGTTTCGGATGTAGACGTTCTCTACCCTAGGTATTGTTCCGGTCAGTAATATGAGCAAGTCAATGTCTTCCCCAACAATAATCAGTGCATCATACTGTGAAGCCATGGATTTTGCAGTGGCGACTATTAAAACATCAGCATCTTCTTCAGCTTGTATGGTGTTGATGTTTGCATCCTCCAGTTCAGTGACAAGAAGTTCTATAAATCGCTTCTTGTTGCGCTCATTGGATAGGAACTTCTCTTGCGGTGCTTGGTTGATAGTTGTTTTGTCAAAAATCACGTCAGCTGAAGTATTTGTCTTACACCTTCTTGCCCGTTCAGCACTCTTAGTGTTTTGTAAAGCAGTTTCCTCAGGGTAGCCACCAAATATCACCATCACAGCAGTGCCATAGTGCCGATGAATAAACTTTATGTAATCTGCTAAAACGCCTCCAAAGGTTAAAGTGCGATTCCAAACCACTTTGTGGAGAAGATATCCACCATCAACTACAACCATTCGACGATTGGGCAGTTGAAAGTCAGCTGGAAGTGGAGTGAATGCCGCATATAAAGTTGATTTGTTGCCCTTACGCATCCCATCATCATTAAACAGGGACATGGGAAATGGAGCAAGTTCGTAAGACAGGTAATCTTTAAGATCTTCTTGAGATTGTTTAGCTATGCACATTCTTTGGAACAGTGTGAGTGGATCGACAGCAAACTTTTTTTCCCCAACCTTTTAGGCGTTTTTATCAAAAGCTAATGTAATTACTTTGTCCTTCTTTTTGAATGAAACATCTCCAAAGGTGTCACCGATGATTCTTGATACGCATTTTCAACCCAACTTCTAGAGCTTTGTGACAATTGACCTGGTCACTTCCCACAACTCCAGAGCTAATACTCATAATTAAATCAGATTCTGGGAAAGGAACATGTTTTGAAAACCACTCAAGTCACTTTTGAACATCATTATTATCACGATTGATCCTTGTGGGCCTCATCTCCACATATTGTTCAGATGATGTTGCTGTCACATTGGTAAAGTTTTCCATCTCATTAACAATATTTTGGAGGTAAGTCATTCCCAGGATCCATTTTAAAAGTGTGCTATCTGTCATTCCCCGACCGGGTAATCCTCCACCTATCTTCATGTCCTTCATAAGTAATTGCTCAATCGTCATA
Source organism: Platycheirus albimanus (assembly GCA_916050605.2). Taxonomy (NCBI): domain Eukaryota; kingdom Metazoa; phylum Arthropoda; class Insecta; order Diptera; family Syrphidae; genus Platycheirus; species Platycheirus albimanus. The sequence goes on along the minus strand of OU696696.1, from coordinate 325,795,336 downwards.
TCTGTCCAAATGCCTGACCAAAATTTGTCTGTTCTTCGGATAGTAAAATAACCTTCCATGGTTAATTTCTGAAACTCTGTAGGATCCATTCTGTCTTGCAAGCACAACATTTCCTGTAAATATAAATGGGCACTTTTTGCGTACAACCAATGTCCCGCAGCATGGAAAAATGGAATCATCTTTTCAACAGACTGCAAATGAAGTTTAAATCTACCCATTCTTTCACCCCCTATATACTGTTTAACAAGAGTTATCATGTTGAAATATTGCACCCAAAGTTGTGCAGTGGGTCCCCTGCGTTCTAAGCCTTGGAGAGCTTTTTTAAATTTTTCCTTTACTGATTTTAGTTCTTGGATTTCATCAACTAAGAAAAATGATGAGCTTTGAACTTTTGATAAAAGTCTCTTAGATTCTTCTTTTTCATCATCGGTCAATTCAATTGTGTCCATTATCAATACGGCCAAAGCTTGGTGGGTCAATAAATGAGCCCTGAGTGCTCGCGAATATGCATGACCAGACATCATTTTAATGCTGCTATTCTCAGCGTAAATAGTGGCGAACAGTTCATTAATTCCACTGCCAGACATAATGGTTCCAATTGCTCCCAGGTAGGACATTAGTAAGTGAAAGCCCCCAAGCCTCGCTATAACGTCTTTCAATTCTGGTTGTGTACTATTGTTGAGAATTTCCTGGGCCTTCATATATAGCGGCTGGTCAAACGTTACGAAGCAAGTTTTTTGCTTGATGCTGTTACATTTTTGACGAGCAATAAGAAGTGCTGTGTAAACGGTGTCATGGTTGCTAGGTGGGGCATTAATGAATGGAAGGTAAATTATTTTTGATCGTTGGTATTCTTTGTTGCATGTAGACTGTTCCATGAAACCATTCCATCCTGGCACATTCAAATCATTTGATTTTCCATATAACCACAGAATGTCAGTACTGGAAGGCAAAATAGAATCACTGACATCTGAGAGGCTATGAATGTCTTTACTTAAAACAGTTTTTAAACCAGCGTTTGAGTTCTTAACAAACCTTTGAAGTTCTGTGGAACCAGCTTTTGAGACTAGTTCTGGTGCTGTTAATCTTCGCACGCGTTGAATGTTTCCTCCATGCTCAACTGCATCATGTGGAGTCAAGCATATTATTCCACCCATGGCATGAAATGTTCCAAGACCATCAATAGTATTGGTATTAAAGTCTGCGTTATCGAACACCAACTGGCAGAAAGCATCTGTACGTTCATATTGTATCAAGGGTGCTTGTGGTTGCATAATAGTAGAAACTTCAAGTAACTGAGCCTCGTGGTGACTTGATGAAAAACCAAGAGATGACATCATATCAATAAGAAGCTTAGAACCAAATTTTCTATACATGAATGCACTTATTCCTGTTAGGAGAGGTGACAGAAAGGACCTGGGCCGTGCAGCAGCAATGACAGCATGCGATAAGGCCACACATCTCTTCTTCCATTTATCGAAAAGGTTTTTTTTATTCTTCAGTATCACAGTTTCAAAGAATAAGAGTAAAGATTGTGGAATGTATGACTCTATATCATTCAAAAATTGATCGGATGGTGAATATTCATTGATATTGTAGACTTGAGAACGAATGTCCTCCAAAACTATGTCTGCAGCTGCTTTGACTATACTCTCAATCTTTCTATTTGAGAATTGGCATTTTGATTGTGATACCAGTTTTCTGTGAGTATCTTATAACCTGTGTTCTTAAAACATACAAATGACTTATTGGCTGATTCCACAAAAAGGATATCTTCTCCATACTTTTTTGGCAAACGGGATTTTAGATTTAGATTAGATTAGAATAGATTTATTTCAATTTTCAAAATTACATTTTTAACGTATTTAGATACAAAAATCTTTTAAGCATGGCATTGCCGTCTGCCCGATTGACATTTTTTTTTCTTTTGTTTTTCCCAAAACTCTATTGAAACTCTTTCTCCACATAAAAAGCAATGCGTCTTGAACCGAAATCTTCCTTCATTATCTGACCTTAGCACTGATGATAAAAGCTCTCTTTCATCTCCCCCATGACGCTTCCGATTCTGGGACGCAGTTATCATTCCACTGTTATTATATTTTTTTAAACAAGTATTGTGCACTTCAATTTCATTTTTGAATGCCAAAAGTCGTGTATGATCAATCTGTCCCCTTTTAATACTTGATTTATATAAAGTCTCAACTCCTCTCTGTTTAACAACTATTGGGTCTTTTCCTCCCAAACTTTTTTCACAAATAAAGCACACATTACCTGTAGTTCCTGATTGAGATGAAGAATCCATTGTACGTACACTGTTATTATCTCACATTAAAGTTAAAAAACTAATTACACTTTTGAAACGGCGTGTAACGTTTTGTTTAAAATACAACACAATTTTCTAAAATTTCACAAAGTATGACCGAAGCGAAAACCACAAACACAAACTAAAATAAATTCGCAACAATCAAATGAAACAAAGATCCAGGCCAACTTTGATCATAAAATTTTAAAAATTTCAAACATTACTAATATTAGTTTTTGAATGATTTTGAACGCCCCCCCCCTGATTGGCTTCCTGAGCACGGGGGTGCATGAAACGGACTTAAGAAAGGGGTGCAGGGACTGGCATGCACGCGCTTGGGTCTCTGGCTTATCTGAAAGTTAGTTTAAAATCGCAACAACCAAAAAGACATACAGAGACAAAATTAGTTAGAGTTAGTGAGAATATTTTAACAAATCACTATATCAATCCTCACCCGATTGTATTGGTCACAAAATAAAAATGCTTGCATGCAATTGGTAGCCAATTAAATTATCTACAAGATTGATCAAAACAAAAATTGCCCTAAACTGGACGGTTAAGGAGTTATTGCGCTTTAAAGAGGGAGGAAACTGAAATTCTAACAAAATACGAAATTTTAGCCTTTTTTGGAAGCTTCATAGCGCCGTTCGTAGTGGATGTACAAAAATACTTATAAACTACAAACTTGCATATTTATTTTTTCGATAAAATATACTGAAAAAAAATTATAGGCAAAAAAGTGACAAAAGTGCCAATTTTTTTGGTTTTTCCAGGATTTTGAAGGGGGCGGAGGGGGCGTGGTTGTGTTAATTTGGAATTTTCATCTACCAGCCATACCATATAACATATCGAAAATTTAGAACTACCCGACCTTTTGTAGGGTAACACCCCTTTTTTTATCTCTATTTACTGGACTATATGGAAACATTCGTGGGCTAAGAAAGAATTTCCTTTCTGTGTACGCCCATACTGTGCAATACAGGCCCACCATGGTCTTGTCGTTTATGTTAGGAATGATATTGCTTGCCAGAGCCTTCCCCAATATGGGCATTGTTCTAATACGAAATTATATTTCCTGTGGCTCAAATTCACTGTCCGCAAGCATATCATTCATTACTGTTTTCTTTACAGGAGTCCGAATCTTGACAGCATGTCTACTTGTGATGAGTTAGATGTTTTGTCAGATTCAATTTCCCGAATTGTTTCCCATTGTCCTCACACTGAAGTCGTGATTACGGGCGACTTCAATGTACACAATTCAAGTTGGCTCCGCTATTCTGGCCAGACAACACTCGAAGGAAGGTATACCGAGATCTTTGCTGAGTATAACCATCTTACCCAGCTTGTCGATGAGCCTACTCGTATACCGGTTGTTGATGGGCATTCCACCCATACTCTTGACTTGTTCCTTACTTCCCACCCTGATAAATATACTATTAAAGTAACTTCTCCATTTGGCACCTCGGACCATTGTGTCATTTCAGCTAATTTCTCGATCTCCAACAACTCCGTTGTACACAAAACGAAATTTTTACATGACCAGAAGTTACGGCAAAAAATTCTGCAATATCCCAAAGGCAGTAAAAACTTCTGGTCATTTGTAAAAAACGTCAAGAACTCAACGTCATCATCAGTTCCAACGCTCATCGTCAACGATAAACCCATAGTCAGCTCTTCAGAGAAGGCGAATATGCTCGCAGCTCATTTTCTGCAAGTTCTACGTTGCCTGCAAGCAACAATGCGCCTCCTGTACTTGAGAACGTTAATTCTTCTATGGGACAGATATTTTTCCGCACTCGTACAGTAGCAAGAGTACTTCAAGATCTTGATATACACAAATCCGCTGGTCCGGATGGTATACCCCCTATTCTTCTGAAGAAGTGTTCTTCATCTCTGGCAAAACCACTGCGTAAGCTTTTTCATCGCTCCTATCGTTCAGGAATCTTTCCTAGTAGATGGAAAACAGCATTTGTCCAGCCCGTCCCAAAAAAAGGTGACTCCTCCTCCCCCTCCTCCTACCGACCAATTGCACTTACGTCCCTTCTTTCCAAGGTCATGGAAACGCTGATAAATCGTCAGCTCAAGAAATATCTCGACGATCGGGAGCTTTTAAATGACCGGCAATACGGCTTTCGCAGCAATCGTTCCACTGGTGATCTGATGGCATATCTCACCGAACAGGGGAACAAATCTGTGCATCGCTTTGGCGAAAGCAAGATTATTGTGCTTGATATTTCAAAGGCATTTGATAGAGTTTGGCATGAAGCTCTTTTATCGAAAATGCGTGCATTTGGTATCGATGATACTCTTATTCGTTGGATTAGAAGCTATCTTCTGGACCGTTCAATACAAGTTGTATTAGACGGTTTCAAGTCTGATCTCCACAAAATAAATGCTGGTGTGCCCCAGGGCTCCATTATGTCTCCGACTCTCTTTCTCATTTTTATAAATGATCTCTTGTCTGTGACTTCTAATCCATTAAATTGTTTTGCTGACGACTCAACCCTCAGCTTTACATATACGTTTGATAATTCACGGCCTTCGCCTTCGGACGTGTTATTACAACGAAATCGTATGATAAGCTCATTAAACTCCGATTTAAACAGCATTGTGAATTGGGGTACTAGAAATCGTGTGGAGTTTAATGCGTCGAAAACTCAATGCTGTCTTTTGTCGTTGAAGCTAAACATACCCCTATGCCATTATCCATGAATGGTACTTGCATCGAGGAGGCCGAAAAGCTATCAGTACTCGGTATGTGTATCAGTGACAATCTTCGTTGGAATGATCATATACTAGAGATTGCCAAGAATGCTGCAAGATGCTTAGGCTTTCTTAATAGATGCAAGAAGTTTTTTACCCCTTCTGATCCGGCTACAATTTACAAAGCGTTTATACGCCCTAAACTCGAGTATAACTCCCATCTCTGGGCAGGTGCTTCTCAAACTTTTCTCCACCTGCTCGACAGAGTTCAGAAAAAAGCGTTAAAATTGATAGGAGAGAGAAACATTATGGAAACATTTCCGTCACTCGAACATCGTCGAAATGTCTCATGTCTTTCCTTATTTTGCAGATTCTTTTACAAAAAATGCTCACTCGAGGTAGCCAGCTGCGTTCCACCCCTAAAACATTTCCCCCGTAATACTCGTCTTGATAGGAACTCTCATCAGTTTGCATTTGAGCCCAATTTCGGACGTACCGTGAAATATAGAGATTCTTTCTTTAGCCGTACAACACGAATGTGGAATGGATTGCCTGTCACAATTTTTCCTTGCCATTTTGATCTTCAAACATTCAAGATCAATTTTCATCGAAACCTCCTTTCCCTTCCTTCCTAACTTCCTATCGCTCGCGCTGTGACTTATCATTAAAAGGGCTATAACAAACCCCTTGAGCGCGTGTGCATTATAAAAAAAAAAAAAATTCCATCCCTAGAACATTTTCGAAATGTTTCATGTCTTTCCTTTATTTTACTTTCTTCTACAAAAAATGTTCACTCGATTCTGCGTTCCACCCCATAAACATTTCCCCCGTAGCTCTCCTCTAGCTAGGAACGCTTATCAGTTTACACTTGAGCCCAATTTCGGAAGAACCGTGAAATATAGGGATTCTTTCTTTAGCCGTACAACACGAATGTGGAATGAATGCCTGGCACAGTTTTTCCTTGCCATTTTGATCTTCAAACATTCAAGACCAATGATGACCAATGTTCATCGACACCGCCTTTCCTCCCTCCAAAGCGCGCTGTGACTTATCATTAAAAGGGCTATACAAACCCCATGAGCGTGCCGTATAATCAAAAAATGCACATCTATTTAATGGGGGTTGAAAAGCAGTAGCCACAGCACAGACAGGCCGCAATCAGTGCAGTGATGTTTACATCAGATGCAATTTAAAATTCAGTGGCGGGTAAAGACTTCTTATAGAGGTTTTCTTTCAATTTAGTATGGTGCAAAAATATTGCACGCTACTGATTTTGAAAAGTCTTCCCCATAGTATCTACTGCCAGTTTATGTGGGAAATAGTATAAGAAATGACAAACACAAGCATTCAAGTATCAGCGGATCTGTATAATATCGCTACCATGTAAAGAACTCCAATTCATTTTTTCATCATTCATTTTATTTCTACAGCGTTTGTGCAGCCCGTTTTTGAAAATCTTTATCCAGCTTAGCTATCTATCAATTGCAGTTTTTTCTTCTAAATGATCTATTGAACGGTATTCATAAAATAAAAACTATTTTTTATGCATCAGATCTAAAATGTAAGAAGCTTAAGTCAAACAATAACTTACAATCAGAGATTTAGCCAACACATATTATGTGCTCACTGGCTACATCATTTAGTGCAGGTGTTAGTTGTTAGTAAGCAAAACATACATACAGTATAACACAAGCACAAAACTACAAACAAATAAATTAATAAATACATACATAAAAACATATTAAGAACATGCAAAAACATAAACTACGAGCGTTGTGCACTGGTTTTAAATGTTTTTTCAAGGCAAGTTTTACTAGTATGTATTAAAATCAATAAAACTTGCGTTATAACTAAAAAGCTTGCACATGCGGGTCAGAGGTTCATTCATACCATAATTAGTATGGTGTTGGGGACAATGCAATAGCTCTAAGCTACGAAGATAGTGCGCCCCTCCACGATAGTTAAAACCGATACAAGATAGAAGATCGGGTGCGTCTAAAAATCCAGTTAAGAGTTGGTGGATAAAAATTATATCATTGTTGATACGTCTTTGTGACAAAGTTCGAATCTGTAGAAGTTGAATCCGGTGTTCGTAAGATGCGAGGTTGCGTAGCCTTCTTACATTTTGGATAGAAGAGGGAAATCCTTTTTAGTTTTTTGGAGCCGGAACTTTAGCGATTCGATTACTTTCACAAGTGTCCCGGCCAAAATTTATTGTCGCTGACAGAACCGATTAATTAAGGGGGAGTGGTTATCCTAAAAGATGACACAAAACTGCCAGGCTTGCTGATTTTAGTGCATTTTATAGATGACGCACTTGAAATGCAGTTACTGACAACAAGATGTTAAATTATGTCATTGGCTTGAAGTTCAGGGTTAAGTCGGGATATAAATTCAAATTTAGGCTTTAGAACGGACTCTAATTTTTTGGGAGGTTCGAAACCGCTGATGTTATTGGTATTGGAACTACTCGATACAGCTTTCGGTTCAGGACAGGGCGGGGATGGGCTTGTTAATACACTGGGAACTGCCGGTGGATTTATATCGGAAAGTGGAAAAATTTCAGTGGCTATTTTTTCTTCCTGAAGAGAAGCAAGTAACATTTTGTTTATAGTTGGACTATCATTTCGTGAGTTAGGGCGCTTTGGTGTCAGAAAATGAGTTGTTGAAGATGATGTCCCCTCTCGCCCCCATTTGATACCCTTTTTAGGCTTTGATGCTGCTTTGGTGAACTAAATAGAAGAAATAGATCCGTTGCTCGGGGAAAAGGGTGAAGGATGTGAAGAATCAGAATCAAAAGGCTCTATCGACGTTGACTTATTCGCAGTTTCGATTGGGGAAGAAATAGAAACCACATTAGCTGCAATTGAATTACAATTTTAGGACAAAACCTCAAATTTCTTAGCGATTTTAAGAATTTCATCTTTACATTTTAAAAGTTACTTGGGAAAGAGATACTTTAGTACAGATTGTACAGTACCAAAAAGCAATTTTTGAAGAATTTATCTTTTCGATAAAATGATTGCTTGAGCCTTAAAATTTGGCATGGAATAATTTCCCACAAGGATCAAAACAAGCGATAATAGGAGCCGAATTCGAATGCTCTGTACATTTTTCCGCTGAGCAGTCAATTACAACAGAAAAATAAAAAATAAAATCGTAGATTAAAAAGTACAAATCGAATAATCAGATCTCTTAAAATGAGAAAAAAAAGGAAAAAACGAAAAAAAGAGAAAAAAAATTTGGACCCGGCTAAGATTCTAGACGGGGTCAACACCGCAATTCTGATGGATCGTGTTCAGACAGTACCGACTGTCTTGTTTATAATAAATTAAGCAACTATTACTTATTTAGAATACAAAAATCTTCAAATGTCATGCTTTAATAGAAGAGCTTATTGCATGATTAAAAGCTTTAATGAATATTAGGGGAAAGAGAAAAAAAAAGTCAAATGTAAATTACTTCAACAATGATACCTTACTCTTAACACAGCACAAAAAAAAAATAAATAAAATGCACGACTGGGTCGCACGTACTTGCTCTGTGGGTGCAATAGTACGATGAATACAAACTTTCATCAATGAGAACAACTCATTTTTGAAAAATTTGGTAAAACCTAAAAAACTTTGACTGAAAATGGAAAAACCGATAAACGGGAGCTAACGTTAAAAAACCTTTAATATTTAAAATTAAGACGTTATCTTTTGGGTGTTATAAATGATACAAATGTCCACTTATGGCCAAATTAATAATAACTGTTAAAAGCAATTTCCACTATTATCATGTATAGCCAAAAACTAAAAATGCAGTTTTGTTTGAAGTATTCTATGTATAATACATACAAAGTTTCATAAAAATCGGGGGAGCCTTTTTTGAGTAGGTAAATTAGAAAAAATGAAAAAATTGGCCAAAATCTAGTGGCTCTTTGTATAGGAGCCACCATTTAAAAAAGAGAAACTGAAAAAAAATCTGATAGGAAGCTGTAAAGAACTATACCAAACAAAGTTTGTTTGAATTCGATACAACCGTTGACAACTTATGGCCATTTGAAAAAAAGACGTTAAGATCAGATCTCCGTTATTAGCATTTTTTGCCAAAAACTAAAAACGCAGTTTTCTTAAGAACACTAAAAGAATATATTACACCAAATTTAATCAAAATCGTTAGAGCCATTTTTGAGCAAATTAGGAAAAACCTAAAAAAGTTGGCTAAAACTGAACGGCTCGTTGTATGGGAGCTACCATTTAGAAAGGTTTCACTGAAAAATATACAAAGCCATCCTATAGAACGCTACAAAAAACGATGCAAAACGAAGTTTGAGTCAATTCAATCAAGCCGTTGCGAACTTATGGCCATTTGAAAAAAACCGTTAAGAGCAGATCTCCGCTATTTGCATTTTTAGCCAAAAACTAAAAACTTAGTTCTCTTAAAAACACTAAAAAAAATATAAGCGAGAGCTACAGTACGTTTGCAACGAACTGTTGGATACCCTATTCCCCATATTTTTGTGTGTGCATGCGTCTGCCTCCCGCAAACAGCTGATGTTTCAGAAACAAAATTCTTCTTTAGCAGACAGAAAAAAATTCAATAACATTAATTTTATGCGGTGTGATGTTCAATTAGTGCTGGCGCAATAAAAAAAGGAGTGCGCCACGCACAAAGTTAAAACGTTTTATTGCCAAGGCAATTGTTATGAGCTCAGTGACATTCAATTTTATTCTTGCAGATCGATTTGAACAAAACAAGACAAAACTTAAATTTTTAAAAATTAGATTTGGAATGGAAATAGCGATTATGGGTGTTTTTAACAATTATTGGACCACAATCTGCTACGTAACCAAGGAATATAAATCCAAGTGTTCATCTGTTTACTTCAAAACTTAAAAGTGGGCGTGTCTTAAAAATTTGAAGCACTAGCTGCACTTTTTTCAGTATTTAGGCATATGTGTAAGACTACAGCTGAATCGAGTAGTTTTTAAACAATCTTACCTGAACAAAGGTATTTTACCAAAATCACGCCTTTAAAAGTGGGCGTATTGAAAAAATTTACAAAAGAAAATGTAGAGATATATTTCTCAAATAACGAACGGAAGGAAAAAGGTTTAAATTAAACATTGGAAATGCCTTAAATTCTTAAGGCTACGTTTTTCGTTCTTTCATGAAAAGTAGGCGTAAGCCAGGCCCAAAATTCAAAAATTTCTTTTCATACACAAACCTTTTCGTTTCTATTAAGAGACGCAAAATTTTGGCTTGCGGATTAATTATAAATACCGTTTATTTACAAAAACAATTTTTTATAGTTTCTAATGAAAAGTGGGCGTCAGCCACGCCCAAAATCTATTTTTTTGATTTCATACACAAGATGTTTATGTGCCAGTAAGACCCACAAAATTTAATGTTTTTCGCTTTAATATAACAATTGTTATTTAATAAAAACAATATTGATGGTTTTGTATGAAAAATAGGCGTAAGCCACGCCAAAACTGAAATATTTTTATTTGATTGGAAGAAAGTTTACCTAAAGCTTACGTGTTCAAAATTTTAGCGTTATGCTTTTATCGTAACTGTACAAAAAAACATAATTTTATTTTATTAAATTGAGGTTGTTCAACAAAAATGGCGATTGTGGGCGTGTTTGTGGGCGCATTTTACCGATTCAAGAACTTAGCCTTACCCTTGAACCAAAGATTATATGTACCAAATTTCAGCTTTCTAGCTCAAAAATTGCGATCGCTAGAGAGTATACAGTATACATACGGACGGAAGGACGGACGGACATGGCTAAATCGACTAGGCTTTTGATTCTGAGTCAGAATATATATACTTTTCTATACCTAACGGTGTTATTTCTCTATGTTACAAACTCCACACCAAATACAATATACCCATTCTATGGAATAGGGTATAAAAATATAACACACAAAGTTTAATCAAAATCGTTAGAGATATTTTCGAGAAAATTAGAAAAAAACCAAAAAAAGTTGGCTAAAACTCAACGGCTCGTTGTATGGAAGCCACCGTTTAGAAAGGCTTCAGTGAAAAATTTACTAAACCATCCTATAGAACACTATGAAAAACTATGTCAATAAAAATTTGAGTTGATTCAATCAAGCCGTTGTGAACTTATGGCTATTTGAAAAAAAGCCGTTAAAACCTAATTTTCGTTACGACCATTTGAGCCAAAAACAAAAAACGCAGTTTTGCTAGAAATGCTTAAAGTTAGCTAAATTTTAAGTTTAATCAAAATCCCTAGAGCCATTTTCGAGAAAATCCAAATTGAAAAAAACCGTTACTTGAAAGGTACAAGTTTGAGCCGGGCTAAGACGAAATAAGAAAAATCTCGACAACCGTTTTTCTTGAAACTGCTATGTATCAAGTTTGAAGAAAATCCGTCAAGCCGTTTAGACTGTAGCATGACGTGAAAAAGCGCACAGACGCACATACGCACATCCGCACATACGCACATACGCACATACGCACATCCGCACAGACAGACCGACGGACGGTATGGCGAAAACCACTTTTTTGGGCTTCTCTATCGTCGTAATGTAATGTTTGATTAAAACCTCGATTTTTTTTTTGCACGAAACCTGTATCGTAGCTCAAATGGATTGTATAATCGAGATCAAATAATAAATATGTGGAAAGAAATAAAACACGATAATTTATAGTGGAAAAATGTTATAAAAAACCACTTAGCACATTTATTCCTTCTCGGTTCAAAATCCTGCTTAAGACTTACCCTCACTCGTGCTTGTTCACAGAACAAGCACTCTTTCGTTAAGTTCTTACGTTAAGTTTTATTTCCGTTTAAGTTTATCTTCTTATACTTGAGTGACCATCGAATGCAGAGTTACCAAAACTCATGCGATTCGATACAGTCCCGGCGAAAACCTACGGTTTTCCACCCCTTTCGCTTTTATTTTACATACATACATATATCTCTGCTCAAGAAAAATGTATTCTAATATAATAATCATTCCAGCTCCTTGATTGGTAAGATGCAGATCGTCTGTACCGGTCTCGTAAGTTGATTGCTCGCTGTTTGCAGAACCACGCTTCTTATGAGTCCATCCCTGCCTGGTATTAGTTGTAGTATCCGCGCCCTCGCCAACGCCGATGATGGGAAATTTTATCTCCTGATTATGCGGAGTTGTCCTTCTCTCAAGCCATATTTCTCCTTTCGCCATTTCTTTCTCTCATATAGAGTAGATGAGTACTCTTCCTTCCATCTGCTCCAGAAGAGTGCAAGCATACACTTGCGCTCCTTCCACAATTGTATGCCCTTGGTATTTGGCATCTCATTGGTTGTAAACGGTAACGGTAAAACAAGCGGTTCACCAACCAAAATGTCCCGGCGTTAACGCCTGCAAATCATCACTATCATCGCTTAATGTATGTAGCGGTCTTGAATTCAAGATGGCTTCTATCCCAGTAATTAATGTCAAAACCTGCTCATATGCCAAAACCTTCGCTCCAACAATCTTCGTCAAATGATATTTCATCGACTTTAGCGCTGCTTCGTATATCCCACTCACACCTGATGTGGTGCCGCAGGAGTCATAAACTTCCATTCCGTCTCTTCTCTCTTTCAAACTTAAGTGTTCAAATGTATCCTTCACTAACCAACGCTCTTTGGTTTTCTGCAATTCCTTCGCTGCACCGACAAATGCTGTACCATTTTCCTTCCACACCTGCCCCTTCTTGCTATGAATCTTTCGAAACCAGCAATGAACGCCACTGACGTCAGATTTGATACCAAATCTATATGCACTGCACTAGTTTTAAGGCTAACAAAGACGGAAACCCAACATTTCTGTATTATTATTTGCTCATCTGCTCTGTCGATCATCTTTATTTCGAATGGACCTGTGTGTAGAAAAGCCTTCCCTGCTGTTACTCTGATGGCAAATCAGCCATCAATTGCATCTCAAAAAGTTGATTATAACGCACGCAAACTAAACACTTATGTAAGTAATTCCTCAGCTGACTTCGGAGCTTCGGAATTCAGAATATCTGACGAATGTCCTGCATCATGACCAGCAATGCTCCATGATTCGTTGATGTATGCGCATTATACATGATCAACCAAGCCAATCGAGAACCATTTGGCACGATAGCTGGATGCATTCTCTCGTATCCCATCTCTGCTCTTTCCAATCTCCCTGCTACTCTCAGAATCTTTTCACCATCTAAGATTATCTTTAAGGATTCTATCCTGCTCTTTTCAGGAAAACACCTGTCCTTCTCTATATAAATGATTTCCTTCGCAAAATACTTTTCCTGCTCTTTTGTCAACAGGTGACCGATTGATTTCATCCTCTCTTCAGATGGTTGCCCAAGTACTGCTGTATCTCCTGCACTCTCATCTGCTCTATTCCTTCTTTTCACTTGACGTGCAGAACGTCTCCATCTCTTTCCATCTATCTCTTCATCTTCTTTTCACTTGACGTGCAGAACGTCTCCATCTCTTTCCATCTATCTCTTCATCTTCTTTTCGTTGCTTTATTTTTGCTTTTTATTACATAGCTGATTACATTAATCGCCTTCTCTAATGTAGACGTGTATTCAATCAATGGAATACTTCTTCTTCAGCACTTCACATAAATAAATAAGGGCTCTGTAAATTTTGTTATCACGAAAATCTTCATTTCATCCCTCCCCCCATCTGAAACATTTGGCACAAACTTTTCAGATGACCAGCTGGACCGAGGTTTTGCCAACCATTCCGGCCCATACAACCACAACTTGTTATCAACCAATGCTGATTTCTTTATTCCTCTACTTAGAATATCAGCCGGGTTATCCTTCGTTCCAACATGTCTCCACCTTTTGACTTCGGTGTTTGTTTTTATAGACGGGACTCTATTCGCTACATACGTTTTTAAATCGCATTGTAATTTACTTATCCAATGCCGCCCTACGAGTGAATCTGTCCAAAGATCATACTCGATACCTTCCCATTCCATTGTTTTAATGACGTTTACAATTAGCCGTCTCAATAGCTCCGCTGCTGCTTGCTCTAAGCGCTGTATTGCCACCGTTGTAAGTGGTGCAACCCGTGTTCTTGCTGTGATGAGATCTGCTATAATCCTGCCGTACGTATCGTTCTCAGATAAATCGCTGCTCCATATGCCCTCTCAGAAGCATCCAAACATCCATGTAGCTCTTTTCGTACTTCTTCTGAAGTACCTATCCATCTCCAAATTTTCACGTTCTCTAAGTATGTTATTTCCTGCCAGAAATCTCTCCATCTCTCATTTATCTCTCTAGGGAGTCAACACAGCTTACTACGCTTTTCTTGGTTATTGCCTGCTGAGTTTCCGGTGTTTTTACCACAAACGTGAATTGATCCTTCTCAAGCAGCCACTTCAAGCCCAAAACTGATTTTCTCATCATCCTGGAACATAATTGACTCCTGCTCTTCATAGTTCATGTCCTTCACAAGAGCTTTGGAATTGGAGTTCCATTTTTTAAGCTCAAAATCTGCCCCTTTTAAAACATGATCGAAATCTCTTGATGACCTGATCTCTTTCTCTTCAGAGTCACCACTTGTGGTGCAGTCATCCATATAAAATTCCTGCTTAATTGTCTTTGCAGCTTCTGGAAACTCCTGCCTCCCTTGCACATTGTACAGTATTATAAGCTGATGAGGTCATACCATAGGTGACTACTGTCAGCCAATATTCTCTCAAATTGTCCTGCGGGTTTTCTCTCCAGAATATACGCTGCAAATCCTATTGTTCCTTCGCCACCTTCACTATTCTGAACATCATTTTAATATCCGCAATAATAGCGACACGAAGCCTGCGGAAGCGCATTGAAATTTCGTGCAGATCCTTCTGTAAGTTTTCTCCAAGCATTTCACTTCATTTACTGAAGTATCTTTATTTGTCCTGCAGCTCGCATCAAATACGACCCTTAACTTTTTGGTGACGCAATGATGTGGTATATGGTTTTGCCATGCACTGTGCCAGTCACTGGTGTCATATGTCCTGCTTCTTCATGTTCTCTCATAAGCTCCTGGTACTTATTTTTCAACTCAGGATCTCCTGCCAACCTTCTCTCCAAAGCAAAGAACCTACGCTTAGTTGTAAGCTCTGAACTTCCAAGCTCTTTCACTGCTTCCTTCAAAGGAATCGTCACAACAAACCTGCCAAAATCATCACGTGAATTTGTTTTGATGAAATTTTGCTCCACCTGCTCCTCCTGCTCTTTTGACCTGCTCAACGACATCTCTATGTCATTTAAACCGTTTATGCCAACAACGTTTAAGCGATTCATGAAGTTGATTACTATCCATGCGCACTGCCTGCGATACCTGTTCATTGTTCATGCTATCCTTCTCATTACCATACTCTCCCAATATTAATCTGCCGAAAACAGTTTCCATCTCAAGGACACTACCTCGTCGATGCTCTAAGACAGAAGTAAATGCTTCTGCTATGAACCTGCAATAAATCTACAGGACCTGCTTTCCAATAATGTGGATCAGCAAGAGATGCTGTAGCAATGCTCATCAGTGGCGATTTCAAGTTGTGTGTTGGCACTACTGGATGCCAATTAACCTGCTTATGAAGAATCCAAAAGTCCTGCTCTGTTAAAACCAGATTGGGCTGTGCGCCCGTATCTAAAAATGCTCTTACCGGCCCATACTTCCTGCTATCCATCTCGATTCTTATTTGTGCCGTAGGCATCAAAGTAACTCTCTCCTGCTCTTGCTCATTATAATTAAAAGACACAAAAAGACGAAATAAATTTTAATCATACTTTTATTTTTGTTTTTAGAAGGCAAACGCCTAGCTCTCTTAAAATACCCCCAGGACATCACCTCTTCCAAATCACATCATGCTTTCTCTCTTCCTGCTGTTCCTGCTACTTCTTCCGTCCTGCCCTTCTCCAACCGAGGGCGTTTCCTGGGAGGCATAATTAGTCAATCTGCCTTTTGCTTATTTTCGCTTGTCTGGCTCCTTCTCTTCTTTCACTTTTCCTGCGCATATAGAACAGTTTCTGCACCCTTCCCAATCTCTTTCGTAGCACTATTTTGCATTTGCTTCCCAGGGCATCGAAAACACGGCCCTTGGAAGCAGTCCTTTGGGGCATGGAACGTCTTAAGACAATTGGGGCAAAGTGCCTTTTCCTTCACGGATCCTGCTTAGCACGAATGCTCAGTACTGCAAACTCTAGACAACGTCACATTGGATGATTCAGAAATTTGCACGAGTGGCAAGGCAACAGCCTCTTGTCACCTGGTGCTCCTGCTCTTCGGGCATTACTGCCAGCTGCTCGCATGTCCTCATACCTGCTCAAATTCGGATGCGCCTGAAGTTGTGACAACGGCTGCTCAAATTTCCTGCCATCGCTCCGCTCAATGCCTGTTCTGCTCTACCTGGTATGCCTGCTATGCGTGTTCTTGGAGATATTTTTTAGCTTTTCCTGCAACACTGCGTGGGCAGCAAAGTAATTTTCCTCCGCTCCACCAATCCTGCGTTGTATCTCCACGTTGACCAACATATCGTAGGCCAACACAATCCTGCTCTCGCTGATCTTGACCTGCGACCAGGCTTCTGACCTGCGCTGCTGCCACCGTACAAATTCCAAAATCTGGAGATTTCACAAAGGCAAGCATTATGCTCACTGAAAAAACACCAGCATTAAATACATATTGGTGATTTTTCTCCTGCTGGTTGTCAATCTTTTTTATTCGCTGCTCTTTTCTGTAAATATATAAAATCGTATTGCATTAGAAATGATGATTAAAAAATGTCCTACCCTGAAAATGAAAGAGATACTCGTTTGCAGTAGGTACTTCAATTTCCCAATATGCAGATACATAAAAAAATAATAGTTTGCAGTAGGTACTAAAATTCCTAGCATGCAAAAATAGAATAAAATAAATAGTAGATATAATAAAAAAAAAGATCGGCTAGTTGTTGCTGCTTTTGTCGTTGCCAGTAATGTTTATTTATTATAAGAAAATATATGTTGCATCGAGAAGAAATTCTTTTGTGGCTCATATTCCTGCTTTAAAAATATTTATTCTTTTTGAATTTAAAATATTTTATTCCTGCCGCTTGCAAGCTTTCCTTTTCTAAAAACTAGCACCGTCATGCTTTGAGTTTTTCCTGCCCCAAATATGTGTCCCTTTTTTTTAATAATAATTTGTTCATGGCAACTGGTGCAATTGCACTCAAGTTCCTCCTTCATACCTGCTCTCTCATGTTTGGTAACTCGCACATATGTGCTTTGAGTTGCCCCTGCTATAGGTATATCGAGTCCTTCACAACTTCTCTCTCATATTTGGTAACTCGCACAAATGTGCTTTGAGTTCCACTCGCCCCTACTATATCTCGAGTCCTTCACAACTTCTCTCTCATATTTGGTAACTCGCACAAATGTGCTTTGAGTTCCACTCCCCCCTGCTATATCTCGAGCAACAAAGCTTGTCAAGAGAAAAAAAGTGACACAAAAAAAAACTTAACACCTATAAAAGAAATTAATTTTTGATCCCTACCAAACAACAAAGCAGCAACATCACCGTAATATGTCTAGGTAATTTTGAAAAAATATCATATTCATAAAAAAAATGATATTAAAAAGTTATATATAAATCACACACGCACCAAAAGAGGAAAAAGAACATCCTGCGCACTCCACTAATTTCAAAAATTCTCATTCTCCATAAGAAAACAAATAAACTCAGATCGCCATCTGCCCCTTCTATCATCATTGCTATCATTGCTCATTCACATTTGCATTTACCGAAAACAAAACAAAATCGCTCATAGACACTGCACACATCCATCGGAACACATTCAATACAACGGGAAAAGATAAAGAAGAGA
The DNA here is from genome assembly GCA_916050605.2 of Platycheirus albimanus. NCBI lineage: Eukaryota > Metazoa > Arthropoda > Insecta > Diptera > Syrphidae > Platycheirus > Platycheirus albimanus. The sequence goes on along the minus strand of OU696696.1, from coordinate 325,777,486 downwards.
AAAAAAAGAAACCTGTGGCCATTGTATATACATTTTTATAGTAATTTCATGGAACATTTTATTTTAGTTCTGAACGTCGTCAATGGCGGCGCTAGTTGTATTATCTACTTTGCATATATTGTTGTTTTTGCTTCCCATGGAGTTAAGACAAAAACCACTCAAATTTCTCTCCAATTCAAGCTTGTGAACGTCGTCGCTAGATGCCGCACAAAACGTTCCTCTTCTTGGGAATACTATAAAATATAAATACAATGCCTGTGGCCCTGTTCTGTAATTCTCGCGTTGTCGAGAAACGTTGAAAACTGGAACAAAACACATTTTATCGCGTTCATCGGGTTCTTTAACTTTGACAGGCGATAATTTTATTGCATGGAACACATCGAAATGAAACAACTGGAAAACTGCGATAAAATGGTGTTCTCTATGACCGAAAAGTCATATTTATTTGATCTTAAACGTCAAATTTACTCGCCTTGTATTGAGCACGCGATAGGCAATAAATAAACCATTAAAAAAGTTTAAAGCCGTTTAAGTTTATTTCTAGACGTACACTACATTCATGACAGACTACATGCTCTATTTGCGCAAATATGTTTGTGAACTTCGCAATTGCAACATATTCGCAAAAAAATTAGAGGTCCAGCCGATGCTGCCCTCGTATCCTACAAGATCTTCGATGAAGAATGGCCCACCTTTTTTGATTTTTTTTGTCCTCCCAGGTCTCAAATCATTTGACGGGATCATAGGAGATGATACCCTTAGATTAGAAGCCGTAATAGACAGAAAAAAAAACATCCTTATCTTAGCCCCAGACATTAAAATCAATCTCAAGGAAAAACAATCAAAAGAAGTAAATAACATCCAAACAAACATCCTAGACCCTGAAAATCATATTCAAAACCTTTTATGCAAATATGAGAATCTTTTCGGACCAATCTCAGATAGTGGTACAATAGATACCAGCATTCGTGCAGAAATAAGAACCACTTCATCCGAACCTATATACAAAAAATCCTACCCTTACCCCGCTAACCTGAGGGCAGAGGTCGAATCCCAAATTAGCAAAATGCTTTCTGATGGCATTATAAGACCATCTAAAAGTCCTTTCAACTCCCCACTTTGGATCGTTCCAAAGAAACCCAACTCCGCAGGTGAAAGGCAATACAGACTTGTTATTGACTTCAAACGACTGAACGCAATAACTATTCCAGATGCTTATCCTATTCCGGATATAACAAATACTCTTGCGAGTTTAGGAGAATGTAAATTCTTCACGACCCTCGATCTTACGTCTGGTTTTCACCAGATTAAGATGAAAGAAAGCGACATAGGAAAAACTGCGTTTTCAACGGCAAATGGCAAATATGAGTTTACTCGTCTGCCATTCGGGTTAAAAAACGCACCCGCCATATTCCAACGCATGATCAACGACGAGCTTAAACCTCTTGTAGGCAAAATATGCTATGTCTATATAGACGACATCATCGTCTTTGGGAAAAACGAATCCGACCACTTAAGAAATCTTGATGAAGTTTTGTCATACCTAGAACGAGCTAACTTAAGAGTAAATTTAGAAAAATCCAAATTCTTAAGAACCCAGGTTGACTTTTTGGGATATATTATTACCAAAGAAGGAATTCGTGCAGATCCTGAGAAAATAGCAGCAATTCAAAAAATACCACCCCCAAAAAATTTAAAAGAACTCAAAAGTTTTCTAGGCCTTGCATCATACTATCGCAAGTTTATCAAAGATTTTGCAAAAATAGCAAAGCCTTTGACAAACCTACCAAGGGGCCCAAATGCCCAAATAAAAGCAAATCAATCAAAAAAAGTTGAAATTCATTTTGACGACCAAGCCTTAAAAGCATTCAAAAACCTTAAAGATATGCTTATATCTTCAGATATTCTCATATTTCCCAATTTTGAAAAGCCTTTTATCCTTACGACCGATGCATCCAATTATGCTATAGGGGCCGTTCTGTCTCAAGGCGATATAGGCAAAGACAGACCCATTACATTTATTTCTAGATCATTGAACACAACAGAAGAAAGGTTTTCAACAATCGAAAAGGAAATGCTAGCGATAATATGGTCGCTTGATAAACTCAGAACATATCTTTACGGTGCCAAAAACATTAAAATCTTCACAGACCATCAGCCTCTAACATTTGCATTGAGTAATCGCAATAATAACGCGAAATTGAAAAGATGGAAGGCAAGAATAGAAGAGTTCAACTATACTCTTGTATATAAGCCTGGAAGATCGAATGTTGTCGCAGATGGACTTTCGCGACTTCCCGTACTTAACGTAATAACTTCATCCTCCGGAACTCAACACAGTGCTGAAGAAGATAGCAGTGATCTTATACCACACTGCGAAGCACCTATTAACGTTTTTAAAAATCAACTTTTCTGAGGGCAATGAAATGACATGCTACGAGGAACCTCATCCAAAATATCAAAGACACTATATTAAGCTGCACTCTTATGACAAAGAAACTCTTACTAAACTCCTAAAGGAAAAATTAAATCCTAATATACTAAATGGTATCAAAATTCCAGAGAAATACATTCCGCTTTTACAAGAAATTTATAAAACCTCATTTAGCCGATATAAAATAAGAATAACTCAAAGAATAGTAACAGATTTAAACAAGGAAGAAAATAAATTTTTGGTAATACAAGAAGATTATAAACGAGCTCATAGGAATTATATCGAAAACAAAAACCAAATTCTCGAAAAATACTTCTTTCCCCAAACGGCTAAATTAGTCAAGAATTTCTTTAATTCCTGTGACGTTTGTCGATCAAATAAATATGATCGTCATCCCCTAAAGCCTCATCTTCAACCCACCCCCATTCCTTCATACCCAACAGAAATCTTACACATGGACATTATAGAATTCAGAAGAGACAAATTTATAACCTGTGTAGATAAATTCTCTAAATTTACAAAGTTCTTCCATATTAAGAACAAATCAGCTTTACACATCCGAGATAGGATAATAAAATTGATTCATTTCTTCACTGATCCTAAGATCTTAGTAACAGACAATGAAAGCAGTTTTATAAGTCCCATAGTTCTTAATTATATTGAAGGCCTTGGCATTAACGTCTACCTAGCCCCTCCACAAAAAAGCGAAGTAAACGGAACAATTGAAAGAGTACATTCAACCATTATCGAAATAATTAGATGTCTTCAACAAGAATTTCCGGATTTAACTATTAAGGAAATTGTCAACATAGCAACAGATAGGTACAATAATTCAATCTATTCGGTAACCAAGACAAAAACTGCCGATATTTTTTTTGGAAGATCAGAAAGAATTAACTATCAAAACCTGCTTGATTTCAAAAATATAGTCAATACTGATCTAAAACACGAAATCATTCGTAACCAAAAAAATCAACTCAACAGGCTTAATAAAAAAAGGTCACCACCAGAAACCTATAAACATGGTGAAACTGTCTTTAAAAATGACAAACAAATAAAAAGTAAAGATAAACCAATTTACCGTAGAGAAACTGTAGGACTAGATAATAAAGTAACCATGACAACAACCAACGGAAAACGAATTCATAAATCCCACCTTAAAAACATACCTTCTATTACAGATTAAATGTCATCCTCTGTGTAGGAGCAATCGTTAACATCTACGAATACCAAAGCCCACTCGTAGCGATCAAACAAGGAAACGGAAAAATGATCACCGGCAATTACAAAATCATTCATTTGATTAATCTTACCACGTTCGAAGAAGTACTAATTAAAATCAATACGGACATCAACCACCTTATACCCAAAAACAGTGCCTACCTACCGCAGCTGGAACTCCAAGAAACAAAAATAGGAAACCTTCTAGAACAACTTCAGGACAAGACCCCAAGAAGAGAGAAACGGTCAATCAACTGGATAGGATCCGCTTGGAAGTGGCTGGCAGGCAACCCCGATGCAACAGATTGGGACGGAATTGTCGCCAAATATAACAAACTCTCCACCAACAACAATAGGCAATATCACATAAACGAATATTTAACGAAAGTTACCGACACTGTTATTGAAAAATATAATAAAGTAATTGAACAAATTAATACCAACATCACCGAAAAATATGGGCAAATTATTTTTAATAAACTTAGCCTCTTAAAGGAGGAAATAGGAAAAATAGTTCTAGCGGGGCAACTTGCAAAGAGAGGTATTGTTAACTCAAACCTATTAAGCAAAATTGAAATTTCTGACATCCTTTCCAAAATAGAATCCCTCCCTTTTAGAAACGAGCTTCAGGCCATTGAATTTGCCGAACCAATGATGCTTGTAAAAAATTCTGTTCTACTCTACGTTATTTGCTTACCTCAAACCGAGGACACGACATTTAACAATATTATCGTTAAATCAACAATTAAGAATAACAAGAGAATTCATTTAAATTTTTCAAATTTATTCATTTCACAACACCTCCAGTTTGGAATGATAGGGAAATGTATGGAAATCGAAGAAATTATTCTTTGTAAAAGATCGCAACTCCAAAAGCTCACCAAAGACGATTGCGTACTGAAACTATTAAATGGTGAAAAAGTCAAGTGTGACTTTAATTATGAAAATAGGCCAGTAATAGAACTAATCAACGAGAGTACCTTATTCCTTACAAATTATGTCGGCAACGTAACATACGGCAGACATTTTCGTTATCTGAACGGTTCGTTTCTTGTGAATTTTTTTAACGAATCTATCGAAGTTGATAACGTAAAGTATACGAACTGGGAGAGTAAAACCTATCATATACTGCCTCCCTTACTCCAAAATAACCTCACTGAAGGGGAAATAAAACTCGACCTACAGTATTTACACAAACTCCACCTAGACAACGTAGAAAAACTTTCCAATATTTCTTCAAACGATGGGTTATTCCTAGGTTCTAACCTAACTATTCTATTTATAGGTGCAACCATCAACCTAATTTTGTTCGTTTTTTTGAGACAACATTCAAAAAACAAGAACAATTTTCATATTCCCTCATTTGAACCCTTAAAACTAAATATTCCTGTAGTTGACCCAAATTCCCGCATTAATTCAGTAGAACAAATCACTCTCAATATCTAATCTGCGAGACGCAGATACTTAAGAAAGGGGGAGTTAACACGACACCTCACTTCCTTCCATTGAACCCTATTGAACCCTATCCAATTCCCAATTCAAATTGTAAACTCATTTTTATTTTGTCAATTTAGCAATTCTTTGTAAAAATAATATTCTCTAGATTTCTTTGCCAACAAAATTATATTGATTAAGCAATTCAAATTGTAAACTCAATTTTATTTTGTCAATTTAGCAATTCTTTGTAAAAATAATATTTTTTAGAATTCTTTGCCAACAAAATTATATTGATTAAGCAAATTCAAATTGTAAACTTATTTTTTGTCAATTAAACAATTTCATGTAATACAATATAGAATAATGATTGAAGCATTTCTCATTTTTGCTAAAGAAACAATCTTTGTAATTATAAATAGAGGTACAAATTAAATAAACTTCACTCTTTTTTAGTCAACAGTATAACAAAATTGTGTTTTTTTATTTTCGAGTGCATCTCACTCGATAACTTACATAATGTGTTTTGTGTATGCGTATTCCTTCACTCCGGCTCGCTGCTCATGAGTCGTAACTCGTAAGTGTGTATTCTTGCTCTGAGGAGAGAATACGTACATTCTTACCTGCTCTTGTTCTCTTGAGTCTTGACGAAGAATTTACGGTGCCATGAACAAACGCCATACGAATTAAGGCCATAATGGCGTTAATTCACATTTAAGTGTGTACTAGCACCATATCCAAGATATGGCTTTAATTCACTTTTAAATGAGAACTATAGCCATAAGTCCAATGTGAACTAATGCCATAAAATGTTTTGATCTCTGGGGTACAGTTAGTACAAGAAAACAACGAACGTTAGGTGGGTAAGGAGGCAGACGAGGAGGCAGACGAGGAGGCAGATGAGGAGGCAGACGAGGAGGCAGATGAGGAGGCAGACGAGGAGGCAAATGAGGAGGCAGACGAGGAGGCAGACGAGGAGGGGCCTCCTCGACTGCCTCCTCGTCTGCCTCCTCGTCTGCCTCCTCATCTGCCTTTTCGTCTGCCTCCTCGTCTGCCTCCTCATCTGCCTCCTCGTCTGCCTCCTCGTCTGCCTCCTCATCTGCCTCCTCGTCTGCCTCCTCATCTGCCTCCTCGTCTGCCTCCTTGTCCATCTCCTCACCCACCTAACGTCCATTTTTCAAAATGAACTAACGCCATACGGCTTAAGTTCTCCTTTTAAGTTGAATTGAGGCCATATCCCGATTATGGCACTAATTCGTACTTAGATGTGAATTAACGCCATTATGGCCTTAATTCGTATGGCGTTTGTTCATGGCACCGAATTTACATCGATCGCCAACGTTTGAAAAAGGGGAAAAACAACAACAATAATTATTGATCTACTTACGTGCTGGTTTATACATATTGATCATTATTATAATATAATGAAGTACCGTTTTGCACATTGCCTGCTGGTGATACACACACGGTTTCCTGCTGCGCACACTTTAATTTTTTGTGACACAATTGAGCACATTTTTATTATTCACAATATTTTGTTCGTTATAAAACGAACCACAATTAATCACTGCACTTATTTTCTTTTATTTATTATTGTTTTTTTTTTAAGAAAACTAAACCTGCACCATTCCGACACTGGCACAATATCCGATGCTCGACATGGACCAATGTATCGTAGCTCAAATGGACTGTATAATCGAGATCAATTAATAAATATGTGGAAAGAAATAAAACACGATAATTTATAGTGGAAAAATGTTATAAAAAACCACTTAGCACATTTATTCCTTCTCGGTTCAAAATCCTGCTTAAGACTAAATGCCCCGACCCATAGAATCCGTTGCGTCCGTGCGTCCGGCAAATCAACTGACAGCTCGATTAAATATACGTGTTCTTACGAGAAGTGGTCCATAGACAACGCATGCGGCAACGCAACGGACAGAAGAAGCCGAACTTTTAACTTTTTCTTCTCCGGCAATCCGTTGACAGCCGGCTGACAGCATTTTTTTTCTTTTTGAAGTGGTTTCGTTTTGGCATTGAAGAAGAGAAATATATTTCTTCTTCTAAGGGTTTTCGTTACAGTTGCAATTATGTAAAGCATAATTTTTTGCAGCATGTTCGAAGAAAAAAAGAGGCAAAAATGGAACGTCAACGCATTCATTGGGTCACCCCCAATCCGGCGATCCGGCAAACGTCAACGGATGCGTTGCCGCAACGGACCAACGGATTCTATGGATCGGGGCCTTAACCCTCACTCGTGCTTGTTCACAGAACAAGCACTCTTTCGTTAAGTTCTTACGTTAAGTTTTATTTACGTTTAAGTTTATCTTCTCATACTTGAGTGACCATCGAATGCAGAGTTACCAGAACTCATGCGATTCGATACAAAACCAATACTTGCCCTATAGAGCAAGTAAAAATTATTGAAATTTTGATATACTAAACAAATATTATACAAAACCTAATCACTACACTGATCACTAATGATTTTAAATTGAACTATAAGATATTATATTGATGCAAAATGAAAGATTTACATGCAAAATAAATAAAAATATAAGAGCTTAAATAAAACACGACTACTACGATTAAGACCAGTGCTGCCACTGATATATATTGTAGGTAAATAGCGTTTAATATTCAGAGTTAGTTAAGTTATACTGCTTGGACAGGTTTTACTTTTAAAATTCATTAACTTAAGCTCACAAGTAACATTTCGCAGTAAATTTCTTATGTTTGCTTGTGTATATATGCACTTTAACAACCACTCCTCTATACCCATGTTGTGAAAATTGATCTGCATCGCTCCCAATAGCCCTTAACTTGCTCTCAAGTTGATAAGGGCTTTTCAGGGTTAAAAGCCAACATACATTCGCAGGATAAGTGAAAAAATAAAATGCACGACTGGGTCGCACGAACTTGCTCTAATGATTGACAGTGGTTAGGGGAGATTTTTGATAAAAATAAAATTTTCAAAATTCTTAAATAAATACTTAAACTAAATTCAGCTGAAAAAAAAGTACGCCATTTTATTTCTTGGACAAATTTGAATTTATGAGAATAAATTTATAAAAATCTGTGGAGCGGTTTTTGAGAAAAAAAGTTTTTTTTGAAAAACTTTTTGAAAAAAATTTTCAAAAAAAATTCAAAAACGCCAGTTCATAGGTATTCAGCAAATACATTTATTTAAATTTCTTAGAAAAAAATTTAATAAGCAGTTTTCAAAATATTAATTTTTTTAATTTTTTTTTTAAATGCTTTTAAAAATACAAAAAAAATATTTTTCAAAAATATTGGTATGCAATACAAATTGAGCTACCTACAGCTATATGTGTGTGAAATTTCGAGAATCGGTTGAGTCGTTTTCGAGATAGACGAAAGGAAAAAAACGGTCCTATGGAAAGTACCGTTCTTTGCCATTTTTTAAAACTTTTTTTTCAGCCATATGATTGGTCGTACCTAAAAAGCAACACTGATTTTTTTAAATCGAAATCGTTAGAGCCGTTTTTGAGAAAAATAAGCTTTAACGTAACGGTTGTATGGCAGGTACCGTTATTTTTTGAGCTAAAAAAAAATTTCAATTTCCCCTCTGTACCTACAATACTCAAAAAAGTCCATATACCAAGTTTGAAGCAATTCGGCTCACCCGTTTGGGCTGTAGGTGTCTATACATACAGACAGACAGACAGACAGACAGACAGACAGACATACAGACGGACAGAATTTTTAGACCATCTTTTTTCGTGTTCTATCATCGTAATGTCATGTTTGATTGTTATCTCAAAACTTTTTTTTTCGACGAATGCATAACTTGCCTTATAGTACCTATAATCGCAAGTAAAAAATATTATGAGCTGAATTGTACATATCGTCGTCGTTAAGTAATCACTGGTACCTAGGATATGCATCCAGACTCAACAAATTATTTACCAGCACACTTATTTACTCACCCACACTTGCACCTGCTTATATACATACACAGTTACACAGTACACCAACACACACACACACCCACACATATATAACACATACTATTTGAAGGAAACATATAAAATGCTCGCGGTTAAGGCAAATGTGTGTATTTTTCTGCACTTGAGCGTGAAGAGACCGTGCACCAGGACCAGACGATAGCGATTGCATTCAGCAGGGTAGACCCTCATTACAATTTGCATCCAACCGATTCCTTTCCACATTAAGGATGTAAATAACAAACAAAAGTAAATGGGGAAGGTGGTGGTGCGAAGACTACAAACTGATGTTGGAACTGGGAAGATGATGATTGTTGATGGAACGAAAATTCCAAGGAAATTATTCACCATGTTCATGATACTGGGATGCCTAGGAGCTGTTTCTAGTGTTCTTACTAATGCATATTATCCTTAGCCAGTATCTACTGAATCCACAACAACAAAAACATACCCCAATAACAGTCATCATTTGAGCCTTGTATATCATTGTACTATTTCCTAGGGCTGGAGATTTAAAATGTAGGGGTGATAAATCCTTCCTATTACCATCCGAACAAAACAACAAAACAAAAGGAAGATATATTTTTAAAATTTTGAGCTAGATTTCGTTCATTTCATTATGAAAAGCGAATCGAGGGGAAACGTGAGGTGCTACGGAAGTCAGGTTTTTTTTAACTTTTCAAGTTGAAGAAAATGTTCATGTAGGTACATAATTAGAACAAAACTGGAAAACGAAATTTGGGATACCTACCTATCTTTTTAAGACAGATATAATTTGAACTCTTGAATATGCCCGCCATTAAGAATGACTGCCCAATTTTATATATCCCGCTCACATGCGGGTTTTATCCTTGACTCCACCTAAGTGCCCAATTCTGCAAGAGCATACAAAAAGTGTATTTCTGCTAGCCGTTCCAAATTAGCTGTACATTTATTGTAGAAATCCATCCTTTCCGGTGATGAACTGCATAACCAAAATAATCTTCTTTAAAGTTCTAAAATTGTATTAAGATCTGTGAGATTTTTCGAGGCCTTAAGATAATTCTTGAGTTGACATTGAAAAGAGTTTTTAAATCGTCTTCATTACAAAAATTTGTTCACAAGCTCTAGTCGGTGACGTTATAAATAAAATAAAAGTACCGTCGGCTTTTCAACCCCAAAAACCCCCCTGAACATGTTTTTTGATTAATGAATTTAGCCAACATTATTCTGTTCAAATTTACCCACAACCGTTTTTTTTTTTTTTTTTTTTTTTTTTTTTTTTGAGTATGAAGCTTATATCAAGCATTAACTTACAATCAAAGATTAGCCAACACATATTATGTGCTCACTGGCTACATCATTTAGTGCAGGTGTTAGTTGTTAGTAAGCAAAATATACAAATAGCATAACACAAGCACAAAAAATAAAAAATAAATAAACAAATACATTTATACAAAATAGATACAAAAACATTGAGAACATACAAAACATAAACTATGAGCGTGGTGCACTGGTTTTAAATGTTTTTTTTAGATTTACTAATATTAAAATCAACAATACTTTTATTTGAGTTGAAAAGTTTGCACATGCGGGTAAGAGGTTCATTCATGCCATAATTAGTACGGTGTTGGGGACAATGTAATAGCTCTAAATTACGAAGATGATGAGCCCCTCCGCGATAGTTAAGACCTACACATGATAGAAGATCGGGTGCGTCTAAAAATCCCGTAAAAAGTTGGTGAATAAAAATAACATCATTGTTAATACGCCTTTGTGACAAGGTTTGAATCTGTAGAAGTTGAATCCGGTGTTCGTAAGGTGGGAGGTTGTATGGATCTGCCCAGGAGAGACCTTTCAAAGCAAATCGAATAAAATTACGCTGAACTGCCTCTATCCTAGACTTATGAACTTCGTAGAAAGGAAAACATACCTGTGATGCATATTCAAGATGGGGGCGAACATGACAGTTATATAAAGCTAGGGTTACATAAGGATTTTGAAATTCCTTCGACCATCTTTTAAGAAATCCTAACATGGAATTAGCTTTTTTAACAATAAAGTTGATGTGTTCCGTGAAACTCAAGTCTGGTGTAAAGTTTACTCCCAGATCTTTAAAACTTAAAACGCGATGCAAAACTTGTTGTGAAATGTAATAGCCGTGTACCCGTTTCCTTGAAAATGTCATTGTCTGACATTTCGCTGGATTCAGGCTTAAACAATTCTTGCTACACCAGATAGCAAATCTGTCGATGTCGGCTTGCAATTCTACGTGGTCATTAGCTGAGGTAATAGATTTGAAAATTTTCATATCATCAGCGAAAACAAGGATCTCACTAGAATGAATACACGAAGTTACGTCATTAATAGCTAGTATAAACAGTAACGGACCAAGATGGCTGCCTTGTGGGACTCCTGATTTTGCTGGGAAAGGGTTAGAAAACGAATTTCTGAACTTAACTATATATGATCTGTTTCGGAGATATGAATATATCCAATTAACAAATCCTACAGGGAAACCTAAAGCTTTCAATTTGAAAATGATGATTTCATGTGAGAGTTGGTCAAAAGCTTTTGAGAAATCTGTGTAGATACAATCCAGCTCCTGTCCACTCTCTAATGCCCTTGAGCACTTGTTCATAAAGGTTAGTAAGTTTGTGACAGTAGACCGCTTCTGCATGAAGCCGTGTTGTTGATTGCAGATTAAATGTTTGCAGAAAAACGTTAAGCTATCACAAACTACTTGTTCGAAAAGCTTTGGAATAGAAGACAGTTTAGAAATCGGTCTGTAGTTGGTGATATCGGACTTAGTACCCTTTTTGAAGACGGGAGTAATGAATGAATCTTTCCATACTTGAGGAAATTTACCGGATTTAAGGGATAGTTTGAAAAGGAATTGCAAGGGAGAAGCTAAAACGGAGGAACATTTTTTTAATATTATAGGAGGAATGCCATCAGGACCGGGAAAGTAATCATCTTTCAGCAATGAAAGATAATGCAAAACATTATCATTATCAATTTGGACGTTGTTAAAAGTGGCTTGGGGAAAATCACGGGAGTAGCTTGTCAAGGCGGAATCTTTGTAAACAAAGTTCACTGGATACCCATCAGACTTCTTCTTTAAATTTACAAACTTCCAAAATTTCTTTGGATTAATTTTCAACGAAATTTCCATTTCCTTCACATATGCTGCATATAGGTTTCTGGAAAGTAAATTAAACTCTTCAAAAAGTGCAAGGAATACATTTTGATCAGAAATTGAAAGACTTTTAATGTAAGACTTCCAAGCCTTATTCCGTTTGTTGCGTAGAGATTTAAGCTCTTTCGTGTACCACGGATGGCTAGAGTTGATATTTTTAGATATCTTGAGAGCAATTGAATTTATCATGCAGCTATTGAAAATTTCGTAGAATTGAGTAACTGCGTCGTCAATGTTAGAGCAAACATGAATATTCGAAATATTAGAAGCACTCAAATTGTCGTAAAGTAAATGAAAGTCAGCTTTACGGAAATCAAGTGAATAAGAAGAGTCTTCGGCATTACTGTTATTAAGTAAATTGCTGCTCATATCAAAAAATATATCCAATGGGGGATGGTAGGAGTCTACGTTAGAAATGGCAGAGGTAGATTCTACCACTACCGTACTAACAGCGTCAGAAGAAAAGACTAAATCAAGAATTCGATTTCTACAATTATTAATACAGCTTACTTGCTGTAAGTCAGCAGAGGTTATGTTGTCCAAAAGAAGAAGTTCCTGTTGCGAAGAAGTCAAGGCAGCTTCTAAATAGGACTCGTCTTCAGAACGGGTCCACGTAATGTTAGGTAAATTGAAGTCACCCAACAGTTAAATGTTGCTATTTGAACTGGCAATATCAATCATATGATCAAGAATTAACTATTGCTCGGCAAAAACTGACGCAGAACTTTTCGGTGGAATATAAACATTAATAATAAAAAGATCATTTGATTGAAAAGAAACCTTAACACAAATGAGTTCAATTGAAACATTAAAGGGTAAAGAGACAAGGGGAGATGAGATGCAGTTACGAACAGCAATCAATACACCACCGCCCACTTCCTTCGGCTTATCCACATGACGGTCCTTTCTAAAAACAGAAAACTCATCGTCGAAAATTTCTGTGTCCAAAAATTAACTATTGAGCCATGTTTCTGTGAAAGCAAAGATATCATTTGGAAAAGCTTGAGAGTTTTAAAAACTTCAGCAGTTTTGCTGCGTATCCCTCTTACATTTTTTAACGATTTTGAGTATTTATACTTATTTTCAAATGGAAATAACGGAAATCTAGTTTCAGCGGGTTTTTTAAACTGGCCGTATGTTGACAAAGGCAGGTTACAAAGTGGCTAAGACTTGGTATGATGTTAGTTATAGCGATCAGGAGAAACCACCAAGAAAAGTTGGATATAACATATAACAAACATTATATAACGAAAACGCAATTTTCTTCCTGAGTGGCGTTAATATCGATCAAGAAAAATGTATCACCGTTTATCTACCCTCACTATAAATTGAATTCAGATTCGGCATTGTCAAAATAAGAAATGCGAACCAGACGAATGAAAAAACGTTAAGTGGAGTAATAAAGCAAACTGAACACGAAAAATGTATTTATACCGAGAAGAGCTCCATACAAATTGTTTAAACACTGCTCTACTGGTGAAACTCGTGGAACAATGCGTGCGGATAAAAATCCAACGTTTTTTCTCTGAATGAATAACACAAACACTTTTTTTCTGACATAAATCTGCCAAAGGAACAGGAAAACTTTTTGAATGATTAATTTTTCTGATCGCTATAACTGGACCCCGAAATAATATCACTTACACGATGGCATTTAAGGTTTGTAGATTTAAATGTTGTTGCCGGTTGCTCTAATATAAAGAGCCGATATACAGGGACTATTCTTAAGCTAACTAAGTTTTAAGTTTTTGGCTCAAAATAACAGAAATATTGATTTAACGGTTATACTAAACTATATGCATGAGACTTTATTTACTTCTTTAAACCACCTTTCTTTAGTATCTTTCTATTTCTTCTCTCCTAGCTCGCACATGTTGAATCATTATTAGGGTATTCATATCCCCTTGAATGGATATAATAGGATATACCAGGTCGCATTGTAATATTTTAGATCAAAAATTCCTCAAAATTTTCACAACGGGCAACCCAGTTTAAGCCACACTCTCTTTACAAGTTCTCAGAAATAGCTCTAACGACTTTGTTTAAAAAAAACATGCAACCGGGTCTTATATAAGTGGCAATTAGTTTAAAATCTTCTTAAATAAACAGTTGAAGTTTTCTAAATTAACACCATTGAAAGGGATCCAAATCCCGCAAATATACGATACAATTAAGAATGGTAGGTATTGCTATATTTTTACTTGCGATTATAGGTACTATAAGGCAAGTTATGCATTCGTCGAAAAAAAAAGTTTTGAGATAACAATCAAACATGACATTACGATGATAGCGAAGACGAAAAAAGATGGTCTAAAAATTCTGTCCGTCTGTATGTCTGTCTGTCTGTCTGTCTGTCTGTCTGTATGTAGACCTACAGCCCAAACGGGTTGGCCGAATTGCTTCAAACTTGGTATATAGACTTTTTTAGGTATTGTACAGAGAGGAAATTGAATTTTTTTTTTTAGCTCAAAAAATAACGGTACCTGCCATACAACCGTTATTTTAAAGCTTATTTTTCTCAAAAACGGCTCTAACGATTTTTAATTAAAAAAATCAGTGTTTCTTTTTAGGTACGACCAATCATATGGCTGAAAAAAAAGTTTTTAAAAATGGCTAAGAACGGTACTTTCCATAGGACCGTTTTTTTTGCTTTCGACTATCTCGAAAACGACTCAACCGATTCTTTCGAAATTTCACACACATATAGCTGTAGGTAGCTCAATTTGTATTGCATACCAGTATTTTTGAAAAATATTTTTTTGTAGTTTTAAAAGCATTTTAAAAAAAAAATTTTAAAATTAATATTTTGAAAACTGCTTAATACATTTTTTTTTTAAATTCTAAATAAATGTATTTGCTGAATACCTGGCGTTTTTGAATTTTTTTTTTAAATTTTTTCAAAAAGTTTTTCAAAAAAAACTTTTTTTCTCAAAAACCGCTCCACAGATTTTTCTAAATTTATTCTCATAAATTCAAATTTATCCAAGAAATAAAATGGCGTACTTTTTTTTCAGCTCAAATTAGTTTAAGTATTTATTTAAGAATTTTGAAAATTTTATTTTTGTCAAAATCTCAAGCCAATAAACCACTGTCACTCATTAGAGCAAGTTCGTGCGACCCAGTCGTGCATTTTATTTTGTATTTACTGACCTATTGTACCCACACAGCAAATATGTGCGACCCAGTTGCACAAATGTCTATATTAAGGACTTTTAAATTTTTTTTCTGCTTTTAAGGCGGATTTACCTTGGAATATACTTTGGAAAAGAAATTTAAATCTTCGTTTTTGCCCCAGCTGTATTAACGGGTATCTTGAAGCGTTTCTGAGAAAACTGCTATCTTATCCTTGCTCTTAAAGAAAATCAACCCATAACATAATGTATATGCTTGATCTGAACCACGCACATAATGCCAGTAACCGAATATTTCCTGAAATTTCCTTATTCAACGCACCGAAGTCAATACTTCTACAGCCACTCGGTTTAAGGAAAGTAACTAACCACAAAAAAAGGAAATTCTTACAATATTTATTGTTTAAGTATTTTCAAGTTTCGGCTAAAAATGCATTTATATGTATTTGTCTGTATTGCACTGTTTATTTATATTTTTGATATCTTTTAAAATCACACGTCTAAGAGGCTCCGTGAAATAACTCCCCAAAAAAAATGAAATAACCCCCAAAAATGTGTATGAGATTGGTTAGTTATTTCATTATGAAATAACTCCCCAATTTTGGGGACTTATTTCCTGTTTTTTGGGGACTTATCTCATTTTTAGTTTTGGGGAGTTATTTCATGATGAAATAACTCCCCAAATTGAAAAATGAAATAAGTCCCCAAAAAATAGTGAAAATAAATCCTCAAAATTGTATCGGTTTTATTTTCTGATAATTTGGTAAAAAAAAAATTTAACTTTGTTTTAAGAACAATTTTCAGTTCTATTTTTAAAAGTGTAAACTTATCATCATTAAGAAGCTACCACAAGTTGTTTGCGATATACGTTTTTCAGAAGGAAGGAGGAAGGGGGGGGGGGGGGTTCGGCGCGGCATGTGAAAAGTAATTTACTTTTAGAAGAGAAAAGAAAGCAGGATAATATTTTGTTTCTGCTTTCTCTTCTTTTTCTCAACAGAAAAACACTACATAAAATTTGAGAAAAAAGAAAAGAAAGCAGAACAAGATTTTGTTTCTGAGAACTAAGAAAAATAAAAGTGAAAATTCGCGGCTTTTTTCAATTATCTTTATTTTTAAGGTGCTTGGTATTTAATGGGTTAAGAAGCTACCACAAGTTGTTTCCGATATACGTTTTTCAGACGGAAGGGGGAAGGGGGGGGGTTCGGCGCGGCATGTGAAAAGTAATTTACTTTTAGAAGAGAAAAGAAAGCAGGATAATATTTTGTTTCTGCTTTCTCTTCTTTTTCGCAACAGAAAAACACTGCATAAAATTTGAGAAAAAAGAAAAGAAAGCAGAATAAGATTTTGTTTCTGAGAACTAAGAAAAATAAAAGTGAAAATTCGCGGCTTTTTTCAATTATCTTTATTTTTAAGGTGCTTGGTATTTAATGGGTTAAGAAGCTACCACAAGTTGTTTCCGATATACGTTTTTCAGAAGGAAGGGGGAAGGGGGGGGGGGGGGGGGGGTTCGGCGCGGCATGTGAAAAGTAATTTACTTTTAGAAGAGAAAAGAAAGCAGGATAATATTTTGTTTCTGCTTTCTTTTCTTTTTCTCAACGGAAAAACACTGCATAAAATTTGAGAAAAAAGAAAAGAAAGCAGAACAAGATTTTGTTTCTGAGAACTAAGATCTTGTTCTCCTTTTTTTCCTTTTTTCTCAAATTTTATGCAGTGTTTTTCTGTTGAGAAAAGATTTTATTTTTTAGATCTCAGAAACAAAATTTTATTCACAGCCAAATATTCTGTATATGCCATGCAGACATCTTAAAGTCTGTGCAGAATGCAATTTGAAAATGCAAGCCCAGTCAATTGCTGAAGGTCTTCAATTTATTAAATGTCCCTACTGTAGAAAGTAGATGCAAAGTTGAAGACACTATTCATGTATATACATAACTTTTCAAATATTTAAAATAATTGTTATTGTTAATAAAGGAAGTTACCTGCATTAAAAATGTATATTAAAATCTTATTTTGCCTTATTAATTAATACTTTTTCATTGGAAGATATATAAAATGGCAACACAATTCTTTAAATTTGGAACTTATTTCACAATTTTTTTGGGACTTATTTCAAGCTTTTTGGGGGACTTATTTCATTTTCGAGTTTGGGGACTTATTTCATTATGAAATAAGTCCCCAATTTGGGGGGTTATTTCATTTTCGTTTTTGGGGAGTTATTTCTTGGGGAGTTATTTCACGGAGCCTTATTTTTGCTCTCTGAATTCTATGCTCCCATTAATTTTAAATCCAACACTGAAAACCGTATGGCTCTATGACTTTTTGTTGCCAAGCAATTCAAAAATAACAGAACCTCCTTCTTTACAAAAACAAGAAAATCTAGCCTTACGGTAAAGAAATAAAATGCACGACTGGGTCGCACGAACTTGCTCTTATGATAAACAATTGCGTAGTGGCTGCATATATGGATATTAAAAAAAAATTAAATAATTTCGAAAATTCTTTTATTTTTTAAATAAGTTTAAGAGTTTTCTCGGAAAAACTAAGTATGCAATAAAATTTCAAAGCTATACGTCAATCTAGGAAAAAAAAATATTGAAAATCGTTGGACGAGATTTTTTTTTAAAAGGTTATTTTTGAAAAACTTTTTCAAAAAATATTTGAAATTTATTTGAGTATGCAAATATATGGCAATCTGTAATTTACATTTGAAAAATAATTAAAAAAAAAAATCAATATACCCGTTTCCAACATATTTCGAAAACCAAAAATTTTTTTGAAAAAATTATAAAAAATCAAAAAAAAAAGTTTTTGAAAATTTTGAAAAGCCATATTAATAAAATTATGAATGACTTCCTGTGGAATGTATAGTTTACGAGAAAATTTGATTTGAAAATACTGGTTCTATGAGAGGTACCGTTATTAGACAAATTTTGAAAAAAAATTTCTAACCAAAAGATAGACTGTCTTGCAAAAATAGCATTCTGAAAGTTTTATCAAAATCGTTAGAGCCGTTTTTGAGAAAATCAATTTTTGTCTTCAAGATTGTATGGCAGGTGCCGTTATTTTTGGACCTAGAGCAAAAATAAAAAATTTGTTCCGAGGGACGGCCAAATAAATCCTAAATACCAAATTTGAAGCAAATCGGCCCACCCGTTCAGCCTCCAGAGGCGCGAACAGACATACAGACAGACAGACAGACAGACAGACGGACGGAATTCCCAGACCCACTTTTTTCGACTTCTCCATCATCGTAATGTCATGTGTGATTGTTATCTCAAAATTTTTTTTCTGCACGAATCCATAACTTGCCTTATAGTACCTATAATCGCAAGTAAAAACAGCGCATACCTAAATGATATTTTTCTGTCTCCTTTTTACTTGCGATTATAGGTACTATAAGGCAAGTTATGCATTCGTAAAAAAAAATGTCTAACAATCAAACATGACATTACGATGTCGAAAAAAGTGGGTCCGACAATTCTGTCTGTCTGTCTGTCTGTCTGTCCGTGTGTCTGTCTGTATGTATAGTTACCTACAGCCTAAACGGCTGGACCGATTTGTTTCAAACTTGATACAAAGTATTATTATGACGTCCTACAGAGGGATTTTTGGAATTAGCATCCTAGCTCCAAAACTAACGGTACCTGCCATAGGATTTTTTGTGTCTCAAAAACGGCTCCTACGATTTTGATAAAACTTTCTGAATGATGTTTTCTGTGTAAACTTTATGTTTTGGTTGGAATAGATTTTTCACGAAAAGTCTTATAACGGTACCTCCCATAGGACCAATTTTTTGAAATCCGATTTTCTCGTAAGCCACTTGACGGATTCCGATGAAATTTTTAATGTTGAAGCCCTTTTATAAACGAAATAATAAGAATTCTTAAATTTCCTAAAAAATGTTTTTTTGAGATTTAAAAAACGTTTACAATTTTTTTTTAACTTTTGTTTTTTCCAAAAACAGTTTAATCTATATTTTTTTAATTTTATTTTTCTGATAAAAACTACAAAGTGCTAGAAGTTGGCATACTCAAAAAAAAATTTGGAATATATTTTTTTGAAAAGTTTTTCAAAAAAAACTGTTTTTGAAAAAACTGGTCCAACGATTTTGAAAAAAAATTTCGTCAAAATTTAAAAACGTAAAAGAAACCTGATGGCTTACTTCATTTTCTCCAAGAATTTGATTGTAAGAAGGTTTACCTTAATCTTGCGTGTGCAAAATTTTAGCGTTATGCTTTTATCGTAACTGTACAAAAAACATAATTTAATTTTACCAAATTGAGGTTGTTCAACAAAAATGGCGATTGTGGGCGTGTTTGTGGGCAGATTTTACCGGTTCAAGAACTTAGCCTTACTCCAAGGATTATATATACCAAATTTCAGCTTTCTAGCTCAAAAATTGCGACCTCTAGAGTATACATACGGACGGATGGACGGACGGACGGACATGGCTAAATCGACTAGGCTTTTGATTCTGAGTCTGAATATATATATATATTATTTGGGTGTACTACAGAATCCCCAAAAAAAAAATCCCCATGGCTTAAAATCCCCAAAAGTTATAATCCAACTAGCTAATATCCCCACATTCATAATGCACATGGATGAAATCCACACCTAAACAATCTTTTTTGCCAAAATCCCCAAGAAATCCCCAGTGTCCGTGTACATCTAAATTATGTGCATTTAGTTTTCAGAAAAATCTCATGAAATTATTTTTATTGTGAATCTAACTAATAAGTGATAATGATTAAGTTTTTCTTTTCGTTTCATTTAAGACTTTATGAATATTTATTTACTTACTAATTTTGAAAATGTATTTTTATTTTAATAAACATTACAAGCACTAAAAAGAATTTTATATTCACTCTTTGGATTACATTTCCTGCAATATGAAATAAACCAAATATCACTAAAACAAATATGTTCAAGCAGTGCATCATGCGATGGGGATTTTGGTTTGGGGATTTTCGGCTTGTAAATTTTCTCTTTGGGGATTTCGGGGATGGGGATTTTACTTTGGGGATTTTGCGTTTGGGGATTTTCGTTTGGGGCTTATGTTTTGGGGCAAACGTTACCAACCCATATTATTTCTCTATGTTACAAACTCCACACCAAATACAATATACCCAACCCATTCTATGGAATAGGGTATAAAAATCAGTGCTGCTTTTTAGGTACGACCAATCATATGGCTTAAAAAAAAGTTTTAAGAAATGTCTAAGAACGGTACTTTCCATGGGACCGCTTTTTTGCTTTTGACTTTCTAGAAAACGAGTCAACCGATTCTTTCGAAATTTTATACATATATATATAGCTCAATTTGTACTGCATACCAATATTCTTAAAAAATATTCTTTTGTATTTTTAAAAGCCTTTAAAAAAAATTAAAAAATTAATATTTTGAAAACTGCTTATTAAATTTTTTTCTAAAAATTATAAATTAATGTATTTGCTGAATACATATGGACTGGAGTTTTTGAATTTTTTTTTAAATTTTTTTCCAAAAGTTTTTCAAAAAAAAATTTTTTCCTCCGAAACCGCTCCACAGATTTTTTTAAAATGTATTCTAATAATTTCAAATGTATTCAAGAATTAAAATGGTGCACTTTTTTTCAGCTCAAATTAGTTTAAGTATTTATTTAAGAATTTTTAAAAAATTATTTTTATCAAAATCTCAAGCCCCTAGACCACTGTCACACATTAGAGCAAGTTCGTGCGACCCAGTCGTGCATTTTATTTACTTGCGATTATAGGTACTATAAGGCAAGTTATGCATTCGTAAAAAAAAATTTTTTTTTTTGGACAATCAAACATAACATTACGATGAATTCTGTCTGCTTGTCTGTCTGTCTGTCTGTCTGTATCGGCACGTACAGCCTAAGCGGCTGGACCGATTTGCTTCAAACTGGTACATAGTACTATTATGGCGTCCTACAGAGGGGTTTTTGGAATTAGCATTCTAGCTCCAAAACTAACGGTACCTGCCATATGATTTTTAATGAAAAACTAATTTATCTCAAAAACGGCTCCTACGATTTTGATAAAACTTGCTGAATGGAATTTTTTATGTAAACTTTATGTTTTGGCTGGAACAGATTTTTCAGGACAAGTCTTATAACGGTACCTCCCATAGGACCGGTTTTTTTAAATCAGATTTTCCCGTAAACCACTTCATGGATTTCGATGAAAATTTTAAAATAAAAGCTTTGTTTGGTGGGTCTCCCATGTAAATGTAGGGTAGTGCGTGCATAAAACTTAATATATCTCCTACATTTGAAAAGATATTTTAATGAAATAAAATTTATTAATTAGTGAACAAATGTGAGCAGATATGCTTATCATCAAATAATTATTTAGCATGATATTTATACTTTCAAAATATAAAAACTATACATTTTTCTTATAATTTAGACACAAATTATTATGTCCTATTAATTGTCCTCTGTTAAGTAACTTTTTATTTTCTTTTGCTTCAGTTTCTTAATCAGAATAAATAAGTTATATTTGCTATTGAAACCAAGTTTTTTTTTATATACAGGGTGTCCCAAAAGTCAACGTCAAAACGAAAACGGGTGATAGGGTAGGTGGTGACAGTTATCGGAAAAATAATAAAAAAAATCTTTGCCATGGATTTTGTGAGTTAGAGGCATTCGAAAAAAAATCGAAAAAATGCTCACCCTCTGACGGTCTTTCAAGTGCCGTAATTACAAATCTTAATTTTTCTCAATTTGTTTTCTAGAATATTCCATAAATAACGGAAAAAAATGTTTTTCTCAAATAAACATGTTTCAAGATAATTCTTTTTCATTCATTAAAAAAAAATCTGAATGTACTCCAGGCTTTCTCGTCCAAGTTTAAGTTCGAGGAATTGACCGTTATTATTTAGAAGTAACTACGAGCAGGCCCAGACTTCCAAGGGCTATCAGATAGTGATTCATTTCTTGTCGTTTAGTAAAACTGATCCGGTCCTTGGAATATTTTTGTTGTCCTTTTTTTTTTTTTTTTTTTTATAATGCACACGCGCTCAAGGGGTTTGTTATAGCCCTTTTAATGATGGGTCACAGCGCGAGCGATAGGAAGTTAGGAAGGAAGTGAAAGAAGGTGTCGATGAACATTGATCTTGAATATTCGAAGATCAAAATGGCAAGGAAAAATTGTGCCAGGCAATCCATTCCACATTCGAGTTGTACGGCTAAAGAAAGAATCTCTATATTTCACGGTACGTCCGAAATTGGGCTCAAGTGTAAACTGATGAGCGTTCCTAGCAAGACGAGTATTACGGGGGAAATGTTTAAGGGGTGGAACGCAGCTGGCTACCTCGAGTGAGCATTTTTTGTAAAAGAACCTGTAAAATAAGGAAAGACATGAGACATTTCGACGATGTTCGAGTGACGGAAATGTTTCCATAATGTTTCTCTCTCCTATCAATTTTAACGCTTTTTTCTGAACTCTGTCGAGCAGGTGGAGAAAAGTTTGAGAAGCACCTGCCCAGAGATGGGAGTTATACTCGAGTTTAGAGCGTATAAACGCTTTGTAAATTGTAGCCAGATCAGAAGGGGTGAAAAACTTCTTGCATCTATTAAGAAAGCCTAAGCATTTTGCAGCATTCTTGGCAATCTCAAGTATATGATCATTCCAACGAAGATTGTCACTGATACACATACCGAGTACTGATAGCTTTTCGGCCTCCTCGATGCAAGTACCATTCATGGATAATGGCATAGGGGGTATGTTTAGCTGGTGCAGGGAACTAACTTCACGGGCACTACCTTCACATGGGAATTAACTTCACCACTGGTGGGAACTAATTTCACTTTTTTCTGATGAAGTTAATTCCCACCGAAAGTGGGAATTAATTTCACTATTTTGTGGGAATTGATTTCACTTTTGTATGAAGTTATTTCCCACGGTGGATGGGAGATAACTTCACTTCTTATTACAGTAAATGATATAATTATCGTTATTGTGTTATTTAGTTTAGCATGATAAACTAAAAAAAAAGAGGGCAGAAGCATTTGCAGCGAAAATAATTAAAACCAAATGTTTGCAAAAATTAACTTTAGTTTTAGTTGAAAATTCGCTCGAATTTTTAACTAAAACTAAAGTTAATTTTTGCAAACTTTTGGTTTTTTTTTTTTTGCAACTTGTTTTATTTATAAGTAATTGTTTTAATGCAAACTTCATATCCAAAAAAATGGTATTTCGTTTTAGTATAAAATTCGCGCGAATTTCTTACTAAAACGAAATACAATTTTTAAATAAAACAAGTTGAAAAAAAAAAACAAAATGTTTGCAAAGATCAACTTGGGTTATACTTTAAAATTCGCGCGAATTTTAAAGTATAACAAAAGTCAAACATTAGTTGCGAAAATAACTAAAACAAAATGTTTGCAAAGATCAACTTTAGTTTTAGTTAAACATTCGCGCGAATTTTTAACTAAAACTAAAGTTAATCTTTGCAAACATTTAGTTTTAATTATTTTCGCTGCTAATGCAGTTTCAGTGCATTCTATAATACAATAATTTCTTTGAAAATATGAATAATGCATAAGTATTTCTTTAATAGGTACCTATATCCCTTTTTGAAAAAACTTTTGCTTATAAATTATAATAAATTGCTTAAATCCATATGATCTCTTTAATTGTTCGAAAGTTTTTCTCTTGAGATTTTCAAATTTTGGATGGGAATTTATTTCACACGATTTTTTGGTGAAATTAATTCCCACTTTCGGTGGGAATTAACTTCATCAATAAAAAGTGAGATTAGTTCCCACCAGTGGTGAAGTTAATTCCCATGTGAAGGTAGTGCCCGTGAAGTTAGTTCCCTGCACCGTTTAGCTTCAACGACAAAAGACAGCATTTAGTTTTCGACGCATTAAACTCCACACGATTTCTAGTCCCCCAATTCACAATGCTGTTTAAATCGGAGTTTAACGAGCTTATCATACGATTTCGTTGTAATAACACGTCCGAAGGCGAAGGCCGTGAATTATCAAACGTATATGAAAAGCTGAGGGTTGAGTCGTCAGCAAAACAATTTATTGGATTAGAAGTCACAGACAAGAGATCATTTATAAAAATGAGAAAGAGAGTCGGAGACAGAACGGAGCCCTGGGGCACACCAGCATTTATTTTGTGGAGATCAGACTTGAAACCGTCTAATACAACTTGTATTGAACGGTCCAGAAGATAGCTTCTAATCCAACGAATAAGAGTATCATCGATACCAAATGCACGCATTTTCGATAAAAGAGCTTCATGCCAAACTCTATCAAATGCCTTTGAAATATCAAGCGCAATAATCTTGCTTTCGCCAAAGCGATGCACAGATTTGTTCCACTGTTCGGTGAGATATGCCATCAGATCACCAGTGGAACGATTGCTGCGAAAGCCGTATTGCCGGTCATTTAAAAGCTCCCGATCTTCGAGATATTTCTTGAGCTGACGATTTATCAGCGTTTCCATGACCTTGGAAAGAAGGGACGTAAGTGCAATTGGTCGGTAGGAGGAGGGGGAGGAGGAGTCACCTTTTTTTGGGACGGGCTGGACAAATGCTGTTTTCCATCTACTAGGAAAGATTCCTGAACGATAGGAGCGATGGAAAAGCTTACGCAGTGGTTTTGCCAGAGATGAAGAACACTTCTTCAGAAGAATAGGGGGTATACCATCCGGACCAGCGGATTTGTGTATATCAAGATCTTGAAGTACTCTTGCTACTGTACGAGTGCGGAAAAATATCTGTCCCATAGAAGAATTAACGTTTTCAAGTACAGGAGGCGCATTGTTACTTGCAGGCAACGTAGAACTTGCAGAAAATGAGCTGCGAGCATATTCGCCTTCTCTGAAGAGCTGACTATGGGTTTATCGTTGACGATGAGCGTTGGAACTGATGATGAAGTTGAGTTCTTGACGTTTTTTACAAATGACCAGAAGTTTTTACTGCCTTTGGGACATTGCAGAATTTTTTGCCGTAACTTCTGGTCACGCAAAAATTTCGTTTTATGGATAACGGAGTTGCACGAGTTCCTAACTTGTTTGTGTTTCTTCCGATTTACCTCAGTTGGGTTGGCTTTATAGGATCGGAAGCTTACTTCTTTCAACCTGATAGCTTCTTTACACTCTTCGGTAAACCAAGACTTTTCTTTTAGTCTGATACATTTTGTTCTGTGAGGGACAAAAGTTCTCATTCCAAGAAAAATCACTTCTGTAATCATTTCAGCACTAGCATCAATGTCATTATCGAGGAAGCATAATGACCAGTTAAAGTTGCGAAAGAATTTATTCAGACCGTCCCAGTTGGCTTTCTCGTATTGCCAAACGGTCCTAGTGGGAATTTTTTCCTTAACTGGATGGTTGGAGATCGAGAAATTAGCTGAAATGACACAATGGTCCGAGGTGCCAAATGGAGAAGTTACTTTAATAGTATATTTATCAGGGTGGGAAGTAAGGAACAAGTCAAGAGTATGGGTGGAATGCCCATCAGCATCCGGTATACGAGTAGGCTCATCGACAAGCTGGGTAAGATGGTTATACTCAGCAAAGATCTCGGTATACCTTCCTTCGAGTGTTGTCTGGCCAGAATAGCGGAGCCAACTTGAATTGTGTACATTGAAGTCGCCCGTAATCACGACTTCAGTGTGAGGACAATGGGAAACAATTCGGGAATTTGAATCTGACAAAACATCTTACTCATCACAAGTAGACATGCTGTCAAGATTCGGACTCCTGTAAAGAAAACAGTAATGAATGATATGCTTGCGGACAGTGAATTTGAGCCACAGGAAATTAAAGTTCGTATTAGAACAATGCCCACATTGGGGAAGGCTCTTGCAAGCAATATCATTCCTAACATAAACGACAAGACCATGGTGGGAAAAAAGTAATGGCACTAAGTTATATCCAAACAAACAAAATTCTGATTAATCAGTATTCTGTTCAACCTGGGTTTCACTTAATGCGAAAACAGCTGGCCTGTATTGCACAGTATGGGCGTACACAGAAAGGAAATTCTTTCTTAGCCCACGAACATTTGAATATACAACACAAAAATCACTTACCATTTTGAAAACCTAAACACAAAAAATTCAACTTTGACGAAACTAATTTCAGCCGTTTAGTATAGGCCAATTATAAACAAACTGTCCTAGGTGTTATGCCCATAAAACAAATTGCAAACGGGAATTAATATAGAAAAAAAACACGAATGAAATATACATCAAATGCTGCTCACCTATCCAATGCAAAACCTCTTGCGATAAGCCTCACAAGAGGCTTGCATTGCATAGAAAGCAACAGTTATGGGTGGCACGGGTGGAGAGGATGGGTATTGTTGGATGCTGTGCTGCGAATGAGCGAGGTTTGGTGTATTTTTTTTCTTCTTTTTATTTTTCACTGGTTTATTCTATTTTTTTTTTTTTTTTTAATTTTGGGTAACGTAAAGGGCTGGATTTAGTTTTTGATTTTAATTGTATTGCACTGTGTATGTGATATATGAATTGGGTTTGGTTTATTTTTTTTTCGATTATTTTTGGGTGACACAAGCGCACAGAAGCAACGCGACCGCACACGACGAGTACTTGATCGACTGCTGCTGAGCGTTATCCGGATCATCGGGTTTTTGTGAATTTGCACCAGTCATTCTCAGAAGGTCGATTTCCATACAAAAGAACTAGTGAAGGCAGGCCCCTCATGCCCTACTAGAACCAAGTGCTACAAGAAGTCAATCAAGACCCAAGTACCTAAGTACGTGGAACTCAAACAAGAACAGGAGTTCCCAAAAGTACAGCACATCGCATTTTGAAGAAAAATGAGCTCCATGCATACCATGTTCAACGAGTGCAAAGCCTACTACCCCGAGATTACCCTGGAAGAGTTGCATTTTGTCGAACGATACTACAACGGTACAGGGAAGATCCGCGATTCTTGGACAAAATTCTGTGGTCCGATGAATCAACATTTAAAAAGAATGGATACATGAACCTCCAAAATTTGCACGAGTGGCATCGGCATGTAGAAAATCCACATTTGATATGGGAAGACAAATCGCAGTATCGCTTCAAAGTTAAGAAAAGAAGAAGAAAAAGTCTACTCAAAACCAATCCAAAATTTAGCAGAGCTGCGCCAAAAAATCACGGAGGCTGTTGCAGACATCAACTCAAGAAGATTCGCTCGTCTTATAAAACGATCTTATTTAAGAAGATGTAGATCTTGCATTGCTGTTGGAGGCAAACAATTTGAACATTTTTTATAGTTATAACTAATCGAAATAAACTTTGATGTAATTTTTGTTGAAAAATTGAATTGTATTTCAAACTTAAACCCAAAAATAGAAATGAATCACTATCTGATAGCCCTTGGTAGTCTGGGCCTGCTAGTAGTTACTTCTAAATAATAACGGTCACTCTCCTCGAACTTAAACTTGGACGAGAAAGCCTGGAGTACATTCAGATTTGTTTTTAATGAATGTGTATCGAATCGCATGAGTTCTGGTAACTCTGCATTCGATGGTCACTCAAGTATAAGGAGATAAAGTTAAACGTTAATAAAACTTAACGTAAGAACTTAACGAAAGAGTGCTTGTTCAGCGAAGAAGCACGAGTGAGAGTTAGTCTTAAGCAGGATTTTGAACTGTGAAGGAATAAATGTGCTAAGTGGTTTTTTATAACATTTTTCCACTCTAAATTATTGTGTTTTATTTAATTCCTATATTTTGTTATTCGAGATGAGTTATACAGTCCATTGAGCTACGATACATTGGTCCATGTCGAGCGTCGGATATTGTGCCAGTGACGGAATGGTGCAGGTTTCCTTTAAAAAAAAAATAAAAAAAAAAAATAAGTGCAGTGATTGATTGTGGTTCGTTTTATAACGAACAAAATATTGTGTTTGTCGCGAGCGACAGGAGTATGGGCAGGAAACCGTGTGTGTATCACCAGCAGGCAATGTGCAAAACGGTACTTCATTATATAGTAATGATCAATATGAACCAACCAGCACGTAAGTAGATCAATAATTATTGTTGTTGTTTTTCCCCTTTTTCAAACGGCGGCGGCAACCGATGAAAATTCTTCGTCAAGAGAACAAGAGCAGGTAAGAATGTACGTATTCTCTCCTCAGAGCAAGAATACACACTTACGAGTTACGACTCATGAGCAGCGAGCCGGAGTGAAGGAATACGCATACACAAAACACATTATGTATATGCGCAACTGTGACAAAGAGAAGGAGAAGAATGACAAATTTCGTCATTCGAAAAAAAAACAAAAGCGGTCTTTCGAAAGAAAGAAAATTAAAAAAAAACAACAAACACAACAACAACAATATCTATACAATAATAATATAAACATATTTACATTTTAAATAACATTTATTTAAAGCAAAAAAAGGATGAGCTGAAATAAAGTCCTAAAACAGGACAAAGTATTTTTTATTGTTAAGAAGTGCAAATATTTGATTGTGTGAATGGTGGTGGTTTTTTGGAGTATTTTGCAACGGAGCAGGTTTCTTTTTTTCTCTTCTTTATCTTTTCCCGTTGTATTGAATGTGTCCCGATGTATGTGTGCAGTGTCTATGAGCGATTTTGTTTTGGTTTTCGGTAAATGCAAATGTGAATAAGCAATGATAGCAATGATGATAGAAGGGGCAGGGGGCGATCTGAGTTTATTTGATTTCTTATGGAGAATGAGAATTTTTGAAATGAGTGGAGTGCGCAGGATGTTCTTTTTCCTCTTTTGGTGCGGGTGTGATTTATATACCTTTTTAATATCATTTTTTTATGAATAAGATATTTTTTCAATATTACCTAGATATATTACGGTGATGTTGCTGCTTTGTTGTTCGGTAGGGATCAAAAATTAATTTCTTTTATAGGTGTTAAGTTTTTTTTTTTGTCACTTTTTTTCTCTTGACAAGCTTTGTTGCTCGAGATATAGCAGGGGCGAGTGGAACTCAAAGCACATTTGTGCGAGTTACCAAATATGAGAGAGAAGTTGTGAAGGACTCGAGATATAGTAGGGGCGAGTGGAACTCAAAGCACATTTGTGCGAGTTACCAAATATGAGAGAGAAGTTGTTAAGGACTCGAAATACCTATAGCAGGGGCAACTCAAAGCACATATGTGCGAGTTACCAAACATGAGAGAGCAGGTATGAAGGAGGAACTTGAGTGCAATTGCACCAGTTGCCATGAACAAATTATTATTAAAAAAAAATGACACATATCTGGGGCAGGAAAAACTCAAAGCACGACGGTGCTAATTTTTAGAGAAGGAAAGCTTGCAAGCGGCAGGAATAAAATATTTTAAATTCAAAAAGAATAAATATTTTTAAAGCAGGAATATGAGCCACAAAAGAATTTCTTCTCGATGCAACATATCTTTTCTTATAATAAATAAACTTTATTGGCAACGACAAAAGCAGCAACAACAAGCCGACCTTTTTTTTTTTATTATATCTACTATTTATTTTATTTTTGCATACTGGGAATTTTAGTACCTACTGCAAACTATCATTTATTTATGTATCTGCATATTGGGAAATTGAAGTACCTACTGCAAACGAGTATCTCTTTCATTTTCAGGGTAGGACATTTTTGAATCATCATTTCTAATGCAATACGATTTTATATATTTACAGAAAAGAGCAGCGAATAAAAAAGATTGACAACCAGCAGGAGAAAAATCACCAATATGTATTGGATGCTGGTGTATTTTCAGTGAGCAGGATGCTTGCCTTTGTGAAATCTCCAGATTTTGGAATTTGTACGATGGCAGCAGCGCAGGTCAGAAGCCTGGTCGCAGGTCAAGATCAGCGAGAGCAGGATTGCGTTGGCCGACGATATGTTGGTCAACGTGGAGATACAACGCAGGATTGCTGAAGCGGAAGAAAATTACTTTGCTGCCCACGCAGTGTTGCAGGAAAAGCTAAAAAAAATGGCTCCAAGAACACGCATAGCAGGCATACCAGGTAGAGCAGAACAGGCATTGCATTGAGCGGAGCGATGGCAGGAAATTTGAGCAGCCGTTGTCACAACTTCAGGCGCATCCGAATTTGAGCAGGTATGAGGACATGCGAGCAGCTGGCAGTAATGCCCGAAGAGCAGGAGCACCAGGTGACAAGAGGCTGTTGCCTTGCCACTCGTGCAAATTTCTGAATCATCCAATGTGACGTTGTCTAGAGTTTGCAGTACTGAGCATTCGTGCTAAGCAGGATCCGTGAAGGAAAAGGCACTTTGCCCCAATTGTCTTAAGACGTTCCATGCCCCAAAGGACTGCTTCCAAGGGCCGTGTTTTCGATGCCCTGGGAAGCAAATGCAAAATAGTGCTACGAAAGAGATTGGGAAGGGTGCAGAAACTGTTCTATATGCGCAGGAAAAGTGAAAGAAGAGAAGGAGCCAGACAAGCGAAAATAAGCAAAAGGCAGATTGACTAATTATGCCTCCCAGGAAACGCCCTCGGTTGGAGAAGGGCAGGACGGAAGAAGTAGCAGGAACAGCAGGAAGAGAGAAAGCATGATGTGATTTGGAAGAGGTGATGTCCTGGGGGTATTTTAAGAGAGCTAGGCGTTTGCCTTCTAAAAACAAAAATAAAAGTATGATTAAAATTTATTTCGTCTTTTTGTGTCTTTTAATTATAATGAGCAAGAGCAGGAGAGAGTTACTTTGATGCCTACGGCACAAATAAGAATCGAGATGGATAGCAGGAAGTATGGGCCGGTAAGAGCATTTTTAGATACGGGCGCACAGCCCAATCTGGTTTTAACAGAGCAGGACTTTTGGATTCTTCATAAGCAGGTTAATTGGCATCCAGTAGTGCCAACACACAACTTGAAATCGCCACTGATGAGCATTGCTACAGCATCTCTTGCTGATCCACATTATTGGAAAGCAGGTCCTGTAGATTTATTGCAGGTTCATAGCAGAAGCATTTACTTCTGTCTTAGAGCATCGACGAGGTAGTGTCCTTGAGATGGAAACTGTTTTCGGCAGATTAATATTGGGAGAGTATGGTAATGAGAAGGATAGCATGAACAATGAACAGGTATCGCAGGCAGTGCGCATGGATAGTAATCAACTTCATGAATCGCTTAAACGTTGTTGGCATAAACGGTTTAAATGACATAGAGATGTCGTTGAGCAGGTCAAAAGAGCAGGAGGAGCAGGTGGAGCAAAATTTCATCAAAACAAATTCACGTGATGATTTTGGCAGGTTTGTTGTGACGATTCCTTTGAAGGAAGCAGTGAAAGAGCTTGGAAGTTCAGACCTTACAGCTAAGCGTAAGTTTTTTGCTTTGGAGAGAAGGTTGGCAGGAGATCCTGAGCTTAAACAAAGTACCAGGAGTTTATGAGAGAACATGAAGACGCAGGACTGGACGAATGCTTTACCCTCTGGTAGAACTTTCGAACATTGCTTCTGCGGTAGCAACCCTCAATAGATTCAACCATTCGTTTTTCCAGTTCTCTTTTTTTTTCTTCTGAAAAGCCGATGTTCATCTTTCCTCTTTTGCTGGTAAAGCGCACGGGAAGCGCTCTTGGCAGCTCTAGTTCTGGCATTCAGAACTGCATGATAGGCTTCGTCTTTGGCCAAGTGTGCGAGCCTGCACTCATCATCAAACCAGGTGTTTCGTTGTAGTCGCCTAATGAAACCCAAAACATCCGTGGCAGCGGTTTTGATGGCCATTTTGCAATGTTGCCACTGGGCCTCTGGGTTTGGCACAGGCGCCGGGCTTGTCAAGAAATAAGAGGAGACAGGATTAACAAAGGTTGTGGCGGTCTCTTGCGATTGTAACTTCGCAACATCAAACTTTCTCACAGTGGATGTTCGATTCTGCGGTCTGGTGGAGATCCGCATTCGCACTTTAGCTACAACAAGGTAGTGGTCCGAGTCTATGTTAGCCCCTCGGAAAATGCGGACATCCATGACAATGGACGCATGTCTGCTATCAATCGCAATGTGATCAATTTGGTTGACGGTATTTTGATCAGGAGACCGCCAGGTCCCCTTGTGTATATTGAAGTGTGGGAAGTATGTGCTAGCTAAGATGACACTTCGCCCCGCAGCAAAGTCGATTAGCCTGTGTCCGTTACCAGAAGTGTTGTCGTGCAGGCTATGCTTTCCGACTGTCGAGCCAAAGTTACCCTCCTTTACGATTTTGGCGTTGAAGTCACCAAGAATAAACTTAGTGTCGTACTTCGGGCATTCATCATACGTCTTCTCGAGAAGATCGTAGAATTCTTCTTTGGTCATGTCATCTTTTTCCTCCGTGGGGGCGTGGACGCAGATCAGCGAGATGTTGCTGAATTTGGATTTAATGCGGATTGTGACAATGCGTCCGCTTATGCCACGAAACCCCAAGACTTCTTGCCTAAGCCTTCCTCTTATCACAAATAGCCGCTGTTTTCTTGTCTTGTAGCACTTGCCGTAGTAGATATCACAATTTTTCATCCTCCTTGTGCCTTCACCATCCCATCGCACTTCTTGGATGGCTGTGATGTCGGCTTTGACACCATCTAGGGCTTCCACTAATTGTTCGGCTGCACGTGGTCTGTTAAGGGTCCGGACATTCCACGTGCAGAACCGAAATTCGTTGTCCCTGTTTGCTAGGGTCGTCATCAGTAGGGTCATCCATATCCGAGGCAGTTGGTTGTTTCGGAACTATTGGCTTTTTTACGTGGTAGGAAAGTTACCCCGACGCACATCCCCCAACCTGGGGGACCAGGCCCTATGCTGCTCTCCTTGGACAAAAGGAGCTGGAGAAATCCAGAGTCAGTAACCCACTACGGGGATGTGAGAGCTACCGTTGGTCCTATATGGGCTCATCCGCCACCTTCTCTATTTCACTACCCTGACTAATAGTAGTGAAAGGGACCCAAAGACCTGAGCTCCGAATATGTCGAAGTAGCTCAATGGGGTGCCTACCATATTGTCTGTAAGCGTCGCCGTTGGTTCACTTAATTGGAAGCTCATCCGCCGCTCGCTTGCTTTCTTAGGGGTTCGTACAGAATAAACGGCTACCCCACAAGAGAAAGAGAGTAGTTTTATGGCAGGGCCATTATAGTGTTGCTATTTTTCTGTGATCAACACTCGCGCTTATAAGTTCAGCAAGTCAAGTCCGGGTGGACAAGACCAGTACCCGATGGCTACCACTTGGAGGTAAAATAAGCACAATTGATGCGTATCAGACAGTTGCAACGCTGGGCATCGCCATGTTGATACCAATCAGGGTCTACCCTATTCATACAGCACCCAGCCATAAAAAAAACAAGGATCTCACTAGAGTGAATACACGAAGTTACGTCATTGATAGCGAGTATAAACAGTAACGGACCAAGATGGCTGCCTTGTGGTACTCCTGATTTTGCTGGAAAAGGGTTAGAAAACGAATTTTTGAATTTAACTATGTATGATCTGTTTCATAGATATGAATATATCCAATTAACAAATCCACAGGGAAACCTAGAGCTTTCAATTTGAAAATGATGATTTCATGTGAGAGTTGGTCGAAAGCTTTTGAGAAATCTGTGTAGATGCAATCCAGCTCATGTCCACTCTCTTATGCCTTTGAGCACTTGTTCATAAAGGTTAATAAGTTTGTGACAGTAGACCGCTTCTGCATAAAGCCGTGTTGCTTATGGCAGATTAAATGTTTGCAGAAAAACGTTATACTATCACAAACTACTTTTTCGAAAAGCTTTTGAATAGAAGACAGTTTAGAAATCGGTCTGTAGTTGGTGATATCAGACTTATTACCCTTTTTGAAGACGGGAGTAATGAATGAATCTTTCCATACTTGAGGAAATTAACCGGACTTAAGGGATAGCTTGAAAAGGAATTGCAACGGAGAAGCTTAAACGGAGGAACATTTTTTTAATATTATAGGAGGAATGCGATCAGGACTGGAGAGTTATCATCTTTCAGCAATGAAAGATAATGCAAAACTTTATCATTATCAATTTGGATGTTGTTAAAAGTGGCTTTGGGGAAATTACGGGAGTAGTCAAAGAAATCAAAGTCTACATTGACAGGATTTTCTTTGTTCTTTGTTCTTTATTTTCAATAAAGGACTTACTGAAATGCTTTGCAAACGCATTGCATACCTCAGGTGAGCTTGTCAAAGCGGAATCTTTGTAAACAAA
The DNA here is from genome assembly GCA_916050605.2 of Platycheirus albimanus. Classification (NCBI taxonomy): domain Eukaryota; kingdom Metazoa; phylum Arthropoda; class Insecta; order Diptera; family Syrphidae; genus Platycheirus; species Platycheirus albimanus. The sequence continues at coordinate 325,742,986 of OU696696.1, read as the reverse complement.
GTTCACTGGATACCCATCAGACTTCTTCTTTAAATTTACAAACTTCCAAAATCTCTTTGGATCAATCTTCAACGAAATTTCCATTTCCTTCACATATATGCTGCATATAGGTTTCTGAAAAGTAAATTAAACTCTTCAAAAAGTGCAAGGAACACATTTTGATCAGAAATTGAAAGACTTTTAATGTAAGACTTCCAAACCTTATTCCGTTTGTTGCGTAGAGATTTAAGCTATTTGAGTACCACGGATGGTTGGAGTTGATATTTTTAGATATCTAAAGAGGAATTGAGTTTATCAAGCAGCTATTGAAAATTTCGTAGAATTGAGTAACTGCGTCGTGAATTTCAGAGCAAACATGAATATTCGAAATTAGAAGCACTCCAATTGTCGTTAAGTAATTGAAAGTCAGCTTTACGGAAATCAAGTGAATAAGAAGAGTCTTCGGCATTACTGTTAATAAGTAAATTGCTGCTCATGTTAAAAATGTATCCAAAGGGGAATGGTAGGAGTCTACGTTAGAAATGGCAGAGGTAGATTCTACCACTACCGTACTAACAGCGTCAGAAGAAAAGGCTAAATTGAGAATTCGATTTTTACAATTATTAATACAGCTTACTTCCTGTAGATTTGATTTTTTGCTTCTTCTCCGTAACTCTATCCGTTTGTCCATAAACGCACATCGTAGCTCTTCCTCCAGCATTTCAATTAGATCCACATCTCGTTCAATTCTCATTTGGATTCCGATTAGCATTTCAAATGGCGTTTTGTTTGTTGTTCTTGACACCGTTGAGTTTTTATCTTTTTGGACTCGGGGAACATGCTGGAACCATTTAAAAGGATTTTCAACTGACATCTTTGTTAACATTGATATGACGATTTTGTTCATCCTCTCGACCTGTTCATTTCCACGCGGGATACCTGTTGTGATTTGGATGTCGTTAATATTTCGTTTTTCGCAATCTTCCTTAAAATTATTTGCTGTAAAAGCGGAACCCTTGTCGGTTATTATTCTATGAGGGCTACCAAATATGTTATCCTGCAATTCGAGTTTTCTAAGAACTTCTTATGTCGCCGTTGACCTGACGGGATAAAACCGCACAAACTTCGTAAACGCATCAATTATGGCGAATATATGTTTGTAGTTTTTAGCAGTTGATGTCATAGGACCAAAGTGGTCCATATGATACGTGTGTAGGGGGACATCGATTTTTTCAATCAGAATCTAGGTATCCTTCTTGCTTTCCTTGCTTCTTTCTTCCAAGGATGCAAGCTAGACAATTAGAAATAACTCATCTTTTCTGCGTCGTAGCGTTGATATGGCCTACTTCGCGAATGCTTTATATAATATTTCGGTGCATACTTCTAGGGACGACTAATACGTATTCTCCTTCAACAAACATGTATAAAATTCCATTCCTGTCGTGAAAATCTTCATATGCTTGCTTCTCCAAAATATTTAAAATCAATTTGCACGTTTTGTTTCTGGATTGGGCATTTTGAATACGTTTAAACACTCTAGTTAATGCATCTACGTGCTGCATTGCTTTTCCTGCCCTACGCTGCACTTTGCAATCACTGGCTGCGCACAATGGTGTAGCAGCAGCAGTAACACGCAGCAAAAAGAACTGCGTCACCAAAAAGAACTAACAGAAGGATCTGCACGAAATTTCGATGCGCACCGTGTCGCTATTACTGCGGATATTAAAATGATGTTCAGAATATTGAAAGTGGCGAAGGAACAATGGGATTTGCAGGGTATATTCTGGAGAGAAAACCCGCAGGACAATTTGAGAGAATATTGGCTGACAGTAGTCACCTATGGTATGACCTCATCAGCTTATAATACTGTACAATGTGCAAGGGAGGCAGGAGTTTCCAGAAGCTGCAAAGACAATTAAGCAGGAATTTTATATGGATGACTGCACCACAAGTGGTGACTCTGAAGAGAAAGAGATCATGTTTTAAAAGGGGCAGGTTTTGAGCTTAGAAAATGGAAATCCAATTCCAAAGCTCTTGTGAAGGACATCAACTATGAAGAGCAGGAGTCAATAATGTTCCAGGATGATGAGAAAACGTCAGTTTTGGGCTTGAAGTGGCTGCTTGAGAAGGATCACTTCACGTTTGTGGTAAACACACCGGACACTCAGCAGGCAATAACCAAGAGAAACGTAGTGAGCTGTGTTGACTCCCTAGAGAGATAAATGAGAGTTGGAGAGATTTCTGGCAGGAAATAACATATTTAGAGAACGTGAGAATTTGGAGATGAATAGGTACTTCAGAAGAAATACGAAGAGAGCTACATGGGTTCTCGGATGCTTCTGAGAGGGCATATGAAGCAGCGATTTATCTGAGAAATATACATACAGACGGCAGGCTAACAGCAGATCTTATCACAGCAAAAACACGGGTTGCACCACTTACAACGGTGACAATACCATGCTAAGAGCAAGCAGCAGCGGAGCTTTTGGGACTGTTAATTATAAACGTCATTAAAACAATGGAATGGGAAGGTATCGAGTATGATCTTTGGACAGATTCACTCGTAGCGCGGCATTGGATAAGTAAATTAGTATGCAATTTAAAAAGGTTTGTAGTGAATAGAGTCTCGTCTATACAAACAAATACCGAAGTCAAAAGGTGGAGACATGTTGGAACGAAGGATAACCCGGCTGATATTCTAATAAGAGGAATAAAGCCATCAGCATTGGTTGATAACAAGTTGTGGTTGCATGGGCCGGAATGGTTGGCAAAACCTCGGTCGAGCTGGTCATCTGAAAAGTTTGTGCCAAATGTTTCAGATGGGGGGAGGGATGAGATGAAGATTTTCGTGATAACAAAATTTACAGAGCCCTTATTTATTTATGTGAAGTGCTGGAGAAGGAGTATTCCATTGATTGAATACACGTCTACATTAGAGAAGGCGATTAATGTAATCAGCTATGTAATAAAAAGCAAAAATAAAGCAACGAAAAGAAGATGAAGAGATAGATGGAAAGAGATGGAGACGTTCTGCACGTCAAGTGAAAAGAAGGAATAGAGCAGACGAGAGTGCAGGAGATACAGCAGTACTTGGGCAACCATCTGAAGAGAGGATGAAATCAATCGGTCACCTGTTGACAAAAGAGCAGAAAAAGTATTTTGCGAAGGAAATCATTTGTATAGAGAAGGACAGGTGTTTTCCTGAAAAGATCAGGATAGAATCCTTAAAGCCAATCTTAGATGGTGAAAACATTCTGAGAGTAGCAGGGAGATTGGAAAGAGCAGAGATGGGATACGACATACGAGAGAAGGCATCCAGCTATCGTGCCAAATGGTTCTCGATTGGCTTGGTTGATCATGTATAATGCGCATACAGCAACGAATCATTTAGCAGTGCAGTTCATGATGCAGGACACTCGTCAGAGATTCTGAATTCCGAAGCTCCGAAGTCAGCTGAGGAATTTCCTACATAAGTGTTTGGTTTGCGTGCGTTATAATCAGCTTTTTGAGATGCAATTGATGGCTGATTTGCCATCAGAGAGAGTATCAGCAGGGAAGGCTTTTCTACACACAGGGGTAGACTATATGCAGGTCCATTCGAAATGAAGATGATCGACAGAGCAGGTGATCAAATAATAAGACAGAAATGTTGGGTTTCCGTCTTTGTTTGCCTTAAAACTAGAGCAGTGCATATAAATTTGGTATCAAATCTGACGTCAGTGTTGTTCATTGCTTGTTTCGAAAGATTCATAGCAAGAAGGAGCAGGTGTGAAAGGCTATATAGCGACAATCGTACATCATTTGTCGGTGCAGCGAAGGAATTGCAGAAAGCCAAAGAGCGTTGCTTAGTGAAGGATAGATTTGAACACTTAAGTTTGAAAGAGATGGAATAGAAGTTTATGACTCCTGCGGCACCACATCAGGTGGGATATACGAAGCAGCGGTAAAGTCGATGAAATATCATTTGACGAAGATTTCTGGAGCGAAGGTTTTGGCACATGAGCTTGAGTAGGTTTTGACATTAATTACTGGGATAGGAGCCATCTTGAATTCAAGACCGCTACATCCATTAAGCGATGATCCTGATGATTGGCAGGCGTTAACGCCGGGACATTTTGGTTGGTGGACCGCTTGTTTTACCGTTTATAACCAATCAGATGCCAAATACCAAGAGCATACAATTGTGGAAGGAGCGCAAGACTATGCTTGCACTCTTCTGGAGCAGATGGAAGTAAGAGTACTTCTACTCTACACGAGAGAAAGAAATGGCGAAAGGAGAAAAATGGCTTGACAGAAGGATAACTCTGCATAATCAGGAAAGAAAATTTCCCATATCGGCGTGGGCGATGGCACAGATATTAAGACTATTACCAGGCAGGGATGGACTCATAAGAAGCGTGGTTCTGCAAACAGCGAGCAATCAACTTACGAGACCAGTGCATACGATCTGCATCTTACCAATCAAGGAGCTGGAATGATTATTATATTAGAATACATTTTTATTGAGCAAAGATATATGTATGTAAAATAAAAGCGAAAGGGATGGAAAACCGTAGGTTTTCACCGGGACTGTATCGAATCGCATGAGTTCTGGTAACTCTGCATTCGATGGTCACTCAAGTATAAGAAGATAAAATTAAACGTAAATAAAACTTAACGTAAGAGCTTAACGAAAGAGTGCTTGTTCTGCGAACAAGCACGAGTGAGAGTTAGTCTTAAGCAGGATTTTGAACTGTGAAGGAATAAATGTGCTAAGTGGTTTTTTATAACATTTTTTTTTATTGTGTTTTATTTAATTCCTATATTTTGTTATTCGAGATGAGTTATACAGTCCATTGAGCTACGATACAGAATGAAAAAGAATTATCTTAAAACCTGTTTATTTGAGAAAAACATTTTTTTTTCCGTTATTTATGGAATATTCTAAAAAACCTTATACCATTTTGGAAGGAGAATTGAACGCGCCAACTTTTAAGGTAACTTGCCAAAATTTAGTAGTGAATTTTTTTTACACTACAGCCCATTGAATTAGGGTCATGTAAAAATTTTGATTATTTAGTTGGGCAAAAAAGTGACATTTTCTTCAAAAATTATGCAGGTGTGTTTAAATTTTTTAACGCAATTGTTAACGGGGTTATTCGAGGTTCCATAAAAAAAAAAAATTGAGAAAAATAAAGATTTGTAATCACGGCACTTGAAAGGGCGTCAGAGGGTGAGCATTTTTTTGATTTTTTTTCGAATGCCTCTAACTCACAAAATACATGGCAAAGATTTTTTTTATTATTTTTCTGATAACTGTCACCACCTACCCTATCACCCGTTTTCGTTTTGACGTCGACTTTTGGGACACCCTGTATATATATAATAAAATTGGGGTCAACCAAGGGGTCTTTTTTTTCTTTAGACAAGCGCAGTTTGTAAAATGTTCAACCAAATCGACCATGATAATTTTTTTTAATATCATTGAAACTAAATGCTATCATGAACATCGATAAATATTTACTTTTTTTAATTTACCGGTCTAGGAATACCCAACACAAAAAAAGCATATTTTTCATAAGGTACGCTTTGTAAACCGCTTATTTATTTCAATTTAGGTAAAAAAAAAATTATAATAATATTTGTTTAATTTGGAAGTATGCTGTTGAAATATTTTATTTTTTTTTATTTTTTATCTGCTGAAAATTGCAATTTAATATGTCAACATACTCACTCGTTTTTTTAAGTAGGGAAAGCTTTTATCGTTTTGTTATTATTTTTCAATTTTTTTTTTTGAATTTTTTTTTTTTGTATCAATTTTAAGAAAAATTGTATCATTTGAAATCACTTCACTATTTTATTTTAAAAAAGTATCTTTTTTACCTTTTTTGAACAAAAATTTCAGACTTATAAAGTTGTAGTTCACGAAATTATCACCACCATTAATGGCGTTAACATAGATCCTCTTTTATTGCAACCTCTTTGTAAGAGAGTATTTCTCATTTTTGTTTGATTTTTTCTTGGTTTGTTTTTGGTTTTTCCTTTTCTCTTATGAGGATTTGAAATTTGAATACCAAAATTGAAATCAGCTGTTCCTGTTCTTATAAGATCATTGTGCCTTGCATTTTTGAATGATTCGGACAATTTTGGTGATACATCGATAGATGATTTTTAATTTGTGGTTATAAAAATTTACTGGTGCTATTTTTTATGGCTAAAAACAGTCTCGTGATTGTGACACTTTAAAATTTTGATTAGTGCTGCCCACATTAAAAAAAAAAACAAACAATATACACAGTTTTTCCAATCTGAGTGAAAAAAAACATTTAAAAAGTTCTGCCTCGTAAGGTGAAAAATGCATCCCAGATATTTGGGCTGGAAAAAAGGAAATACCCCTTTCAAAAAGTTAATAAAAGGTAACACTTTGCTTATATTATGTATAAATGTTTTTAGTTGTTGGTTTGAACTTTATTTTTGTGTACACAAATCGTTCGGTTAGGATAGGTAAGCGATGGGAAGGTATTTCGATGGGCGGCAGTTGTCCTCGTCAACGTAGGTACCTGTTGTAATATTTGTTTTTTTTTTTATTCGCAGTTGCGCAATTTCACTTGCACTTTATTTCAAATTGAAGTCATGTTTTTAGAAAATTGCCTCTCCCGGCGGAACTGAATAGACCCCCCTCCCATACGATTTGTTTCTTGTCTCGACTCTCGACCCAACCTACATGCTGTATAGCTTTTTATAACAGCTTATACTAATCACCCTGTAATATAGTTCTAAAATGTGCCATTTTTTCCTTCGTCAAAATACTTTTACCGATGAGTGTTTTTTTTTTTTGGTTCAAATTAACTCAACAATTTACTTTTTGAACACTTTGAATATGTTATTTCTTTGCATTTAAATTAAAGGAAATGCAAAAGAACTGCGATTCAACCTGTTGACGAATTGGGAGTGATTGCTGCCGAAGTGGAAGAGCCCGTGGCTGAATTTGTCGATGCATCCAGAGTTACTGCCGAAGAAACAGCAGCATAGGCTGTAAATGAACAGATAGACACAATCCCTGTTTCGGAATGTTTTTCTTCAACTTTCGAAATTCCCATTGAGGTGGAAAATAGTAATGGAAAATGTTGTTTCGTTCCTGAGGGAAGACGAATTATTGACCTGCATCTATTTTTGAACAACTTAAAGCTAATTTCGAAACACGGGACAAAATTTAAGGTTTTTACAATTTTTCCAAATGTTCTGTCCAAATTTTAAAACTTTCCACTCCGTTGTGTTCTTACCTTCAATAAAAATCCAACAAAGAAATCCCCATGCAAATCGGATAATATTCAGCAGAGTAATCCGCGTACAAACACACCAATTAATTTATTTATGTAGTATATAGATAGATACAACCTATTATACCTAGGTAAGTACCTACCGACCTACATCCAAGAAGATACAAGTTCTAAGGCAGATTGTATGAATATTTGCAACTCAGAGTTGGGCGATTTTGCATGGTTATTAACATACCTACATATGTCTCCCTGATTCAAAGCATCCAAAAATTATCTTGGAGCATATACAGGGTGATTCACGAGCGTTGTGCCAAAAAGCTAGAGCGTGTAGGTTGAGTTAAGACAAGAAAAAAATCGTATAGGAGTGGGGGGTCTATTCCCCCCTCCTTTAGCCAGGAGGGCCAATTTTCTGAAAAATTGACTTATTTTGTAAAAAAATATATTTAAAATCAACGGCTTCGTTTACAACACCGTGTTATACCTTTTTGGAAAGCCAAAAACTTCTTCTTTCATTTTGTTTTTAAATAAAATTGTTTTAACAAACAGTTTAAAAAATCTAAATTTTCAAACTCAAAATTTTGAAAAAAAAAATTGAAAAAATAATTGTAAAACTAATTTTTTTCAAAATTGTACTTAATTAAGTATAATTTTTGTTCTCAGAATTCAATGCTTCATTAATCTTTAATCCAACACTGAAAACCGTATGGCTCTACAACTTTTTGTTGCCAAGGTATTCAAAAATAACCAAACCTACTTCTTCACAAAAACAAGAAAATCTAGCCTTACAGCATGGCACAAGTGATCATTTAGCCAATTGTTTCGTGTTTTTGTGAAGAAGTAGGTTGGGTTATTTTTGAATACCTTGGCAACAAAAAGTCGTAGATCCATACGGTTTTCAGTGTTGGATTAAAGATTAATAGGAGCAATGAATTCTGAGAACAAAAATTATACTCAATTACGTAAAATTTTGAAAAACATTAGTTTTAAAATTATTTTTTCAAATTTTTTTTCAAAATTTTGAGTTTGAAAATTTATATTTTTTAAACTATTTTTTAACACAATTTAATTTAAAAACAAAATGAAAGAAAAATTTTCTGGCTTTCCAAAATGGTGTAAGACGGTGTTGTAAACGAAGCCGTTGGTTTTTAATATTTTTTTTACAAAATAAGTAAATTTTTCAGAAAATTGCCCCTCCCAGCTAAACGGGGGGGGGGGGGGAATAGACCCCCCCTCCTATACGATTTTTTCCTTGTCTCAACTCAACCTACACGCTCTAGCTTTTTGGCACAACGCTTGTGAATCACCTTGTATATACCCACCTACCTACTTAGGTATCTCTACTATATATAAAAGAGTAATTTTGTTTGTGTGTCAGTTTGTCCGTATATGGCAGATAAACTGACGACACACCACTTACCTCGCAATACAGTGGATTCTAAAATCTTGCCCCATTCACTGGCCAGGTTATAGGCTATTTAAATTAAAAAATAAATTATTTTAAATAGGTTTAATCTAATAATATTTGAACTTACCTCTTAAATTTATCATGAGAAATGTTTCTCCTTTTCCTTTTTTTCTTATTCCCTGTTTGTTTAGTGTGTTTTTGTTTACTTCTGCCGTTGCCTTGGATTTATTTCCAAATTGTTGTTTTGGTTTGTTTACTTCTGCAGTTGCCTTTTGTTTAGTTTTGTTTACTTCTGCCTTTGCCTTGGATTTATTTCCAAATTGTTGTTTTGTTTACTTCTGCAGTTGCCTTTTGCTTTTTTTTTTTTTTTTTTTTTTTTTTTTTTATAATACACACGCGATTAAAGTTCGTACGAAAGGATTTTTGTTAAAAAAAACTTTATTTAAAATTTCACAACTTAAATTAATTTACAATATATTTTATGGATGAACTTAGCTCGCGATCTCAGACTTTTAGACTGACTTTTCATTTGTATCTATTCTATGTTGAAGCATTATGCCTATGCATAATAATGCTGGGTCATCAAGTTAACGTTTTCTTGGAACCCTTAACGAGTCCAATCGATTGGCAATCCAATGTGAGTGTTGGATTTCGTCATGTTCGTAGACGCTGACGTGCCATTATTGTTGGTTGCAACGGTGGGAACATCCGTTGTGGTTTGGTTCCCTGACCTTGATATAACCTCTCCCTCCTTAGGATGAAAACTCTCCTGAGTTATATAGAATGTACGTCTGAGCTTTTTTTGATTTTATATAAACGTAAATTATTAAATTAATAATTAACAGTAGAATTATAATTCCAATACATATATTAAACATTACATGATTTTTATGATTAAACTTTAATTCGTTAATATTTTCAATATTTTCTATTTGTTTTATTACAATATCATTGAAGCTGAGTTGTTCTTGAGTTGTATTTAAATTTATTTCGTAAGGTATAATAAATCTTTCTTCAAATATATTTTTTCTGTTCACAAAGGTTTCATTTTGGATTTTTAACTCACAGCTATTAAAATTTAATAAAAAGTTTCCATTTAAATGTGTGGTTCTTTCATCACAAGTACTTGATAAATTTATATTCTTAACATTCTTTAACAATAACAAACCATTTTCAATTTCATGAATTTTCATTTGGGAATTCTTTGTTTTCATACAAACGCTATTATATAAACATAAATTGGATTTCCTTAAATTTTTGAAGTCTATATTTAATTCATATTTATATACAGTTTCATTTATTTTTACAATTTCTTCATCATCTATTATTAATTCTTCAGAATTCATATTTGTTAAAGAGGTAACTAAATATTTTCTTGTCTCTATAAGTTCACTCGGTATTTTAATTACAAAAACAATTTTTTCATTTTCATATAGGGCTGTTCCAATTTTTATATTTTTTAATTTTTCAAAACTTACGTCATATTTTATTATTTCTTCTTTACTTAAAATATTGTTTCCCATTATTCCTGTTCTACTTGAAGCAATGTTATTTTGAATGTGTTCGACATTGTCTTTTATAATTCCGATTTTTAACAATGATTCTAGGTACAAAAATTTATTATTTATTCTAACAATATCTTTTTTACTATTAACGAGTTGATAGGATATTTTAGTTCTATCTTTTTCAATTGTTTCTTTTAAAGTCAAAAAGGTTTGATTAAAGCTATTATTAATAAATACTTGTTTATTATTTTGAGTTATTATATTATGGTTATTTTCGTCGATGATTTTCAAGTGTTCTTCAATGTTTTGTCTATCATCTTCATCCATTGTTCCATATAACCATTTCATACCTGTACCTACTATGTTAATAAGCCCTCTTTTTTGCCTGTGTGGAATAATAGTATGTATTTTATATTTAAGTGAATCTAACTCATGAAATAAAATGTCTCTTCCTTCTTTTTCGATTTGTAATTTTGAAATATTTTCTTCTAGGCATGCAATTATCTTCAAAATTTCTGCTGGGTTAATAATATGTAGTATAATATCATAAGTTCTTACTATTTCAACGTTTCCAAGTTTTATTTCTATGAATCCACTGTTTGTATCTATTTTTTCTATCGTCAATGTTGTATTAGCTGTTCTGAGTAGAAGGACTAACACTATCCATATCCATTTGATCTAAAAATTTATTTGGTCTTTTTATATTTGTAGGATGGATGTTCTTTAATTTAAGTTTTCTATATCTAGGTTCCTGTTTGTGTCTAAGAGCCTTGTAATTTTTCACTAATCCTTCTTCTCTTTCTTCATTGTATTCTTCCCTATCTTTGTTAAGCTTGCTAATAACCCTATCTTTCATATTTTGCATATTTTCCAGGACCTTTTCTTTATCTACTCTACCTTCTAAAACATCTATTGGTTTAAATTTAATTGAGGAATGCACTGATTTATTGTACCACTCTACACACTGATATATTCTTTCTTTCGTTGTTAGCTTGGATTTTTCTGTAGTGAGTACTCTCATTTTTTCGCTTATGGTGTTATGAAATCTCTCAATGTCGGAATTGCCAGTATGGCTATTTGGCTTCGTAAAGTGTACTTCTATATCTTCCTGTCTTAAGAAATCTTTTACATTTGTGTTTTGAAATTCATTATCTAAAACTATTTTATTAGGTTTGCCTTTAATGGAAAAGTATAGTCGTAATTTCTCTTTAATCGTGATACTGTTTCTATCTTCTAAATCAAATATTATGCCATGCTTAGAGAACTTGTCTATAAAGGTTAAGAAGTTATTTTTGGTGTTAATGTAAATATCTGCATGTACTATCTGATTGTTATCTGTTGGAGTTTCTGTGTAGTGAAGCTTCGGTTTTATTGGTTTTCTATCATACTTAGCCTGATTACATGTATCGCAGTTATTTATGTATTTTTGAATCAACTCTTTTAAATTTTTGAAGTATATGAGTTTTCTTAGACCTGCATAATTTTCGTTTATGCCAGCATGACCTGTTTCATTTTTATGATATTTCGCTATCTGTTTATAGGTATCATCTTCATTTTTCATATTTTGTGCGTGATACATACATTTATAAAACTTTATTTGTTTTGTGGGGTCAAATAATTCAATGAGCTTTAATTGTACTAAGTTGTACTCGTGTTCTGTTAAATCTGAGAAGATGCCTATTCTACCTTTTCTTTTTATAAACCTTCTAAATATATCTATAAGTCTTTCTTCTTGAATATCTTCGGAGTTAATATATATAATTCTTTTATTATTAACTATTTCAATTTCTTTGCTTTTATTGTTTGTAAGCATAATTTGTGTATAGAATCTGTTAACTACTGTATCTAATATGGGGAAATGATCATTTTGATCCTCTTGTTGTGAATGGATCGTATTTTCTACACTCATATTATCAATTTCAAAATTTAAATGGGGTGCTTTCTCTCCCTCCTCAGTTGTGAACGTCTCGATCACATTTATTTCGCCAGTTTCGCAATTAATTCTACTCAAAAAATCTGCAGCTTTGTTTTCTTTTCCTTTTATGTAATCAATATTAATATTATATTCTCCTAGCTGTAACAACCATCTCTGAAGTCGTTGATTTATATCTTTACCCTTATGTTTTGTTTGCAGCCATTTAAGTGGTTGGTGGTCTGTTAGCAGATCAAAGGGTCTACCATAAATATATGGCCTAAAATAGTTTACAGACCAAACTATTGCAAGAAGTTCTTTTTCAGTCACGGAATAATTCCGTTCATGATCGTTTAAAGTGCGGCTTGCATAACAAACTGGGTGACCGTCCTGTGTAAGTACGGACCCAATAGCGAAATCACTCGCATCGGTCGTAAGTTGGAATTTTTTGTTGAAGTCTGGATACTTCAAAACCGGTGAATCTGTGAGGATAATTTTGAGTTTTTCAAAAGCACTTATATAGTTTGGATCATTTAAGTTGATCTTTGAATTTTTCTTTAAATATCTGGTCATTGGTTGCGCAATTTTTGCGTAATCTTTAATAAATTTTCTAAAATAACCAGTTATGCCTAAAAACGATTTTATTTGTTTCGTACTTTCTGGTAACAGAAGTTTTTGTATGCTTTCTATTTTGTTTTGATTTGGTTTAACTCCTTCCGTCGTTAAGACGTGTCCCAGATATTCTGTTTCTTTCGCAAAGAATTTGCACTTGTCTATTTGAATTTTAAGGTTGTGCTGCCTTAATTTATCTAGAACTTTTTGAACACTTATAATGTGTTCTTTCAGAGATGAACTAAATATGAGAATATCGTCAAGGTAGACGACGCATATTTGATTTATGCATTCTCTTAGAACTGAGTTTATCAATCTCTGAAAAGTCGCAGGGGCATTTTTAAGTCCAAAAGGCATTCTTGTGAACTCATAGTGCCCAAGAGGAGTCGAAAAGGCTGTTTTCTTTCTATCCTCTTCCCTAACTAGGACTTGGTGAAAGCCTTTAGCTAGGTCTAAAGTTGTAAAGTATTGGGATCTTCCTAGCTTATCTAATATAGTTTCTATATTAGGAATAGGAAATTTATCGTCAATAGTGGCCTCGTTCAACTTTCTATAGTCGACCACTATTCTCCATTTCTTTTGCCCGGAATTGTCTAGCTTTTTGGGCACAACCCACAAAGGACTATTGTAAGGAGAATTGCTCTCTTGTATTATACCTTGCATGAGCATCTCTTTAATTTGTTTATTGATCTCCTGTTCGTGGATTTGGGGATATCTGTAAATTTTCGCATAAATAGGCCTATCTGTTGTAGTAACAATTTCATGTTGGATATCATGGGTACTGCTTAAATGCTGTCCTTCATGAAAGAATAAATCCCTATTTTTTTTGAGAAGAGTCTTTAAAGTTTCTTTTTCCTCATTATTAAGATGGTTACCAAGGAGACAATTCGGAACGTCTTGGTCTTCTTTGATTCCCTCTAAAACATATATTTCGTCATAATTATGTGGGCATGAATTTATGAATTTAATTTTATTCCCGTTTATTTCAATGAACTCTTTTTCTAAATTAATTTTTGCTTGTAACGGTTTAAGTAAATTTTGACCAATTAAACCGTCGAAATGTTTATCTTTAAAGGATGTAAGCTTCCAACACATGTGAGCTTTTTCGCTAAATTCTTTTGGAAGCTCTGTAATTATTTCAGAATCTATTTTTGTGTTCCCGTTCAGGGTGTTAAACGTAATTTTTTCTTTTAAAGGAATTCGTTTATAATTTTGTAATTTTGACTTATCAAGCAATGTAGTCGTAGAACCTGTATCTATCAAGCATTTAATTTTTGTATCTTCTATGGTCAACTCTATTATCGGTAAATCCGATTTGGAGGCTGCGACTGAAAATTTTCTTCCTCCCTTTTAACTGTTTGAACGTGATCACACTCCATTGGTGTTGGGTTATTATGCCCTAAAGTCCTTTGATTTAAATTATTATTATTTCTAAACTGCCCTGAATAATAATTGTTTCTGTTCTGTCTATATTGACCTGAATTGTTATAATATCTTTGCTGTCCTAAATTGTTATTCTTGAATTGGCCTGAATTATTTTTATATTGACCTGAAAAATTATTTCTATATCTAACTTGATCGTTTCTTGTATTGTATTGTGGACGATTAAAATTATTATTGGTGGCAATGTTTTTGTGAGTTGGGATCTGTTTACTAGCTTTCTGCCTATTAATTTGGATCATCCCTGTTTCCTCAAGGGTGTAGTAGGCATCTCTTAAATTATCTACCTGCCTACTTATTACTATGCTAGCAAGATTTACGTCAAGGCCATTAATGAAAGTTTTTAGAATCATTGTTTCATTCGCTGAAGGCGAAAACTCGAAAGGTTTTTCAACATCGAACTCATATTTTGTGTTAAGTTTATCTAATATTTCTTTTAATTTGTTAAAATACTCACTAACATCATTATTATTTCTGGTGCTGATGGCCTGGTGGTGCAAGTTATAGTATGTTTCTCGGACTCCGAAATTCCTGATGAGTTCGGCTTTAATTGTATCCCACGTTGTGTAATTTCCCAATGTCCTGATCGCCTGAAGTGCTGGTCCTTGTATTTTATTGATTATGTTTCGTTGTAAAACGTATTGTTCCAACGGTGTTCCATTGAAAAAAGGTAGAAAGATCTCTACTTCTCTTATGAAGGATGTCAGCGCATATTCTGATGTACCCCAATATTCTCGTATTTTAGAGGACTCTTTCATTAACTCAGTCAAAGTAATTGTTATAGGAACCTGAGGAGGAGCTTGTTGTTGTTGCTGTTGTTGTTGTTGTTGTTGTTGTTGCTGCTGTTGTTGTTGCTGCTGCTGTTGAGCTAGAGCCTGAGCTTGAGCTAGCGCCTGTTCTACTGCGTCCATTTTTTTTATATATTTTTTTTTGTGGTGAATTTAAAACGGATAAACAATTTTAATTTTATTCCGCAGACTTGAGTCTTTTTATATTCACTTTTCACTAATAATGTTCTTTTCCTTTCTTTTATGATACTATATTCAAGTGATTACGGATTTCACAATTTGATTCCGGCGACACAAAATTAATTTAAGTTTAGTTTTGTATGTCACTATGCACTTTTTAATATTTATGTATCTATGTGTATTGCAATTCTAATCTTCGGATTAAAATCCTACCGACTGCGCCATTAAAGTTCGTACGAAAGGATTTTTGTTAAAAAAAACTTTATTTAAAATTTCACAACTTAAATTAATTTACAATATATTTTATGGATGAACTTAGCTCGCGATCTCAGACTTTTAGACTGACTTTTCATTTGTATCTATTCTATGTTGAAGCATTATGCCTATGCATAATAATGCTGGGTCATCAAGTTAACGTTTTCTTGGAACCCTTAACGAGTCCAATCGATTGGCAATCCAATGTGAGTGTTGGATTTCGTCATGTTCGTAGACGCTGACGTGCCATTATTGTTGGTTGCAACGGTGGGAACATCCGTTGTGGTTTGGTTCCCTGACCTTGATATAACCCGCGCTCAAGGGGTTTGTTATAGCCCTTTTAATGATAAGTCACAGCGCGAGCGATAGGAAGTTAGGAAGGGAGGGAAAGGAGGTGTCGATGAACATTGATCTTGAATGTTTGAAGATCAAAATGGCAAGGAAAAATTGTGCCAGGCAATCCATTCCACATTCGTGTTGTACGGCTAAAGAAAGAATCTCTATATTTCACGGTACGTCCGAAATTGGGCTCAAGTGTAAACTGATGAGCGTTCCTAGCAAGACGAGTATTACGGGGGAAATGTTTAAGGGGTGGAACGCAACTGGCTACCTCGAGTGAGCATTTTTTGTAAAAGAATCTGTAAAATAAGGAAAGACATGAGACATTTCGACGATGTTCAAGTGACGGAAATGTTTCCATAATGCTTCTCTCTCCTATCAATTTTAACGCTTTTTTCTGAACTCTGTCGAGCAGGTGAAGAAAAGTTTGAGAAGCACCTGCCCAGAGATGGGAGTTATACTCGAGTTTAGGGCGTATAAACGCTTTGTAAATTGTAGCCAGATCAGAAGGGGTGAAAAACTTCTTGCATCTATTAAGAAAGCCTAAGCATCTTGCAGCATTCTTGGCAATCTCAAGTATATGATCATTCCAACGAAGATTGTCACTTATACACATACCGAGTACTGATAGCTTTTCGGCCTCCTCGATGCAAGTACCATTCATGGATAATGGCATAGGGGGTATGTTTAGCTTCAACGACAAAAGACAGCATTGAGTTTTCGACGCATTAAACTCCACACGATTTCTAGTACCCCAATTCACAATGCTGTTTAAATCGGAGTTTAACGAGCTTATCATACGATTTCGTTGTAATAACACGTCCGAAGGCGAAGGCCGTGAATTATCAAACGTATATGAAAAGCTGAGGGTTGAGTCGTCAGCAAAACAATTTATTGGATTAGAAGTCACAGACAAGAGATCATTTATAAAAATGAGAAAGAGAGTCGGAGACAGAACGGAGCCCTGGGGCACACCAGCATTTATTTTGTGGAGATCAGACTTGAAACCGTCTAATACAACTTGTATTGAACGGTCCAGAAGATAGCTTCTAATCCAACGAATAAGAGTATCATCGATACCAAATGCACGCATTTTCGATAAAAGAGCTTCATGCCAAACTCTATCAAATGCCTTTGAAATATCAAGCGCAATAATCTTGCTTTCGCCAAAGCGATGCACAGATTTGTTCCACTGTTCGGTGAGATATGCCATCAGATCACCAGTGGAACGATTGCTGCGAAAGCCGTATTGCCGGTCATTTAAAAGCTCCCGATCTTCGAGATATTTCTTGAGCTGACGATTTATCAGCGTTTCCATGACCTTGGAAAGAAGGGACGTAAGTGCAATTGGTCGGTAGGAGGAGGGGGAGGAGGAATCACCTTTTTTTGGGACGGGCTGGACAAATGCTGTTTTCCATCTACTAGGAAAGATTCCTGAACGATAGGAGCGATGGAAAAGCTTACGCAGTGGTTTGGCCAGAGATGAAGAACACTTCTTCAGAAGAATAGGGGGTATACTTCTGCCGTTGCCTTGGATTTATTTCCAAACTGTTGTTTTGGTTTGTTTACTTCTGCAGTTGCCTTTTGTTTAGTTTTGTTTACTTCTGCCTTTGCCTTGGATTTATTTCCAAATTGTTGTTTTGTTTACTTCTGCAGTTGCCTTTTGCTTAGTTTTGCTTACTTCTGCCGTTGCCTTGGATTAATTTCCAAATTGTTGTTTTGGTTTGTTTACTTCTGCAGTTGCCTTTTGTTTAGTTTTGCTTACTTCTGCCGTGTTCCTTTTCTGTGATTTGACATGAATGAATTATTTATGAAAGCAAAAAGCAAAAAGCATGTGTAAACATACACTTACGCTTTGGTTGGGAACATGCATGAAAGTATAATAAGAGTCTGTTGCTCAGCAACTTTTCATGCACCGGTAACAGCAGTTGCTTACGTTTCGCATGTATTTAAGAAGTATGAATTTTTTCATGCACACATGGAAAGTTTGTAAGGAAAATTAAGTTTCGTGTGTAAGCTTTTACAAACGCGAAAATTTTGTACTCTCACGGTTACAGGCGCTCGCCGGTGAATTTATGCATGTGTAAGCCCGCCATTATTCCTTGCATTTCAGCTGAAGGTGCGTGTTTGGCATATGTTAGAAATAAATAGTTTGTTGAGAGTTTTGAAATGAACCTATTGGAAAACTTACAAGCGCCAGTGGATGGCAAAAGTAAAAATGAACTTGCAAGTGTAAGCTCATGAAAAACTGAAACAAAGTTGGGTGGTTCCCAACTTTTCATCCGCCTGCTATAAGAGTTGGTAGGATTTTACATTTAACTGTCATCTTTTTTATTCGCACATGTTAGGTTAGCAAGGAAAATCGAGTTTGCTATGCAAGCTTTCACAGTTGCGCAATTTGTACTTTCAAAGCTATTGCCGCCGATAGGTTAAAAACAAATTATGTGCGTTGAATAAAAAAGCAAACAGAGATGATATCGTTGGCCATTTCGGGAACCTTCAAATCTTTTTGGAAATAGTCATAAGGTCCATGAACGAAATAGACATAATGTCCATTGACCTTATGGCGAAATCGAAAATGTAGACATGTCTAATTAGTAAATTTTGAAATAGACATAATGTCAAGGTAATGGAAACGCTAAACAAAAATCACAAATGCATAAAAAAGACGAATTTCTGTTTTGAGTAATTGTTTGTCCGTAGTCAAATTTCTTTAGTTGACCCATTCAATCGGTAGCGTCAAGTTAAGAAGAAAAATGCCATCGGAATCAGAGGCCCATTATACAAAATAGACCTAAACAAAAGCATTTGATATATATAAATAATTTCCATAAATAAAACTAGACTTGAAGTTCAAAATTTCAATATAGACATTATGTCCACTTTAAAATAGACATAATATTCATGGACCTTATGACTATTGCCTAATTGTTCAAAATGTCCATGGAAATTGTGCCTATTTAAAGCAGACATATTAATAAGGTCAGTGGAGCTTATGTCACACCCGTTTTGAATTACCAGACTTTCTTTTCTTTTACTGCCAGTTAGCCGGCATGTTTATAAAGTTTGTGTGTGTGAATGGAAAATATGCGTGTGTTGCAATTTTCGTGCCAGTAGCTGGCTGTGGGCAACGCTATATTGTATTCCTGCCCTAAACGCAGCCGCTGTATCGAAAAACAAATACGAAAAAGAAATTCGCTAAAATAGTGTTTTTGTTTACTTTTGCCGTTGCCTTGGATTTATTTCCAAATTGGTGTTTTGGTTTGTTTACTTCTGCAGTTGCCTTTTGTTTAGTTTTGCTTACTTCTGCCTTCGCCTTGGATTTATTTCCAAATTGTTGTTTTGTTTACTTCTGCAGTTGACTTTTGTTTAGTTTTGCTTACTTCTGCCGTTGTCTTGGATTTATTTCCAAATTGTTGTTTTGGTTTGTTTAGTTCTGCAGTTGCCTTTTTTTTAGTTTTGCTTACTTCTGCCTTTGCCTTGGATTTATTTCCAAATTGCTGTTTTGTTTACTTCTGCAGTTGACTTTTGTTTAGTTTTGCTTACTTCTGCCGTTGCCTTGGATTTATTTCCAAATTGTTGTTTTGGTTTGTTTACTTCTGCAGTTGCCTTTTGTTTAGTTTTGCTTACTTCTGCCTTTGCTTTGGATTTATTTCCAAATTGTTGTTTTGTTTACTTCTGCAGTTTCCTTTTGCTTATAGTTTTGCTTACTTCTGCCGTTGCCTTGGATTTATTTCCAAATTGTTGTTTTGGTTTGTTTACTTCTGCAGTTGCCTTTTGTTTAGTTTTGCTTACTTCTGCCTTTGCCTTGGATTTATTTCCAAATTGTTGTTTTGTTTACTTCTGCAGTTGCCTTTTGCTTAGTTTTGCTTACTTCTGCCGTTGCCTTGGATTTATTTCCAAATTGTTGTTTTGGTTTGTTTACTTCTGCAGTTGCCTTTTGTTTAGTTTTGCTTACTTCTGCCTTTGCCTTGGATTTATTTCCAAATTGTTGTTTTGTTTACTTCTGCAGTTGACTTTTGTTTAGTTTTGCTTACTTCTGCCGTTGCCTTGGTTTTATTTCCAAATTGTTGTTTTGGTTTGTTTACTTCTGCAGTTGCCTTTTGTTTAGTTTTGTTTACTTCTGCCTGTGCCTTGGATTTATTTTCAAATTGTTGTTTTGTTTACTTCTGCAGTTGCCTTTTGCTTAGTTTTGCTTACTTCTGCCGTTGCCTTGGATTTATTTCCAAATTGTTGTTTTGGTTTGTTTATTTCTGCAGTTGCCTTTTGTTTAGTTTTGTTTACTTCTGCCTTTGCCTTGGATTTATTTCCAAATTGTTGTTTTGTTTACTTCTACAGTTGCCTTTTGCTTTGTTGTTTTGGTTTGTTTACTTCTGCAGTTGCCTTTTGTTTACTTTTGTTTACTTCTGCCTTTGCCTTGGATTTATTTCCAAATTGTTGTTTTGTTTACTTCTGCAGTTGCCTTTTGCTTAGTTTTGCTTACTTCTGCCGTTGCCTTGGATTTATTTCCAAATTGTTGTTTTGGTTTGTTTACTTCTGCCTTTGCCTTGGATTTATTTCCAAATTGTTGTTTTGTTTACTTCTGCAGCTGACTTTTGTTTAGTTTTGCTTACTTCTGCCGTTGCCTTGGATTTATTTCCAAATTGTTGTTTTGTTTACTTCTGCAGTTGCCTTTTGCTTAGTTTTGCTTACTTCTGCCGTTGCCTTGGATTTATTTCCAAATTGTTGTTTTGGTTTGTTTAGTTCTGCAGTTGCCTTTTGTTTAGTTTTGCTTACTTCTGCCTTTGCCTTAGATTTATTTCCAAATTGCTGTTTTGTTTACTTCTGCAGTTGACTTTTGTTTAGTTTTGCTTACTTCTGGCATTGCCTTGAATTTATTTCCAAATTGTTGTTTTGGTTTGTTTACTTCTGCAGTTGCCTTTTGTTTAGTTTTGCTTACTTCTGCCTTTGCCTTGGATTTATTTCCAAATTTTTGTTTTGTTTACTTCTGCAGTTGCCTTTTGCTTAGTTTTGCTTACTTCTGCCGTTGCCTTGGATTTATTTCCCAATTGTTGTTTTGGTTTGTTTACTTCTGCAGTTGCCTTTTGTTAAGTTTTGCTTACTTCTGCCTTTGCCTTGGATTTATTTCCAAATTGTTGTTACTTGCGATTATAGGTACTATAAGGCAAGTTATGCATTCGTCGAAAAAAAAAGTTTTGAGATAACAATCAAACATGACATTACGATGATAGCGAAGACGAAAAAAGATGGTCTAAAAATTCTGTCCGTCTGTATGTCTGTCTGTCTGTCTGTCTGTCTGTCTGTCTGTCTGTCTGTCTGTATGTAGACCTACAGCCCAAACGGGTGGGCCGAATTCTTCAAACTTGGTATATAGACTTTTTTAGGTATTGTACAGAAAGGAAATTGAAATTTTTTCTTAGCTCAAAAAATAACGGTACCTGCCATACAACCGTTACGTTAAAGCTTATTTTTCTCAAAAACGGCTCTAACGATTTTTAATTAAAAAAATCAGTGTTGCTTTTTAGGTACGACCAATTATATGGCTGAAAAAAAGTTTTAAAAAATGGCTAAGAACGGTACTTTCCATAGGACCGTTTTTTTTGCTTTCAACTATCTTGAAAACGACTCAACCGATTCTTTCGAAATTTCACACACATATAGCTGTAGGTAGCTCAATTTGTACTGCATACCAATATTTTTGAAAAATATTTTTTTGTATTTTTAAAAGCATTTTAAAAAAAAAAATTAAAAAATTAATATTTTGAAAACCGCTTATTAGCTTATTAAATTTTTTTAAAAAATTTTAAATAAATGTATTTGCTGAATACCTATGAACTGGCGTTTTTGAATTTTTTTGGAAATTTTTTTTCAAAAAGTTTTTCAAAAAAAACTTTTTTTCTCAAAAACCGCTCCACAGATTTTTCTAAATTTATTCTCATAAATTCAAATTTATCCAAGAAATAAAATGGCGTACTTTTTTTCAGCTCAAATTAGTTTAAGTATTTATTTAAGAATTTTGAAAATTTTATTTTTATCAAAATCTCAAGCCCATAAACCACTGTCACTCATTAGAGCAAGTTCGTGCGACCCAGTCGTGCATTTTATTTCCTATTGTCTGACTGGTTTGGAGAGTGCATTCATAATGTTCTTTTTTACTTGCGATTATAGGTACTATATAAGGCAAGTTATGCATTCGTCGAAAAAAAAAGTTTTGAGATAACAATCAAACATGACATTACGATGATAGCGAAGACGAAAAAAGATGGTCTAAAAATTCTGTCCGTCTGTATGTCTGTCTGTCTGTCTGTCTGTCTGTCTGTCTGTATGTATAGACACCTACAGCCCAAACGGGTGGGCCGAATTGCTTCAAACTTGGTATATAGACTTTTTTAAGTATTGTACAGAGGGGAAATTGAAATTTTTTTTTAGCTCAAAAAATAACGGTACCTGCCATACAACCGTTACGTTAAAGCTTATTTTTTTCAAAAACGGCTCTAACGATTTCGATTTAAGAAAATCAGTGTTGCTTTTTAGGTACGACCAATCATACGGCTGAAAAAAAAGTTTTAAAAAATGGCTAAGAACGGTACTTTCCATAGGACCGTTTTTTTTGCTTTCGACTATCTCGAAAACGACTCAACCGATTCTTTCGAAATTTCACACACATATAGCTGTAGGTAGCTAAATTTGTACTGCATACCAATATTTTTGAAAAATATTTTTTTGTATTTTTAAAAGCATTTTTAAAAAAAAAAATTAAAAAATTAATATTTTGAAAACTGCTTATTAAATTTTTTTTTTAAATTTTAAATAAATGTATTTGCTGAATACCTATGAACTGGCGTTTTTGAATTTTTTTTGAAATTTTTTTTCAAAAAAAACTTTTTTTCTCAAAAACCGCTCCACAGATTTTTCTAAATTTATTCTCATAAATTCAAATTTATCCAAGAAATAAAATGGCGTACTTTTTTTTCAGCTCAAATTAGTTTAAGTATTTATTTAAGAATTTTGAAAATTTTATTTTTATCAAAATCTCAAGCCCATAAACCACTGTCACTCATTAGAGCACGTTCGTGCGACCCAGTCGTGCATTTTATTTTGTTTACTTCTGCAGTTGACTTTTGTTTAGTTTTGCTTACTTCTGCCGTTGCCTTGGTTTTATTTCCAAATTGTTGTTTTGGTTTGTTTACTTCTGCAGTTGCCTTTTGTTTAGTTTTGTTTACTTCTGCCTTTGCCTTGGATTTATTTCCAAATTGTTGTTTTGTTTACTTCTGCAGTTGCCTTTTGTTTAGTTTTGCTTACTTCTGCCGTTGCCTTGGATTTATTTCCAAATTGTTGTTTTGTTTACTTCTGCAGTTGCCTTTTGTTTAGTTTTGCTTACTTCTGCCGTTGCCTTGGTTTTATTTCCAAATTGTTGTTTTGGTTTGTTTACTTCTGCAGTTGCCTTTTGTTTAGTTTTGTTTACTTCTGCCTTTGCCTTGGATTTATTTCCAAATTGTTGTTTTGTTTACTTCTGCAGTTGCCTTTTGCTTAGTTTTGCTTACTTCTGCCGTTGCCTTGGATTTATTTCCAAATTGTTGTTTTGGTTTGTTTATTTCTGCAGGTGCCTTTTGCTTAGTTTTGCTTTCTTCTGCCGTTGCCTTGGATTTATTTCCAAATTGTTGTTTTGGTTTGTTTACTTCTGCAGTTGCCTTTTGTTTACTTTTGTTTACTTCTGCCTTTGCCTTGGGTTTATTTCCAAATTGTTGTTTTGTTTACTTCTTCAGTTGCCTTTTGCTTAGTTTTGCTTACTTCTGCCGTTGCCTTGGATTTATTTCCAAATTGTTGTTTTGGTTTGTTTACTTCTGCAGTTGCCTTGGATTTATTTCCAAATTGTTGTTTTGTTTACTTCTGCAGTTGACTTTTGTTTAGTTTTGCTTACTTCTGCCGTTGCCTTGGATTTATTTCCAAATTGTTGTTTTGGTTTGTTTAGTTCTGCAGTTGCCTTTTGTTTAGTTTTGCTTACTTCTGCCTTTGCCTTGGATTTATTTCCAAATTGTTGTTTTGTTTACTTCTCCAGTTGCCTTTTGCTTAGTTTTGCTTTCTTCTGCCGTTGCCTTGGATTTATTTCCAAATTGTTGTTTTGGTTTGTTTACTTCTGCAGTTGCCTTTTGTTTACTTTTGTTTACTTCTGCCTTTGCCTTGGATTTATTTCCAAATTGTTGTTTTGTTTACTTCTGCAGTTGCCTTTTGCTTAGTTTTGCTTACTTCTGCCGTTGCCTTGGATTTATTTCCAAATTGTTGTTTTGGTTTGTTTACTTCTGCCTTTGCCTTGGATTTATTTCCAAATTGTTGTTTTGTTTACTTCTGCAGTTGACTTTTTTTTAGTTTTGCTTACTTCTGCCGTTGCCTTGGATTTATTTCCAAATTGTTGTTTTGGTTTGTTTAGTTCTGCAGTTGCCTTTTGTTTAGTTTTGCTTACTTCTGCCTTTGCCTTGGATTTATTTCCAAATTTCTGTTTTGTTTACTTCTGCAGTTGACTTTTGTTTAGTTTTGCTTACTTCTGCCGTTGCCTTGGATTTGTTTCCAAATTGTTGTTTTGGTTTGTTTACTTCTGCAGTTGCCTTTTGTTTAGTTTTGCTTACTTCTGCCTTTGCCTTGGATTTATTTCCAAATTGTTGTTTTGTTTACTTCTGCAGTTGCCTTTTGCTTAGTTTTGCTTACTTCTGCCGTTGCCTTGGATTTATTTCCAAATTGTTGTTTTGGTTTGTTTACTTCTGCAGTTGCCTTTTGTTTAGTTTTGCTTACTTCTGCCTTTGCTTTAGATTTATTTCCAAATTGTTGTTTTGTTCACTTCTGCAGTTGCCTTTTGCTTAGTTTTGCTTACTTCTGCCGTTGCTTTGGATTTATTTCCAAATTGTTGTTTTGTTTACTTCTGCAGTTGCCTTTTGCTTAATTTTGCTTACTTCTGCCGTTGCCTTGGATTTATTTCCAAATTGTTGTTTTGTTTACTTCTGCAGTTGCCTTTTGTTTAGTTTTGCTTACTTCTGCCGTTGCCTTGGTTTTATTTCCAAATTGTTGTTTTGGTTTGTTTACTTCTGCAGTTGCCTTTTGTTTAGTTTTGTTTACTTCTGCCTTTGCCTTGGATTTATTTCCAAATTGTTGTTTTGTTTACTTCTGCAGTTGCCTTTTGCTTAGTTTTGCTTACTTCTGCCGTTGCCTTGGATTTATTTCCAAATTGTTGTTTTGGTTTGTTTATTTCTGCAGTTGCCTTTTGCTTAGTTTTGCTTTCTTCTGCCGTTGCCTTGGATTTATTTCCAAATTGTTGTTTTGGTTTGTTTACTTCTGCAGTTGCCTTTTGTTTACTTTTGTTTACTTCTGCCTTTGCCTTGGATTTATTTCCAAATTGTTGTTTTGTTTACTTCTGCAGTTGCCTTCTGCTTAGTTTTGCTTACTTCTGCCGTTGCCTTGGATTTATTTCCAAATTGTTGTTTTGGTTTGTTTACTTCTGCAGTTGCCTTTTGTTTAGTTTTGCTTACTTCTGCCGCGTTCCTTTTCTATGATTTGTGCGGTTTACACAAGAATGAATAATTTATGAAAGCAAAGAGCAAAAAGCATGTGTAAACATACACTTACGCGTTGGTTGGGAACATGCATGAAAGTATAATAAGAGTCTGTTGCTCACCAACTTTTCATGCGCCGCGCCGGTTACAGTAGTTGCTTAGGTTTCGCATGTATTTAAGAAGTACTAGCCGCTCGCGTTTCAGCTGATCAAGAAGTAGACTGTAGCTTGAGGAGTATAGTTTATCGTCATCTAGCTTCTTCTTCTTTTATAGCTTTATAATTTAATACCTACATTTAACCGTGATAAAAAGAAACCTATGTGCTATACCAGATTATAATCTAAATCTAGCTATGTGCCAAATTTCATACAGCAATTCTGGTGTGATTTCGAAAATTAAAACAAATCTATCCCACGGGAACCATACATTTTACCGGGAATGTAGCCAATATGCTATTTCAGATTGTCTCTGTGCTAATTTTCACTCAGATGAGTTCAGCCATTCTGGTGTAATTTCAAAAATTAAAAAAAATCTATCCCACGGGAACCATACATTTTATCGGGATAAAAAGTAGCAAATATGCTATTCCAGACTATAATCTATCTCTCTGCTAAATTTCATTCAGATCCGTTTAGCCATTCCGGTGTGATTTCAAAAATTAAAGCAACATTTAATTTATTGGGTTAGGTGAATTTGCTGTGATTGGGGTTAAAATTTTGAGACCAAATGCGCTTTTAATGCTTTACACTTTATACCTCCGATGATATGAATCAATTCATTCTTTTCAAACATCGCACAAACCAGTGCGATGGCATTGATGTTTGCGATAGCGAAACCCGAAAACCAACAAATGATGGAATTGACTAACAAAAGTGACTCAAAACATTTTACAAAAACTAGGCCTATTGATAGTCAATTGTCAAGCTTCATCCAAATGCATCAGTTGTCGGCAGCAATGAACGGATTTTCTATAAATCGTTCGTAGTGTTCTTATGTAAATGGTCCTTAGGAGCAAAACCTTTGCTATACAAATTTTAGTATTATCAAGAGGAAGCAATTTCTATCACAAACGCTACATGCTAGCTGTCACAAATGCTGTGAACCAGAGGGCAACTTAGTGGAAAGACACCATCAGAGAACCATAGATTTTGTATACAATGAATGTACTCATTAGTGCGATACGTAAATTTTAAATACCTGCAACCCCTGGTTCAACCATGGTGTCCAAATCCGAATAAAGAAACGGAATCGATAACCTTTGTCTAAAATATCATCTGCGTAAAATTATTAACAGCTTGGGCCATACCGAAGACATTGTAAAATTTTAACTCTTCTGTTCTGGCCTATTTCATAAGCTCAGCCATCTTGGATATTTCGGAAATGTTATATCAACCTCGGTGCAAGTAAGTGTTACCATGCGTTAATTTTTTTCTGCAAATTTTGAGGTTCAAAATTTGCACTCTAGGATATTCTGATGCCAGCGCAATTTGAATTTCTGAATTTCTCTTCACTAAGATATTTTAAGAACAGCTGAAAGTCGAGAACACAATCATTTTGAAATTAGGGATGTTCGATTTCGGTTGTAACCCAATTTCATCCAAATTTGGTGGAAATGAGAAAATTCCGAAATGTGTTTTTGTATAAGAAATGATGTAATTTCGAATCTTATTCGGAAATGTGCTAGGAAATTACATCATTTACCCCAACGAAATTACAGTATAAGATTTGAAGGTACCCGAAATTAAAAAATAATAGCATCTCTGTTTGTTTTATTTACTCAACGAACATAATTTAGCAAAATAAAAATAAAAAACCATTGTTCTTACAAAAATTATGTCTTGATTTTTAATTTCATTTAAAAGATATTGCATGAAAAGATTTACCTCGGGTGCCCGGGCAACGCCGGGTACTTTTTGCTAGTGTATGTATATGCTGCATGACTTTTCTGTTTTATTATTTCCTTATTTATTTTAATCCAAACTCCAAAAAAATGTCGACAAAAGAAAACCATTGAATATTTTTTTCCGAAAACAGAATGGAGTTAGGTATACCTACCTATACCTAGGTAGGTATAACTATATAAATAAAGTGCACGACTGGGTCGTACGAACTTGCTCTAATGTGTTAAAATGGTCTTGGGTGCTTGAGATTTTGAGAAAAAAGCGTTGAAAAAATCATATGAAATTTTATAAATCACTTAAAAATCAATACCTAAACCGTTTTTTGGAGAAAATGAAGTAAACCATCAGGTTTCTTTTACGTTTTTAAATTTTTACGAAAAAAAATTTCAAAATCGTTGGACCAGTTTTTTCAAAAAACAGTTTTTTTTTGAAAAACTTTTCGAAAATATATTCCAAATTTTTTTTGAGTATGCCGACTTCTAGCACTTTGTAGTTTTTATCAGAAAAATAAAATTAAAAAATTGTAGATTAAACCGTTTTTGGAAAAAACTAAAATTAAAAAAAAAATTTGAAACTTTTTTAAAAAACTCAAAAAAACTTTTTTTTGAAAATTTTTGAAATAATATTATTTCTTTTATAAGAGGGCTTCTACATTAAAAATTTCATCGAAATCCGTCAAGTGGTTTACGAGAAAATTGGATTTCAAAAAACCGGTCCTATGGGAGGTACCGTTATAAGACTTTTCCCGAAAAATCTATTCCAACCAAAACATAAAGTTTGCACAGAAAACACAATTCAGAAAGTTTAATCAAAATCGTAGGAGCCGTTTTTGAGAAAAATTAATTTTTCACAAAAAATCGTATGGCAGGTACCGTTAGTTTTGGAGCTAGAATGCTAATTCCAAAAACCCCTCTGTAGGACGTCATAATAATACTATGTACCAAGTTTGAAGCAAATCGGTCCAGCCGTTTAGGCTGTAGGTAACTATACAGACAGACACACGGACAGACAGACAGACAGACAGACAGACAGACAGACAGACAGACAGACAGACAGAATTGTCGGACCCACTTTTTTCGACTTCTCTATCATCGTAATGTGATGTTTGATTGTTAGAATTTTTTTTTTTTTTCTTACGAATGCATAACTTGCCTTATAGTACCTATAATCGCAAGTAAAAAAGTAACAATGTTTCAATAATAATAGTCTAAGAGCCAACGGCATAATGAATCAAGTCATTTATGTAATGTTGTTAGGCATATCAGTAGAAAGCGTTAGGGGAGTTAGACAAGAAAAAAATTGTCTGGCAGTTTTTTGGTTTGACGAACATGGGGTAAATTCGACACAAAAGTGTGACAAAAATGAAATAAGTCAAGTCACATATATAATGTTGTAACTCATTTCAATAGAAAGCCTTTGATTAGTTAGACAAAAAAAAGTTTGACTGGCAGCTTTTTGGTGTGACGAACATGGGGTAAATTCGACACAAAGTATTACAAAATTCCAAAAATTAACTTATTTGGGTACTTTTGTAACGGAACGAATAAATTATGTTAAGACAAGAAAAAAATTTTGAGGGAGGGGGGTCTACCCCCCTCCGTTTAGCCGGGAGGGGCAATTTTCTGGAAAAATTACTTATAATCGAAAAAAAAATATTAAAAAATAAGCACACCTCCTACAATGTTATAATACACTTTTTTGTAAAGCCAAAAATCTTTTCTTCAATTGCGTTTTGAAATAAAGTTATTTTAGTGAAACGTTTTAGAATAATAAATTTTCAAACTCAATACTTTGAAAACAAAATATTTCAAACTAATTCTTTTCAAAATTATACGTAATTAGATACTATTTTGTTTACCAAAATTTTATGCTCTTATAAGTTCTAAGCAAAACACTGAAAACCGAAATGAGTTACAACATTATATATGTGACTTGACTTGTTTCATTTTTGTCACACTTTTGTGTCGAATTTACCCCATGTTCGTCACACCAAAAAACTGCCAGACAATTTTTTTCATGTCTAACTCCCCTAACGCTTTCTATTGATATGCCTTACAATATTATATAAATGACTTGATTCATTATGTCGTTGGCTCTCGGTCTATAATAGGTATATACTTGTTGACGATATCAACAAAAGGTTACACAATATTGGTAAATCGGCAATGTTGATGATATCAACATTACGCAAATTAAAAACAATATTGTGTAGGTCGGCTAAAATGCAAGCATTGCTATGAATGCATTCTTGCTGACCTACTTAATAATTGTTTTTATTATTTCGCGTTTTGTTATATTGCTTCATGGGTCGATATGCTGATATTGCACAAAACTAAAAACAATATTATGTAGGTCGACTAAAATGCAAGCATTTGTTATGAATGCATTTTTACTGACCTGCCTAATAATTGTTTTTAATCGATTTGACCTAATAGAATTAAGTATATAAATAGGAATTTACATGGGAAAATAAAATAATCCAAATAAGAAGACCAAGTGTGTTGTGTATTTATTTAAAAGTACCATTGGAATCCAAGTGTAAGGATTTACATGGTCCTTCGAGCCGTTGAGAAGCAGCGAAGCAGATACAGTTCACTATACAAAACAAATTAGAAAAACTCATCATGTCTGAGTTTAGCGAACTCGCTGTAAATCAGACCAAGCTCACTGAAGATGTTCATAAGCTATGGAAGAACTTCAAGAAAGATGGAGAGTCTCGGTACTCTCAAGAATACTTCACCAAGAAAATCAGTGTACTAGAAGAAATTTGGACCGAATTCCAAGCCAATGATAAACATTTGGAAAGTCAAAGGGAAACGTATCCAGATCACGTATACTTTTCGAAGAAGTATTACAATCAGTTTGAAGTGAAATATAACGAAGTTAAAAGTACTTTCGAGGAGAAACTGGATCATTTTAAAAAGAGTGTAACCCAAGGATCTGGTGTCTCAAATGTACCACCAAAGACACCACTTATAAAAACACATCAAAACTCACAAGGGGGCCTAAAACCAGAAGAACAAGGACCGCAGCTGACTAATAAGCAGTCAAACGAATATACAACAAGAATTGCAGATAATACAGTGTGTTTTAAGAAGTTTAATAGCGTCAAGACCAATTTCAGACGCATAACCGACAACATAGACTTCAGACAAAATTCAGTTTATCTTGTGTTCAAACAAGAGCAAATCAAAGAATACTGGACAAAGCTGGTGGAGATTGATGATGAGATCATGTCATCACTGGAAGAAAATGAATACAATCAGGAGTACATGCACAATGTAAACTCCTGACACTTGGATTGCAATGGTACTTTTAAATGGGTTGGGTTCGATATCACGCTTTTTATAATCCCGTTTCTTAAAATCCCGATCTTGAAATCCCGCTTTTTATAATCCCGCTTTTTATTATCCCGCTTTTTTAAAATCCCGCTTTTTAAAATCCCGTCTCTTATAATCCCGTTTTTTACTATCCCGTTTCTTATTATCCCGCTTTTGCAATCAAAAGTAGTTGTTTTATTTTAAAAAATCGCGCGATTTTTTCAATCAACTACTTTTGATTGCAAAAGCGGTATAATAAGAAAATTAAAATAAATTAAGCAATGAGTGATTTTTTTAAATGCATTTTATTTTAACAATGAAGATGACAATCTTCAATAAATTACAAGAAAAAAGTATAAAGTAATGCTATACGATATTATTCAAAAGGGAACAAAAAAAAACTTTAAACCATTAACAATTTTTTTGTATTTTATTAGTTTTGTATATTATAAGCAATGCGACGCAAAAAACCTGTTTTACTCATATTTTTTTCTATTTCCCATCATTTTTTTTTACTGCGCGTGACTTTATAACATTAGCTTATTTTATAAAAAAACGGGATTAGCGGGAGTAGCGGGATTTGTCGGGATTTTAAAAAGCGGGATTATAATAGATCGGGATTTTGAACAAGCGGGATTTTAGAAGACGGGATTATAAAAAAGCAGTATTTTAGCAGACGGGATTTTAATACTTTTTTTTCGGGATTTTTGAAAAGCGGGATTTTAAAAAGCGGGATTCCGATACGCTCCCCTTTTAAATAGACACACAACACACTTGGTCTTCTTATTTGGATAATTTTGTCAGTGGATGTGAAGATGGTAATATCATGGGATGTTTCTGATTAATTGACAAATTTGCGTGTTTCAGGCGACCTCCGACACGCAATAATCCATTGGAATCAATAAATGGATTCAGTGATTATATTCTGCTATTTGATGCCAGTGCCTTATTTGCCTTTAGATTTTCTATGTCCTCAGAAAATTCCAATTGAGCTCCACGTACCAGCGCCATTTCTGCTTCAACTAGTTCCTTTCTTGTTAATGGACCAAAATGAAGCGGTTCACCTTTTATGCTCCGTTTGCAGTTGGTTTTAAATCGTAGACAGTATGCACTTATTCGTTGGAGTTTTGACATCGCTGAAAACTTAAGATAAATGTCGTCCTTGGATGGAGAATTGCTATGTCTCGCCAAGCAAACGCGAGATTGTCGGATCTCAGGTATATCTTGAGTTTCTGTCAGAGACTTATCAGTTGGCCAGTTTCGCTCTTCTTCCATTAACCATTAAGAAGACTCACATCGATACACTCCACGGTGGAGTAAAACTGACTCTGAACCACATTCGAAGAAAATTTTGGATATTGCGAGGTACCAACACAGTCAAGGCGTTAATTAATCAATGCGTGAGGTGATTTCGGTTCAAGGCAAAGGAATCCACTCAACTTATGGGACAGCTTCCGGAGGAACGAGTTAAATTTTCACGACCATTTACACATTGTGGCGTTGATTACGCAGGTCCAATCAACATAAGATGCACACAAGCCCGAGGCGTAAGGTCACACAAGGCATACATTGCGCTATTCGTTTGCATGGCAACAAAGGCAATTCACATTGAACTGACGTCGGATTTAACCACGGATGGGTTTATGGCTGCACTGCGACGAATGATCAGCAGAAGAGGGTCTATACATCATCTTTACAGCGACAATGGAACAAATTTTGTGGGAGCTAAAAATATCATCGAAGCAGTGCAATCCAAACTTGCTGAAAAAGGAGTACAATGGCATTTCATTCCACCTGTGGCCCTGTTCTGTAACTTTGGCGAAATTTGTTTGTATCGTTATAAAATGAAACAACTCATTCCGCTTTTATGGCGTCTGGAAAAAGTAGGGTTTCTATAAGTTGAAGCGATATGCAAGGATTTCGATATTATTTTGACTGGAACTTCCATTGGAAGGCCATAAATTGAAGTGTCAATCTGTCAAATCAAAACAAAAATAATTCAAGATTTGAAAGATTGTGAAATTGAAATTTAAGTTGTTTTTTAATAAATAAAGACTTATTTCCTTAAAAAAAATGTTATTATATTATATTATGTTATTCAAAAAGAAATTTTAAAGTATAAAAGGAATACTTATTCTGAATGTTGATGTATACTTGTTTGTGTTATTTATGTGAGTTAATAATATAATTTTGCTCCCCAATTTGATTGGCATTTTATGTTTGTATCCTATACCTACTACTTGGTTACTGCGAACACATTTTTCTTCACATTTATATGATAAATGGGTAAATAATTTAAAAACAAAATATTAACAGCGCCAAAATTGGTTAAATATTATAGTATAAATATACACATAAAAACGAACACTTTCCGTTTTTTTTTTTAATTTCCAAAAAAAATTATAAATATACATATGTACATATATAAAAAATGTTAGTCGTCTTCTTCGACAGAATATTTATGAGAGGCACTTTTCTTCTGGCGAAGTTCACAAACATATTTGCGCAAATAGAGCATGTAGTCTGTCATGAATGCAGTGTACGTTTAGAAATAGATTTAAACGGCTTTAAACATTTTTAATGGTTTATTTATTGCCTATCGCGTGCTCAATACAAGGCGAGTAAATTTGACGTTTAAAATTAAAAAAATATGACTTTTCGGTCATAGAGAACACCATTTTATCGCAGTTTTCCAGTTGTTTCATTTCGATGTGTTCCATGCAATAAAATTATCGCCTGTCAAAGTTAAAGAACCCGATGAACGCGATAAAATGTGTTTTGTTCCAGTTTTCAACGTTTCTCGACAACGCGAGAGTTACAGAACAGGGCCACTGGAGCCCCACTGGTGGACTCTGGGAAGCAGGAGTTAAATCAGTTAAATACCATCTTAATCGAATCATAGGTGAACAGAAACTCACCTACGAGGAGATGAACACCATCTTGGTGCAAATAGAAGGAGTTTTGAACTCACGACCACTGTGTGCATTAACAGACAACATCGAAGATCTAGATGCATTAACACCAGGTCACTTTATTATTGGATCACCATTATTAGTA
Organism: Platycheirus albimanus; assembly: GCA_916050605.2. Lineage (NCBI taxonomy): Eukaryota > Metazoa > Arthropoda > Insecta > Diptera > Syrphidae > Platycheirus > Platycheirus albimanus. The sequence continues at coordinate 325,709,492 of OU696696.1, read as the reverse complement.
CCACAAGACGACACCATTTTGGACCTGGGCGAAGGTAGTCTAAAAAGATACAAATTAATTCAAAAACTAAAGCAAGATGTCTGCAAGCGTTGGTACGAGGACTACATACATAAACTTCAACAGCGTTATAAGTGGAAGAAGCCAGCAAGGAACTTGACAATTGGGCAGCTAGTACTCCTCAAAAACGAGCTGCTTACACCATCAAAATGGCCTATGGGAAAAATCATTGAAGTACATAGCGGAGTTGATGGCCTTATAAGAGTTGTAACTGTTAAAACAGAAAAAGGAACATACAAACGACCGATAACGAAGGTGTGTTTCCTACCGAACGAAAAAAATATCATGCGGTCAGATGAAAATACAGTGCAACAAACTCAACCGTCCAATCTCAACAAAAGGCTGAGAGACAAAAGACAAGCGCCCAGCCTTACTGCCGCCCTGGTTATTCTGTCATTATGTGCAATTATTATGCTGGGATCTACAACATACACAATAACTCACCCAGAAGCTGGATTATTCATAGAACAAATTGGAACCGCAAAAATTCAACGGGGTATGCTCCGCACAAGCGTTCAGTTTCCAATCACAGACATTATACGTGATCACGAAAACATAAATAAAACGAAGAATCAATTCAGTGAGTTATGCAACAGAGTAACGAAGGTAACATCAGAGAGCCAATGCAATGAATTATGTCATCATATAGAAGAAGAATGGAAGAACATAAACTCAATTTTTAAAAGACTTCAAATAACACCATTACAAAGAAACAAGAGAGGACTACTAGGAACCGTGCTTAACTCTATATTTGGAGTAAATGATGAAGTGTACCATGACATTGAAGACCTAGACAACAACCAGAAGGCTCTCATAAAAAGTGCTAAGTCTAATACGAAGATTATGCTGTCAACCCTGTTCACTGTTAATGAAACGGAGGCTAGAATCAATAACAAAATTAACAACTTTACTAAAAAACTCAATACTGGACTAGCTGAGATCAACAAAATGGAATCATGGTATCACATGGTTGACGAAAATAAGTTAAACCTTCATGTGACAAATGCCTATCTGATTGCTCTAAGCTTCATGCAAGAAATTGAAACAAAGTACAATAAGCTGCTGAATGCGTATCTTAAACGCAGTCACTTATTTGAGTTCTTGTCGCACAAGAGCATGGAACAAATAATAAGAAAATGTACAGAAAAGCTTGGCTCAGAGATGGAGATATTGCCAGACCCAATGGATAAACTTGAGATGTCGTCAAATTCGGAGGAGATATTCGTAACTGGGTATTTCATGATCAGAGATATAAGTGAATATGATCTTATAAAAACTACAACCGTGTCTGAAAAGATCGATGAGCAGACATTTCGCGAAGTACAGATGCAGCAATCAATGTTTGGAGTCAATTACAATCTACAGAGATATTTTGAAATACCACTGGCAGATATAAGAAAAAGACCAGTTCTAAACGAAACAACAGTCATACTACAGCCATCAATATTCCACAGTATAGAGGAGAGTAAGGATTGCATCATCCAACAGTTGTACAAAAAACTTTCATTCAAGCGATGTCCAACCAGTATCTTAAGATTAACACACACCATGTGGAGAGAATTATGGACGCACAATACATGGATGTTCACTACACCAGAGGACACCACTGTATTTCTAATTTGTGGATCATCTAGAGAAGTTGTGCTACATAATACAGGCATTATTCACGTCACTCCAGATTGCGTCATTCAATCAAAATTCATTCGATTGGAAACAAAATTAATAAAGGAAACAAGTGTGACAATGCATTTCAGCAAATCAATAGCAACCTTAAATACCTCGATATCAACTCAGATTCCGATCTTTTTCTCTAACGAAACTGTCGTCCCATTAAATAAAGATATAATGGAGGTTTCCAACGTGAATCATAGAGAGGCAACCGAAGCACTCAATCGCCTACATGACCACAATTGGAAAACTATTAAAATACACCAGTATTGGACCTTCGGGTTTTGTTCCGTGTTTGCAGTCGTAACAATTATCATCTGCATATCGGCTGGGATCCTCATACAACGCCATAAAAAGAAAAAATCTGCTGACATCGAGTTAAGAGACCACAAAAGGACTTCGGAGCACGAGTTCGAAATCAACTGGGGAACAACGCCGGCGCCGGAGGTGGCAAAATGTTGACGATATCAACAAAAGGTTACACAATATTGGTAAATCGGCAATGTTGATGATATCAACATTACGCAAATTAAAAACAATATTGTGTAGGTCGGCTAAAATGCAAGCGTTGCAATGAATGCATTCTTGCTGACCTACTTAATAATTGTTTTTATTATTTCGCGTTTTGTTATATTGCTTCATGGGTCGATATGCTGATATTGCACAAAACTAAAAACAATATAATGTAGGTCGGCTAAAATGCAAGCATTTGTTATGAATGCATTTTTACTGACCTGCCTAATAATTGTTTTTAATCGATTTGACCTAATAGAATTAAGTATATAAATAGGAATTTACATGGGAAAATAAAATAATCCAAATAAGAAGACCAAGTGTGTTGTGTATTTATTTAAAAGTACCATTGGAATCCAAGTGTAAGGATTTACATATACTCAAATTATTCTTTTCCCTTTGCAATAAACCCATAAGCAATTTTAAAACAGGTCAAATAGTTATATTGACCTACCTCACACTTTTCTTACATGCAACTTTAAAAAAAAAAAACAACGATATCAATGTACCTACCTACATATACCTACATTTAATATAATGTAACGTTTACCTATCTATGCATGTTCATTTTATGTGTCCTGACCTTCATCAAACGAGTTCACATTTTTTACTTGCGATTATAGGTACTATAAGGCAAGTTATGCATTCGTCGAAAAAAAAAGTTTTGAGATAACAATCAAACATGACATTACGATGATAGCGAAGACGAAAAAAGATGGTCTAAAAATTCTGTCTGTCTGTATGTCTGTCTGTCTGTCTGTCTGTATGTATAGAGACCTACAGCCCAAACGGGTGGGCCGAATTGCTGCAAACTTGGTATATTAACTTTGTTAGGTATTGTACAGAGGGGAAATTGAAATTTTTTTTTTAGCTCAAGAAATAACGGTACCTGCCATACAACCGTTACGTTAAAGCTTATTTTGCTCAAAAACGGCTCTAACGATTTCTATTTAAATAAAATGCACGACTGGGTCGCACGTACTTGCTCTGTTGGTGCAATAGTACGATGAAAACAAACTTTTCGATCAATAAGAACAATTCATTTTTGAAAAATTTGGTAAAAACCAAACAAATTTCGCTAAAACTGGAAAACTCGATATATGGGAGCTAACGTTAAGAAACCTTTAATATTTAAAATAAGACGTTATCTTTTGGGTGTTACAAATGATACAAATGCCCACTTATGGCCAAATTAATAATACTGTTAAAAGCAATTTCCGCTATTATCATGTATAGCAAAAAACTAAAAATGCAGTTTTGTTTGAAGTATTCTATGTATGTTACATAAAAAGTTTCATAAAAATCAGGGTAGCCTTTTTTGAGTAAATTAGAAAAAATGAAAAAAATGGCCAAAATCTAGTGGCTCTTTGTATTGGAGCCACCATTTAAAAAAGAGAAAATGAAAAAAAATCAATGCCATCTGATAGGAAGCTGTAAGGAACTATACGAAACAAAGTTTGAGTGAATTCGATGCAACCGTTGACAACTTATGGCCATTTGAAAAAAAGCCGTTAAGAGCAGATCTCCGTTATTTACATTTTTAGCCAAAAACTAAAAACGCAGTTCTCTTAAAAACACTAAAAGAATATAACACACAAAGTTTAATCAAAATCGTTAGAGCCATTTTCGAGAAAATTAGAAAAAACCAAAAAAAGTTGGCTAAAACTCAACGGTTCGTTGTATGGAAGCCACCGTTTAGAAAGGCTTCAGTGAAAAATTTACTAAACCATCCTATAGAACACTATTAAAAACTGTGTCAAACAAAGTTTTAGTTGATTCAATCAAGCCGTTGTGAACTTATGGCTATTTGAAAAAAAGCCGTTAAAACCTGATTTTCGTTACGACCATTTGAGCCAAAAACAAAAAACGCAGTTTTGTAAGAAATGCTTAAAGTAAGCCAAATTATAAATTTAATCAAAATCGTTAGAGCCGTTTTCGAGAAAATCCAAATTGAAAAAAACCGTTACTTGAAAGGTACCAGTTTGAGCCGGGCTAAAACGAAACAAAAAAAACCTCGACAACCGTTTTTCTTCAAACTGCTATATACCAAGTTTGAAGAAAATCCGTCAAGCGGTTTAGGCTGTAGCATGACGTGAAAAAGCGCACATCCGCACAGACGCACAGACGCACAGACGCACAGACGCACAGACGCACAGACGCACAGACAGACCGACGGACGGTATGGCGAAAACCACTTTTTTGGGCTTCTCTATCATCGTAATGTCATGTTTGATTAAAACCTCGATTTTTTTTTTCTGCACGAAACCAATACTTGCCCTATAGAGCAAGTAAAAAATCAGTGTTGCTTTTTAGGAACGACCAATCATATGGCTGAAAAAAAAGTTTTAAAAAACGACTAAGAACGGTACTTTCCATAGGACCGTTTTTTTGCTTTCGACTAACTCGAAAACGACTGAACCGATTCTTTCGAAGTTTCACACATATACAGGGTGATTCACGAGCGTTGTGCCAAGAAGCTAGAGCGTGTAGGTTGAGTTGAGACGAGAAAAAAATCGTATGGGAGGGGGGGTCTATTCCCCCCCGTTAAGCCGGGAGGGGCAATTGTCTGAAGAATTGACTTATTTTGTAAAAAAATATTAAAAATTAACGGCTTCATTTACAACACCGTGTTATACTTTTTTGAAAAGCCAAAAACTTCTTCTTTCATTTTGTTTTTAAATTAAATTGTTTTAACGAATAGTTTAAGAAATATAAATTTTCAAACTCAAAATTTTGAAAAAAAAATTTGAAAAAATAATTTTACAACTAATTTTTTTCAAAATTTTACGTAATTAAGTATAATTTTTGTTCTCAGAATTCAATGCTTCCATAAATCTGTAATCCAACACTGAAAACCGTATGGCTCTACGACTTTTTGTTGCCAAGGTATTCAAAAATAACCGAACCTACTTCTTCACAAAAACACGAAAAAATTGGCTAAATGATCACTTGTGCCATCCCGTAAGGCTAGATTTTCTTGTTTTTGTGAAGAAGTAGGTTCGGTTATTTTTGAATACCTTGGCAACAAAAAGTCGTAGAGCCATACGATTTTCAATGTTGGATTACAGATTCATAGAAGCATTGAATTCTGAGAACAAAAATTATACTTAATTACGTAAAATTTTGAAAAAAATTAGTTTTAAAATTATTTTTTTTAATTTTTTTTCAAAATTTTGAGTTTGAAAGTTTATATTTTTTTAATTATTCGTTGAAACAATTTAATTTGAAAACAAAATGAAAGAAGAAGTTTTTGGCTTTTGAAAAAGGTATAACACGGTGTTGTAAACGAAGCCGTTGATTTTTAATATTTTTTTTTACATAATAACTCAATTTTTCAGAAAATTGCCCCTCCTGGCTAAACGGGGGGGGAATAGATCCCCCCCTCCCATACGATTTTTTTCTTGTCTCAACTCAACCTACACGCTCTAGGTTTTTGGCACAACGCTCGTGAATCACCCTGTATAGTTGTAGGTAACTTAATTTGTACTGTATACCAATATTTTTGAAAAACATTTTTTTGTACTTTTAAAAGCATTTTTAAGAAAAAAAATTAAAAAATTAATATTTTTAAAACTGCTTATTAAATTTTTTTCTAAAAATTATAAATAAATGTATTTGCTTAATACCTATGAAATGGCGTTGTTGAATTTTTATTGAAAATTTTTTTCAAAAAGTTTTTCAAAAAAAACTTTTTTTTTCACAAACCACTCCACAGATTTTTATAAATTTATTCTCATAAATTCAAATTTATCCAAGAAATAAAATGGCGTACTTTTTTTTCAGCTCAAATTAGTTTAAGTATTTATTTCAGAATTTTGAAAAATGTATTTTTATCAAAATCTCAAGCTCCTACACCACTGTCATACATTAGAGCAAGTTCGTGCGACCCAGTCGTGCATTTTATTTATTTTTGCTCTAGGTCCAAAAATAACGGCACCTGCCATACAATCTTAAAGACAAAAATTGATTTTCTCAAAAACGGCTCTAACGATTTTGATAAAACTTTCAGAATGCTATGTTTGCAAGAAAATCTATCTTTTGGTTCGAAATTTTTTTTCAAAATTTGTCTAATAAGGGTACCTCTCATAGAACCAGTATTTTCAAATCAAATTTTCTCGTAAACTATACATTCGATTTCAATAAAATTTTGGCCACAGGAAGTCATTCATAATTTTATTAATATGGCATTTCAAAATTTTCAAAAACTTTTTTTTTTGATTTTTTATAATTTTTTCAAAAAAAAATTTGGTTTTCGAAATATGTTGGAAACGGGTACATTAATTTTTTTTTAATTATTTTTCAAATGTAGACTACAGATTGCCATATATTTGCATACTCAAATAAATTTGAAAATATTTTTTTAAAAAGTTTTTCAAAAATAACCTTTTAAAAAAAAAAAAATTTCCAATATTTTTTTTCCTAGATTGACGTATAGCTTTGAAATTTTATTGCATACTTAGTTTTTCCGAGAAAACTCTTAAACTAATTTAAAAAATAAAAGAATTTTCGAAATTATTTAATTTTTTTTTAATATCCATATATGCAGCCACGTGCGCAATTGCTTATCATAAGAGCAAGTTCGTGCGACCCCGTCGTGCATTTTATTTGTTACTGTTATGGCAGCAACAGCAAGTAAAATATGACAAAAACAACAACAAAACGAAAATAGAAAAAAATTACCCACATTTAGCTATTAGCTGTGTTTTGAAAAAAAAAATTTAAAAAAATCCCTTCACCCTTCCATACAGAGAGAATAAAACTTGTCATCGCATTACTAAATCAAAGCGAAAGGACAACAACGAAACCCACAGAAAGACACACAAAAAAAGTATCCCCTACTAAAACGTCCAATGCCAATTCCACTGATCTTTTCCCTCTGCTTTCCTTTCCACTACCTGTAAATCCTCTACTACTGTGGCTGCAGCCGGCGGTGCGCGTCCCCACCGCACCGCTTTGAGAATAATAATTATTGTGAGTTCACTGCGACTTCGGAAGATCACAAAATTATTTTGAAAAGAGAACAAGAGTAAATGAGTATACCAAAAACAATATAACGAAGAGAAAAGAATATCGCACTACCACATAGAACACAATTTACATGGCGTTTAAGTTCTGTTCTGAGGTAGAACCACCCTTAAAGAGCAAAGATATAAAAGCTAAGAAAATCATCAAATCCATAAAGATAAAAATTTGTTTCTAGCAGTTCAACAGTTCCTGAAAAGTTCCAGATTGCTCCTGATACACCGATTTGTGCACTCTTCGATAGTATTGGTCAGTTCGTTCCTTTTACCTAATCTATATTGAAATATATTTTTATTATATTGGTTTTTGATTGATGAATTTGAAGTATTTTTTTGAAAATTATCCTATTTGACTCTACAAACGGTAGACAACATTTTTTTTTTTTGAGTGAACTAAATTTATAACAATTTTACAATCGGATAATAACATCAACGTTAAAGCGAGACCTCGTCTATCAGGATTACACATCCTCTTAGAGAAGTCGTACTATAATTTTTTTTTTTCTGGGAGACATATTTTAAGCTGATGTTACATTCCAGCTAAGCCTCCTCTATACGTCCCGTTGGCCTGAGGATTCTACGATGGCTATACATTACTTGACATAAACGATACATACTTTGGTTGGGAATTATAAAATTTTAAAAAGAAAGATAAATTTTAAATAAGAATTTTTGAAAAGATTTGTAATTGAGTTACATACATTTTAGGGTTGATTGTGGTTGTTGGTACTATGAAAAATAACCGAGGAATGAATCGGTACACATTTATGTTTGAATATAGGTATGATTAAGTATCCTTATCATTATTGTTGTTGTTTTGTTGTGCCTCCGAAAATCCCGAGGAAAAAAAGGTTGTTTTATTATTTTTTTTTGATCAATATATTTCGGCACTAAGTGCCATCATCAGGATCTAGAATTTAAAACAATAGAACATACAATTTATATAAAAATAATTAAATTATACAATATAAAAGTACCTAAGATGAAATATCACAAAAGAGTTTTCTTAGAAAATTTTGACAGTGACTTTGGCATCTGTCAATGAATGCCTTAAGCTACAAAGCTACAAACAAAAATTAGCAAGTGAAGGATATGTTAGCACTGGCTATAGATAATAATGTGCGATGTTGGCGTGATGGTGTTTACACGATGTGCGCAGTGCTATGAGTTGTCTTTGTTCTGCCATTGGCGTGTGTGAAGTTAATAAGATTGAAGTATGTGTTTTTGTAATCTTTTTTGTCCGTTTTAAAATTACATACATTATCTCCAAATTTAACTATTTGGTTAACCTCGTGAACCTGTAGTTTGAATTTGTTGCGTTCAAATTTTAAAATTTTGGCATTATCAAAATTAAAAGAGTGGCCAGTTTGGTGTTTGTGATTGGCTAGTGCTGCAACGTTTTTCAAATTAGCGGTGCCAGAGTCTACCTTTTTACATTCGTTTGAGTGTTGTTCAAGTCTTTTGTTTAATTTTTGGATTGTTTCACCAATGTAATTTTTTGGACAGTCATTACAAGGAACACTGTAGACGACACCTGAGTTTTGAGTCAAAGGAAGTTTATGTTTCATGTTTGCAAAGAAATTGGAAACTTTATTCACTGGTTTCATAGTTGTTTTGATTTCCGGAACGAAATATTCACAAGATTTGACTAGAGATTCAGTCAGACCTGGAACATAAGAGATGGCCGAATAGATTTTATTTTTGGCCGTTTCAGCAGATGGTTGGATAACAGTTTCATCTCTTGATAAGTAAAGGTAGCTGCTTCTTTCAAATCTTTTGGAACCCGAGTGTGCACAAGTGTTGTTTGTTCTTACAGATGAAACGAGTTTTTGGATAACGTCAGTTGGAAAATTATTTTTCTTTAAAATATTTGTGATGCGATCAATATTGTCTTTCCAGTGTGACTTGTGACTGAATGAGAAAACTTTCCGAATAAAGTTTTTTGCTGTGTTTTCTTTCATATGTTTCGGATGTGCAGAATAAAAATTCAGCAGTCTATTTGACGCAATCGGCTTGTGATACCAATTTGTTGTGATATTACCATTCTGGTGATGTTTAATTCTAATATCTAGATAGTTGATCTCATTCGTTCTGCAATCTTCTGTTTCAAACGTGAACTTGATGTTGTTGTTGTACATTTCGAGTGCATTTTTTAACTCATCAATTTTGTGCAAGGGAATGGCTGTGATATGGTTATCCACATAAGCTTTCCAGAATTGAGGTATGAAGTCAATGTTAAGAAAGGCATTTTCAATAACTTCTTCAAGCACCCATTCCACAAGTACCGGAGCTAATGATGATCCCATGAAAAGGCCATTTTTCATGCGTATGAATTTTCCTTTGAAACTAAAATAGTTGCAGTCTACAAGGCAAAATTTGAGCAAATTCATAAATTCGGTTTTTGGTATTGAAGTATGTATGTGGTTTGATACGGGTATCGAAAGTTAGTGAGTTACATGGAAAAATGTTGAATTCTCAGATAGCCAACTGTTGTTTTCTTATTCAGAAGCTTACTAAGGAAATAAACCAACATTTTACCAATATCAATCTAATACCACCAATCCTTTTCAACAATTCTCATTACAAAATAGCCCTCATGGACAGCAACAAGAGATAACATACCAAATTTAACAAATTAAAAAGCGAACAACACCAGCTTAATGACATTTACTATGATGATTCTTTTGTAAAAAAATTTTACCGGGATTGAAATACCATACGAAATGCTTGTTCTACTTGGACTTGGCCCAAAATTCGCGTTGCCAATTACTATCATTCCTACGCTTGACTTGATTGCAGACATAGAACTTATTATCTCGAGATTTGCAACGGAACACATCAAAAAAGCAATGAGAGCACACCTAACCTTTTTGATAACAAAAAACTTAAAAAAGAAAAACAGCTCCAATCGAATACAAAATTTTTTGATCTCGGCGGCCAAAACTACAGCAAAATTCTTGAAGGATAATGATGATATCTTTATCTCAAATAGTGATAAGGGAAATGTAACAATCATTGAGAAACGCGGCGATTTTGATCGAAAATTGGACGAGCTACTTAGCGACTCCACAAATTTTGAACTACTAACCACAGATCCTACCGAGACACTCCAAAATAAAAACAATCGTCTTATCAGTTCATTACACAACAAAAATAGGAAGTTTATAACGCAACAACAATCATCTTCATTACGCACATACACAGCAATTCCACCACGCATTTTCGGTCAATTCAAATTTCACAAGGAAGGCTTGCCTCTCCGACCAATAGTTTCAACAATAAATTCAGCATGTTACAAGCTCGCAAGGTATTTAGCAACATTACTAAAAACATCATTTCAATCAAAATATTCCATTAAAAATTCTAAGCAATTTGTAAAATTTATCACCCGAACACACATTTTACCGGACCATATACTGGTGTCTTTTGACGTGTCAAACTGTTTTAATAATATTTCTACTGATTTAGCACTAGATATTGTCAAGAAAAATTTAGATACCCGTATCAAACCACATACATACTTCAATACCAAAAACCGAATTTATGAATTTGCTCAAATTTTGCCTTGTAGACAATGCCGTCTTTACCATAAGGGCACACGGGGCCCGTGCCCAGGGCCCCTATCGAGACGGGGCCCCGAAAGGCAGATATATTCAATTACAATATACAACAAGTTTTCACTCCAGAAAACTATAAAATTTCTAGGATTAACCAAATCCACTTTTCAGTTTCTTTATCCATGGATGAAACAACCTTTTGTATTTACTTTCTCTGGTAACAATTAGGTCAAGATCTCAAATGGCGTTGGCAGTTTCATCCTCTGTCATTGTGCCACCTTGCTTGAAGGCGGTCGAAGTGCACATTCCGCTTTGAAGCTGCCTATGAATCTTCTCACTATTGACAAGCCAACGTGAACAATGACCTAGAATTCGGCAAAAGCGAAATTGATGCGAGAATGCAAAATCATCATCTGGGTTAAATGCACGATGGTGCATAAAAGAGCTTTTAGGCAATTGACCGAACGATGAAAAAAAATTTAAGTGATTCGAGACAATAAGTTGAAATTGACTACGAACATGAGAGTTGCATTGCAGAGCGACCCATCGGCTGCCGAATTCTCAAGACATCTGCTGGCGCTTGACAATGGCAAAATTCCCGTAAATGTTTTTTTGAGAGTTCACATCCTCCTCGAAGGAAGGGCTCGTCACCAAAGTGGTCTCCGGCATTGCACACAAATATAAAAATCTCGATTCTATTAGTAAACGGATAATACTAGCAGCGAAGAATAAGAACGTCGATAGTTTGAATTTCATTATTCAAAGCCAAATCGCCGGAGAACTGCATTCACACAAATCCGTCGACAGCGTGACCGACGAAGATGAAGTGACCAACTATCCGAAGGAATTTTTGAACTCGCTTGATGTGCCAGGAACTTATCTGCATAGTTTACAGCTGAAGTTGGGATCGATCATAATCATGTTGCAGAATCTGAATCATCCGAAATTGATCAACGGTAGTTCGCGGTTGTCCGTCCAGAAACTTATGAACAATGTGATTCAAACGACAATCATCAAGGGCAAGTTCAAGGGAGTGGAAGTCCTTATCCTGAGAAATCCGATTATTCCAATTCATCTTCTATTTCAATTCAAGAATTCAGTTCCCCTTTAGATTGGCTTTTGCGATGACAATCAATAAATCGCAAGGCCAATCGTTGGAAGTTTGTGGGATTAATCTTGAATTTTCCTGTTTTTCGCACGGTTAGCTGTATGTTGCCTATACGCATGTTGGCAAAACGTCTTCACATTACATTACACTTTAGTCTACTCCGTCGATAAATTAACAAAATCGACACATTTACAAGCACTGGCAACTGAGGCCATCGGCTGTCTTTGCTGTTTTCTTGACGGAAAAACATTGTTAACTATATCACTCTACTTTTTTCGATTCGATAACAATAAATTACATTGAAATTTGATCTATAACAATTTTTTTCAGTCACTTTTTTAACTTTCCAACAGGGCCCCGAATTCTTGTGTGCCCAAGGGCCCCGGTATGGTCAAGACGGCCATGCTTGTAGACTGCAACTATTTTAGTTTCAAAGGAAAATTCATACGCATGAAAAATGGCCTTTTCATGGGATCATCATTAGCTCCGGTACTTGTGGAATGGGTGCTTGAAGAAGTTATTGACAATGCCTTTCTTAACATTGACTTCATACCTCAATTCTGGAAAGCTTATGTGGATGACCATATCACAGCCATCCCTTGCACAAAATTGATGAGTTAAAAAATGCACTCGAAATGTACAACAACAACATCAAGTTCACGTTTGAAACAGAAGATTGCAGAACGAATGAGATCAACTATCTAGATATTACAATTAAACATCACCAGGATGGTAGTATCACAACAAATTGGTATCACAAGCCGATTGCGTCAAATAGACTGCTGAATTTTTATTCTGCACATCCGAAACATATGAAAGAAAACACAGCAAAAAACTTTATTCGGAAAGTTTTCTCATTCAGTCACAAGTCACACTGGAAAGACAATATTGATCGCATCACAAATATATTAAAGAAAAATAATTTTCCAACTGACGTTATCAAAAAACTCGTTTCATCTGAAAGAACAAACAACACTTGTGCACACTCGGGTTCCAAAAGATTTGAAAGAAGCAGCTACCTTTACTTATCAAGAGATGAAACTATTATCCAACCATCTGCTGAAACGGCCAAAAATAAAATCTATTCGGCCATCTCTTATGTTCCAGGTCTGACTGAATCTCTAGTCAAATCTTGTGAATATTTCGTTCCGGAAATCAAAACAACTATGAAACCAGTGCATAAAGTTTCCAATTTCTTTGCAAACATGAAACATAAACTTCCTTTGACTCAAAACTCAGGTGTCGTCTACAGTGTTCCTTGTAATGACTGTCCAAAAAATTACATTGGTGAAACAATCCAAAAATTAAACAAAAGACTTGAACAACACTCAAACGAATGTAAAAAGGTAGACTCTGGCACCGCTAATTTGAAAAACGTTGCAGCACTAGCCAATCACAAACACCAAACTGGCCACTCTTTTAATTTTGATAATGCCAAAATTTTAAAATTTGAACGCAACAAATTCAAACTACAGGTTCACGAGGTTAACCAAATAGTTAAATTTGGAGATAATGTATGTAATTTTAAAACGGACAAAAAAGAATACACAAACACATACTTCAATCTTATTAACTTCACACACGCCAATGACAGAACAAAGACAACTCATAGCACTGCGCACATCGTGTAAACACCATCACGCCAACATCGCACATTATTATCTATAGCCAGTGCTAACATATCCTTAACTTGCTAATTTTTGTTTGTAGCTTTGTAGCTTAACTGGCTGCGCACAATGGTGTAGCAGTAGCAGTAGCACGCAGCAATGTCAAAGTAAATGCCAAAAAAAGTAGCTCACAAAGCAGCATACACGAATACAATGTGCAGCACTGAACTCAAACAAAAATCATGTCTGCCATTTTGGTTTGTTGTTGTTTTGCAGCGCAGCAGGTCGTCAAGTTCAAGTCGAGCCGACTTGTACTTCAGCGACTCTCTCTGCTGCATCTGCTACTTCACATTGTAGCCGTGCAATACGATTTACATACATTTAACTTTGACATTGCTGCGTGCTACTGCTACACCATTGTGCGCAGCCAGTAAGGCATTCATTGACAGATGCCAAAGTCACTGTCAAAATTGTCTAAGAAAACTCTTTTGTGATATTTCATCTTAGGTACTTTTATATTGTATAATTTAATTGTTTTTATATAAATTGTATGTTCTATTGTTTTAAATTCTAGATCCTGATGATGGCACTTAGTGCCGAAATATATTGATCAAAAAAAAAAAATAATAAAACAACCTTTTTTTTCCTCGGGATTTTCGGAGGCACAACAAAACAACAACAACAACATTAACCTATATCCCGGCAACACAAAACCCTAAATTAATTATCCTTATCATAGTATTTGAGTGAAATAAATTTACACATTTTGTAACGTTTTATGAAAACAAAACTAACTCAATATCTTTTTATTTTAATGTCATGAGAATTTACGTTTGTGAGTTAGTAACTTTATGTTTCTGTTGAATCAAATTTTTGAGATGAATGTCTAGTTGAAGTTCATATCGAGGAGCAGTTGACCGGCGCGGCGTCAATGGAGCAGCAGCAGTGAGACCACCACCGAGGGGTATATGAGAATTTTTCCTTAATATATCCCGTCTTTAATTTTTTGGGGATCCACAACATTATTTTTAGGATCCCATGGTGTGTTGAAGATATATTCTTTCAACACTATTGGGTTGGTTAAGAGGCCTGAGGGGACATCATTATCTTGTTTCCCCTCCCCCTTCATTCCGATTTCTCTATTCACCTTTAGGAACCTTCATAGAGACAGGAATTCAAACTTTGGTTCCGGGGCCACGAACAACTATGGACCCCAACACAATCTTTTCGAGACCTTGGAATCGTTAGACCCCAACAATCGGAATGGATTGTGATTCTCTTACTACTACCCCCTTTTCGAGAACTTTTATTTTCAAAGGCTATCAAGAATTTGCAAAGATGGTATCGGGCTCCAGCAAAACCCAACAATACATTTTAATCAACAACACCAGACAGGTCTGCTTTATTTAAAAGTTGTAACACTGCCTGTGGTCCTGGCACAAGATCCTCCCTGACGATGAGCATAGCGTAGGCATAATAAGCAGGCCGCTGCTGCTATAGGCAACCTATGGCACACCAACCCCGAAATAGGCATGGACGGGCCACTGAAGAAATTCAACGGCCCTAGATGTCTAGTTCGTGGTTGAAGAACGGAAGAAGAAGACGATTTTTGGTTATGTTTTTGAGTTGAGTGATTACGTAGGAATTGAATTTCATAACTTTAACTTTTCCTGATGATTTGTCTTTTGTAATAACTTGATGGTATGAACTAGTTTCTGATTAACTTCTGTTTAGTTTTTTTTTTATTGATGATGATATTTCAGAACCCACATAACAGCGAAGTGAGTTCTATTTAAAGGTGTAAGATCAACCTTATACTTTTATGTAATGGTTAATATTTTTATTTCCTTTCTTGAATATTGGGTAAGGTGTTATAGTTCATCATATGTTGTATTGGAAGATGTGGTTCGTTACAGAAATGGCGTTTTTGTGCGCTTAACTGCTGGAACACAATAGAAAAACGCAACCGGAACCGCATCCGCAACCGTATCGCATGCCGTACGTACCTAATTAGAAGTGCCCACAATGGAGTCGTACGTACTCCACCTTTTTTTTACAATTTCCACTGAAAAACATACATATATATGCATATAATAGATGATAAAACATATCGCATCATGTATAGTCTATTTTATACATTTGTACCCTGACCTAATTTCTAAAAGGATTTTATTAGCACGTTGCTCTGTTTTTTTGTATGGAATGTCAAAAATAC
The DNA here is from genome assembly GCA_916050605.2 of Platycheirus albimanus. Taxonomy (NCBI): domain Eukaryota; kingdom Metazoa; phylum Arthropoda; class Insecta; order Diptera; family Syrphidae; genus Platycheirus; species Platycheirus albimanus. The sequence continues at coordinate 325,693,746 of OU696696.1, read as the reverse complement.
GCACGTATTTATTAAAAGTTGGCCAACTCGTCCGTCGCCGTTTGCGGCTGCGTTTGCGGATCCGTCTCGTTGTGTTCACAACATTGAATTCGTGTGTATTCAATATTTTGACATGCGATACGGCTGCGTTCGCGGATCCGACTCCGGCTCCATTGTGTTCCAGCAGTAAAGTGTAATCTTCGTTACAGAAATGGATAGGTTTATTTCTTCTTGTTCCGAAGCAACATTTACATTACAGATATGGCTTGAGATTTAGGTCACAAGGACGGAACTCTCGATACAAAAATGGTAACTAACGTAGGAATCTTGTTCATAATCTGGTTCTCCTGTAGCTTGGTCGTTACAGAAATGGCGGCTAATGAAACTCATGTTGATTTTCGGATTATATATGGGATTTGTTATCTTTCAGGCAATATCCGTTACAGGAGTGGAACCGAGGTCGACTATGACCAGGTGAAATGACCCACCTATAGATGAACGTGCACTGCTCCATGATTTTTTTTGGTTCTTCTTTTTCTGATGGAATCAAACTTTCGTTGCAGAAATATCGCCAAACGTGGGGCACGATTTTGATCTGAAACTCTGTTACACTTATTGGATTGGCTGTGGTTTTGTGTGTTTTGGCCATATATAGGACAAAAATATTGATGACTTCTTAGTCCAAAATTTTTATTGTACTTAAATTCAAAATTGTGGTGATGCAATTAGTTAGATGAAGTCATAACTTAAATGTCGTTACCAAAATCAAGACGATCGGATAAGTAAGTTGAGAGATATGGCTGTTTTAGTATCCCTTAGAGCCATATGACCAAAGAAACCACCCTTATATGATATTTTTTTTACAATTTATTTAGGGTGAAATGGGGGATGCGGAAAGTAACGGGACATTCAGGAGATTTAGGAAACGCCAAATCTTTAATTGCACCTATTGTTGCTTGTAAAATACTCAACTGAATTAAATAATAATGATGTCTACTAGATCCCACATGGTGCCTTCTGCCCTTTCACACCCTTAAATACGTATATATATATGTATATAAAATAAGAACTATAAGAAAATTGTAAACGGTGGGGAATAGACCCCCCCCCTCTCATACGATACGACCCAACCTACATGCTCTATCTTTTTGTAACACCTTATGTCAATCAACCTGTATACAAAAATCTTACAACACAAGTAGTTCCCTTAACCTGGAGTGCAACTTACTACTTTTGTTGTAACATTTTGGTATGTATTGAATAAAATTTAAATTAAACATTGCGATTAGTAAGACACATAAGAGTTTAAAAATGCAAGAAGCATTTTCTTTAGCCAAACCGTTTAAAAACCACATCATATATTACTTGTCTCATTTTCAACTTTCAATTTTTTTTTGAGTGAAAATTGGCCAATCATAGGTATTACTTCCGAAGTCATATCTTATTGGATTGGCTTAGGAAAATGCTTCTTGCATTTTTAGACTCTACCTTAATGTATCTTACTAATCGCATTGTTTAATTGGAATTCAAAGCTGTATAAACAAAAATCCTAGAACAAAAGTAGTTCCTTTAAGGTCTTTTAAAACCTGAAGAACCTGGAGTGGAACTACTTTTGTTGTGACATTTTTGTCTTTTTCTTCTTCTTCTTAATGGTAATAAATACAACAGTAATTTTTTCCTTTTATTATATATTATATTATAACAACAGTATTTTAAAGACTCAAACAAGATATTTTATAAAAAGTTCCACCGACTTTGATTGAGAGCGTAGAAGTTGACAAAGATAATTAATTCGACTAGTGCATGAAAGTGTACTTATTTCTCGGTATTTTTCTAAGTACCATTTGTACAATAGCGGTTTGGCGCGGAAACTCGTTTTTAAATTCTTGTTCCGTGGATCAAATTTATTTAATCCACCGAAATCGATGGGTTAACTCTTGAACCACCGTCTTAACATTAATTATGCAAACACCAACCGACGTAATTCGTTTTTTAAATCTTAAGCAATGGAAATATAGATGTTACTACTTTCAGACAAAAAATATGATTTGACTTACAATGGAAAACACAGCAAGTAATGTGCTTGTGCAATCACAATTAATTAAATACTACGTTTTCATTAGATCGAAATATAAGTATAATTGAAAATTTAAAAAAAATTCTTTTACATTTTTTACAACAATTCTTCCTTCTTGTATTGTTTTGTGTACATTACAACTGCAATTACCCTATATTTTATTTCAAAATTATTGTTTTGTTTTGTCTACTTGTGCCGTTGGTTTGCATTTTCTTTTGTTTACTTTTGTTGTTGCCTTCGCAATTTAATTGCGATTGATTTCTTTTCACATAATTTGTAAAATTGATTTCGTCCAAATCAAAAAAGAAATTTTTTTGTATGGGAAATGGAGACGCATTTGAAAATTTTCTACGAAATCACTTTTTGCCCTAATGAAAACGACTGCATCTGATGCATTGCATTAAGCGGCTGCGAAACTGCACGTTAGCGACATATTAGGTCGTATACTTATTTATTTTGATTTATATTTCATTTCAATTTTAACGTTTGAATAGCTTTCAAAAGTACATGAATTTGAAAAAAAGATAAAAGATTTAATAAAGATTTGTTGCCCCACTATAACTTCTTAAGTTGTTCAGTTTGAAACAATGAAATTTATTGCGAAAATGTTATTTGCAAGAACAATATAGGTATGACATACATTCTTCTATAAAACGTGTTAATTATTTGATGAAGTTAAAAATCAGCTATTTACATATATTAATCTTTACAGTCTTCTGTTACAAATCAATTATATCTATAAAAATATATCAAAATCATAAGAAAACTAGTTTTGAGTTCGTTCAACGTAATCTTACCATGTGTGAAAGGGGCATAATAGAAAAATCCATTACCTTTGAACATACACATAACAACTCTTGAACTTTCAAAAATAACCGCCATATTTTTAAAATAACTGACACTTTAGTGGTGGGTGGTGAATATCATACCAACTGTGCGTGTATGCGAGTTTTTACGCACACATTCGCAGATGGTATGATTTATCTGTCAAATCCAGCTTGTAGGCAAAATCCCATTTCCGGCCTACATTCAACTCTCTTCATGTATTCTCTCTGCTATATACTATCTACTCATTTTTGAAAAAATTGGCAAAAACTAAAAAAAATAAAATGCACGACTGGGTCGCACGAACTTGGTCTAATGTGTGACAGTGGTCTTGGGGCTTGAGATTTTGATAAAAATAAATTTTTCAAAATTCTTAAATAAATACTTAAACTAATTTGAGCTGAAAAAAAAGTACGCCCTTTTATTTCTTTTATAAATTTGACTTTATGAGAATAAATTTATAAAAATCTGTGGAGCGGTTTTTGAGAAAAAAAGTTTTTTTTGAAAAACTTTTTGAAAAAAATTTTCAAAAAAAATTCAAAAACGCCAGTTCATAGGTATTCAGCAAATACATTTATTTAAAATTTTTAGAAAAAAATTTAATAAGCACTTTTCAAAATATTAATTTTTTAAATTTTTTTTTTTTAAAATGCTTTTAAAAATACAAAAACTTTTTTTAAAAAATATTGGTATGCAATACAAATTGAGCTACCTACAGCTATATGTGTGTGAAATTTCGAAAGGATCGGTTTAGTCGTTTTCGAGTTAGTCGAAAGCAAAAAAAACGGTCCTATGGAAAGTACCGTTCTTAGCCATTTTTTAAAACTTTTTTTTCAGCCATATGCTTGGTCGTACCTAAAAAGCAACACTAATTTTTTTAAATCAAAATCGTTGGAGCCGTTTTTGAGAAAAATAAGCTTTAAAATAACGGTTGTATGGCAGGTACCGTTATTTTTTGAGCTAAAAAAAAAATTTCAATTTTCCCTCTGTACAATATCTAAAAAAGTCTATATACCAAGTTTGAAGCAATTCGGCCCACCCGTTTGGGCTGTAGGTCTACATACAGACAGACAGACAGACAGACAGACAGACATACAGACGGACAGAATTTTTAGACCATCTTTTTTCGTCTTCGCTATCATCGTAATGTCATGTTTGATTTTTATCTCAAAACTATTTTTTTCGACGAATGCATAACTTGCCTTATAGTACCTATAATCGCAAGTAAAAATGGCTAAAACTGGAAAACCCGACGGCAACTACCCTTAAGAAACTTTTAATATTCAAAATGTAGATGCCATCTTTTGGGTGCTATGAAAAATATTATGCTTTAGCAAGCCTGAATCATTTCCTTGATGTCGTTTTTGGTTGTGCTCTTATGCCCAGTTAAATAACCGTTAAAACAGATTTCCGTTGTTAACGTTTGTAGTAATATACTAAAAATGCAGTTTTCTTCGAAGAATTCTATGTAAATTACATAAGAAGCTTAATAAAAATCGTTAGAGCATTTGGAGCATATCAGAAAAAAACACAAAATACTTTCCAAAACCTAGAGACTCGTTGTATGAGCCACTATTCAAATAAAATGCACGACTGGGTCGCACGAACTTGCTCTAATGTGTGACAGTGGTCTAGGGGCTTGAGATTTTGATAAAAATGAATTTTTCAAAATTCTTAAATAAATACTTAAACTAATTTGAGCTGAAAAAAAAGTACGCCATTTTATTTCTTGGATAAATTTGAATTTATGAGAATAAATTTAGAAAAATCTGTGGAGCGGTTTTTGAGAAAAAAAGTTTTTTTTGAAAAACTTTTTGAAAAAAATTTTCAAAAAAAATTCAAAAACGCCAGTTCATAGGTATTTAGCAAATACATTTATTTAAAATTTTTAGAAAAAAATTTAAAAAGCACTTTTCAAAATATTAATTTTTTACATTTTTACTTGCGATTATAGGTACTATAAGGCAAGTTATGCATTCGTCGAAAAAAAAAAATTTGAGATAACAATCAAACATGACATTACGATGATAGCGAAGACGAAAAAAGATGGTCTACAAATTCTGTCCGTCTGTATGTCTGTCTGTCTGTCTGTCTGTATGTAGACCTACAGCCAAACGGGTGGGCCGAATTGCTTCAAACTTGGTATATAGACTTTTTTAGGTATTGTACAGAAAGGAAATTGAAATTTTTTTTTTAGCTCAAAAAATAACGGTACCTGCCATACAACCGTTACGTTAAAGCTTATTTTTCTCAAAAACGGCTCTAACGATTTTTAATTAAAAAAATCAGTGTTGCTTTTTAGGTACGACCAATCATATGGCTGAAAAAAAAGTTTTAAAAAATGGCTAAGAACGGTACTTTCCATAGGACCGTTTTTTTTGCTTTCGACTATCTCGAAAACGACTCAACCGATTCTTTCGAAATTTCACACACATATAGCTGTAGGTAGCTCAATTTGTATTGCATACCAATATTTTTGAAAAATATTTTTTTTGTATTTTTAAAAGCATTTTAAAAAAAAAAATTTTAAAAATTAATATTTTGAAAACTGCTTATTAAATTTTTTTTTTTAAATTTTAAATAAATGTATTTGCTGAATACCTACGAACTGGCGTTTTTGAATTTTTTTTGAAAATTTTTTTCAAAAAGTTTTTCAAAAAAAACTTTTTTTCTCAAAAACCGCTCCACAGATTTTTTTAAATTTATTCTCATAAATTCAAATTTATCCAAGAAATAAAATGGCGTACTTTTTTTTCAGCTCAAGTTAGTTTAAGTATTTATTTAAGAATTTTGAAAATTTTATTTTTATCAAAATCTCAAGCCCATAAACCACTGTCACTCATTAGAGCAAGTTCGTGCGACCCAGTCGTGCATTTTATTTTTTAAATGCTTTTAAAAATACAAAAAAAAAATTTCAAAAATATTGGTATGCAATACAAATTGAGCTACCTACAGCTATATGTGTGTGAAATTTCGAAAGAATCGGTTTAGTCGTTTTCGAGTTAGTCGAAAGCAAAAAAAACGGTCCTATGGAAAGTATCGTTCTTAGCCATTTTTTAAAACTTTTTTTTCAACCATATGATTGGCCGTACCTAAAAAGCAACACTGATTTTTTTAAATAAAAATCGTTAGAGCGGTTTTTGAGAAAAATAAGCTTTAAAATAACGGTTGTATGGCAGGTACCGTTATTTTTTGAGCTAAAAAAAAATTTCAATTTCCCCTCTGTACAATACCTAAAAAAGTCTATATACCAAGTTTGAAGCAATTCGGCCCACCCGTTTAGGCTGTAGGTCTACATACAGACAGACAGACAGACAGACAGACAGACAGACAGACAGACATACAGACGGACAGAATTTTTAGACCATCTTTTTTTCGTCTTCGCTATCATCGTAATGTCATGTTTGATTGTTATCTCAAAACTTTTTTTTTCGACGAATGCATAACTTGCCTTATAGTACCTATAATCGCAAGTAAAAAGAGTAACTGAAAAATTTTTTAAACGCAATACAATGGGAAGATGTAATGAAAGTTTAAGTGAGTTCCATACAACCGTTGCCAACTGTTGCAGAAGTAAAACGCACCGAGTTAAATTAATGTTTTTTTAATGTACAAACACAAAGTATGAAAAGCTAATAAATATAAGATCAATTATTAAAACTATATATTATGTTCTGTATGAACAAAGAATAAAATGCACGACTGGGTCGCACGAACTTGCTCTAGTGGCTGCGTATATGGCTATTTAAAAAAAAATTAAATAATTTCGAAAATTCTTTTATTTTTTAAATTAGTTTAAGAGTTTTCTCGGAAAAACTAAGTATGCAATAAAATTTCAAAGCTATACATCAATCTAGAAAAAAAAATATTGAAAATCGTTGGACCAGTTTTTTTTTTAAAAGGTTATTTTTGAAAAACTTTTTCAAAAAATATTTTGAAATTTATTTGAGTATGCAAATATATGGCAATCTGTAGTTTACATTTGAAAAATAATTTAAAAAAAAAATCAATATACCCGTTTCTAACATATTTCGAAAACCAAAAATTTTTTTGAAAAAATTATAAAAAATCAAAAAAAAAAAGTTTTTGAAAATTTTGAAATGGCATATTAATAAAATTATGAATGACTTCCTGTGGCCAAAATTTTATTGAAATCGAATGTATAGCTTACGAGAAAATTTGATTTGAAAATACTGGTTCTATGAGAGGTACCGTTATTGGACAAATTTTGAAAAAAAATTTCAAACCAAAAGATAGATTGTCTTGCAAAAATAGCATTCTGAAAGTTTTATCAAAGTCGTTAGAGCCATTTTTGAGAAAATCAATTTTTGTCTTCAAGATTGTATGGCAGGTGCCGTTATTTTTGAACCTAGAGCAAAAATAAATAAAATGCACGACTGGGTCGCACGAACTTGCTCTAATGAGTGACAGTGGTTTCGGGGCTTGAGATTTTGATAAAAATAAAATTTTCAAAATTCTTAAATAAATACTTAAACTAATTTGAGCTGAAAAAAAAGTAAGCCATTTTATTTCTTGGATAAATTTGAATTTATGAGAATAAATTTATAAAAATCTGTGGAGCGGTTTTTGAGAAAAAAAGTTTTTTTTGAAAAACTTTTTCGAAAAAATTTTCAAAAAAAATTCAAAGTGTCCAGTTCATAGGTATTCAGCAAATACATTTATTTAAAAATCTTAGAAAAAAATTTACTGAGCAGTTTTCAAAATATTAATTTTTAAAATTTTTTTTTTTAAAAATGCTTTTAAAAATACAAAAAAAATATTTTTCAAAAATATTGGTATGCAATACAAATTGAGCTACCTACAGCTATATGCGTGTGAAATTTCGAAAGAATCGGTTGAGTCGTTTTGGAGATAGTTGAAAGCAAAAAAAACGGTCCTGTGGAAAGTACCGTTCTTAGCCATTTTTTAAAACTTTTTTTTCAGCCATATGATTGGTCGTACCTCAAAAGCAACACTGATTTTTACTTGCGATTATAGGTACTATAAGGCAAGTTATGCATTCGTCGAAAAAAAAAAATTTGAGATAACAATCAAACATGACATTACGATGATAGCGAAGACGAAAAAAGATGGTCTACAAATTCTGTCCGTCTGTATGTCTGTCTGTCTGTCTGTCTGTATGTAGACCTACAGCCAAACGGGTGGGCCGAATTGCTTCAAACTTGGTATATAGACTTTTTTAGGTATTGTACAGAAAGGAAATTGAAATTTTTTTTTTAGCTCAAAAAATAACGGTACCTGCCATACAACCGTTACGTTAAAGCTTATTTTTCTCAAAAACGGCTCTAACGATTTTTAATTAAAAAAATCAGTGTTGCTTTTTAGGTACGACCAATCATATGGCTGAAAAAAAAGTTTTAAAAAATGGCTAAGAACGGTACTTTCCATAGGACCGTTTTTTTTGCTTTCGACTATCTCGAAAACGACTCAACCGATTCTTTCGAAATTTCACACACATATAGCTGTAGGTAGCTCAATTTGTATTGCATACCAATATTTTTGAAAAATATTTTTTTTGTATTTTTAAAAGCATTTTAAAAAAAAAAATTTAAAAATTAATATTTTGAAAACTGCTTATTAAATTTTTTTTTTTAAATTTTAAATAAATGTATTTGCTGAATACCTACGAACTGGCGTTTTTGAATTTTTTTTGAAAATTTTTTTCAAAAAGTTTTTCAAAAAAAACTTTTTTTCTCAAAAACCGCTCCACAGATTTTTTTAAATTTATTCTCATAAATTCAAATTTATCCAAGAAATAAAATGGCGTACTTTTTTTTCAGCTCAAGTTAGTTTAAGTATTTATTTAAGAATTTTGAAAATTTTATTTTTATCAAAATCTCAAGCCCATAAACCACTGTCACTCATTAGAGCAAGTTCGTGCGACCCAGTCGTGCATTTTATTTTTTAAATGCTTTTAAAAATACAAAAAAAAAATTTCAAAAATATTGGTATGCAATACAAATTGAGCTACCTACAGCTATATGTGCGTGAAATTTCGAAAGAATCGGTTTAGTCGTTTTCGAGTTAGTCGAAAGCAAAAAAAACGGTCCTATGGAAAGTATCGTTCTTAGCCATTTTTTAAAACTTTTTTTTCAACCATATGATTGGCCGTACCTAAAAAGCAACACTGATTTTTTTAAATAAAAATCGTTAGAGCGGTTTTTGAGAAAAATAAGCTTTAAAATAACGGTTGTATGGCAGGTACCGTTATTTTTTGAGCTAAAAAAAAATTTCAATTTCCCCTCTGTACAATACCTAAAAAAGTCTATATACCAAGTTTGAAGCAATTCGGCCCACCCGTTTAGGCTGTAGGTCTACATACAGACAGACAGACAGACAGACAGACAGACAGACAGACATACAGACGGACAGAATTTTTAGACCATCTTTTTTTCGTCTTCGCTATCATCGTAATGTCATGTTTGATTGTTATCTCAAAACTTTTTTTTTCGACGAATGCATAACTTGCCTTATAGTACCTATAATCGCAAGTAAAAAGAGTAACTGAAAAAATTTTTAAACGCAATACAATGGGAAGATGTAATGAAAGTTTAAGTGAGTTCCATACAACCGTTGCCAACTGTTGCAGAAGTAAAACGCACCGAGTTAAATTAATGTTTTTTTAATGTACAAACACAAAGTATGAAAAGCTAATAAATATAAGATCAATTATTAAAACTATATATTATGTTCTGTATGAACAAAGAATAAAATGCACGACTGGGTCGCACGAACTTGCTCTAGTGGCTGCGTATATGGCTATTTAAAAAAAAATTAAATAATTTCGAAAATTCTTTTATTTTTTAAATTAGTTTAAGAGTTTTCTCGGAAAAACTAAGTATGCAATAAAATTTCAAAGCTATACATCAATCTAGAAAAAAAAATATTGAAAATCGTTGGACCAGTTTTTTTTTTAAAAGGTTATTTTTGAAAAACTTTTTCAAAAAATATTTTGAAATTTATTTGAGTATGCAAATATATGGCAATCTGTAGTTTACATTTGAAAAATAATTTAAAAAAAAAATCAATATACCCGTTTCTAACATATTTCGAAAACCAAAAATTTTTTTGAAAAAATTATAAAAAATCAAAAAAAAAAAGTTTTTGAAAATTTTGAAATGGCATATTAATAAAATTATGAATGACTTCCTGTGGCCAAAATTTTATTGAAATCGAATGTATAGCTTACGAGAAAATTTGATTTGAAAATACTGGTTCTATGAGAGGTACCGTTATTGGACAAATTTTGAAAAAAAATTTCAAACCAAAAGATAGATTGTCTTGCAAAAATAGCATTCTGAAAGTTTTATCAAAGTCGTTAGAGCCATTTTTGAGAAAATCAATTTTTGTCTTCAAGATTGTATGGCAGGTGCCGTTATTTTTGAACCTAGAGCAAAAATAAATAAAATGCACGACTGGGTCGCACGAACTTGCTCTAATGAGTGACAGTGGTTTCGGGGCTTGAGATTTTGATAAAAATAAAATTTTCAAAATTCTTAAATAAATACTTAAACTAATTTGAGCTGAAAAAAAAGTAAGCCATTTTATTTCTTGGATAAATTTGAATTTATGAGAATAAATTTATAAAAATCTGTGGAGCGGTTTTTGAGAAAAAAAGTTTTTTTTGAAAAACTTTTTCGAAAAAATTTTCAAAAAAAATTCAAAGTGTCCAGTTCATAGGTATTCAGCAAATACATTTATTTAAAAATCTTAGAAAAAAATTTACTGAGCAGTTTTCAAAATATTAATTTTTAAAATTTTTTTTTTTTAAAATGCTTTTAAAAATACAAAAAAAATATTTTTCAAAAATATTGGTATGCAATACAAATTGAGCTACCTACAGCTATATGCGTGTGAAATTTCGAAAGAATCGGTTGAGTCGTTTTCGAGATAGTTGAAAGCAAAAAAAACGGTCCTGTGGAAAGTACCGTTCTTAGCCATTTTTTAAAACTTTTTTTTCAGCCATATGATTGGTCGTACCTCAAAAGCAACACTGATTTTTACTTGCGATTATAGGTACTATAAGGCAAGTTATGCATTCGTCGAAAAAAAAAAATTTGAGATAACAATCAAACATGACATTACGATGATAGCGAAGACGAAAAAAGATGGTCTACAAATTCTGTCCGTCTGTATGTCTGTCTGTCTGTCTGTCTGTATGTAGACCTACAGCCAAACGGGTGGGCCGAATTGCTTCAAACTTGGTATATAGACTTTTTTAGGTATTGTACAGAAAGGAAATTGAAATTTTTTTTTTAGCTCAAAAAATAACGGTACCTGCCATACAACCGTTACGTTAAAGCTTATTTTTCTCAAAAACGGCTCTAACGATTTTTAATTAAAAAAATCAGTGTTGCTTTTTAGGTACGACCAATCATATGGCTGAAAAAAAAGTTTTAAAAAATGGCTAAGAACGGTACTTTCCATAGGACCGTTTTTTTTGCTTTCGACTATCTCGAAAACGACTCAACCGATTCTTTCGAAATTTCACACACATATAGCTGTAGGTAGCTCAATTTGTATTGCATACCAATATTTTTGAAAAATATTTTTTTTGTATTTTTAAAAGCATTTTAAAAAAAAAAATTTTAAAAATTAATATTTTGAAAACTGCTTATTAAATTTTTTTTTTTAAATTTTAAATAAATGTATTTGCTGAATACCTACAAACTGGCGTTTTTGAATTTTTTTTGAAAATTTTTTTCAAAAAGTTTTTCAAAAAAAACTTTTTTTCTCAAAAACCGCTCCACAGATTTTTTTAAATTTATTCTCATAAATTCAAATTTATCCAAGAAATAAAATGGCGTACTTTTTTTTCAGCTCAAGTTAGTTTAAGTATTTATTTAAGAATTTTGAAAATTTTATTTTTATCAAAATCTCAAGCCCATAAACCACTGTCACTCATTAGAGCAAGTTCGTGCGACCCAGTCGTGCATTTTATTTTAAATCGAAATCGTTAGAGCCGTTTTTGAAAAAAATAAGCTTTAACGTAACGGTTGTATGGCAGGTACCGTTATTTTTTGAGCTAAAAAAAAATTTCAATTACCCCTCTGTACAATACTTAAAAAAGTCTATATACCAAGTTTGAAGCAATTCGGCCCACCCGTTTGGGCTGTAGGTGTCTATACATACAGACAGACAGACAGACAGACAGACAGACATACAGACGGACAGAATTTTTAGACCATCTTTTTTCGTCTTCGCTATCATCGTAATGTCATGTTTGATTGTTATCTCAAAACTTTTTTTTTCGACGAATGCATAACTTGCCTTATAGTACCTATAATCGCAAGTAAAAATATTGAAAATCGTTCGACCAGTTTTTTTTTAAAAAGGTTATTTTTGAAAAACTTTTCCAAAAAATATTTTGAAATTTATTTGGGTATGCAAATATATGGCAACCTGTAGTTTACATTTGAAAAAATTATTTAAAAAAAATCAATATACCCGTTTCCAACATATTTCGAAAACCAAAAAATTTTTTGAAAAAATTATAAAAAATCAAAAAAAAAAGTTTTTGAAAAATTTGAAATGCCATATTAATAAAATTATAAATGACTTCCTGTGGCCAAAATTTTATTGAAATCGAATGTATAGTTTACGAGAAAATTTGATATGAAAATACTGGTTCTATGAGAGGTACCGTTATAAGACAAATTTTGAAAAATATTTTTTAACCAAAAGATAGATTGTCTTACAAAAATAGCATTCTGAAAGTTTTATCAAAATCGTTAGAGCCGTTTTTGAGAAAATCAATTTTTTTCTTCACGATTGTATGGCAGGTGCCGTTATTTTTGGGCCTAGAGCAAAAATAAATAAAATGCACGACTGGGTCGCACGAACTTGCTCTAATGAGTGACAGTGGTTTATGGGCTTGAGATTTTGATAAAAATAAAATTTTCAAAATTCTTAAATAAATACTTAAACTAATTTGAGCTGAAAAAAAAGTACGCTATTTTATTTCTTGGATAAATTTGAATTTATGAGAATAAATTTAGAAAAATCTGTGGAGCGGTTTTTGAGAAAAAAAGTTTTTTTTGAAAAACTTTTTGAAAAAAATTTTCAAAAAAAATTCAAAAACGCCAGTTCATAGGTATTCAGCAAATACATTTATTTAAAATTTTTAAAAAAAAATTTAATAAGCAGTTTTCGAAATATTTTTTTTTTTAATTTTTTTTTAAAAAATGCTTTTAAAAATACAAAAAAATATTTTTCAAAAATATTGGTATGCAATACAAATTGAGCTACCTACAGCTATATGTGTGTGAAATTTCGAAAGAATCGGTTGAGTCGTTTTCGAGATAGTCGAAAGCAAAAAAAAACGGTCCTATGGAAAGTACCGTTCTTAGCCATTTTTTAAAACTTTTTTTTCAGCCATATGATTGGTCGTACCTAAAAAGCAACACTGATTTTTTTAATTAAAAATCGTTAGAGCCGTTTTTGAGAAAAATAAGCTTTAACGTAACGGTTGTATGGCAGGTACCGTTATTTTTTGAGCTAAAAAAAAAATTTCAATTTCCTCTCTGTACAATACCTAAAAAAGTCTATATACCAAGTTTGAAGCAATTCGGCCCACCCGTTTGGCTGTAGGTCTACATACAGACAGACAGACAGACAGACAGACAGACAGACAGACAGACATACAGACGGACAGAATTTTTAGACCATCTTTTTTCGTCTTCGCTATCATCGTAATGTCATGTTTGATTGTTATCTCAAAACTTTTTTTTTCGACGAATGCATAACTTGCCTTATAGTACCTATAATCGCAAGTAAAAATACGTTCCGAGGGACGGCCAAATAAATCCTAGATACCAAATTTGAAGCAAATCGGCCCATCCGTTCAGGCTCTAGAAGCGCGAACAGACAGACAGACAGACAGACAGACAGACAGACAGACAGACAGACAGACGGACGGAATTCGTAGACCCACTTTTTTCGACTTCTCCATCATCGTAATGTCATGTGTGATTGTTATCTCGAAATTTTTTTTCTGCACGAATCCATAACTTGCCTTATAGTACCTATAATCGCAAGTAAAATAAAATGCACGACTGGGTCGCACGAACTTGCTCTAATGAGTGACAGTGGTTTATGGGCTTGAGATTTTGATAAAAATAAAATTTTCAAAATTCTTAAATAAATACTTAAACTAATTTGAGCTGAAAAAAAAGTACGCCATTTTATTTCTTGGATAAATCTGAATTTATGAGAATAAATTTAGAAAAATCTGTGGAGCGGTTTTTGAGAAAAAAAGTTTTTTTTGAAAAACTTTTTGAAAAAAAATTTCAAAAAAAATTCAAAAACGCCCGTTCATAGATATTCAGCAAATACATTTATTTAAAATTTTGAAAAAAAAATTTAATAAGCAGTTTTCAAAATATTAATTTTTTAAATTTTTTTTTTAAAATGCTTTTAAAAATACAAAAAAATATTTTTCAAAAATATTGGTATGCAGTACAAATTGAGCTACCTACAGCTATATGTGTGTGAAATTTCGAAAGAATCGGTTGAGTCGTTTTCGAGATAGTCGAAAGCAAAAAAAACGGTCCTATGGAAAGTACCGTTCTTAGCCATTTTTTAAAACTTTTTTTTCAGCCATATAATTGGTCGTACCTAAAAAGGAACACTGATTTTTTTAATTAAAAATCGTTAGAGCCGTTTTTGAGAAAAATAAGCTTTAACGTAACGGTTGTATGGCAGGTACCGTTATTTTTTGAGCTAAAAAAAAATTTCAATTTTCTTTCTGTACAATACCTAAAAAAGTCTATATACCAAGTTTGAAGCAATTCGGCCCACCCGTTTGGCTGTAGGTCTACATACAGACAGACAGACAGACAGACAGACAGACAGACAGACAGACAGACAGACAGACAGACAGACAGACAGACAGACAGACAGACATACAGACGGACAGAATTTTTAGACCATCTTTTTTCGTCTTCGCTATCATCGTAATGTCATGTTTGATTGTTATCTCAAAACTTTTTTTTCCGACGAATGCATAACTTGCCTTATAGTACCTATAATCGCAAGTAAAAAGGGCAAACAGGTAAAACAGTAAAAGTGATATTTTATAAAAAGAGAGCGTATTGCGTTGATTTGTAATGTACTGAGTTTATATAATGCAATTAAAGTACAGTGACTCAAATAATATTTCAACACCAACTTATGGCCATTTGAAAAAAAAAACTGTTAACACCAGATCTCCGTTATTTGCATTCTTAGCCAAAAACGAAAAACGCAGTTTTCTCAAAGACAATCAAAGAATCAAAATCGGTAGAGCCGTTTTTCAGCGAATTAGAAAAAACCAAAATATGTTGGCGAAATCCAAAATGAAAAAAGCATAACTTGAAAGGTACCAGTTTGACCCAGGCTACCGTTTTTCTTTAAACTGTTACATATGAAGTTTGAAGAAAATTGTCAAGTGGTTTAGGCTGTAGCTTGACGTGAAAAAAGCGCACATCCGCACAGATAAACCTACGGACGGTATGGCAAAAACCACTTTTTTGGGCTTCTCTATCATCGTAATGTCATGTTTGATTAAAATCTTTGATCAAATCATGCGAGCTCCAATCTCAAATGAAAAAGAACGAAAGCAACAGTTGATATAAAAATTGTCCTGATGAAGAATCAACATGGAACTTCAAGTCTTGAGTTGAATTGTGGGTAAATGTGTTTATTTGTTAGTTTGCGTTTAATGCACTTAGGCATGAAGTGGGTTTTAAGTATACTTACCTCTCTAGCTACGCGATCACATATCATGATTCCCCGAATGACAATTTCTTGTTATGAGAGTCAGAACTTTTCTTTTACGTTGGTCAACTAAGAAGTAAAAATATATGCTGGTGCATCAACGCGGAACTTCCTACGCCCATTATAATCCTTCCTTCTTAAAAGTTTGCTCCTTCATTATAATAGAAACGTACAAAACGACGAACAAACAAAAAATCAGAAAAAAAACATCTCTATCTCTACTATATATAAAAGATTAATTTTGTTTGTGTGTCAGTTTGTCCGTATATGGCAGATAAACTGACGACACACCACTTACCTCGCAATACAGTGGATTCTAAAATCTTGCCCCATTCCCTGGCCAGGTTATAGGCTATTTAAATTAAAAAATAAATTATTTTAAATAGGTTTAATCTAATAATATTTGAACTTACCTCTTAAATTTATCATGAGAAATTTTATATTTCTCAAATATTTTTGACGTTTCTCCTTTTCCTTTTTTTCTTATTCCCTGTTTGTTTAGAGTGTTTTTGTTTACTTCTGCCGTTGCCTTGGATTGATTTCCAAATTGTTGTTTTGGTTTGTTTACTTCTGCAGTTGCCTTTTGTTTAGTTTTGTTTACTTCTGCCTTTGCCTTGGATTTATTTCCAAATTGTTGTTTTGTTTACTTCTGCAGTTGCCTTTTGTTTAGTTTTGCCATTGTATATATAAACTATAGTACTATCACCTGAGGTGCGCCATCTATCGATGAAAAACTAAGCTCGAGAATACCATTAAAATGGTGGAAATTGTTGTTGTTGCTTGCCATGGTATTCTAGAGCTTAGTTTTTCGTCGATAGATGGCGCACCTCAAGTGGGAATACTATAGTTTATATATACAATGGTTTTGCTTACTTCTGCCGTGTTCCTTTTCTGTGATTTGTGCGGTTTACACATGAATGAATAATTTATGAAAGCAAAAAGCAAAAAGCATGTGTAAACATACACTTACGCGTTGGTTGGGAACATGCATGAAAGTATAATAAGAGTCTGTTGCTCACCAACTTTTCATGCACCGGTAACAGCAGTTGCTAACGTTTCGCATGTATTTAAGAAGTATGAATTTTTTCATGCACACATGGAAAGTTTGTAAGGAAAATTAAGTTTCGTGTGTAAGCTTTTACAAACGCGAAAATTTTGTACTCTCACGGTTACAGGCGCTCGCCGGTGAATTTATGCATGTGTAAGCCCGCCATTATTCCTTGCATTTCAGCTGAAGGGGCGTGTTTGGCATATGTTAGAAATAAATAGTTTGTTGAGAGTTTTGAAATGAACCTATTGGAAAACTTACAAGCGCCAGTGGATGGCAAAAGTAATAAAGTGCACGACTGGGTCGTACGAACTTGCTCTAATGTGCTAAAATGGTCTTGGGGATTGAGATTTTCGGAAAAAGGCATTGCAAGAATCATGAAATTTTACTAATCACTTAAAAATCAATAGTTAAAACGTTTTTTGGAGAAAATGAAGTAAACCATCAGATTTCTTTTGTTCTTTTAAATTTTAAGGAAATTTTTTTTCAAAATCGTTCGACCAGTTTTTTTCAAAAAACGGTTTTTTTTGAAAAACTTTTCGAAAACATATTCCAAATTTTTTTGAGTATGCCAACTTCTAGAATTTTGTAGTTTTTATCAGAAAAATAAAATTGAAAAAAAATTGATTAGACCGTTTTTGGAAAAAACAAAAAATAAAAAAAAAATTTTAAACTTTTTTAAAAAATTCAAAAAAACATTTTTTGAAAAATTAAAAATTTTCTATTATTTCGTTTATAAAAGGGCTTCCACATTAAAAATTTCATTGAAATTCGGCGAGTGGCTTACGAGAAAATCTAATTTCAAAAAACCGGTCCTATGGGAAGTACCGTTATAAGACTTTTCCTGAAA
The DNA here is from genome assembly GCA_916050605.2 of Platycheirus albimanus. NCBI lineage: Eukaryota > Metazoa > Arthropoda > Insecta > Diptera > Syrphidae > Platycheirus > Platycheirus albimanus. The sequence goes on along the minus strand of OU696696.1, from coordinate 325,676,190 downwards.
AATCTATTCCAACCAAAACATAAAGTTTGCACAGAAAACATTATTCAGAAAGTTTTATCAAAATCGTAGGATCCGTTTTCGAGAAAAATTAATTTTTCACTAAAAATCGTATGGGAGGTACCGTTAGTTTTAAAGCTAGAATGCTAATTCCAAAAACCGCTCTGTAGGACGTCATAATAATACTATCTACCAAGTTTGAAGCAAATCGGTCCAGCCGTTTAGGCTGTAGGTGCCGATACAGACAGACGGACAGACAGACAGACAGAATTGTCGGACCTACTTTTTTCGACTTCTCTATCATCGTAATGTTATGTTTGATTGTTCAAAAAAAAAAATTTTTTTTTACGAATGCATAACTTGCCTTATAGTACCTATAATCGCAAGTAAAAATGAACTTGCAAGTGTAAGCTCATGAGAAACTGAAACAAAGTTGGGTGGTTCCCAACTTTTCATCCGGCTGCTATAAGAGTTGGTAGGATTTTACATTTAACTGTCATCTTTTTTATTCGCACATGTTAGGTTAGCAAGGAAAATCGAGTTTGCTATGCAAGCTTTCACAGTTGCGCAATTTGTACTTTCAAAGCTATTGTCGCCGATAGGTTAAAAACAAATTATGTGCGTTGAATAAAAAAGCAAACAGAGATGATATCGTTGGCCATTTCGGGAACCTTCAAATCTTTTTGGAAATAGTCATAAGGTCCATGAACGAAATAGACATAATGTCCATTGACCTTATGGCGAAATCGAAAATTTAGACATGTTTAATTAGTAAATTTTGAAGTAGACATAATGTCAAAAGAAAAATGCCATCGGAATCAGAGGCCCATTATACAAAATAGACCTAAACAAAAGCATTTGATATATATAAATAATTTCCATAAATAAAACTAGACTTGAAGTTCAAAATTTCAATATAGACATTATGTCCACTTTAAAATAGACATAATGTTCATGGACCTTATGACTATTGCCTAATTGTTCAAAATGTCCATGGAAATTGTGCCTATTTAAAGCAGACATATTAATAAGGTCAGTGGAACTTATGTCACACCCGTTTTGAATTACCAGACTTTCTTTTCTTTTACTGCCAGTTAGCCGGCATGTTTATAAAGTTTGTGTGTGTGAATGGAAAATATGCGTGGGTTGCAATTTTCGTGCCAGTAGCTGGCTGTGGGCAACGCTATATTGTATTCCTGCCCTAAACGCAGCCGCTGTATCGAAGAACAAATACGAAAAAGAAATTCGCTAAAATAGTGTTTTTGTTTACTTTTGCCGTTGCCTTGGATTTATTTCCAAATTGGTGTTTTGGTTTCTTTACTTCTGCAGTTGCCTTTTGTTTAGTTTTGCTTACTTCTGCCTTTGCCTTGGATTTATTTCCAAATTGTTGTTTTGTTTACTTCTGCAGTTGACTTTTGTTTAGTTTTGCTTAGTTCTGCCGTTGCCTTGGATTTATTTCCAAATTGTTGTTTTGGTTTGTTTACTTCTGCAGTTGCCTTTTGTTTAGTTTTGCTTACTTCTGCCTTTGCCTTGGATTTATTTAAAAATTGTTGTTTTGTTTACTTCTGCACTTGACTTTTGTTTAGTTTTGCTTACTTCTGCCGTTGCCTTGGATTTATTTCCAAATTGTTGTTTTGGTTTGTTTACTTCTGCAGTTGCCTTTTGTTTAGTTTTGCTTACTTCTGCCTTTGCTTTGGATTTATTTCCAAATTGTTGTTTTGTTTACTTCTGCAGTTGCCTTTTGCTTAGTTTTGCTTACTTCTGCCGTTGCCTTGGATTTATTTCCAAATTGTTGTTTTGGTTTGTTTACTTCTGCAGTTGCCTTTTGTTTAGTTTTGTTTACAATGAATGTACTCATTAGTGCGATATGTAAATTTTAAATAGGTACCTACAACCCCTGGTTCAACCATGGTGTCCAAATTTTAACTCTTCTGTTCTGGCCTATTTCATAAGCTCAGCCATCTTGGATATTTCGGAAATGTTATATCAACCTCGGTGCAAGTGAGTGTTACCATGCGTTAATTTTTTTCTGCAAATTTTGAGGTTCAAAATTTGCACTCTAGGATATTCTGATGCCAGCGCAATTTGAATTTCTGAATTTCTCTTCACTAAGATATTTTAAGAACAGCTGAAAGTCGAGAACACAATCATTTTGAAATTAGGGATGTTCGATTTCGGTTGTAACCCAATTTCATCCAAATTTGGTGGAAATGAGAAAATTTCGAAATGTGTTTTTGTATAGGAAATGATGTAATTTCGAATCTTATTCGGAAATCTGCTAGAAAATAACATCATTTACCCCAACGAAATTACAGCATAAGATTTGAAGGTACCCGATATTAAAAAACAATAGCATCTCTGTTTGTTTTATTTACTCAGCGAACATAATTTGGCAAAATAAAAATAAAAAACCCTTTTTCTTACAAAAATTATGTCTTGGTTTTTAATTTCATTTAAAAGATATTGTATGAAAAAAATTTCCTCGGGTGCCCGGGCAACGCCGGGTACTTTTTGCTAGTACACTATATTCCTGGCATTGTTCACTCTCGACAAACCAACACAATTCCTGGTGACTCTAGTGTGTTCAACAAAAATATCCTTCGGGCGATGATTCTCACCACGCGTCGACGTCATGCACTTGCACGCGTCAACATTGCTCAGTTCAACTAAGAGCTCCACAGCGACGACGATAGAGCACCCCCTTACACCCAGCGAAACATTGGCTTATGTTCCCCTATTCATTCACAAAATCACTTTTTCAACTTTTATACCCTGTTGAAACAAGGACGCACTCACACTTTTTCTTACGAAACTCTTTCCTGCCGTTAGGTATTCCAGCCTTGCACCAGCAATACCTACTAGATCACCTCTTGGTCGCTAGTTAATTCACACCCCCACTCCCAATGGTGTGTATATGTTTTCCTTGTCATCAATTGGCACTTTAACGCACATTGTCTCCGTTATAAAGTGAATGTGGATGCGGATATACTGTTATTCATATATTGAAGAAATAGGTAACCAATGTGACGTTGTGTGTCCTGTAAAATAAATTTACACAAGTTAATCATTTTCGTTCGTTTTTCTTTTTAATTAATTTAAAAGCTTCTTTTTCATTGCTACTGACTGCTGCAGCTCTGGATACTTTTAGTTGGGTATGTTAGTGTCGTATCCTGATTCCTGAAAAGGGCTCGTTTGGCATTTCACCATTTTTTTTTAGTAATAAAATTGGAACGGGAAACATATTCAACCTGGTGATGCAATGATGTCGACGACAGCTTGTTTATTTTGTTTGTAGATATTATTATTTGTATTCAGGATGCAGTCTAGAGAAAATCTACAAGGACAATTGTGTTGTGCCAGGGACCCAGCGTACTGCTGTTATTGTACTCTTGTTGGATAAGTAAAATAAATAAAAAAAACTTAAATTGCACGACAGCCATGCATTCTAAATAAGTTCATCATTCTGCGTGCCAGGACTCTAGAGTGAATTTTTTTTCTCATTCTATGCTTCCTTGAGTGCTGGTGTTGTTTATAGCTGAAGAACAACAGCTAGTACTACCAGATGAGGAAAATGGTCCAATTCGTTGTGAATAATAATTTTACAGAAGCACACTTGGTGCCTGTGTATGCACTCAAGCAATTGCCAATTGCACTGAAGTAATAACAAATCGAGATAATCCTTCACTTTTTCTTTGTATAACGGCAAATATGATGATACACTCTTCATCCCCAGAAAATGATGTATAACTTTTTGCAATGTCCTGCGGGATAGCAATCATAATGTAGCCCGCGAGATTGCTATGCAAGTGTGTTTCTCATTAATTAGCAAGGACATACTAAATAAATATACACTTCGCTATTTTTGCATTAGAAATGGTTGTGTGTGCTTTGCAGGATTACACCACCAAAACTCGCCTTTTAAAGTAGCGAATCTTTGCATGCATTATGCATACGTACGAAGATTATATTTTCGAAATGAGTTTCCTGGCCCTTGGAGGCGTAGGTGCATGGCAGTACTTAATCCTGAATTTTAATTTTCATTTTACGGACGTGATGCAGAATAAATGCAACCACATTCAGACTTCAGAACAACGCACATAATGATAAGCTGGATAGGGTTGGAGTTTTGGGATTTCGTCAATTATAAAAGGAAACCTTTGTCCAAGGGTCATTAAGTGCAAGCACTTAGTATACTAAACACGAGTGTTTTGCTTTCTTCTTTGTTTCTGAGATTTTGAGCTAATGAGTTTCTAAGGCAATAATTCATAATGCAATAAATATTGTCAATTGTTTTATCTTGCAATAATATACCTTCGAGATCTTTCAAACTGTGTATATTGTTATATGAATGGTTTTGTCTCTACTACAGTAAATATTGTTATGGTTGTTGTCCCTACTACAGTAAAATAAATTATGCTGAATAATTTTGCTGAATGATTCTGCTGAAATAACAATGGGGAATTTGAAAGCTCTCAAAGCTTTCAAAGCATCTCGACAATTCCGAATGGTTCGAGACTTAGACTGTTCGGGAAACTTTAATCCCAATATAAATAGGACATTTTATTCGGAAATGGACACAGTTTCATTTTAACCGCGGTAGCGAATAAATGGTGAATAATTTATTTATTTATTTATTTATTTATTTATTTCATCAAACAGAGTAACAGAGACCCTTATAGACTACTTAATATCTAACGAATTTTAAATACATAAAAATAATAAATTAATACAAGCTAATTTAAAAAGTACATTAGCAAATTATTTTTTAAAGTTAATCTGCTCATATGAAAATTAAAATCAACATGATTCGAAATGAGATTAGTCTCTCTGACACATCGAGTTATTGGTTCGTTAACTGCGTAGTTTACCCTATGTTCATTCTCACGAAACAAACAACGTTCTCTTAACTGACGCGATGGAGCATACAAATCAATCAAAGATAAAAGAAAGGGGCATTTGATATGATGTGACAATATATCACTTATGAACATTACTGATACCATTTTTCTTCTATTTTCAAGTGACTGAATTCCTAGAAGTCTAGTAGAATACGATGGTATTTCGATGTCCCAACCTATTTTCCAAATAGTGTACCTTGTAAATTTTTTTTGGATCATTTCGATTCTGTTTATATGAATGTTGTAGTAAGGGTTCCAGATCACACAACAGTATTCTAAGATTGACCTAACAAAAGAGCTGTATAAGGATTTAAGGGCAAAAGGGTCATTGAAATCTTTGGAGTTGCGTTTAATAAATCCTAACATGGAGTTTGCTTTAGCTACAATATATTCAATATGTTTGATAAAGTTTTGTTTTGAATCAAAAAAGACACCAAGATCTTTTTTTTCCAACACTCTTTCAAGAACATGGTTACCAACTTTGTATTCGAAGATAATTTGTGAAAAATTGCGACAAAAAGAAAAACATTGACACTTGGTGACGTTCAAGAATAAATGATTAGTTTTACACCAATCTGTTAACTTTTTAAGATCCTCTTGTAAAAGAAGACAATCATCCGTAGATTTAATGGTTCTGAAAAATTTTAGATCGTCAGCAAATAAAAGTCGATTAGAATTCGAGAAAATGTCAGGTATATCGTTTATAAAAATAAGAAAAAGAAGGGGGCCAAGATGGCTTCCTTGAGGGACACCCGAGGTAACCTTGACTGGCCTTGAAACCACTTGGTCAATGCAAACAAATTGAATACGACCATTAAGGTAAGATTGCAACCAATTTAGCATGTTAGAGTGAAAACCAAATAATCTTAATTTTTCAATCAAAATAGAGTGGCTAACTCTATCGAAGGCTTTCGCAAAATCAGTATAAATGACATCTATTTGGTATCCTTCCTCGAGTTTATTCAAAACAAAATTAGAAAAGATAGAAAGATTGGTGGTTGTGGATCTTCCTGCAACAAAACCATGTTGAAACTGTGAAATATGTTCTTTTAGCAAAAAAGTCAGCTTATCGTATATAATTTTTTCGAACAATTTAGGTATGCTCGACAGTTTACAAATCGGACGATAGTTGGAAATTTCCTGCTTTGAACCAGTTTTATGAATCGGAGATAAAAAAGAATTTTTCCAAACAGGAAGGAATTCACCAGTCGTAAGAGAGTTATTAAAAATATAAAAAAGGGGCTCAGAAACAGCGGATGCACATTTTTTAAGAACAATAGGTGGAATTTCATCGGGACCCGAGTTGCTATCACAATTCAAACTCAATAGACCTTCTTCAATTTCTGACAAATCTAACTCTAATTGACCAATGTCAACCTTACAATCCTGAGAAAGTAGTTCGGCTCTTGTCAGATCCTCATTGCACTTAGTATAGTTGGATTCAAAATAATGAGCAAATGAATTACAAATAGTTGAAAGATCGGAAAGAGTTGAACCAAGGTAATTAGTGGTGCTAAGATAAAGAAATAAATAAAGAGTTTGAACTTAGATAAAAGTGAGTTTTATTTGTAAAGATAGTAGTGGTAAATTAAAAAGTAAAAGAAAATAAGTTTTATTTTCGAACCCAAGACTAAAAACATTACAATATGTAAAAAAAATATACTTTTACTTTAAACCACAGAGGACCTAAAGGAGAGTGAAATCTTTCGTACGTATCACCCTCCGACACCCATTTGTGAATAAATGCAAAAACAACAACTTAAAATCATATCATAATAGCTGAGAGTGTATGCGAGTTTTTACGCACACTTTCGCAGTTAATCTGAATTTTCTTTCAAATCAGCTTGTAGGCAAAATTCCATTTTCGGCATACATTAAACTCTCTTCATATGTTCTCTCTGCTTTAAACTGTCCCTTTTTTTATAACTAGACATTTGGTAATAAAATACTGTTTCATACCTACTGAGTTAAAAAAAAAAGTTTCATCTCAAACCAGTTAGAAAAATTTAAACAAAGATTCTAAATAGTTTTTAACAAGTAGATAGTAAAACATGTGTGTGAAGTTAGCCCAGCCATTTTTGATTTACTGAAAATAACAAACTGTGCTGCAATGTGCCCGACATGCGCTACGATGTGCCGCTTTTAAAAAAAAAATTTGGCCCAAGGGCAAGATTTTTATAGCGGGTGGAATTTTTCCGCGTGAAGTTAGCCCAGCCATTTTTTTTTTAATTTTTTTCAAAGAATGTGCTGCAATGTGCTCCTGATGTGCTACGATGTGCCGTAAATTAAAAAAAAAAATTTCAAAGTTTTTGGATTTTATGAACCAAAAACCAATTTTTGGTGTGCAGTTAGTCCAGCCATTTTTTTTTTAATTTTTTCAAAGAATGTGCTGCAATGTGCTCCTGATGTGCTACGATGTGCCGTAAATTTAAAAAAAAAAATTTCAAAGTTTTTGGATTTTATGAACCAAAAACCAATTTTTGGTGTGAAGTTAGCCCAGCCATTTTTTATTTTAATTTTTTCAAGGAATGTGCTGCAATGTGCTCCTGATGTGCTACGATGTGCCGTAAATTTAAAAAAAAATTCAAAGTTTTTGGATTTTATGAACCAAAAACCAATTTTTGGTGTGAAGTTAGCCCAGCCATTTTTTATTTTAATTTTTTCAAGGAATGTGCTGCAATGTGCTCCTGATGTGCTACGATGTGCCGTAAATTAAAAACAAAAATTTAAAAGTTTTCGGATTTTATGAACCAAAAAACAATTTTTTGGTGTGAAGTTAGCCCAGCCATTTTTTATTTTAATTTTTTCAAGGAATGTGCGGCAATGTGCTCCTAATGTGCTACGATGTGCCGTAAATTAAAAACAAAAATTTCAAAGTTTTCGGATTTTATGAACCAAAAAACAATTTTTGGTGTGAAGTTAGCCCAGCCATTTTTTATTTTAATTTTTTCAAGGAATGTGCTGCAATGTGCTCCTGATGTGCCGTAAATTAAAAACAAAAATTTCAAAGTTTTCGGATTTTATGAACCAAAAAACAATTTTTGGTGTGAAGTTAGCCCAGCCATTTTTTTTTTTATTTTTTTAAAAGAATGTGCTGCAATGTGCTCCTGATGTGCTACGATGTGCCGTAAATTAAAAAAAAAAATTTCAAAGTTTTTGGATTTTATGAACCAAAAACATTTTTTTGGTGTGAAGTTAGCCCAGAAATTTTCTTTTTGTTTCAAGGAATGTGCTGCAATTTCCTTCGCATGTACTGATCGAAATTATATCTTAAATATCTAAAAGCAAAGCTTTTATGAAGAATAAACGATTTTAAAAAGCCCGCTGCATTTTAAGTGATTGTTGACATTGTTTTGTTTCTCTTGCGCTTCCAGTCTTTCGGTAAGAAAAACTTTTTATCTTCCCTAAGCATGTATAGACCAAAACATTAAATAAATAAAAAAAATATTTTAGTTATGTATGAGCCTTACATGTACACAGCTGGTCAAAAAAATAGGTGCAATTATTGTTTTTCATATAAACTTAATTTTAAAATGTGTTTTGTTTATTTAAATATTATTTTGACACTAGTTCTTATTAGATAATCAATATTTAATAAATACATAATTTAATAACTACAATAATTTTAACATTTTAGGCTTTTAAATCAGTTAATTATAAATTGTATACAAGAAAACTGTCGGTGTATTAATTTGTTCTTGGACAAAAAAATAGGTGTGTCTTCCTTAATTAAGAATAATGATAGTTTGAATGCAAAATTTGTTGTATTTGATAATAATTTTCGTTTACCTAGTTTCAGCTTAAGCTGATTCCACAAGTTCTTAATCGGGTTGAGATCAGGGGATTGACTTGGCCACGAAACGATTGAGACTTCTTTCTCTCGAAAGCAATCCTTCACAAGATGCGCCGTATGTTTCGGATCATTATCCTACTGAAATTTCCATCGGAGAGGCATGTTTTCTTCGGCAAATGGAAGCATAACATCTTCCAAAATATCCCTATAACCGTATTTGGTCAATACGTTATTAATGCGGAATATGGGACCCACACCATACCAGGAAAAACAGCCCCAGACCATTATATTTCCTCCTCCGTGTTTAACTATTTCCGGGTATAGTGAGGGTGGTAGTCCTTTCCTTTTGGTCGCCTGACGTTACGCCCCGAATCTGATGAGAACAAATTAATTTTTGTTTCGTCACTCCAGAGGATATTTCGCCATTTTTTTGCTCCTCCAGGTCCGTTCCAACTTCTATGGTTTAAGGCAAATTCTTTTCGGGACCTTATATTACTTGCTCTTAGTAAAGGAACTTTCCACACAAAATGCAGTAAGCTCAGCATCAGTGTCAACAGAATAACCGTTTTTTCTTAAAACAAGAACTTTTTGTAAGGCCTGCGATCAAAAAAACAGTTATTTTGCATCAAAGACAGCAGTGGTGCGAAAAAATTTTATCACACCTATTTTTTTGACCAGCTGTGTATATGAGATGATATTGAATTTTAATCTAAAGTTAAAAAACCACTTCCGAAAAAATTAAAAAATTGTGTTCCTCAATTTATTCATCTAGACACAAATAAATCAAATGTCTAAATCAAAATATTTAATAAATAATTCAATTGCCTTATAATGATAAAGGAAATGATTATTAAGAACAAAGAAAGTTATTATTGTATGACAATTATTATACACGAAACACAGATAAATTGCTATGCAAAAGGGTTTGTTACCAACCGCAGGTTGGTATAAAATTTGACCTGTGAATCTTTTTGGATATTCCCAAATAAATGAAAAAAAATTGTTTGGGTTGCCTATCCATTATATGCAATAATAAATTGTAACAATGGATATGTAGGTATGTATATGTACCTATATGTTGATAAAGAGGGATAATGGTTTTTTAAATCTCAATCTACCTTACGAGTAGTTGCACAATATTAAAATATTAGACCTGAGGAACTTTTGGTATTTCCTAAAATACATGAATGAACAAAGAATTTCTACACTTTTTTCATGAATGAAAATATTTATACCTAAAAGTAAGATTGTTTATACTATATTGACTTCTACTTCATTTTCATACACAGGCATAAGGTAATTTGAATTTCAAAGGTTTTTGTTTTATTACAGGAGTTCACTTTTATTTTTAAAACCAAGTTTTTCTTTCGATGATTATTTTTAATATGTTTTATCTCACATTCAAATTAATTGTCTGTTTTAAATTATCATTTCAAGGCAATTGAATAATTTCTGAAATATTTTTATTAAGAAATTTAAATTATTTGTGTCTAGATGAATAAATAAATTAAAGTGATCGCAGAGGAACACGTTTTTTTTAATTTTTTTGGAAGTGGTTTTTTAACTTAAGATTAAAATTCAATATCATCTCATATACACGTAAAGCTCATACATAACTAACATTTTTTTTTTATTTATTTAATGTTTTGGTCTATACACATAAATGCTTAGGGAAGATAAAAAGTTTTTCTTACCGAAAGACTGAAAGCGCAAGAGAAACAAAACAATGTCAACAATCACTTAAAATGCAGCGGGCTTTTTAAAATCGTTTATTCTTCACAAAAGCTTTGCTTTTAGATATATAAGATATAATTTCGATCAGTACATGCGAAGGAAATTGCAGCACATTCCTTGAAACAAAAAGAAAATTTCTGGGCTAACTTCACACCAACAAAATGTTTTTGGTTCATAAAATCCAAAAACTTTGAAATTTTTTTTTTAAATATACGGCACATCGTAGCACATCAGGAGCACATTGCAGCACATTCTTTGAAAAAATTAAAAAAAAAATGGCTGCGCTAACTTCACACCAAAAATTGGTTTTTGGTTTATAAAATCCAAAAACTTTGAATTTTTTTTTTTTTAATTTACGGCACATCGTAGCACATCAGGAGCACATTCTTTGAAAAAATTAAAAAAAAATGGCTGGGCTTACTTCACACAAAAAATTGTTTTTTGGTTCATAAAATCCGAAAACTTTGAAATTTTTGTTTTTAATTTACGGCACATCGTAGCACATCAGGAGCACATTGCAGCACATTCCTTGAAAAAAATTAAAATAAAAAATGGCTGGGCTAACTTCACACCAAAAATTGGTTTTTGGTTCATAAAATCCAAAAACTTTGAAATTTTTGTTTTTAAATTTACGGCACATCGTAGCACATCAGGAGCACACTGCAGCACATTCTTTGAAAAAATTAAAAAAAAAAATGGCTGGGCTAACTTCACACCAAAAATTGGTTTTTGGTTCATAAAATCCAAAAACTTTGAAATTTTTTTTTTAATTTACGGCACATCGTAGCACATCAAGAGCACATTGCAGCACATTCTTTGAAACAAATTTAAAAAAATTGGCTGGGCTAACTTCACGCCAAGAAATTCCACCCGCTATAAAAATCTTGCCCTTGGGCCAATTTTTTTTTTTAAAGCGGCACATCGTAGCACATGTCGGGCACATTGCAGCACATTTTGTTATTTTCATCAAAAATGGCTGGGCTAACTTCACACACATTAGTAAAACTACCCTCATCATCCCGAATAATTTGGAAGTTCATAGTTTAATTATTTCATCAATTTTTTCCTATCTCACTATTTCTTCTCTCCTCGCTCGCACATTTTCACTCATTATAAGGTTATTCATATCCCCGTGAGTGCGAGATCAATATAAATAAAATGCACGACTGGGTCGCACGAACTTGCTCTTATGATAAGCAATTGCGTAGTGGCTGCATATATGGATATTAAAAAAAAAATTAAATAATTTCGAAAATTCTTTTATTTTTTAAGTTAGTTTAAGAGTTTTCTCGGAAAAACTAAGTATGCAATAAAATTTCAAAGCTATACGTCAATCTAGGAAAAAAAAATATTGAAAATCGTTGGAATAGTTTTTTTTTAAAAGGTTATTTTTGAAAAACTTTTTCAAAAAATATTTTGAAATTTATTTGAGTATGCAAATATATGGCAATCTGTAGTTTACATTTACAAAATAATTTAAAAAAAAATCAATGTATCCGTTTCCAACATATTTCGAAAACCAAAAATTTTTTTGAAAAAATTATAAAAAATCAAAAAAAAAAAGTTTTTGAAAATTTTGAAATGCCATATTAATAAAATTATGAACAACTTCCTGTGGCCAAAATTTTATTGAAATCGAGTGTATTGTTTACGAGAAAATTTGATTTGAAAATACTGGTTCTATGAGAGGTACCGTTATAAGACAAATTTTGAAAAAAAAATTTCGAACCAAAAGATAGCACTCTGAAAGTTTTATCAAAATCATTAGAGCCGTTTTTGAGAAAATCAATTTTTGTCTTCAAGATTTTGTTTTTTTTTTTAACCAAACGGGACACGTAAAACATAAGTGGCGCAGTCGGTAGTCCTCTAAGTAAATTCTGGAGGATAGTGAAACGAAAACGATAAATTTAAATAATTCGATTTAAAAAAAAAAAAAAGCCTATCAATCCAACAACCAATTGTGATAAAGTGTCTTTAAAAAAAGCCTAACAATCCAACAACCAATTGTGATTGTGATAAAGTGTCTTTAAAAAGCCTAACAATACCAACCAATTATTGTGATTGTAATAAAGTGTCTTTTAAATATAAATCGAAAGTACGAACGAACGAACGATTATAATAAAGTAACTTTGCAATAAAGAGCAAAACCTACTAATAATCTAAGTGTCAATTGAAGTGAATCTATTATAACGAAACAAAAATGGAGCAGTGTTTAATAACATTAACCCAAATATTAAACAATCAAAATGTGGCAAATAACTGGCAGACAGCAGTGAAGCGGGAGATAAAACATATTCAGCCGTTTAATGGGGAGCAAGGTACCCTACCATCATTTATTGCAACCATCGACCAGCTTCTAAGCAATTACCAAGGACAGGAAGCCATACAAATCTTCCATATAATATATAACGAGAAGATAACTGGAGAAGCCAAAAACTATCTAGCTTCAGAAAATCCAACTACATGGACGGAGTGTAAGCAACAACTCAAGCTACAATATCGACCAACGAAGGACCATACAGGAATCGCAAAGGACATAAATAATTTTAAGGTATTTACAATCGATCAATTACTTACTAAGATTCAAAATATAGTAGCCAATATAACTGAATGTGCAGCATTCGATGATAACGGTCTAGAAATAGCTAATTCTTTGAACAGTGCTTTGAACAGTGACTTTGTGCTTGTGTTATGCTATTTGTAAAAAAAAAAAAAAAAAGTGCACTGATTATAAAAATTAAACAAGTAACGGCAGGTGCACTAGCAGCGGAAATATACAAAGAATATAGTTTACCAAAAATTAGAGAAATTTTATTTAAATATGTAGGTAAGGATGACTATAATTTAAGAACAGGAAGACCAATTTATTTTCAACACAGAAACCAAGCTCAGAATTATCATAACAGAAATTATACCCCCAATCAATATAGACAAAACTTTTCTAACCAGAACCAAATTAATAAAAATAATTATCATACCCAACCTAACCAATTCAATAGACACAATAATTCAAGGCAAGATTCAAGGCAAGTAAGAAATAACAATTTCTCAGGACAAGCTAGAAACTCATGGAATAATCAACAATTCCAAAATAGACCCCATAATAATGCAAATAAATTTGAAAACTCTGGTCAACATAGATCAAGACAGAATAGAATAGAACCTATGGAAGTAGACTCTTTAAGTAATAGAGAAGAAAATAACCAAATAGAAAATCACGAGTTTTTTATCAACTAGCCTCGGATACAAGAAAAATTTGTATACAGTTAACTTTTGAAAAAACAGATTATATAGCATTGATCGATACAGGATCAACCATAAGCCTTCTAAATTCAACTAGGGTCCCCTCAATTCTTTACGAATACATAAACGATACACCAATTCAAATAAATACCATTCATGGTACCGTTAACGAAACGGCACAAGTAAAAACAAAATGTCCAATTCAATTTGATCAACCTCACAATGCAAGAATCAAATGGACGAAAGTAGCATTAAATAAACCCTACGATTTCCTTATAGGAATGGATTGGATAAGGAACAATGCAAAAGCTATAGACTTAAAAAATAAAAAAAAATATTTTAATGAATGATAGGCATCTTCCATTCTTAACCATATTATTTGAAGAAGTTAATGTGTTAGAAATAAGCGAAGTTTGCAACATTCAAACAAATCACCTCAATGAATTAGAAAAAGAATCAATAGAAAAACTTTTAAATAGATATAAAAAATTGATTTTCAAAGAAGGAGATCAATTAACAAACACAAGTACAGTAGTTCATGAAATAAAAACCACTACAAACCAACAAATTAACTCTAAATTATATAGGTACCCCCCAAAACACGAAGCCGAGGTACGTAAGCAAATGGAAGAAATGGAAAAACAGGGAATCATTAGAAAGAGTAACAGTCGTTATAGTTCACCAATAATAGTTATTCCGAAAAAACTTGACAGCTCAGGGATACAAAAATACAGGATAGTAGTAGACTACAGAAAATTAAACCAAGTTACAGTAGATGATAAGTACCCAATACCCAATATCGACAGTATATTGGATAAATTAGGGAAATCTCAGTATTTCAGCACTTTAGATTTAGCAAAGGGTTATCACCAGATCTTAGTAGCAGAAGAGGACATCGAAAAAACTGCGTTTGTTACTCCATCAGGTCTATATGAATACGTCAGGATGCCATTCGGTTTAAAGAATGCACCTGCAACGTTTCAAAGACTGATGAATGACATATTACGTGATTATATAAACAGAATATGTGTAGTGTATTTAGACGATATATTAATATTTTCCACAACCTTAGAAGAACATATTCATTCACTGGAAAAAATATTTAGAAAGTTACAAGATCACAATCTTAAGATACAAGCAGATAAGTGTAGCTTTATGAAACGAGATACTGAATTTCTTGGTCATATTTTGACAAAAGAGGGAATTAAACCCAATCCCAACAAAATAAAAGAAATTGAAAATTTAAGCATACCAAAAACAGAAAAACAACTGAAAGGTTTCCTGGGAATGACAGGATATTACCGCAAATTCATTAGAGATTACTCTAAAATTGCGTATCCAATGATAAAATATTTTAAAAAAGATGAAAAAATTAATTCTAAAGACCCTCAATATATTTCAGCCTTTGAAAACCTTAAAGATTTAATAATTTCACACCCAATATTAAAATACCCTGAATATGACAAACCATTTGTAGTCACAACGGATGCAAGCAATTAAGCTATCGGAGCTGTACTGTCCCAAAACGGACATCCAATTTGCTTTGTATCCAGAACTTTGAACAAACACGAACAAAAGTACAGTGTAACTGATAAGGAATTCCTTGCAATTGTCTATTCAGTTAATTATTTTCGACCATATTTGTATGGAAATCATTTTAAAATTATAACTGACCATATTCCCATTAAATATCTTAATAGCAAGTACAAAGGTAAAGAATTTTCGCAGCGAAATCAAAGATGGCTCTTAAAACTTCAAGAGTATAATTTCGAAATCGAATATTTGAAAGGTAGAGAGAATAAAGTGGCGGATTTCCTTAGCAGGCTAGAAAATACACCAAAAATTATGGAAAATAATAACTCAGAATCTAATATGGAACTAACAGAAACAATCCACTCAGTCGAGGAACAACATCTTGATCACATAGGTATTAAAGAAGAAATTGTTAACAAATATAAAACCCAATTGATCTTAACATATAGTTTAATATCAAAAGAAATAGAAATCCTACACGGACGTAGAATTATATACCTTAATCCTATTGAGGGAGTAGACAAAATAAAAGATGTATTAATTAGATTTATCAAGAAAGGAACAACAGGTATTTATTCCGATGTAGAAGATCATGATTACAATAAGGCTCAACAAATTATAGTTCAATTATTTTCTATGAACGAAAATATAAAATTCATAAAATGCTCTAATAGGGTAGCCGAAATCAAAACCGAGGAGGAAGTCCATAAACAGATTTCCTTATACCATACAAGAGAATCCATGCATAGTGGGATAAATGAAACATACTATACACTGAAAAATAAATTTTTTTTTCCTAAACTTCAAGGACAGATACAATTAGTAATTAATAATTGCAAAAAGTGTCACGAAATTAAATATGATAGGAAACCCATCAAACCAAAATACCACTTAACAGAAACCCCAGAACATAAAAATCAAATACTTCATTTAGATATATTTCATATCGAAAAAAAAGCATTCGTAACCATAGTTGATAAACTCACAAAATTTGCAGTAGGATATGTAATAACCGATAGAAATTGGAGAAGCAAAAAAGCTATTCTCATAGAACACTTCTCAAAATTTGGCAAACCGAAGAAAATAATAACGGATAACGAGTTCAAATCTGAACATATTATAGACTTTCTTAAGGGTAGGTTGCCTTTTTTAGCAAAGTCAGAACTCATGTAAAAGTTGTGAGTGCGTATTAGTGCATGTGTTTCGCTCTCTTAATATTATCTATTAATAAATTATATTAGCAGAGCACATCACTTTCATTCTCTTTTCATGAAAATCAAAAAACGTTGACACAGCGACGCGGCAGACGGCCGGCAGCTACAGAACTAGTTATATGATGGACAGAGAAAAGGAAGGGAGTGGTAAAGGAAAAAGGACAAAATGGAATGGTGGATAGAATTTTTAGTGTGGGATTTTGTTTCCTTTTTTGTGAGTTTTGTTGTTATTTCGCAAGCGTTTAGTTTTCGTATTGTAAATTTGAGTTTGAAAATTAATATTTTGAAATCGGTTCAATAGAATAACTTCATTTAAAATTACAATAAAATAATAAGTTTTTGGCTTTACAAAAAGGTATAGCAAGGCATCGTAGGAGTTACCGTTATTCTTTAATAATTTTTTTTCAAATTTAAGTCATGCTTTTAGAAACATTTCGATATCGTTATTTTTACTTGCGATTATAGGTTCTATAAAGCAAAATATGAATTCGTAAAAAAAAAATTCTAAAAATCAGACATGACATTACGATGATAGAGAAGTCAAAAAAAGTGGGTCCGATAATTCTGTCTGTCTGTCTGTCTGTCCGTCCGTATGCACCGGCACCTACAGCCTAAACGGCTGGACCGATTTGTTTCAAACTTGGTACACAGTATTATTATGACGTCCTACAGAGGGGTTTTTTGGTGAAAAAATAATTTTTTCTCGAAAACGGCTTTTTGAATTTTGATATTTAGATGTAAAGAAGTTGGAGGGCTTAGGTACCTGCACCTATATCTTCATTTAAGATTTTGTGCGGTCTGTTTTTTGTCGTCAGATAGAAAGAGAGATTTGAAAATTAAGTTTTTCAATTAAAACAACATTAAAAACATTAAACAAAATTAGGAACTAAATCCTTTTTTGACTTAATTAGTGTCTAGATAGGTAATTGAAACAAAAACAAACTCTTGCAACATTTTCTGATAGAGAGAACAGCTTCAGCAAATTAATGAATATTTTAAAACATGAACTCATTGGACTCAGTTTTTATAAAGTTTGTTGGGTTATCTATAATAGGAAATTGATTAAGTTGTCTCTTTTTTAGATTGCAAAAAATTTTAAAGATGCAGATTGGTAAACTGTATCGAATTAAGGCGAATTTGACTTTTGTGCTCAAAACACCCATAATCATCATCATACCATATTCAAACGAAAACGAGAGCGAAGAAACATTTATTTGCCTATGTAAAACAAAAATATACCTATATGCACATATGACATACTTATCGCACTTTCACATTTCTCCCACTAGAACCTTCCTCTAAAACAGACGGCTGATCATGTGCATGTGTAACCACCGAAAACAAAACGTGATTGGTTTTTTCCTCCTTGCTGATATTCCACCTACATTATACCTGCTAAGTATCATCTTTTATATCTACGGCGGCGGCGCTAGCCACTGCTTGACACATTCATTGCCAAGTAAGTGTGTATTTCACTTCACTCACAGTGGAATTGCGAAACTTATTATTACGCAATAATTATTCAAATTGTTAACCTGCATTCACGTAATGCATTTATCGTAGGACTTCATTACTTATCCAAAAATGCATTTAAAAATGTTTTTCTAGCAACAACAAATATTTCAACAAAAACAAAAAAAAATCCAAAATATGTTTTTGAATAATTAATTCTATACGCAAGATCATAACCTACATATTTCTTCTATCAAAATAATTAGAACCTGCTACAAGAGATGAACAAAAAAAAATATATTTGTATGTTCCTACAAATAGGTAACCTAAAAAAAATTAAACTGCAAATCTACAAAAAGTGCACACGAAATTCCAAGGTTAAGAAAAAAAAACAGCGCATAGCTATACCTGATAATTTTCTGTGTCCTTTCTATTCCTTTGACACGATGCATAACACAGAATACTCTGCTCTGCTCTGCTTACTAAAGAAAAAAAAACACATCAAGAATGCACTCTCCAAACCAGTCAGACAATAGGAAAAAAAAAAAATAAAAGAGCTCAGTATAATAAAGAAAATAAAGAGAAGGCTCAGCAGTGCCAGATTTGGCAGCGGCATTTTCTCGAACTGCAGCCTTCTATGTGTGCGTGATTTGGGAATTTTACTGGCAAAAAACGTAAAATAGACCACTTTTTAAAAATTAAAATTAAAAATAAGGTGAAAAAAATAACTTTGATTTTTATTGCATCTAACACACAAAATACCAAAAAAAAATTAAAAAAATACGTTGGAATTGTATAGGCTCCCGATCCCTCACAACCGCACCACAAATGTTGTTATATTGAAATGCTTTTTTAAACATGCTCTGATTTTTAAATTTTTTTTCCAATAGTCTTATTCTCTAAAGGACATTATAGTTCTTTGATTAACAAAATATTTACTTAAAAAAAATAAAATACGTTCAAGCCCCAGGGAAAAGCGCAAAATATTGGACAAAAAAAGAATGTTTCCTGTCTTTTTGTCTGAAAAAAATTATTTTAGATATATATTTAAAAAAAATAAAAATGCACATAACTGCATACATCTTTTGGCTTAGGAAGAAAGGAAATTTGGCTTTGCTACCTGTTATACTTTGGAAGTTTTATCAAATATTGCATTCACACTACAATGCAAACTTGCCCTATTTTTCATAGTTTTGTATATTTTTTGTATTGGAAATTGATTAATAAATTAAAAACAAAATAGTGTTATTCTCTTTTGAGATCTATTTACTCTGGGAAAAAAATATAAAAAAAATAAAAAAGTTTGATTTAACCATTGCCCCACTAATAACCGCAAGCACTTACCTAAATTTGATGAATTTCTAAAGTTTCTAGCGGTTTTTGGGAGCAAACAATTTTTTTTAAATTTATATAACTACAAAAACGTTTTCTTCAATATATTTGCAATCAAAACCTCTTTATTTCATTTAAATATTTTAAGTATTGCGAACGCTACAGAGCTTAGCGCAAAGCACCAGTCGATTTTTTGATGGGAAACCTAGCCTTAATAAAAGTGATGTCGAAATACATTTAACAAAGCCCAACAGCCACACAGGAAATTCGGATGTTGAAAGATTGCATTCAACTATTTTAGAAAAAATAACAGGCATTGAAGAAAAAGATTTATCAATAGAAATGAAATTACAGATAGTTTTAGATAATTATAACAGATATCATTCCACAATAAAAACTACACCAAGGATAGCTAAAGAAGAAATCGATGAATTAGTACTTAGTGAGAGAATTGAGCAAACTAAACTTAAGAAAATTAACAAACTTAATGAAAAAAGAGAATCTTACACAGAAGAAAGACAGGTAGGACCAATAAAAAATTATAAAAATGTTCGACACAAAGAACAACCTAGATATAAAATTAAAAACCTTAATAACGTACACATTTGTAATATCAAAAGACCTTATAAATTTTCAGGTAATAATTTTCCTAATACTAATACAAACAACACACGGGATGCTGCACACAACAGTGATAAATGAGCAAACAGGTTTTTTGAAAATAAAAATTAAAGATATTGACATTACTAACCAAACAAACACTATTTTACACATAATAAATCCAGAAGAAATACTTAACACAATCTTATTCATACAAACTAACATAAAACATTTAAATATAGAAAACAAAAACATGATTATGAAAGAAATAGAAACAGTTAAAGCAAAAATTAGTTCAATTATGCCTAAAGAACAAAGAAGATCAAGAAGAGGATTAATTGACATAGTAGGAAACGTAGAAAGATGGCTCTTCGGAACCATGGATAGTAAAGATAGAGAAGAAATTTCAAAATATTTAAACATAGCAATAGAGAACAGTCATAATGCAATAGAAACAATAAATCAGCAAATTAAAATTAATAAACACTTTAATGAATCCATAGAAGCACTGAATACAATAATTAAAAATGACAGGAAAACAATACTAAATACATATAATAAAATAGAAAATTCTATTACAAATATTGTGCAACGACAACTATTTCTAGATCAAATCACAAAGCTAAGATTTATAGAAAATAAAATTAACCAAATCCAAGACAATATTGTATCAGCAAAACACAACATAATACATCCAAGTATTTTAACATTAGAAGAACTGAATGAATACAAAATTGATTTATATAAACTTAAATTAATTAAAATGGGTATTCTAGAATATAAAAACAAATTCCTTATAATTGCCATCAAAATTCCAAAAAACTATGTAGTAATTGAAAAAAAATTAATAATACCATTACCCAATAAAAACCATTTTGAAATAGATGCTGAAAGTCAATAAATAGTAGAAATAAATAATAAAACATATGAATACCAGAATGATGTTACATTACACGAATTAAAAGCAAGTAGGCATTGTGTCATAACAAATAATTGTAAACTAATATTCAATAATCAAACACAAATTCAAATAATAGACGATGAAACTATTATTATTAAAAATGCATATAAAGAAGAATTGAAACAAAATTGCGATAACAGAAAAATTATACTTGAAAATAATTATCTTATTAATTTTTGTAACTGCCAATTAAAATTGGTAAATGAAATTTTCTATAATAATAAAAAAATTGTTCAAGAAAAATACATTTATGAAGAAAATAATCTAAATGTGTCTTTTGAAAAAGCTATCACTTTTAAAGATATTGTTGTAAGTAATTTTGAAAATATTAAAGAAATAAAAGAATTGAAATTGCACAAAAGTATATCATACGTAATAAATTTAACCATGATTGTAATAATTCTTGTAACAACGATGAGCATTGCATATGTTTGTAATAAAATGTATAACAAAGCATATAATGTAAAAGAAATGAACAGCAAATGTCAGGAGACATTTTTTTCAAACCGAGGAGGAGTAACATATGCAAGTGCAACGACCAACCAACCAACAACAGCAACATCAGCAATAACGAATACAAGTGCAACGAACGACCAACCAACAACAGCAACATCAGCAATATCAACCATAAACAATCAACTGATGACAACACCTAAAGTAGGTCAAGTAATCGAACCACATTTGACAACATCAGCAGAAAGACACTATATTAGGAAGAACCAATTGGTGAATCGAAGCTTATTGATACGGTATTAAAAGGTGATCGCAGTGACGCTATAGAATAATAAAGTATTAATGGCCTGTGGCCCAAATTAAAAAAAAGACTTTGTTTTTTTTTTTAAACCAAACGGGACACGTAAAACATAAGTCGCGCTATAAATACATAGATACACACATACTGGTCATTTTTGTTCGTTTTGCCTTCTGCAATCTTTTGTGATCAGTCAATGTATTTATTCCTTCATCGGTTCTCTTTAAGGGTGGGTCTCCCATGTAAATGTAGGGTAGTGCGTGCATAAGACTTAATATATCTCCTACATTTGAAAAGATATTTTAATGAAATAAAATTTACTAATTAGTCAACAAATGTGAGCAGATATGCTTATTATCAAAAATTTATTTAGCATGATATTTATACTTTCAAAAGATAAAAACTATAAATTTTTCGTATAATTATGACACAAATTATTATGTCCTATTAATGTTCCTCTGTTAAGTATTTTTTTTATTTTTTTTGGCTTCAGTTTCTTAATCAGAATAAATAAGTTCTATTTGCTAGTGAAACCAAATGTTTTTTTTTTATGTATATATAATAAAATTGAGGTCAACCAAGAGGTCTTTTTTTTATTTAGACAAGCGCAGTTTGTAAAATGTTCAACCAAATCGACCAAGATAATTTTTTTTAATATCATTGAAACTAGATGCTATCATGAACATCGGTAAATATTTACTTTTTTTAATTTACCGGTCTAGGAAGACAGAAAACAAAAAATATCATATTTTTCATATGGTAGGGTAAACTGGGGTACATTTGACGTTGGGGCACATTTGACTTTGCGAGTTTTGGTGTGCACGGAGCCTTTAAGAAGAAAAGTTGGGATTTTCAACGAAGCCGCATTTAATGAAAAGAAACGTAATGAACTCTGACAGTTTTGCTTCACCTCTTTTCAGAGAAACACGTGTTTTTGTGCTTTTCAGAGATTTGATGTAATTTTTGACCACCAGTAAGTAAGCATTTTGTGAACTTTGTGAAGGAGATCTTTTTATTGTGAAACAGTAGTATGAAAGCACTATTCCTTTTAAGTATATAAATTAAAGTCAGTTTTGTGAAAGTGTAACATTGATTATTAAAAAAAAAAACAAAGTTGTAATGAGCTATTGGGGCATATTTGACTTTTGCAAATGAGGCACATTTGACTCCTGCTAGGGGTACATTTGACATATGTTAAACACCAATATACCTTCAAACACACCTACAAATGCAATTACTCCAATCCAAGCTCGAACACCTGGGGCTGGAAGAGCCACATCGCGTCTTTCCACACAAAACACATCTTCAAATGCCATAACTCCAATCCAAGTTTTTACACCTGAGGCTGTAAGACCCATATTGCGTCTTTCCACACCAAACAGAACTCCAAGGAGTGCAGGCTCGCGCATTCTTACGAGTTCCACAGAAAAGCGTCAAATAGCAGAATGTGAAAATCAGAAAAATGCACGAAATGCTAAACGAACACTTCAAATCTTAGCTAAAGGCGCGAAAAAGCCAAAAAAAAAGTTTCAAAAAAAGCCCCCTCTTGATTTGGACTAATCAGATGAAAGCATTAAAAGCGTTTCCTATGCTGAATCAGACAAATCTAACGGTTTCATTTCTGATCCAGAAAATTTCGAAATCGAAAAGGCTGAGCTATTTGAATATAAGCTTAGAGATGATGAGATATTGGAAGTCGGGCAATATGTTCTGGTAAAATTTTGGGGAAATTCTAAAAAGCCATTTTTTTACGCGGGGGAAATTAGAGAAGTCCACACCGACACAATTTATACTGTCAACTTTCTTCGTAAATCATCATTGTCAGGTTATGTTTTCACCAAACCAGCCGTTGAAGACATTTCTTTGACTTTGGGAAATGAAATCAACTTCAAACTACCAACACCCACGAACCCAGTCCGACTTCTCGATGTCGCCAAAAATATCAATTTGACGTCGACTTTGGCAAATTATATATTAAATAAGTTATTTAAAAAAATTTCCTTTCTATTATTTTTACATAAATACCAACGTGCTTCTTAATGGACTGATAGTTTTTATGTTTGCGAATAAAGTTATTTATATTTTTTTTTTCCTTTTTTTACGAATGAAAACAAATTCTATTAACTATGTTATATTTTTGTATATCATTTAATAAATTGTTTAACAAAAAGTGGCTTTTCTTTCCATTCAAACATCAAAAAGACAACATCCGGTGATACTTATTGGGGTCAAAATGGTATTGTCAAATGTTCCCCTTGTAAAGTCAAAGGTGCCCCGTGCCCGGGGTACTTTTGACAAAATGACTTTTTTTACAAAATATATTTTTTTAAATTATAAAAATCTTAGAAAAGGAAAATGTGCAAGCCAGTCGTAG
This sequence comes from Platycheirus albimanus, assembly GCA_916050605.2. Lineage (NCBI taxonomy): Eukaryota > Metazoa > Arthropoda > Insecta > Diptera > Syrphidae > Platycheirus > Platycheirus albimanus. The sequence goes on along the minus strand of OU696696.1, from coordinate 325,652,308 downwards.
CCCAAACATCCAATGTATTAAACACAAAAAAATTACCGAAATCCATCAATAGTTTTCAAAAATACAGACCTTTTAAAATTGAGTGTCAAATGTGTCCCAGTTTCCCCTACGCTTTGATAACCGCTTATTTATCTCAATTTAGGTAAAACAAAATAATTATAATAATATTTGTTTAATTTGGAAGTATGCTATTGAAACATTTTATTTTTTTCTATTTTTTTATGTGCTTTAAATTGCAATTTAATATGTCAATATACTCACTCGTTTATTTAAGTAGGGAAAGCTTTTATCGTTTTATTGTTATTTTTCCATTTTTTTTTTTTTGGAATTTTTTCTTTTTGTATCAATTTAAAGAAAAATTATATCATTTGAAATCACTTCACTATCTTATTTTAAAAAAGTATCTTTTTTACCTTTTTTGAACAAAAATTTCACACTTATAAAGTTGTAGTTCACGAAATTATCACCACAATTAATGGCGTTAACATAGATCCTCTTTTATTGCAACCTCTTTGTAAGAGAGTATTTCTCATTCTTATTTGATTTTTTCTTGGTGTGTTTTTGGTTTTTCCTTTTCTCTTATGAGGATTTGAAATTTGAATACCAAAACAAAAATCAGCTGTTCCTGTTCTTAAAGGATCATTGTTCCTTGCATTTTTGAATGATTCGGACAATTTTTAATTTGTGGTTATAAAAATTTATTGGTGTTATATTGTATGACTAAATGTTATTTTGTATGACTTTATTTTTGTGTACACAAATCGTGTGGTTAGGATAGGTAAGCGATGGGAAGGTATTTCGATGGGCGACAGTTGTCCTCGTCAACGTAGGTACCTGTTGTAATATTTGTTTTTTTTTTCTTTTCATTCTCGCTCTTTTCAAAAAGCACAGCATCCATTATTGTAAAAGGTGGGTGATTGATATAATAATTAGATTTGTCATCACCCAACAGGTAGGTACATAGACATGCATGGAAAAAAATATTTTTCTTATGCGCATTGACGGGATATGTTATGTAGTCGCAGTTGCGCATAGGAATGTGTGTGACCGCAATGTATCTGCAGTGCGTTTGGTACGTGCGGAGGGAATGGGTGTTCTGTGTGAGAATGAATGAATGAATATAGGTAAATAGACCGGTATAAGCGGGTGCTGTACTTTTCGTCGTCCGCACAAGTAGGTATTCGAGTGATTTTCTAAATATCGTGTGCGGGGAGAGGTCCTTTGCCATACCGATAAATAGATGTGTACTTAGGTAGGAGAAGCATTGGCCGTTGCGGTGGTACATAAATATAGAAATCAATACATATTGTGTGTTTTCTTATCGTTTGTAGAATAAGTAGGTTCGGTTATTTTTAAATAGCTTGGCAACAAAAAGTCATAGAGCCATACGGTTTTCAGTGTTGGATTTAAAATTAATGGGAGCATTGAATTCTGAGACCAATAATATTACTTCATGACGTAAAATTTTGAAAAAAAAATTAGTTTTAATATTATTTCTTTTTAATTTTTTTTTTAAATTTTGAGTTTGAAAGTTAATATTTTGAAAATGGTTCACTAGAATAACTGCATTTAAAATTAAAATAAAAGAATAAGTTTTTGGCTTTTAAAAAAATATATACATATAGCTATAACATAGCGTTGTAGGAGTTACCATTATTTTTTAATAATTTTTTTACTTGCGATTTGTAGGTGCTATGAGGCAATTTATGCATGCGTAAAAATAAAATTTTGGACGTAACATAACGATGATAGAGAAGTCGAAAAAAGTGGGTACGACAATTCTGCCTGTCTGTCTGTCCGTCTGTCTGTATCGGCACCTTCAGACTAAACGGCTGGACTTTCGCTTCAAATTTGATACATAGTATTATTATGGTGTCCTACAAAAGGATTTTTGGAATTAGCACTCTAGCTCCAAAACTAACGGTACGTGCCAAATGATTTTTATATGAAGAGCTGATTTATTTCAAAAACGGCTTAATTAAAAAAAAACCTTTTTTGCATTTAAAAACTTTCCACTCCACCTTCAATAAAAACCCAACAAAGACATCCCCATGCAAATCGGATAATATTCAGCAGAGTAATCCGCGTACAAACACACCAATTAATTTTTATATAGGTACCTATGTATTTTTATAGATACAACCTATTATACCTAGGTAGGTACCTCTACCTACCGAATTACATCTAAGAAGATACAAGTTCTAAGGCAGATGGTATGAATATTTCCAACTCAGAGTTGGGCGATTTTGCATGTTTTTTAACATACCTACAATGTCTCCCTGATTCCAAACATCAAAATATAATTTTGGGGCACATACATAAATAGATAACTACTTACCTAATTATATGCATGACTTTTCTTTTTGATTATTTCCTTATTTATTTGAATCCAAACTCCAAAAAAATGTCGACAAAAGAAAACCATTGAATATTTTTTTCTGAAAACAGAAGGGAGTTAGGTAGGTATACCTATACATACCTAGGTATGTATAACTACGTAAACAAAAGTAACAATGTTTCAATAATTGCAAAACAAAGATAGGTAGGTAGGTATGTAGGTATATACTCAAATTGTTCTTTTCACGTGTTGTCTGAAATCTGACAACAACAAAAATCCAAAAGAAATCTCAAATTTCGCATATTATAAATGAACAAGTTACTTACCTAAATCTTTCAAGATCTTTACTTGTAAATTCACCCCTTTGCAATAAACCCATAAGCAATTTTAAAACAGGTCAAATACCTAGTTATATTGAGCTAACTACCCCACACTTTTGTTACATGCATCTTTCAAAAAAAAAAAAAAAAAAAAAGCCATATCAATGTACACCTACATATACCTAGATGTAATATAATCTAACGTTTACCTATTTATGCATGTTTTTTTTTATGTGTCCTGAGTCCTGACCTTCATCAAGATTTCGATCGAGTCCCAAACGAGTTCACACTTTTTTTGTTACTGTTACCTATGGCAGCAACAGCAAGTAAAATATGAATAAAATGCACGACTGGGTCGCACGTACTTGCTCTGTGGGTGTAATACTACGACGAAAACAAACTTTTCGATCAATAAGAACAACTCATTTTGAAAAATTTGGTAAAAACTAAAAAAAAATTTGGCTAAAACTGGAAGACTCGATATACGGGAGCTAACGTTAAGTAACCTTTAGTATATCAAATTTAGATGTCGTCTTTTGGGTTATACAAATGTTCACTTATGGCCAAATTAATAATACTGTTAAAAGCAATTTCCGCTATTATCATGTATAGCCAAAAACTAAAAATGCAGTTTTCTTTGAAGTATTCTATATATGTCACATACAAAGTTTCATAAAAATCGGGGGAGCCTTTTTTGAGTAAATTAGAAAAAACGAAAAAATTGGCCAAAATCTAATGGCTCTTTGTATAGGAGCCACCATTTAAAAAAAAGAAAATGAAAAAAAATTAATGCCATCTGAAAGGAAGCGGAAAGAAACTATACCAAACAAAGTTTGAGTGAATTCGATGCAACCGTTGACAACTTATGGCCATTTGAAAAAAAGCCGTTAAGAGCAGATCTCCGTTATTTGCATTTTTAGCCAAGAACTGAAAACGCCGTTCTCTTAAAAACACTAAAAGAATAAAACATACAAAGTTTAATAAAAATCATTAGAGCCGTTTTCGAGCAAATTAGAAAAAACCAAAAAATGTTGGCTAAAACTTATCGGTCCGTTGTATGGAAGCCACCGTTTAGAAAAGCTTCAGTGAAAAATTTACAAGGTTATCCTATAGAAAACTATAAAAAACTATGTCAAACGAAATTTGAGTCGATTCAATCAAGCCGTTGTGAACTTATGGCTATTTGAAAAAAAGCCGTTAAAACCTGATTTTCGTTAGGACTATTTGAGCCAAAAACGAAAAACGCAGTTTTGTTAGAAATGCTTAAAGTAAGCTAAATTTTGAGTTTAATCAAAATCGTTAGAGCCGTTTTCGAGAAAATTCAAATTGAAAAAAACCGTTACTTGAAAGGTACCAGTTTGAGCCGGGCTAAAACGAAATAAAAAAAACCTCGACAACCGTTTTTCTTCAAACTACTATATATCAAGTTTGAAGAAAATCCGTCAAGCGGTTTAGGCTGTAGCATGACGTGAAAAAGCGCACATCCGCACAGACGCACAGACGCACAGACGCACAGACGCACAGACGCACAGACGCACAGACAGACCGACGGACGGTATGACGAAAACCACTTTTTTGGGCTTCTCTATCATCGTAATGTCATGTTTGATTAAAACCTCGATTTTTTTTTTCTGCACGAAACCAATACTTGCTCTATTGAGCAAGTAAAAAAACAACAAAGCGAAAATAGAAAAAAATTACCCACATTTAGCTATTAGGTACAGTGTTTTGAAAACAAAATTGAAAAATATCCCTTCACCCTTCCATACGCAAAGAGAATAAAACTTGACATCCCATTACTAAATCAAAGCGAAAGGACAACAACGAAACCCACAGAAAGACACACACAAAAATATCCCCTACTAAAACGTCCAATGCCAATCACCATTCCATTGATCTTTTCCCTCTGCTTTCCTTTCCCCTACCTACTCTTCTACTGTGGCTGCAGCCGACGCGCCGCTTTGAGAATATTTATTGTGAGTTCACTGCGGACGATCACAAAATTACTTGAAAAGAGAACAATAGTAAATGACTAGGTCACAGACCATACACAGACCGCCAACTCGTACTCCTCTTGCCTGAAACACCCTCGAAATATTTTTTCCAGTCTGTGAATACGTGTACATCTCTCTCTGTGCGTTTTGTAATGGCAACTATACCTGCGTATGCCATTTATTTTTTAGGTGTGTTTGCTAAATGGGTTTTAAAGCAAGGGAGAGCGTCACACTCTCAAAATAAATGGCATATCAGCTGATTTTAAGCTTGATGGCAAAAAGAGAGACCATATGGTGAGTTGGCGGTCTGTATCTTCTTGGTCCGTGGACTAGGTACCAAAAACAATATAACGAAGAGAAAAGAATATCGCACTACCACATAGAACACAATTTACATGGCGTTTAAGTTCTGTTCTGAGGTAGACCCACCCTTAATGTACATACATACGTATTGTCAAAATTTGAAATGAAATTAAACCATCTCAGTTTTTTATTTCGACAAAACATTGAATTCAATAAGCCATTGAAATCAATCCTATTGCAAATTACATTCACTTCTCTTGTGCAACGCGTGATGGGTTCATTAAAGGTGGGTCTCCCTCAGAACAGAATTAAAAGGTCATATGTAACCGTATTTCAATGTGGTAGTGTGATGTTCATATTTCTCTTTATTGTTTTTGGTAAACTCATTTACTCTTTGTTTTCTCTTCAAAACCACGGACCAAGAAGATACAGACCGCCAACTCACCATATGGTCTCTCTTTTTGCCCACAAGCTAAAAATCAGCTGATATGCCATTTATTTTGAGAGTGTGACGCTCTCTCTTGCTTTTAAAACCCATTTAGCAAACACATCTAAAAAATAAATGGCATACGCAGGTATAGTTGCCATTACAAAATGCACAGAGAGAGATGTACACGTATTCACAGACAGGAAAAAATATTTCGAGGGTGTTTCAGGCAAGGGGAGTATGAGTTGGCGGTCTGTGTATGGTCTGTGTTCAAAACAACGTTTTGTATCTTCTATCCTTGTATGTTCTTTCGCAGCGGTTGAAAGCGGTATATCATATCCAGATCCAGACTCCAGTACTCCAGACCAGACTCCAGAGCACGGACCAATATACAGATACAGACCGCCAACTCGTACTCCTCTTGCCTGAAACACCCTCGAAATATTTTTTCCTGTCTGTGAATACGTGTACATCTCTCTCTGTGCATTTTGTAATGGCAACTATACCTGCGCATGCCATTTATTTTATAGGTGTGTTTGCTAAATGGGTTTTAAAAGCAAGGGAGAGCGTCCCACTCTCAAAATAAATGGCATATCAGCTGATTTTTAGCTTGTAGGCAAAAAGAGAAACCACACTGTGAGTTGGCGGCGGTCTGTATCTTATTGGTCCGTGCTCCAGAGCAGCAGCACTATTATAGCAGTTAGAGAAATGGAAATTAGATGTAAAAGTGATTGTGTTTTTTGTTTGCTTTGGGTTTCGTTGTTTTCCTTTTGCTTTGATTTAGTAATGGGAAAAAGACAAGTTTTATTCTTTCTATATTTATGGAAAGGTAAAGGGGTATTTTTCAGTTTTGTTTTAAAATAGACATAAATGTGATTAATTTTTGCCCTTTTCCTTTTTTGGTTTATTTTTTTATATTCCACATGCTGTTGGCGCAAAAACAGAAAAAATATTTTAACAAAATTGAGAACTCGTTTGAGACTCGATATATGTTACCACATATTACACATACAATGGGCACGCACAAATATACAGACATGTAATTATATACATTTGTTATGGTTGTTTTCTTTTTAGAAAGCTGTATGTAATTAATGTAAGGTAGGTCATCAACTACTTGACCTGTTTTAAAATTGCTTATTGCAAAGGGGTGAATTTTGATTTTTACAGGAAGGTAAAGATATTTTCAATTGACATGTGCGAAAATTTGAGATTTTGTTTTGATTTCTGTTGTCAGATTTTAGACAACACTTTTTTTTAGAATTTTTTAACATTTTGTTCCCAGAAAAAAATATTTAGGTAATGGTTTTCTTTGGTCACACTGTTTTTAAAGTTTGTATTCAAATAAAAACAGGAAATTATCGAACAGAAAGTCATGCAGCAATTAGTAGGTTACATATTTATATTTGCCTCATGGAGTATTTTTTTATGTTTGGAATCAAGGAGGCATATACAGGGTGATTTGTATAAGGTGTAACAAAAAGCTATATCATGTAGGTTGGATCGAGACAGGAAAAAAATCGTATGGGAGGGGTCTATTCCCCTCCGTTTAGCCGGGAGGGGCAATTTCTTAAAAACATGACTTAAATTTGAAAAACAAATTATCAAAAAATAACGGTAACTCCTACAATGCCATGATATACCTTCTTTCTGTAAAGCCAAAAACTTATTATTTTATTATAATTTTAAATGAAGTTATTCTAGTGAACCGTTTTCAAAATATTAACTTTAAACTCAAAATTTTGAAAAAAAAAAATAAGAAAAATAATTTTAAAATTAATTATTTTCAAAATTTTACGGAAGTAATTAAGTACTATTTTTGGGCTCCGTGAAATAACTCCCCAAGAAATAACTCCCAAAAAAAATTAAATAACTCCCCACAAATTTGTATGAGATTGGGGACTTATTTCCTGTTTTTTTTGTGGACTTATTTCATTTTTAGTTTGGGGAGTTATTTCATTATGAAATAACTCCCCAAATTGAAAAATGAAACAAGTCCCCAAAAAATAGTGAAAATAAATCCTCAAAATTGTATCGGTTTTATTTTCTGATAATTTGGTAAAAAAAAATTTACATTTAACTTTGTTTTAAGAACAATTTTCAATCACATTAATTTATTAAAAAAAAAAATAATTTATTAAGTTTGTTTATCGAATGTAAACAAACTTTTAGTATAAATAATGTTGGAATAATAAATAAAAATCAGTTCTACTTTGAAAAGAGTAAACTTATCATCATTAAGAAGCTACCACAAGTTGTTTCCGATATACGTCTTTTAGACGGAAGGGGGTCGGCGCGGCATGTGAAAAATAATTTTCTTTTAGAAGAGAAAAGAAAGCAGGATAATATTTTGTTTCTGCTTTCTTTTCTTTTTCTCAACAGAAAAACACTGCATAAAATTTGAGAAAAAAGAAAAGAAAGCAGAAGAAGATTTTGTTTCTGAGAACTAAGAAAAAAAAAGTGAAAATTCGCGGAAATTTTCACTGTAATGCAATTCGAAAATGCAAGCCCAGTCAATTGCAGGTCTTCAATTTATTAAATGTCGTTGAAGACACTAATCATGTATGTATATACATAACTTTTCAAATATTTAAAATAATTATTAATAAAGGAAGTTACCTGCATTAAAAATGTATATTAAAATCTTATTTTGCCTTATTAATTAATACTTTTTCATTTGAAAATATATAACATGGCAATACAATTCTTTAAATTTGGAACTTATTTCACAATTTTTTTGGGGACTTATTTCATTATTTTTTGGGGACTTATTTCATGCTTTTTGGGGACTTATTTCATTTTCGAGTTTGGGGGGTTATTTCATTTTCGTTTTTGGAGAATTGCTTCAAACTTGGTATATAGACTTTTTTAGGTATTGTACAGAGGGGAAATTGAATTTTTTTTAGCTCAAAAAATAACGGTACCTGCCATACAACCGTTACGTTAAAGCTTATTTTTCTCAAAAACGGCTCTAACGATTTCGATTTAAAAAAATCAGTGTTGCTTTTTAGGTGCGACCAATCATATGGCTGAAAAAAAGTTTTAAAAATTGGCTAAGAACGGTACTTTCTATAGGACCGTTTTTTTGCTTTCGACTATCTCGAAAACGGCTCAACCGATTCTTTCAAAATTTCACACACATATAGCTGTAGGTAGCTCAATTTATATTGCATACCAATATTCTTGAAAAATATTTTTTCTGTATTTTTAAAAGCATTTTTTTAAAAAAAAAATTAAAAATTAATATTTTGAAAACTGCTTATTTAATTTTTTTCTAAAAATTTTAAATAAATTTATTTGCTGAATACCTATGAACTGGCGTTTTTGAATTTTTTTTGAAAATGTTTTTCAAAAAGTTTTTCAAAAAAAACTTGTTTTCTCAAAAACCGCTCCACAGATTTTTATAAATTTATTCTCATAAATTCAAATTTATCCAAGAAATAAAATGGCTTACTTTTTTTCAGCTCAAATTAGTTTAAGTATTTATTTAAGAATTTTGAAAATTTTATTTTTATCAAAATCTCAAGCCCCTAAACCACTGTCACTCATTAGAGCAAGTTCGTGCGACCCAGTCGTGCATTTTATTTTTTTTGTAATCCGAATAATTTTACATTTTTACTTGCGATTATAGGTATCTACTCTAATCTATAAGGCAAGTTATGCATTCGTCGAAAAAAAAAGTTTTGACATAACAATCAAACATGACATAACGATGGTAGCGAAGACGAACAAAATGGTCTAAAAATTCTGTCCGTCTGTATATCTGTCTGTATGACTGTCTGTCTGTCTGTCTGTATGTATAGACACGTTCAGCCCAAACGGGTGGGCCGAAGTGCTTCAAACTTGGTATATAGAGTTTTTTAGGTATTGTACAGAGGGGAAATTGAATTTTTTTTAGCTCAAAAAATAACGGTACCTGCCATATAACCGTTACGTTTAAGCTTATTTTACTTGAAAATGGCTCTAACGATTTTGATGTAAAAAAATGAGTGTAGCTTTTTAGGTACGACCAATCATATGGCTGAAAAAAAGGTTTTAAAAATGTCTAAGAACGATACTTTCCATAGGACCGTTTTTTTTTGCTTTCGACTCACTCGAAAACGGCTCAACCGATTCTTTCGAAATTTCACACATATATAGGTGTAGGAAGCTCAATTTGTACTGCATACCAATATTCTTAAAAAAATTTTTTGTATTTTTAAAAGCATTAAAAAAAATTTTTTGTAAATTTATATTTTGAAACTGCTTACTACATTTTTTTCTAAAAATTATAAATGAATGTATTTGCTGAATACCTATAAATTGGCTCTTTTGATTTTTTTTTTGAAATTTTTTTTTTAAAGTTTTTCAAAAAAAACTTTTTTTCTCAAAAACCACTCCACAGATTTTTATAAATTTATTCTCAAAAGTTCAAATTTGTCCAAGAAATAGAATGGTTTACTTTTTTCAGCTCAAATTAGTTTAAGTATTTATTTAAGAATTTTGAAAAATTTATTTTTATCAAAATCTCAAGCCCCTAGACCACTGTCACACATTAGAGCAAGTTCGTGCGACCTAGTCATGCATTTTATTTTACTTGCGATTATAGGTAGAAACTATAAGGCAAGTTATGCATTCGTAAAAAAATTTGTTTTTGGATAATCAAACATAACATTACGATGATAGGGAAATCGAAAAAAGTGGGTCCGAGAATTCTGTCTGTCTGTCTGTATCGGAACCTACAGCTTAAACGGCTGGAACGATTTGCTTCAAACTTGGTAGATACTATTATTATGACGTATTATCTCAAGCCCCAAGACCATTTTAACACATTAGAGCAAGTTCGTACGACCCAGTCGTGCACTTTATTTATTTATGTGAACGAATTTTGTGTCAATAACTTATCTTTTTCAAATCAATAAATTATTAAAAGCCATAAATGAACGGAAATTTTAAAATAAAGCATATTAAAAATTAAGACTTAAACGAGATTTAAAAATTCAACTTTATTCTAAAAAACGTCTCAATTATTCAACCGTTCAATGGCAATAAATCGGATCTGTTTAATATCATAAACCGTGTTGAAACACTTATTCCGTTAATAAACACACTAAACTTAGACTTTACAATTATTATATTAGGCCATATTCAAGATAGAATTATAAATAAAGCGCTTGAAAAAATATTGGCTCAAGGTCATGTAGAAACATGGCCGTATTTGAAAAATATTTTAATTCGTGCTCATGGTGAATCAGAACCAATTGAGTCAATTCTGGATGCAATATCCCTTTGTCGTTGTGACACCATTATAGAGGAATCTTATAATTATAATTGTTTTTTTGTTTTCGTGACCTGTTTTATTTAAACTGAGTTAAGGCTAAGTTAAGCGGGCTGTAAGTCAATAAAAGATGTTATTTGTTTAATCTCGACGTTTCGAACATGTAATATGCTCTTCATCAGGCTTTTATTTTCAAAAATCGAAACATAAAAATAGAAAAGAACAACATATATGTACCTCACATAAAGTGACAAGTCAATTAAACTTACAAAATATTTGTATAACAATTTTTTAACCATTTACAGCAATATCACATTTCGTATCAGAGCAAACATAAAAAATTAAACTGAAATTTAAAATTACAATTAAAATTAAAGGAGTCCGCACGCTCTAATTTCACAAACTTAATACAGAACTACCGAAGAACAACACGAACACCATTTTTTGATAAGTTCTTAAACAAAACGTATGAAGATACGAAAAAATTCCTCACACAACATAAAGACATTTACATTGTTCCTGCGGACAAAGGTAATGTAACAGTAGCCATATATAAGAATGACTACGTGCAGAAAATGAAAGACCTAATGGCTGACAGAGGTGTTTATCGTATCTTAAGAAACGATCCTACTTCTACTCTTCAAACCAAGAACAACGATTTTGTAAAACGTCTATGATGGTATCTTATCAGAATTTGAAAAGAAACGCATGACCACAGACCATATACAGACCGCCAACTCGTACTCCTCTTGCCTGAAACACCCTCGAAATATTTTTTTCAGTCTGTGAATACGTGTACATCTATCTCTGTGCATTTTGTAATGGCAACTATACCTGCGTATGCCATTTATTTTTTAGGTGTGTTTGCTAAATGGGTTTTAAAGCAAGGGAGAGCGTCACACTCTCAAAATATATGGCATATCAGCTGATTTTTAGCTTGGTGGCAAAAAGAGAGACCATATGGTGAGTTGGCGGTCTGTATCTTCTTGGTCCGTGCGCATGACCACATATACCTTCTGCAAATCCACCAAGAATTTATGGTTTACCTAAAATTCACAAAGATGGCATGCCATTAAGACCGATTTGTGCTTCGATTGGTGTTCCTTGTTATGAACTATCCAAATTCATGGTCAAACTTCCACAAATTATCACCGATAACTCATCCTATAATGTGAAAAATACCAATGAATTTATAAAAGCCGTCTCTCCAATCCGTCTAGAAGAAGACGATATTCTTGTCTCCTTTGATGTAGTCTCACTTTTCACAAGTATACCTATACATTTGGTTGTGACAATGGTTGAAAAGAAGTGGAACATTATAAAAGAACACACAAGAATCCAAAAATCGATGTTTATAGAAATGCTTCGCTTCTGTATCATTGATAATAACTAATAACTACATTCAATCACAGACAAAGGAAATCTACGGATGTAGAATATGGGCTACGTCGAGTTTATAGTTCACTTCTTTAGTGTAGATGGCACCAGTTACACTATTTTTCGTTGGTGGATGGTGGTATGATCACACAAGTTAAAAAGGATCTTCAAACTTAATTTTTCTAACGTAGCCACCAGCCGCAGCCGCAGGCCGCAGGAAAGTTAGCATATACCTCATACTCAAACATGTCCGAGAAATTGACATCCTTCGAAAAAATTAAACATACTACTATCATACCATACCTATATATGTATTTCTTTTGTCTGTGATTCAATTCAACGATTCAATATACCAGTAGAAACAAGGTGTTCCGATGGGCAGCCCAGCATCACCCATTCTTGCTGATATTGTAATGGAAACATTGTTGGATGAAGTATTGGATAAGCTTGTTCGCAAACCCAAGATTCTAACGAAATATGTGGATGACCTGTATCGCTGTAGTAAAAGCTTCGAACGTTAACGACACGTTAAAAGCACTTTACTCTTTTAATAATAAGATTAAATTTACGGTTGAAGTAGAAGATGAAGGTCAGCTTCCGTATCTGGATTTAAAAGTGATAAGACAAAATAACAACATAATTTTCGACACAAAACCCACCTCTTCCGGTCGTCTTATCAACTTTAATTCAAAACAGCAGAAAGGAGTTATTTTGAATACAGCTAAAAATTTTGTAAACCGAGTGCTTAGTACAAGTATGTAATATAATTTTTCGGGAAAAAAACCATCGAAGTGATTCGGAACACCCTGTTGTCCAACTCTTTCCCAGTCTCACTAATAAACAAATTAATTTAAAATTCTGACAAAGAAAAAACACCCACAGAGAATGTAAATTCACAACCGGTGATGTATAAAAGCTCTTTATATGTCCCCCTCCTCTCGAATCGCATGCAATCGGCGCCGATAAGAAACAAAGAAAAAACAAAAATAGCTTTCAGACCAGCAAATCATATTAGAACCCATCTCTTTACCAATACAAAACGTAAAATAGACAACATGGAAAGATCAAAAATGTGGTATACAAAATCAATTGCCTAGGAGGTAATGGCACAACTTGCCCCTCTGTGTATATTGGCACCACAAAGCAGAAATTGGAAAAACGTCTCTCTGGCCATAGATCAGACATAAACTGCGGGGGGGGGGACAAAAAACAGCACACTGGCACTTCACTGTTTGAGAGAGAAGCATGAACCAGATTTGAAAAGAGTCAAAATCCTGGAAACAGAGAAACACCAAGGAAAGAGATTTCTACTTGAGATGTTGCATATAATAAATACCGATAATGCTGTGAATCGCTGTTCAGACTGTGATAATTGCAATGCATACAGCCAAGCCAGCTGATTCAGAGGCCAAGCAAAAACAATACTGACGGATTAAATAAGTTTGGTTTGTAAGCGTTGACGGTTGACGCGTCTTGTGTGGGTTTGGATATACATATGTGTTTGTGTATATTATGTCTACATATAGAAAGTAACTTATTAAAATAGCTTATGCTTGATAGTTTAATTTTTACTTGCGATTATAGGTACTATAAGGCAAGTTATGGATTCGTGCAGAAAAAAAAAATTTGAGATAACAATCATACATGACATTACGATGATGGAGAAGTCGAAAAAAGTGGGTCTGGAAATTCCGTCCGTCTGTCTGTCTGTTCGCGCCTCTGGAGGCTGAACGGGTGGGCCGATTTGCTTCAAATTTGGTATTTAGGATTTATTTGGCCGTCCCTCGGAACATTTTTTTATTTTTGCTCTAGGTCCAAAAATAACGGCACCTGCCAGACAATCTTGAAGACAAACATTGATTTTCTCAAAAACGGCTCTAACGATTTTGATAAAACTTTCAGAATGCTAGTTTTGCAAGACAATCTATCTTTTGGTTCGAAATTTTTTTTTCAAAATTTGTCTAATAACGGTACCTCTCATAGAACCAGTATTTTCAAATCAAATTTTCTCGTAAACTATACATTCGATTTCAATAAAATTTTTGGCCACAGGAAGTCATTCATAATTTTATTAGTATGGCATTTCAAAATTTTCAAAAACTTTTTTTTTTTCATTTTTTATAATTTTTTCAAAAAATGTTTGGTTTTCGAAATATATGTTGGAAACGGTTACATTGATTTTTTTTAAATTATTTTTCAAATGTAAACGATAGATTGCCATATATTTGCGTACTCAAATAAATTTCAAAATATTTTTTGAAAAAGTTTTTCAAAAATAACCGTTTTAAAAAAAAAAAAAACTCGTCCAACGATTTTCAATATTTTTTTTTCCTCGATTGACGTATGGCTTTGAAATTTTATTGCATACTTAGTTTTTCCGAGAAAACTCTTAAACTAATTTAAAAAATAAAAGCATTTTCGAAATTATTTAATTTTTTTTTTAATATCCATACATATGCAGCCACTACGCAATTGCTTATCATAAGAGCAAGTTCGTGCGACCCAGTCGTGCATTTTATTTATGTTTGCTCTGATACGAAATGTGATATTGCTGTAAATGGTTAAAAAATTGTTGTAAAAATATTTTGTAAGTTTAATCGACTTTTCAGTTTATGTGAGGTACTTATATGTTATTCTTTTTTGATTTTTGAAAATAAAAGCCTGATGAAGAGCATATACATGTTCGAAACGTCGAGATTAAACAAATAACATCTTTTATTGACCTACAGCCCGCTTAACTTAGACTTAACTCAATTTAACGTAAGTATATTTATTAGGAGGTACTATGAGGGCAGAGCAAGATTCTAGATTCTAATAACTATCTTAAATTTAGCGGAATGACAAATAAATATTTTAATTATGCCCAATATCAACCAAATTCTTACAAAAATAACAACTATAGTAGGAAGGAATTACGTTCCTAGAAATCAGTCTTAAAATAACGGAAATAATTTTAACAATGACAGAAATATAAATAATAAATTTAAAAATACTTACTCCCAAAACGGAACTTTAAATTCAACTTGGCATTCACAGAACCCGCTTCGAAACCAGATTGAACACACTCAAAGTGGCCAAACTAGACAAACCAATAGATCGCGTAACGATTCAAGCATGCAGTCACGACAAACCAATCCGCGTTACAATAATAATTACAATATGGATCCAAGTATGCAAGCAAGTCGAAATAATTATAATAACTGCAGTTATAACAACAATAATAAAAGCATACAATGGCAACAAAATAATACTCTACGTTATAATGCGTCAGAATCAATCAATGGATATATGTAGCTACAATCTTAAATTCTGAACAAAATTATTTTAATCAAGACCCTTAGTTTTTTCAAAATTTTCGGATCAACCCCGAAAACAATTATTTCCTTAGTATTGTTTGATGTATGACCAATTATTTAGTGTGTCTTTTGATTGTGTTTTTTTAGGCTCTTTTCGTCTTTTCCTTATTACCTTATATAGTAATACAATATAAATTGCGTTATTTAAATTTTATAATCGATAGCGACGCAGTAACGCAGAAAAAAGTATAATAAACTCCCTGTTACGCGCTGTCTCCACTAGCGATAAATTTATCGCAGAAGCCAAAACAATAGCAGAGACCAGATAGCAGAAGAACTGTCAGATTTTGTTCGTTGGGCATTTCATCGCTAACTTTTTTAGTATAGCTGAAAATGGCAACTAATCGGTTCTCATCGAGATCGTAAACAATCACTGAATCTAAAAATTTCAATTCTTCAAAATAAAATAGATTAGGGCGATAAGATTTTTTGGAATTATCAAATTTCTTTTATTCTAAAACATATTTATGCGTTTCTTCAATATTTTTTTTAAGTCTTCAATGCTTTTCCCGAACTCATTTTGATATTCTAAAATTTGATTTTTTTTTTAAATTAAGCCCTTTATATTCTACACCTTTATAATCCCATAGACTTTTGAATTGAGAATATTTATTATTATTTAAATTTTATTATATCTTCTTGGGATAATTTACAATCACTCATTTTTAAATTAAAACAAAACAACGAACAAAACCTTGGAAAAACAAAGTTACTAGTACGTCAAACTATTAAATTTGAATGGAAATATACAAAACTGACAGTTATAACAAAGCAATATAGTATGCGATAAATAGTTTGCGATGAAAGCATGCTTTTTCTCGCTTACCCGCCGTCTCCACTAGTGATAAATGTATCGCAGAAGCCAAAGCAATAGCAGAGAGCAGATAGCAGAAGAACTGTCAGATTTTGTTCGTTGGGCATTTTATCACTTACTTTTTTAGTATAGCTGAGAATGGCAACAAAGCGGTTCATCGAGAGCATAGTTGCTTTAAAATCGCTCAAATTGCTAGCTGAATGCACACGAAAAAGAGACGATTTGGGTTAATCCTTTTTTGGAAAAAAAGAATGCTTCACGACATGGATGCTCATTTATGAAAAGATATAATGTGGGAAGATTTTTATTTTTTAAGTCTTCAAGGCTTTGCCCGAACTCATTCGATATTTGAATCCATACATTTTTTTTTTCAAATCAAGCCTTTTATATTTTACACTTTCATAATTCCGTAGACTTTCGAATTGAGAATAATTATTTATAAGTTTCTTCTTGGGATTATTTCCAATCACTCATTTTTAAATTAAAACAAAACAAAGAACAATACCTCGGAAAATCAAATTTACTCGCACGTCAAACTATTAAATTTGAATGGAAATACAAAAACTGACAGCTATTAATATATAGCTGCTATGATGGTCTCCATTTGCGATTTTTAAAGCCAGCTTTAAAGCACGCTTTCGATTTATCGCTAGTGGAGACCGCATGTTACTATTAATGTATAGCTGCTATGATGGTCTCCATTTGCGATTGTGAAAGCAAGCTTTAAAGCACGCTTTTGATGTATCGCTAGTGGAGACCGCATGTTATGTAATCCCAAATGGAAGCTAGCTACTTCAAGTAATTTTCTTAGGCCGTCAAATACAAGTTGAAATCGAATATAGATTTCCCTTATTTCAAGAATTTAATGAAAAAGATTATTATGTTAACTTTTTAGAATATAAGTTCCATGAAAATATTTCGTGTTCATACACGGAAAACGCTATCCAAGTTCTAAGCAATGAATTTCAAACGAATACCTATATATCAATATCAAGCTTTGCAAAACATTTACACAAAAACGACATTGATAAATTAAAATCACTTTTACTATCATACAAACACTTATTTTTTGAAGAAGGGTATATATCCTCTCATTAACCAATGAAATACAACATCGAAACCAAAACTAAAATTCCCATTTATAGTAAATTATACCGCTACCCGTACCCACAAGTGCATAGAGCAGAAGTCGAAAGACAAATTCAAGATAAATGTTGAGGCAAATATAATAAAACATAGCAACAGCCCATATAATTCTCCAATATGGGTTGTACCTAAAAAAATAGACAACTTTCAACAGCAGAAAAGGGAATTGTCGTAGACTATCGTAAACCCAATGAGCAAACAGTCGATGATCGATTCCCCATGCCAAACATTAATGACTTATTTGATAAACTCGGAAAGTGCACTTATTTTTCAAGTATAGACTTAGCTATGGGATTCCACCAAATAAAAGTATTACCAAGAGATCGTCCTAAGACAGCATTCTCCACCTCAAATGGCCACTACGAATTTATTCGCATGCCATTTTGCCTGAAAAACGCGCCAGCGACTTTTCAGCGCCTCATGAACAACGTTCTTAAAGATTTTATCAATAAAATCTGTGCCGTCTATTTGGATGATATACTCATTTTTTCCACTAACTTTGATGAGCATTTACTCGCAATAAGAAAAATTATGGAACGATTACGAGAGGTGAGTTAAAAAGTCCAAATTGATAAATGTCATTTCGCTGAAGAATACTTACACCAATTTCCTTATTTATTTGAATTCGTTAAATACTAACGGTACATTCTTAAATAAAATTAAAACTAACAATATATTCATAAATTGATACATACATAAATCTGATATCTACGAGTATATTATAAACTAGCTTTTGCCCGCTACTTCGTACGCGTGGATTTTAGAATAAAGTAGGTATCTCAGTATATATTTTGTTTATGGACAACCGGTTCAAAAGGGGGGGTATGCGTGGTATGAAAGCTATAAAGTCAGATCTACAGCCATAAGATTTTTGGCTTCTGTATAATATTATTTCGAAGTATCATAACGGTTTAAATTGCAAAGTTGGAGGGTTAAGTTCTGAAGCAATATACGAATATACCTAATTGGAATGCCCACTTTCAAAACGATGCTGCGCGCCGATACTGCTATTTATGGCAGCTCCGCTTCATCAGTTTTGGGCGTAAGTATTGCTCGTTCACCGTTCTTTATGGTTACCTTATTTTTCGATTTCTGCTTTCGCTGAATGAGGCATTGTCTATATGGTGGTAAATAGCGCCATCTATGATGTTTTTGATGTAACTTCTATTCAGAACGGCTAACTTATTTCTATTCATGTATACGTAGGTAAGTGCGGCGCTATTTTATTATGTAAGTGAGACGCTAACGTCCTTAAAATTTTTCAATTTTGCGTTAAGTTCTCTTAAAATATTTCCGAATAAAAAGACTGATCAATAAAAAACGTGTTCTTTATTCAACAGAGGTTAGAATTCAAGTGAACAAATTTGGAAGGAGTGAGAAAGAAAAAAGAATAAGATAAATTTCTTACAAATTAGCTTTAGGTATTGTAAGGTTCAGATTATTCAATGATTGCAGCTAATGAGCTTTATGTAAGGTAAAAAGTTATGTTTTATATATTATAGTTATAGTTTTAATATTGTAGTTTCAACAAGTTCATTGAATAACGTTCAATTGCAGCAATATTAAAAAAACAACCAGAATTATATATTTTCCTGCGATAAAAAAAAACTATATTTTAAGTTGGCGTACTACCAATATATCTGCGAAAACCACATTCAATTCCATGCAGTAGTTTTTGCGTGATGCGCGTACAAACATACAGACAGACAGACGGACAGACAGACAGACAGACAGACAGACAGACAAAAATTCTAAAAACGGTTGTTTTGGCTTCTGTGGGTCTAATAGAGACTCCCCATATTAGTTTTGCATCTATATCTTCAATGTACAGACATCGACCCGTTACAATTTTATTATATGTATAGATATAGATTATAAATATTGGATAAAAAATCTATTTTTAAAACAGTGAGATTTAACATTATCATTTGTGGAATTTAATATGGCATAGTTCTTATTAAATATATTGATCAAGAGATTGAGAGGGCTATTGGCGCCATAGTTGGATCTACTGATGGGGCTGTAATTGATCCATTAATTAACCGCACAATAAAACAGAATTGTAGGTACTCACGATGACTTAAAAGGGATGGAAGTTTTATTAGTTGAAGTCTTTGAGAGTAAGGTGGCAAAACGATTGTATCTAACCATGGAAGAAAACGCAAACAAAATCTCAAAAATCTTTTTTGAATACTCTCTATTCTGTTGATATGAACAGCGTAGTAAGGGGCCCATACGATGCACCTATATTCCAGAATTGATCTCACAAAAGAGACATAAAGAGTCTTTAGGACATAAGGATCACGAAATTCGCGAGCAAACCTTTTAATGAAACCAAGTGTCATGTTAGCTTTTTTAAT
This sequence comes from Platycheirus albimanus, assembly GCA_916050605.2. Lineage (NCBI taxonomy): Eukaryota > Metazoa > Arthropoda > Insecta > Diptera > Syrphidae > Platycheirus > Platycheirus albimanus. The sequence goes on along the minus strand of OU696696.1, from coordinate 325,632,616 downwards.
TATGTTATTGTAGTGATCAGTAAAGGAAAGCTTTGAGTCTAACACTACTCCAAGGTCCGTAAAGCTTGACAAGTTACACAAGAGCGACGTATTCAACATATAATTATAAGAAAATACATTATGTTTGCGAGTAAAACACATAGTTTTATACTTGTCGATATTTAAAAACAGACTATTTGTATTGCACCAGTTCCAAAATCTATTAAGATCGTCTTGAAGAAGTTCACAATCAACAGTTGAGTCAATTTTTCGAAAAATTTTCACGTCATCGGCATAAATTAAAGACATAGAGTTTACCAAAAACGGAAGGAAGATCATTAATAAATAACACAAATAATAACGGACCAAGGTGACTGCCCTGTGGCACACCTGAATTGACTCGAAAACATTTAGAACGTTCAGTTTTAAAAACAACACTATATAATCTATCTTTTAGATATGAGGATATCCACAAAACAAAACGATCATTTAGTCCAATAGTATGTAGTTTATGGAGCAGTATATTATGATTCAATTTGTCGAATGCCTTACTAAAGTCAGTAAAAACACAATCTACTTGTTGAAATTTTTCGAATGAATCAATACAGAAAGTCGTGAATTGTAATAAATTTGTGACCGTAGATTTTTGTTTTACGAAACCATGTTGGTTTTCACATATAACAGAGGTGCAATGAAAAGACAATACATCACAGACAATAGATTCAAACAGTTTAGGAATGACGGACAGTTTAGCGATAGGTCTGTAGTTTGATACTAAGTTTTTCTTGCCTTTCTTGTGAATCGGAGTAAGAAATGCAGTTTTCCATAGATCTGGAAACCTAGAGCTACTTATTGACTGGTTGAACAGCACAAACAATGGGTACGACATATATATTGCACATTTTTTTAACATGAATGAAGGCAAGCCATCAGGACCAGGACTAAAACTTTCATCTAACTTTTCTATGTAGTCAAGTATAGTTGCTTCGGAGATAGTAAAGTTAATTGAATTAAGGTGTGGAAATTGGTCAATATTAAAATTTGGAGTTGTGTTAGGATCATTAGCAGAAGTATTTTTAAAAGCACTTTGAAAGTATTCGGCGAACATGTTTGCTATGACTTCTGGTGAGTGGCTAGTTGAATTAATATAGCTCATGTTGGCTGGGTACCCGTCACATTTTCTTTTAGAATTAACGTACTTCCAGAAGTTATTAGGATTAGATTTAAGTCCGTTTTCTGTTTTATTAGAGTAGTTAATGAATTCATCTTTTAGTTTAATGTAATTATCAAGAGCTTCATCAGTCCTGTATCGATTAAACCTTAACCAAGCCTTATTTCTTTTATTCTTAAGTGTTTTTATCTGAAGATCAAACCATGGTGGGCTGTTGTTAAAGACTCGTATTTTGCGCAAAGGAACAGTTTCTAAAAAGCAGTCAAATAGTATTTCATAGAAACGTAAAATCATCTTGTCAAGATCCATATTAAGAAACAACATATTCCAGTTAAGACTATCAAGTAAGTTGTACAATTGTGTAAAATTACATTTTTTAAAATTGAATTCATGCTGATCTTTACAAATATCAGATAAGCAACAAATATTTAAGCTAAGTGAAATAGATAAAGTAGGATGGTGACGATCTTCCTCTACAAGCTTCGTATCACATAAAAATACATCAGCATCAGAGTTAATGACATCAGAAAAATATACCAAGTCCAAGGTCTTACCAAATTGGTTTTTGATGCCGTTTAATTGATTAAGTCCGAGGGAGGCCATTCCATCGATCACAAGGAATTCGTTATCACTTGTCGCGTTGACGGGTAGAAATACATCACATTCAGTTGATTTAGTCCATCTCAGGTTGGGTAGATTGAAATCTCCGATTACTATAAACTCATCTGTATCATCAATTTGGAATAGTTTCTAGGCAGTCAATACTCTTAGTATAAGTATCGTAGTTTGAAGAAGGTGGAATGTAACAGGCAACAACATATATATGACCAGACTGAATTTTTATTTTCACGCACAGAATTTCCAAGTTGGAATCCAAAAAATCGTTGACTAGACTACATAAAAGATGGTTACGAACAGCTATCAACAAGCCTCCGCCAACGGTTGTTGTAGTAGAATCTGAATGGCGATCACGGCGGAAAATTTGAAAGCTGGGATCAAATATCTCTGCGTCCAGAAAAGATGAATTTAACCCAGTTTCTGTGAGAATAATAACGTCGTGGGGAGTATTGTTAATATTCATATAGACCTTATTGGTCTTTGTCCGAAGTCCATTTACATTTTGGTCCTTGGACACACAATAACTAACGGTAGAATAAAACCTAATAAGGACAAAATAGAAGCTATTCAGAAAATGAAACTTCCCACAACAGTCAAAGAAATTAAATAATTTCTTGGCATTAGTTCATTCAAAAATTTTCAAAATTCAAAATTCAAAATTCATTTTAATTTCTTTTCTTTTGCTTACAATTTATAAATATAGGTACATAATGAAATTAGACATGGCCCAAGGCCGTCTGCCAGATTGACATTTTTTTTTTTTTTGTCATCGAGTATTTTCAGCAATTTACAAATTATATTGTGAACTTAAATATAAAAACCAAAATAAATTTAGAAAGTTTCTTGTATAATTTTCTTTCGATAATCTAAGCTTATTTTAATAAACGTATAAAGTTCCCGCCAGTCTTTTCCATTAAAGATTTCGTACATTTGCACATCAGTTAAGACATTTGTATTCCATACCGACCGTCTTATCTCTTTCAGAACAGGGCATATGCAAATAAAGTGCCTTACATCTTCTCTCTCTCCCATGTTGCATAGAGAACAAAACACCGGTAGATCTTCCCTATGTGGAATGAAGTTTAAATTCAAAAGTTCTCCCCTTGCTTTGAAAATAAGGGATATTTCTTCGATTTTATTGTTGTTCTGGAAATAGTTGTTTTCTTCTAAGTCATATTCCAGCTGACTGTAATAGTTCCTGTAAATAGATGCTCTCGCTGATTCAAAAAATTGATACCTATATTTTTCATCCAATTTTTGCAGTAATTGATACAGTTGGCATTTCCAGTTCGCTACATTTTGTAAGGATAACTCCAAATTAAGGTTACAGATATCTGCTAAATCCATCCATTTTTTGAACCAAAAGGACCTCTGGTTTATAGTATATTCTGCTATTTTTCTGGGAATTCTGTTACTGCTCCATGAGAGAATTTTCAAAACATAATCGAAATGTAATTTAAGTGTAGTTATAAATAGCGGTGGTAATCCTGTTTCGAGGTATAACATGTAATTTGGTGTAGTCTGAGGAAGTCTGAATAGTCTCTTTAAAAATATTCTCAGCAATTTTTCTACGCTTTCCGATTCCAAAAAACCCCAAACCTGTGCACCGTAACATAAGATCGACTTTGCCGTAGATTCAAAAACTTGATATTTAGTGTTCAGCGATACCAGTGTGTTAGCCATGCAGTTTTTCCAAGTTGTGTTTAATGCGTTTGTGGAACTGGCAAGTTTATCTAAGAGATGTTTATCAAAACTACCATTACTCGAAACTAGAATTCCAAGGTATTAATATTTTCGCACGACTTCTATCTCTTCTCCGCGGTAAAAGAATTGCTCGTTCCTCGAATATCTTCCATGCCCTCTTCGAAAAATCATCACTTTCGATTTATTCAAATTAACGGTTAGATTCCAAGTATTACAGTAATCTGCAAGGCGGTTGATCATTAATTGTAATGAAAGGACTGACTCTGCCATAATGACGATGTCATCAGCATACATCAATATTTTAATACGTATTCCTGCAAAATCTATTCCTGCTGGAAGGATATCACATAAATCGTCTATGAATAAGGCAAACAAATCTGGGCTGAGTCCACATCCTTGTTTAAGTCCTGCTGCTGTCAAGAATTCTTCAGAAAGTTTCTCACCATCCCATACACTCGAAACAGTGTTATCATATAAACTCTGGATAACTTTAATGAATTTATACGACATTCCCATCCTGAATAGCTTATAAAATAATGCTTTACGGTCAACTGTATCGAAAGCAGACTTAAAATCTACAAAAAATGCAAATAATTTCTTGTTTTTTTCTGTGTATGAATGGATAATACTTGATAAGGTGAAGATATGATCTATAGTTGAATAACCTTCTCGAAATCCGGCTTGAAATTCACTCAGTACTCCCTTTTCTGTGACCCATTTTTTTAAACGTGCTTGCAGTATTGATGTGAAGATTTTTGTTGAAGAATTTAAAAAAGAAATTCCTCTATAATTATTAACATCATTTACATTTCCTTTTTTATGCAGTGGATAAATGATGGACTCTTTAAAACTTCTTGGAACTTCACCTTGTTCGAAGATTACATTACATTCTTTTGTAAACGACTCCAAAAACTCTTTTGTGGCATATTTGTAATATTCTGTTGGTATTCTGTCGGTTCCTGCTGCTTTGTTGTTTTGGCACTTTGATAGCACGATTCTCATTTCCTCTTCAACTATATTTGTATCCAGAATATCATCTTGAAAATGAAGTGGGACGTATACAATTTGTTGAGCAAAAAGTGGTTGGTTCAGCAGAATTTGGAAATGGTTTTTAAGGTTCTCCATACTAATAGTACAGCTTATTTGTGGCTGGTTGCCGTTCAACCTTTTTACAGAGATCCAAAATTCTTTTGAGTTTTGGCAGTTTATTAACTTCTTTGCCTCGTTTTCGTAGAATTCCTTCTTTTTTTGCTTGCATAAGAGTTTGAAGATTTTTGTGGATTCTACATACCATTTTCGAAGAAAAGTTCCTCCGAACCTTCTAAAAAGTTTAAGACGACTGAACATTTTATTTCTGCTGTCGAAACAAGCTTGGTCAAACCAGACATCTTTTTTATTACTCTGTCTTCCTCTTTTTTTCGTAAAACCTTCCGTTGATTTCTTTATGATAGTCGCCAATAATTCTAAATTTATCTGTCCATTTCCAAGCCCATGCGTTATTTCTGATAAATTTTTGTTCAAAGAGTTTTTATATCTTTCAACTTGTGAATCTATCCAAGATATTTTTGGTAGAAGCTTCAGTGCAGCAGTGCTGTTTACATCTCGGCAGTTTAGTTTGATAACGACCTCAATCGGCATGTGATCGGAGTATGGCATAGTTGAAACTCTGAAATCTTCGATAGTATCTAACAAAGGTTCTGAGGCTAACGCATAGTCAATTATAGAGTTTCCTTGTTTCACAAACGTAAACTCACCATTTGCATCCCCTTGTGAAGTACCATTTAAGATCGCCAATCCAAAGTTATTGCACATATCGATGATTCCATTCCCTTGAGCGTTGTTCTCCTTATCTTTAGATGATCTAAACATTTGCCTCCTCTCTCCTACGATACTCTGTTTAGTTGAAGTTCTCCCATTGAAATCGCCAACCAATAATACATTATCTTTCCCAAAGTCTTGTAACATATCCAAAAGTTCGTTAAAATCATTTCGCCAGTTGTTGCAGTTAAGATAGACTGGAACTATGTATATACTTGCAGTGTTTTCCAAATTCGAGGAAATTTCGATACAAGTCATGTTCTCGAAAACTCGGTACGTAAAATGTATGTACATCTCTCTTTTAAATCCAAACAGACACCCACCACTTGGTCTACCTCTACAGCTTGATTGTTTTGCTGCAATCCAACACAATTCATATTCATAGAAAGTATTTTTATAATTTTCAAATTTTGCTTCTGTTATGAAAGTTTCGAAAAGGTAAAAAACTTTAAATTGTTTTATATAATTAAAAAATTCTGTAAATAATTTCTTATTTTCAAGACCTGAAACATTATATGCTAATATTCTTAAATTAAAGTTATTGTTAAAATTATTTAAATTCTGGCAGACGGTTAAATTTTATAATTCGGTTCCGTTTGTATCGCCTCCACTGTAGTTCGTAGAAAGATCTCTTACATTTCGAGACGAAAATGAAGATGGCGCTGCAGTAGCTGACGATAACATTTCTGTACTAACTGACATCTGGTTTGACATATCATCGTTGTTTACCTCATGCGGTATCCCGTCTGCTTGCAAAAAGTCGAGGTTTATGTTTCGGAATTTTTCTGCCAAAAATCTTGCTCCATCCCGGTTTCCTTGTTTAAGACCTTCCACCGCGTTCCACGTAAACAATCTATCGTCAACGTAAAGTCTGTCATCTCGAAGAATGATATTTGCATCTGGATTGCATTTTTTTACAGCGAACTTTACCCCCATCAACTTTCTCCTCTTTGTTCGAATGTATGGAGTGAAATCTCTATGAATTGAGATCCCCGATTTGCCAAGTAGCTTCCATTGGCGAAGAAAAGACCCTGCTTCTGTTGGTGTTACTTTGAGCATAAAATTTCTTTTGTCTGGTCTACTAGAACGAATCTCTTTGACCTGCCAATCGTTGAGATCGTTTGGTAGACGAAGAACACTCTTACAGACAGCCTTAAGCTCCTCCTTGCAGTCTTTTCCTTGTTGTGGGGTTATGTGGCAGATGACGTTGCCTTCTCTTTCCTTTTGCAGAATATTTTCATACAGATCTTCCATACGAGCACATTTTATTTCCAACTGTTCTACTTTTGTATGAAGTTGCAAGTTCTCGTTTCGTAGGACTTTCATCTCAACGCTCATGGCTTTAAAATCATCTTTTGTAGCTAAATCTTTAATCCTCGAATCCAACAAAGCTACGAGGTCTGGAATGCTCATGTTACCAACGAGTGTCATATTTTGTTGTTTTTTTGGTGCGATCGCTGCTTCTGGTGACGTTTCGTGAATTTTTCTTTTGATTTTAGTCATGTACTTTCGACTCGCAGGTAACGCAGGAATTTTAAAGTCAGATTTTAAAGAATAAGGACTACAACTTACTTGAATTTTAATTCGTTCTGTTTTCTTGCTTTTTTAAGTTTTGGTTTAACTAGTTTTGAAGGGGGTTTTATCACTTTATTATTTTTAATATATTTTTTTTATAAGGTACTCTCACAACTTGCTTTTTAACGAATAGTAGCACAAACGTCAATCCATTTTTCCTCCAATCCATAGTTCATTCATATCCCTTAATAAACTTAAAAAAGACATGAAAATTAATAAATCTGATCAAGAATACATAAAATCTTTTAATAAATTAAAATTATTGCAAACTACTGATCCAATACTTAAAAGCCCAAGTTTTGAGAAACCATTCACGATAACTTGTGATGCATCTAATTATGCAATCGGTGCGGTACTCAGTCAAAATAATCATCCTATAAGTTATGCTTCACGTACTTTAAATAAGCACGAAACAAAGTATTCGACAATCGAGAAAGAACTTCTCGCAATTCTCTGTGCAGTTAAGTACTTTAGAACATACATTTAAGGTCAAAATTACCATACCATACGTACAGATCACAAACCTCTGCTCAATAACCTTAAAGAACCTAATATGAAGCTTCAATTATGTCGCCGATGGTTTAAGTAGGTATCCAAATAATGAATTAGAGGAACAACCTTTATTGCCTAACATTTTCAATAATGATACGATCAATAGTAGTATGGAAAATGACGAAGACGTTAAGTCCACTGACGCCGCTATTCACAGCAGAATAGAAGACGAAACCCAGTACATTTATGTCACTGAATTTATTCAGAAATAGGAAATAAAGAAAAGATTTTCAAAAAAATCGTTAATAAAAAAATTCAAAACTATATTTTCTTTGATGATAATAGTAACTTGCTTGAAATTATGACGGGCTTATTGGTAGACAAAGGAATAATGTGCGTTTATTGTGAAAACAATCAGTTATATCTTAAATTTCAGGATATTTATGTTAGATTTGTTTCAAATAATAAAAATTTAAAAGTTCTCAAATCTAGTTTAAAACTTTTAGACGTAACAGATAAAGAACAAATTCTCACCATTATAAAAAATAAACATTTAAGAAACAATCATCGAGGCTCCGAAGAAGTCTTTAATCAACTGAAGCAAACGTACTATCAGCCAAATCTCTTAAAAATGGTAACACAATTGTGAAATATATGCATACTAGCTATACTCTATTCAAGTAATTTGTTCAGTACAGGGAAGATAGGACATTTGCATCTCAGTCTGGTTATATTGGCTTGCATACATCGGTCTCAAGTTAAAGCTCTCACAGGGTTTCCGTACTTTGCATAATAAATTGCCGCAAATCGAGTAAATTGTACATTAAGGCTACATCTTCTGATTTAAAACAAAAAATCAAAAATTATTTGTTTTTTTCCACACCACCAAGCGGTTATTCAGAAAGGATACAAAAATAAAAACAAAAATGGCAAAACCTCCCTTTAATCAAAAGCTGAAAAAGCTACAAAATCCAAATCTCAACCAAAGAGGATATATTTATTTATTTATTTATTTATTTATTTATTTATTTTCATCAATGGATTAAAAATCTGCTGATTACATTTAATACATCTAATAAACTTAAAGATAAACATATATATTTTGTTACTACACAATGGTGGTTAAGACAATTTCGTGATAATTTCACAAGTTTACAAACGAGAACTTAACAAATCTAACACATTTCTTTTGAATTGATCCCTACTCATTACAATGTCGACTTCATTACAAACGGAGTTGAACAATGTTAAAGATCGCGAGATGGGCTCATTTAAGGGTGGGTCTCCCATGTAAATGTAGGGTAGTGCGTGCATAAAACTTAATATATCTCCTACATTTGAAAAGATATTTTAATGAAATAAAATGTATTAATTAGTCAACAAATGTGAGCAGATATGCTTATCATCAAATAATTATTTATCATGATATTTATACTTTCAAAAGATAAAAACTTTAAATTTTTCGTAAAATTTAGACACAAATTATTATGTCCTCTTAATTTTCCTCTGTTAAGTAACTTTTTATTTTCTTTTGCTTCAGTTTCTTAATCAGAATAAATAAGTTATATTTGTTATAGAAACCAAAGTTTTTTTTTTTTTATATATATATAATAAAATTGAGGTCAACCAAGGGGTCTTTTTTTTCTTTAGACAAGCGCAGTTTGTAAAATGTTCAACCAAATCGACCAAGATAATTTTTTTTAATATCATTGAAACTAGATGTTATCATGAACATCGATAAATATTTACTTTTTTTTAATTTACCGGTCTAGGAAGACCCAAAACAAAAAATAGCATATTTTTCATATGGGACGCTTTGTAAACCGCTTATTTATTTCAATTTAGGTAAAAAAAAAAATTATAATAATATTTGTTTAATTTGGAAGCAAGCTATAGAAACATTTAATTTTTTTTTTTTTTTTATGTGCTTAAAATAGCAATTTAATATGTTAACATACTCACTCGTTTTTGTAAGTAGGGAAAACTTTTATCGTTTTGTTATTATTTTTCTATTTTTTTTTGGAATTTTTTCTTTTTGTATCAATTTAAAGAAAAATTATATCATTTGAAGTCACTTTACTATCTTATTTTAAAAAAGTATCTTTTTTACCTTTTTTGAACAAAAATTTCACACTTATGAAAATGTAGTTCACGAAATTGTCACCACAATTAATGGCGTTAACATAGATTCTCTTTTATTGCAACCTCTTTGTAAGAGAGTATTTCTCATTTTTTCTTATTTGATTTTTTGTTGGTTTGATTTTGGTTTTTCCTTTTCTTTGAAATTTGAATACCAACACAAAAATCAGCTGTACCTGTTCCTATAAGATCATTGTTCCATGCAGTTTTGAATGATTCGGACAATTTTGGTGACAAATCGATAGATGATTGCATTGGTCGTTGCGGTGGTACATACATATACATAGATATCAATACACATTGTGTGTTTTCTTATCGTATGTAGAAGAAGTAGGTTCGGTTATTTTTGAATAGCTTGGCAACAAAAAGTCATAGAGCCATACGGTTTTCAGTGTTGGATTTAAAATTAATGGGAGCATTGAATTCTGAGAACAAAAATAATACTTAATGACGTAAAATTTTGAAAAAAACTAGTTTTAAAATTATTTTTAAAATAATGTCTGTATCGGCACCTACAGCCTAAACGGCTAGACCGATTCGCTTCAAATTTGGTACATAGTATTATTATTGTCCTACAGAAGGGTTTTTGGAATAAGCATTCTATTGCAGATTGTATGAATATTTGCAAAAAATTAAAAAACGCCAGTTTATAGGTATTCAACAAATACATTTATTTAAAATTTTTAGAAAAAAATTTAATAAAAATATTAATTTTTTTAATTTTTTTTTTAAATTGCTTTTAAAAATACAAAAAAATATTTTTCAAAAATATTGGTATGCAATACAAATTGAGCTACCTACACCTTTATGTGTGTAAGATTTCGAAAGAATCGGTTGAGTCGTTTTCGAGTTAGTCGAAAGCAAAAAAAACGGTCCTATGGAAAGTACCGTTCTTAGCCATTTTTTAAAACTTTTTTTTCAGCCATATGATTGGTCGTACCTAAAAAGCAACACTGATTTTTTTAAATAGAAATCGTTAGAGCTGTTTTTGAGAAAAATAAGCTTTAACGTAACGGTTGTATGGCAGGTACCGTGAATTTTTGAGCTAAAAAAAAAATTTCAATTTCCCCTCTGTACAATACCTAAAAAAGTCTGTATACCAAGTTTGAAGCTATTCGGCCCACCCGTTTGGGCTGTAGGTCTCTATACATACAGACAGGCAGACAGACAGACAGACAGACAGACAGACATACAGACGGACAGAATTTTTAGACCATCTTTTTTCGTCTTCTCTATCATCGTAATGTCATCTTTGATTGTTATCTCAAAACTTTGTTTTTCGACGAATGCATAACTTGCCTTATAGTACCTATAATCGCAAGTAAAAAGTAACAATGTTTCAATAATAATAGATATATAGCTAGGTACTCAAATTATTCTTTTCCCTTTGCAATAAACCCATAAGCAATTTTAAAACAGGTCAAATAGTTATATTGACCTACCTCACACTTTTGTTACATGCAACTTAAAAAAAAAAAAACAACGATATCAATGTACATACCTACCTACATATACCTACATTAAATATAATTTAACGTTTACCTATCTACCTATGCATGTTCATTTTATGTGTCCTGACTCCTGAGTCCTGACCTTCATCAAGATTTCGATCGAGTCCCAAACGAGTTCACATTTTTTTTTTCACTGTTATGGCAGCAACAGCAAGTAAAATATGAAAAAAAAAAACAACAACAAAACGAAAATAGAAAAAAATTACCCACATTTAGCTATTAGCTACTGTGTTTTGAAAAAAAATTGAAAAAAAAATCCCTTCACCCTTCCATACAGAGAGAATAAAACTTGTCATCGCATATCGCATTACTAAATCAAAGCGAAAGGACAACAACGAAACCCACAGAAAGACACACACAAAAAGTATCCCCTACTAAAACGTCCTATGCCAATAATCTTTTCCCTCTGCTTTCCTTTCCACTGCCTGTACCTCCTCTACTACTGTGGCTGCAGCCGGCGGTGCGCGCCACCACCGCACCGCACCGCTTTGAGAATAATAATTATTGTTCACTGCGACTGCGGAAGATCACAAAATTATTTTGAAAAGAGAACAAGAGTAAATGAGTATACCAAAAACAATATAACGAAGAGAAAAGAATATCGCACTACCACATAGAACACAATTTACATGGCGTTTAAGTTCTGTTCTGAGGTAGACCCACCCTTAAACCATAGTTAGTTCTATGACCAGATATATGAAATAGTACACGTCTGTTCCGAAGTGATCTCTCCGGGGCATAAAACGTAATTAAACTCAATAATTCCATAGAATCTATTCGATTGGAGAGAATATCTTTAATAAAAACTATGCTCTGTGTATTTCTTCTTACCTCAAGCGTTTTTAAATTAATAAGTGCACATCTTGAAGTGTAACTCGGCATATCACCAGCCCAGTTCAAATTTTGAAGTGCGAATCTCGTGAATCTTCTCTGAATTCTCTCGACTCTTTGAATCCCATTCTCATAAAATGGACACCAGATGATAGAACAGTATTCAAGATAAGGAAGTACTAATGAATTAAATAAGGTTTTAAGTGTGTAAGCATCTTTAAAATCTTTTGAGTTTCGTTTTATATTTATATAAAGATATATATATAAAGAGTCCAATCTTTCCTACGCTCCATCCTCCACTAGCCTCGATTTTCATGGTCTCTTTTGTATTGTATTCATTGTCAGTGTGAAACAACAACGAGTCGGATTTCTCCATCCACATCTTCTGAAAATGAAGGGGCAACAAAAATAAAAATTCAGAAATCGTGTTTGAAGGAAGAGGCTACTCTTAATGCCTGCTTCACAACGACGCTTTGAGCTTCGCTTTGACAGAACGCTAAAGTTCAGATATAGGAATTCGTGTATAATGCTCACAATGAGGCGTTGAGCTTTAACGTTACGTTTTGATATCAAAAAGTAAGTACACAAACCTCGTAACATGAAGCGAAGCTGAAGCAAAAGTCGAAATGTTTGAACATTTGCGCGCGTTTGACGTTTCAAATAATTATTACTGTTTCTGTGTGTTTCAATTTGAGTTTTTTCAATTTCAAAAATGTGTTGATATCCCTCGGTCAAGGAATAATCGCCTTGTTGTATTTTTGTTTTCTATATGTGTGCATTTATATCATAGTTTTAAGCATTTTAAGGATTTGGAACAAATAAAAAAATTTTCCGGATCTTTTTCTTTCGTTGCTTCGAAATTCAGGGCGAAGAATCCTTCTTCATCACTTCTTAGATTAAACTCCCGAACGCACCAACGCAAATTTAAATCCTCTTTGTCAAACTCCTCACATGATAAAAAGGCAGTATAAGCCACTTTTCCAAAAACTTCTATAATTGAAATTATATTTTCTGTTTCCATTGCAAGACAAATAAAATATTTGTTTCCTCAGAATTATTAATTTCTATTAGTTGATTTACTCAAACGTCAAACATGCCAGCTTTCATCTCGACGCGTCCGTAAAGCTTGTTCGACGTAACGTACGCGAAGCTGAGGTGAACGCGTCGTTGTGATTCAGCCATAATGGAGAAGGCACACTAAACATTTTTCAAAGAAAGAATGCAATAGAAGCCGATTAATCTCAATGGAAAAGTGATCGATGTTTATTCTTTAGATTGCTATTTCACAGCGTATCTGTTTCAAAATTAAGGATGAATTGTAACGAAGTTACACATTTCCTTCACTGCCACCGACCGCCGCCCCCGATCGCCATAATGAGTGCATCAGCCAGACCATCATCACCGACCGCCACCGACCGTCACCAACCGCCACCAACCGCCGTCACAATCACCACGACGATTTTTCACAACATTAGGTTTACATCAGATGCCAGCAAGTGAAGCAAAACCAACCACCCCTCCGCCCCGTACCGCTTTTGGACTACCAACCAACTCCGAACACACACATGATAATAACCAGTAGAAATATCCAACAAACAGAAGGAATTATTTTAGTACTAATATTTTTTATCTTTAATTTTATAATTCACACTTCCTTATTACTGTAATATTCCATAAGTATAAGCGAAATTTGTATGGAAAATGAGACTCGAGCTCCCAGCCATTGGTATACGATTTTATTTAATAGAATACCGGTAATACGAGATCTCGAAGGTACGCTGCGGGGAATACCAGCAGAAACCTTATTACATTTTGAAGTAAAGGCATTAGGCCATCAGTTTCTTGTCGTGGGGTAGCTGCCATTGTAAGCTGCAACACAGACCTAATTTGTTTCTTGTCGTGGAGCTTTTCTTTGTAAGAATCTCTACAGACCTAATCCGTTTATTGTCGTGGGGTTGCTGCAGTCGTAAGCTTCACCACAGACGTAATCAGTTTCTTGTCGTGGAGCGCTTCCTTTCAGGAATCTCTACAGAGCTAATCAGTTACTTGTCGTGGAGCGCTTCCTTTCAGGAAAAATTTCTATAAAGATACTAAAATGAAAATCTTTACTAATTTGTAAAAAAGTCTTAAAGCTTTTAGTTCTAATAAATCGAATAGCTCAGTATTATTATCAAATTCTTGATTAGTTAATTACCAAGTAACGTTAAATAATATAAAACAAAACCCACTTTTGAAAAATATGACTATATTAAAACAACCACCCACCGCCTATATCAACAATAGCAGTCCCGAGCTCTTTTTCATCTCCACTCAGACCAGACCTAATCAGTTTCTTGTCGTGGAGCGCTTTCTTTCAGGAATCTCTGCAGACCTAAATTCGTTTCTTGTCGTGGAGCTTTTCTTTTCAAGAATCTCTACAGACCTAAAACCAATTATTGTCATTGTTGGGTGAAAATATACCTTTAAAAAAAAAATGAAAACTCAAACCATATAAAACAAAACACATCGAACTCGTTGTTAAAAATTGGTAAAAGCGAACTTTATTGTACGCCCTTCATATAACCTTCTTTTCTCATCAGCATTTACGTAACGTAAGGTCAAGTGGTTGTAGGCATTGATGGTTGTGTGCGGACCCTTTATGACAATGGCATCATCCAACATTCTCCCCCCCAGTGCACAAGGTAAACGACATGACATCTTTGCTCGACAGTAAGCTTTGACCAGATACACCTTTATGTTTTCCTTTTCATGACTATTGTATCTCACATGTAAAGAGAAATCGTATTAGTTATATTTCTAAAATAATACATTTAAACCAAACATCAACAGTAATTTGAATTTTATTTTATACGTAATTTTTATTGATATGTGTAAACCTCCTAACAAAACATAAAATCCTCATAGAATCCCTGATGCGGCATAGGCTGAAAAATATTCGAACTCAAATTTCATCTCATCTTCTGCTTCCGTTCGTCATTGAGAATTGATGTTTATTTTCCATTGATGTTCAAGTTCATGTGCATGCGGTATTCGGTGTGGTTTTAATTTATTTATTGCGATCGGGGCAATTATGTTTAATATTATTGTTTAATAATTAGTGTTGTGAATGTGAATAGAAAATAAATCTTTTTTTTTTTTTAAATATGTGGCTTGTGCAATAAAGGTGTGGTTTGAATTTTATGTGTAATTTACTGTTATGTACTTCATGTATTGTTGGTTTGTTTGTGAAAATTCTATTTGCTTATTTAGAAGTGCATTAATTTGATTAAATAGATTAATGTGTTACATATTATACAGTTTGTTGCAATTTCATTTAGTTTTGTGTTAAAATTCTTTTTTTTTATAGTTTCAATTAAACATATTTCAATGAACATTATATACATACATTATGTACTCGTGTAGTAGGTGGTTGTTTTTGTCCTGAACCCTGACCTACACTATGCACTCATGTACAATGTACGTAAAGCACTTCTTATTGCATTTGTTTTGTTATGCTGATGTTGCTGATGTGGATGATGGGTGAGTTATTATGTCTATTTTGCTTATGTAAACGTTTTATTATTATTTTTTCAGGTTTTACGTCTTCTTGAGTTCTACAGACGGTGTACATAATAAGTAAGCTGGATACTCGAAGGGTTGTTGTTCTTTTATGTATATACTTCGGTATGTTAAATATTTGGCATGGTTGACTTGTTTATATTATTTATTTTGTTTGAAATTATTTCGTTTTTCGTATAATATTATTTTATTTTTTAAATTTTTATTTTGTTTCCAATAATTTTACGTTTTTTTGTTGATTTCATATTGATAATTTTTTGTAGGTAGATATAGGCGAATGAATAGTTTTTTTTTGTAGGTAGATATAGGCGAATGAATAGTTTGTTTTACGTGCTCATGGACATTTTAATTTTGGATGTGAACCATTCATGCATGTATGTGTGTGTCTTTCTTTTCTCTGTTTTTTCTTATAATTTTAATTTTGTTTTCAGATTTCTAATAGATTTAGGTTATTTTCCCTTTTACAAATGCGAATGATATTTGAATATTTAATAATTTGAGTGGCTGTTATATTGTTGAATTTTATTAAGTTTTTAATTCCATACTTGTTGGCGAATGAATGTGTTGATTTTGTTTTAGCGGAGTGTATGAATTATTTTGGGTTTTATGAGTCAGGTTTCCCTTTTAATTATATTGTGATCTTTTATGAGTGAGTTTTGGGTTTTGTTTTTGAATAGGTTTTTGTTTTGTTTTTGTGTTTGAGTGAGCTTAAACCGAATTTAATTAGTTTTATATATGTATATATTTTGTGTAGGGTTGAGTTTTTTTTTTGCTTTTTTTTTTTGCTTTTTTTTTTTACTTTTATTTCGATGTTTTCTTTTTTTTTTTTAATTTTTTTTTCCATTTGAAATTAATTTTAGAATCATTTTTGAATTGGATTCCGCAGAATTATATTTCATTTTCATTTCATTTGAGTTTTTTTTTTCCTAGAACCCTACCCAGGGTGCTGTATCACCCTGTGCTTAATTTAATTGATAGTATTTTTTAAACAAGTTATAGCACAGGTTCGTTATTTTCTCTATTCTCATTTAAGTTTGTATCCTACATTTTGTGCTAGTTGTCAATGGGCTGTTGGACCGGTAAGTTGTATAAATAATTAATTAAGGGTGCTGTAGCACCCTTGGGTAGTAAAATTGGTATTAATTAGAAAAGCATTTCGTGTTTGTTTACCAGCGTTTGTTCCTTTGTGTATTCAATTTTGTTCTAAGGAATGTGTTTTTTTTATGTTATCCAGTTACTGTCACAAAATGGCGAGTACTAGTCAAAGTGTCGGAGTCGATACATTGACCAAATTTGCCACATGTACTCAGTATCCCGAAAAACACGCCGCTGGCCATTATGTATGTTTTATGGCCTGCTGAATGCAGTGGATGTAAATTCTATGATATTGCTGCAGTTAAGCTCGGCTCAAAATAAAGAAAAAATTCCTAACAGACGAACTTACTTGAAGACTTTTGCAATGGAACTTATAACACCGTGGCTCTAGGAACGGAAAAATTGGCCCAATTTACATACAAATCTCCGCCAAATGATTAATGGAATTTTGAATATACCTGATATCCCACAACCACCAGCACCCTAATGTTCCAAGACAAGGAAGATGTAGGTTTTGTCCGTACTCGAAGAACCGAAAAAGTAAGACTTTTTGCAACAGGTGCAAAACACCCATCTGTGGCGACCATCAAATTAAAATGTGTGCCAAACGTAAGACTCTTGATTGAAATTTGTGTGATTTTCTATTTTAATAATTAATAAAGTTAATAATTAACATTTTAAAAATGTTAAAAGACTTGTATTTATAAAAATATCTCGAAATAAAAAAAGTTCACTACAAATATGGGTAGGGTTCTAGGGTTAAGTTGAATTGTATTAGCTTCTTTCGACTTGAGTTGATAATTATTTCTTTTTTTTTAATTCCGATTTAGATTATTTGGAATTAATTTGTTTGAATTGGTTCGATTTTTGATTTTGATTTCGGGAATTAAATTATTGTATTTTCTTCGGTATTCGAATTTGATGGTAGTGGACATATCTTAGTAATAGGTCTTTTGAATTCGTTGTTTTGCGTTTTAACTTTGACGACGCGAATAAGATTGTCTTTTCCTGGAAAAGTTTCGATAATTCTTGCTAACGACCATTTCGATGGTGGGAATCTTTCGTCACGTAGTAAGACGAGGTGTCCGACCTTAGGCTGTTCTTCCTTTTGGAGCCACTTCGGTCTGTTTTGGAGTCTTGTGAGATATTGTCCGCTCCATTCCTTCCAAAAGGTTTGTAATACAGCTTGGATTCGCTTCCATCTATCGAGGTACCCCATTTTTTCGTTCTTCAAATCCGCTTCTGGAACTATATGGCCTGACGTGCTGATTAAAAAGTGTGCTGGAGTTAGTGCACTAAAGTCGTCCAAGGTGTCCGTTACCGGGCAAAGGGTTCTCGAGTTAAGACACGCTTCTATCTGTGTAAGAAGCGTGCTGAGCTCCTCAAAGGTAAGCGCTTGGTTTTGGGCGATTCTTCGTAAATGGTATTTTACGGATTTCACTCCTGCTTCCCACAACCCACCAAAGTGAGGAGAAGCAGGAGGAATGAAATTCCATTTTGTTCCCAATTGGCTTATTAAGTTGGCGATGTCGGTATAGTTATACTTCGCTGCATTGAGCATCTTTTGAAGTTCCGAATTTGCACCTTGAAAATTGGTTCCGCAGTCGCTGTGTAGGTTAGAACATATTCCTCTTCCCGAAGTGAAACGTCGAAATGCTGCAATGAAGGCTTGTGTTGTTAGGTCGGTTACTGCTTCGAGATGAATAGCTTTGGTCGATAGGCAGATAAATATGGCAAAATATCCCTTGAATCGTTTGGAACCTCTTCCTTTCCAGGCTTTTACTTCAATGGGACCAGCGTAGTCGACACCAGTATGAGTGAACGGTTGCGACATATTTACTCTTGGGGCCGGCAAATTTAACATTAGCTGTTGCATCGATTTTGGTTTAGTTTTAAAACAGGTAATGCATCGATTTAGATATTTTTTAACATTTCGTTTTAAACTAAATATCCAATATTTATTTCGAATATATGAAGTAACTTGTTGTATTCCACCATGAAGTGTTCTTTCATGAGCTTCTTCAATTATCAGTTTGAAAAACTGGTGATCAGGCTTTAAAACAATTGGGTGTTTCATCATAAGTGAGTGTTGCATTTTCCAGTCTGCCTCCAATTCTTTTAATTCCAAATTGATCAATAAAAAGGTTGAATGACTTGTTAAGTTGGGTTTTCATAGTTTTTGTGAGCTCAATGATGACATCCGAAAACATTTGTTGTTGTACAATGCGTATGACAATGTGCAATGCAATGTCCAGTTCCATGGGTGAAAGAACCGAATTCATCCTGTTGTCTAGATTGGTTTTGAGATTTTGAACAAATCTATTGACTAAAGCTATGATTCTCAAAGCTTTGTTGAGTTTGGAGTATGTGCTTAAGATATCCAAAATGACATTTTTGTTTTCGAAAGCTACGTGAACCTTAATTTCACGTTTTTCTTCCTCGGTTTCGAATTGAGTGGGTTGCTCTGGGATTGAAAAGTCCCATTTTTCATGAAGAAAAAGTGGTCCTTTCCACCATAAATCGTTTTGAATTAATTTGGACGGCAGCATTCCCCAGGAAGCAAGATCAGCTGGGCTTAACTTTGTAGGAATGTGTCTCCAGATACTTACATTCGTAAGTCGTTGAACTTCGGTGACTCGGTTGGCGATAAAGGTTTTCCATCGTGATGGTAACGCAGTTATCCAACAAAGAGTTATTGTTGAATCCGTCCAGGCGAAACTTGGAACATTTTTGAACGGGAGAACATCTTGAGTGTATTTAAGGAGCTTTGCTAGCAACACAGCCCCACACAGCTCCAATCTTGGCAAGGATACCGTATTAACCGGAGCAACTTTAGTTTTGGAGATCAAGAGATGAGTATATATTCGATTATGAAAATCTAAAACTCGAATATAAACGACGGCTCCATATGCCTTGGTTGAAGCATCGCTGAAACCATGGAATTCAAGGCTTTTAAAGTCGCTTTGGGTGTTAATCCATCGTGGAATACGGATGGTTTGGAGATTCTTCAATTCATTTTGAAAGGAATGCCATTCTTGGTGAAGTTCCGCAGGAATGGTCTCGTCCCATGAGAGACCATTCAACCATAATTGCTGCATAATAATCTTGGCTTTTATAACACAAGGCGAAATCCACCCAAGTGGATCAAAAATGCGCGCAATGGTTGAAAGTATCGTGCGTTTTGTAACGATGCTTTCGATGGTGAGGAATCTGTAGACGGATACCAATTTATCCCGAGAGTCTTCGTATGATCCAGAGATCCAAAGGTGAGTGATACATTTGTTTCTCGATCTTCTTCTGGAATGGGCTTGAGACAATCTTCATTGCTCATCCACTTCCGAAGATGAAAACCAGCAGACGATAATAATTGAGAAATCTGTTCATACTTTTCTCTTGCTTCTTCCAGTGTATCTCCGCCTGACACTAAATCGTCAATATACATATCTTCGCGGATCATTTTTGCGGCTAATAGATGCGTGGATTCTTCATCTGATGCCAAGTTTTTGATTGTTCGGTTTGCCAAATATGGTGCTGGGGCAGTACCGAACATTAAAACTTTTACTTTATAAAGTTTAACGGGTGGGGATGGATCTTCACGCCAAAATAGAAGCTGGTAATACGCATCATCTGCATGGATCTGGATTTGCCTATTCATTTTCTCGATGTCTGATGTGAAGGTAATTTTATGAGTTCTCCACCTTAGAACAATCGATATTATGTCAGTTTGAGTTTTAGGTCCAGTCATGAGATGATCGCTTAGCGAACTTCCGTCCGAAGTTTTGAACGCGGCGTTGAAGACCACACGAAGTTTGGTAGTTGTGCTGGATTCTTTGATGACGGCGTGGTGTGGTACAACATAATGAAAGGGTGAGTTTATTTTGGAGTCGTGATTGATGTCCACTTCTTCCATTTGATCTAGTTCAAGATATTCCGATATGCATTTGTTGTATTCTTTGTGTAGTGCAGGCTCGTTAAGCAGTTTCTTTTCTTGTTTATAGAACATATTGAGTGCATTTTGTTTGGTGGATTTTAGTTCGGGTCGATAGTTTTCTTTAAAGGGCAAAGATACTTCAAAGCGCCCTCCCGGCAACCTCTTGATGTTGTGTAGAAAATGGTTCTCACACGCAACATCTTCTTCAGTTTCGGCCTTTTAATATGGTGATTCTTCAATTTCCCAGAACTTTCTCATTTGAGTATCAATGTCAATAAATTGACTATATACTTGTAGTGAACAAGTTCTTCCAATAGGAGCTTTTCCCATGATTATACAGCCAAATTCAGTTTTTTGTGCTATTGGAGCAACAGGTTCAGCACCTCGGATAACTTCTGGTAGGACCACTTCGCAGTAAACATCACTTCCCAATAAAAGGTCGATTTGGGCTGGAACATGGAATGAAGGGTCGGCTAGTTGTAAACCTTTGATGTGATTAAGTTTCCTTGTGCAAATTTCTTGGCTTGGAAGAAGTCCGGTTAGGGTTTTGAAAATATACCCTTTTGTTGCTGTGACAAAATTTGAATAATTTGAATGTAAGCTTAAATCTACAAAATTCCGACATGAACCGCTCTTACTTTGTCCTAGGACCGAAACGTCAAAGGAAGATGTGACTAAAGTTGGCCCCGCCATTTTTTATTTTTTATATAAAATTTATTGTGCTGCTTTGTGCTAGACTTGTGCTACTATGTGCCGTAAATATAAAAGTTGTATCTTTAAAGCTCTAGCTTTTATAACCAAAAAACGATTTTATGACTAAAGTTAGCCCCGCCATTTTTTATTTTTTTTTTAAGATTTGTTGTGCTGCGTTGTGCTAAGCTTGTGCTGCTATGTGCCGTAAATATAAACTTTTTATCTCCAAAGCTCTAGCTTTAATAGCCAAAAAACGATTTTTACACTAAAGTTAGCCCCGCCATTTTTTTTCTTTTTTTTAAGATTTCTTGTGCTCCGTTTGTGCTGCCATGTGCCGTAAAGATTATTTTTTTATTTTCAAAGCTCTCCGTTTTATAACCAAAAAACTTTTGTATGAAAAACAAGAAAAAAACCACAGCCATTTTTTTTTTTTTTTTTACTTGTGCTGAGTTGTGCTAATCTTGTGCTATCATGTGCCGTTAAAATAGAAAATTTATCTTAAAAGCTCTAGTTTGTATAGCCAAAAACCGATTTTATGACTAAAGTTAGCCCCGCCATTTTCTATTTTTTTTTTTAAGATTTGTTGTGTTGCATTGTGCTAAGCTTGTGCTGCTATGTGCCGTAAATATAAACTTTTTATCACCAAAGCTCCAGCTTTAATAGCCAAAAAAACGATTTTTACACTAAAGTTAACCCCGCCATTTTTTTTATTTTTTTTTTTTAAGATTTGTTGTTGTGTGTGGGAGGGGTTGAGGAAACAATTGTCAAAAAAGTGGGGGGTTGTTTTCCAGTGGGGCGGGGAGTTGAGGAGTAGTTGGGGGGTGTTTGGATGGTGGTGGGCCTGGTGAGTTATTTTTGCGCAAATAATTTTTTAACGGAACGATTAGCATACACAACTATTTTATATGATAAGGTTCCAATGAATGCGAAGAGTTGCCGATTAATGCAGAGTGCTATAATTCTCTTTTTCTTTAAGCATGAAGGAGGCGAAAGGTGTTTACATAACATTTTTTTTTATTTTTCCTGCTATGAATTAGAAAACACCCTGTATATGTATACCTTTGGAATCTAAATTAAAGTCTCCTGTAATAATTTCCTGATCGCATCATGTTTCTGGGCTTTCAGAAGTATTTTCGACTAATATAACAGTAAGAGAAAAAACAAGAACAAAGAAAATAAGCAATGTCGATCTCTTTTCTTTGAGTAAGAGCTTAAGACATATATTTGTGATGCATATTTAAAAAAAAAAAAAAACAAATAACAGCACTATCTTCTCACAAAAAAAATACTACTTGTTTCATAACTAAACACCTTCCTCTAAAATTATTATACTTAATGTTAATATTATTCCAATACTTACTAGAAGAATATCTTTTATCTTGATTAACACAGATTACACAATTTCTCATAACGTACTTTTATTTTCTTATTTCAATAATTACTATGACCTTTCTCTTCAAAGTTTCGCAAGCGAATGAAGCATGACACAGAAGAATCTTTATAAGATCAACAAGATCATGACAAACACGTAAACAACAACAACAAGGACAACATCTATGCATCGTAATAGCAAAAAAAAATAAAGCGGTATCCGAAAGCGGTGCGGCGCCAGGATATTCGTAATCCCTTCTGTCCCTTTTTGCGGACCAGCCATAATTCCGATGCAAAACCATCATCAGAGCACAAAAAAATCAACAAGTGCAACAACAAAATAGCGGGTGACCATTAAAAGGATCGATTCTCCGTCACAATCAACGGTATCCGCGAGCGGCGGCTTGATATTATTCATCTTTGACCATCTTAGCAACCCTTCTTGGTCCGCGGTGCCAGTTTCGTTGCAAAACACCGCCGTCATAGTAGTGAACAAGAAATAGAGAGCTACTTTTGAACTATTTCCACTCATGACCATTACACATGCAAAACAAAACAACAGAATTGCACAAATACAGCAAAGATTAAAGATAGAGCAAATTCCAAAAGAAGGTTTTTTTATTTCTGCAGATCATGCAATTTCAACAAGCTTGTAGCTTAGCCTACCTTAACAGTTTAGCAACAATTATTATTGTTCCATTTGCAAAACAGAAAAATAAAATATAATGCAAAATAAGATATCCTTCTCTAAATTTATTGGAATTGACTTTATTTTTTATTTCTAAGATTAAAAAAAAACCAAGTTGGTAATCACGAAACTACCTACAAGTTAAATGATAATGATAACAAATGTTCTGATTGGTTTATTTTTATAAAACTTACATAAAGCTGAGTTTTTTTATAGTTGTTCACACTAGCAATCTGTGGATCTTCCCATTTGGAAATTTATACATTTAACCAACAACAACTTCAACTAACTAAGAAACGTGGTTGTTTGATGATGATATGGCAATGGCAACAAATGTTCTGATTGGTTTGTTATTTTTCTTGTCTGCCATATTTCCTTATACCCAAATCCGATCCTTTTCAAATCGAAGGGGAAAATTGATGTTAAGATAATTATGCAATTTTAAAGATTTAAGTACAACATACATACCTATTAAATATAATATGTTTTTAAATACCTACACCAAATATATATACATTATGTACCTATGTACGTACAATGTACGAATGTGGAATTGAAGAAAGTGTCCAATGAACTTTAATAGGCTGCATGAATGATAATTAGGAGTGCTTTTGACTTTTATATTTAAAAAAATGGTTTGTACGAGTATATGGATCTATTATAGTGTGTGAATTGAATCCATGTACCTAGATAGGAGAAAAAAATTGCTTTATCCTCTGATGAACTATTGGACATTCTGTAGGTAGATAAGATATACTATGTCGGTACATTGTACAATGTATCTACAGTGTATATGCGATTGCATTTGCATTTTAATTGTGAAATATATTTCCTTTTTTGGTTGGGTGCTGGTTAGAAAATGATTTTTTAGGGTAGTTCAGGAAAAAAATATGAATGAGTAGATATTCATTCTTGTTTTACTAAAAGCAGATACTTAACTTATATTTGGTGGGAGGTAAAACAAACTCCTGGCATAGTTAAATTGTTTAGAAAATTAATTTCAGAACAATAGACTAGTCATAATCTTGCACCTACTACATATACAAGGTGTTTTCTAATTCATAGCAGGAAAAATAAAAAAAAAAAATGTTATGTAAACACCTTTCGCCTCCTTCATGCTTAAAGAAAAAGAGAATTATAGCACTCTGCATTAATCGGCAACTCTTCGCATTTATTGGAACCTTATCATATAAAATAGTTGTGTATGCTAATCGTTCAGTTAAAAAATTATTTGCGCAAAAATAACTCATCAGGCCCACCACCATCCAAACACCCCCCAACTACTCCTCAACTCCCCGCCCCACTGGAAAATAACCCCCACTTTTTTCCTCAACCCCTCCCACACACAACAACAAACCTTAAAAAAAAAATTAAAAAAATGGCGGTGCTAACTTTAGTGTAAAAATCGTTTTTTTGGCTATAAAAACTAGAGCTTTTAAGATAAATTTTCTATTTTAACGGCACATGATAGCACAAGAGGTGCACAACTCAGCACAAGTAAAAAAAAAAAAAAAAAATGGCTGTGGTTTTTTTCTTGTTTTTCATACAAAAGTTTTTTGGTTATAAAACGGAGAGCTTTGAAAATAAAAAAATAATCTTTACGGCACATGGCAGCACAAACGGAGCACAACACAGCACAAGAAATCTTAAAAAAAAAAGAAAAAAAATGGCGGGGCTAACTTTAGTGTAAAAATCGTTTTTTGGCTATTAAAGCTAGAGCTTTGGAGATAAAAAGTTTATATTTACGGCACATAGCAGCACAAGCTTAGCACAACGCAGCACAACAAATCTTAAAAAAAAATAAAAAATGGCGGGGCTAACTTTAGTCATAAAATCGTTTTTTGGCTATAAAAGCTAGAGCCTTAAAGATGCAACTTTTATGTTTACGGCACATAGTAGCACAAGTCTAGCACAAAGCAGCACAATAAATTTTGTATAAAAAATAAAAAATGGCGGGGCCAACTTTAGTCACATCGAAGGAAGTTGGGTGCTTTTTCAAACCCAATATATGAGCTGCAGATTCGGTTATAACTGACGCCTGAGATCCAGGATCAATTAATGCTCTAAGTTTGAAATAAGTACCATGGGCTGACTTCACTTTAACGATTGCTGTTGCTAGTAAAATTTGGGTGTTTCTTAATTCATTTAGATAATAGCAATTTGAAGATCCTGTTGTTTGTGAATCGCATGGTTGAAACGATGGCGCATTTGGATTAATTCCTGTAGCTACATGATGTGATTGAGTACGATTGGTATTTTGAGTGATTGTATTTGAGTGACTGAAAAAATTTGCATTATTTTGTTGAGGGTTAGTGAGTGAGTTCGATGGTGTTTGAGTGCGATTGGATGAGCAAGCGTTATTTGAATTATTGTTGTTTGTGTTGCGTGGAATTTGATTATTTTGAGCGAATGATTGATTGTACGAATCGCAAAAATGTTGGGATATGTTGTATTGTGAAAACTGACGATTTGTATTCTTTGTTAAAACAATTGCCATATTGTTTGACGATTCGTTGTCGTGAACTTACGTCCATTTTCAAAAACTTAGGACAACTTCTTAATGAGTGCACACCTTTATGGCATACCTTGCACGAAAAATTTTCTGCTGAATCAGTGTTCACATGGAAAACACTTTTTTGCCTTTTATTCGATGTAGTTGGTTTTTCTTTTTGTTGGTCTACCATTTCTAATGCTCGGAACTTTGTTTCTAAGAAATCCGCAAATTCTTTGAATGTAGGGATATCTTTCTTGGTTTCAAGCTTGGTTTCCCATTTTGACTGCAGAGAAGTCGGCAGCTTTTTTCAATCAAGTGGTAATACTATAGTTTATATATGCAATATTTATACTAAGCAAAACGAAACAAAAATCAGTCTGCTTGTTGCAGTCAAATTGAAAGGTTATGGGTGCGGACAAATTTATAAAAAATCACAACAAACATTTCTTGTGTAGTTCAGTGGTTTGGGTTTAATTTCAGAGGCAGTTTCTGTTTTAGTTTGCCATTAGGATTACCTGGAGGCATCATTGGTAGATAAAAAGCTCCCTCATAAGGCATTTACTGAACTATTTTCTTGTACAGAGTATAGCTTAACTTGATCGACACCCGGTCAAGGTGCCTTTCAGGTTAACAGGATCTGCAAAAAAATTTAATGACATAGCACATATAGACATATGGTTTCCATACAGAAACGTCATGTTTTTAACGATTGTTTTTAACAATTGACAAATTTACCAAATATGCTACTATACATAAATTGACAGATAGAACATGGGTCTCAATTCTAAAAGCATTCAAAGAGCGAATTCAGTTCCTAGGAAAAATGACAAAAACTTTTATAGGATAACGAAAGATGTATTCTTCATAACTCAGTAGAAGTATTTTTAAAAGAAAATGAAATAGAATCACATGTTACCACACCAGGAAACAAAACTGGTAACGATGATATAGAGCGGTTGCATGGTACCTTCAATGATAATTTACGCATAATGAGCTTAGATAGTAATAAGGATGATGATATAAATAATCATAACATTTCCCCCGTACTACTCGTCTTGCTAGGAACGCTCATCAGTTTACACTTCTTGAGCCCAATTTCACACGTACCGTGAAATGTAGGGATTCTTTCTTTAGCCGTACATCACGAATGTGGAATGGATTGCCTGGCACAATTTTTCCTTGCCGTTTTGATCTTCAAACATTCAAGACCAATATTCATTGACACCTCCTTTCCCTTCCTTTCTAACTTCCTATCGCTCGCGCTGTGACTTATCATTAAAAGGGCTATAACAGACCCCTTGAGCGCGTGTGCTGTGCATTATATAAAAAAAAATAACAATCCATACCACAACGAAATTACGCCCAATAGCTAGATTTTATTAGCAAAAATTATGATAGAAATGAAATCGAGCTCTAGCGACAAAGTTAGAAAAGTAAAAAGTAGATAAAATAAACAAATTAAACAAAAATCGTGCATTTGAATACAAACTTAACGAAAACATAGTAGCAAATAGAAATATTGTAAAAAATAGTGCAAAATAATGGGTGATTTTTTAGCTGGTTTGGTTTTGGCAACACTGGTTTTGACAGCTGACGTGTGTTTAGTACCTTGTGTCACTGTCAACCACCTTCAGTTTGGTTTGCAATTTAACCATGGATCGTCTTACAAATGAACAACGCTTGCAAATTATTGAATTTTACTATCAAAAATCGTGCTCGGTTCGAAATGTTCATTTCCGCTTTTTTATCGAAAAATTGTGTTCAGCGATGAGGCTCATTTTTGGTTGAATGCGTACGTAAATAAGCAAAATTGCCGCATTTGGAGTGAAGATCAGCCAGAAGCATTGCAACAGCTACCAATGCATCCCGAAAAAGCCACTGTTTGGTGCGGTTTATGGGCCGGCGGCATTATTGGGCCATATTTCTTCAAAGATGATGCAAATCGCAGCGTTACTGTCAATGTTGAACGCGACCGAGCGATGATAACAAACTTTTTTTTTGCCCGAAATGGAAGTTCTTGACTTGCATGATATGTGGTTTCAACAAGACGGTGCCACATGCCACACAGCACGCGAAACAATGGCGCAATTGCGAGGCGAGTTTGGTGAACAGTTAATTTCACGTTTCGGGCCGGTCAATTGGCCGCCTAGATCGTGCGATTTGACACCATTAGACTATTTTTTGTGGGGATATGTCAAGGCTAATGTCTATAGGGACAAGCCCGCTTCGATTGACGCACTGGAAGCCAACATCCATGCATTCATTCGTAAGATACCGGCCGATATGTGTGAAAGAGTATGCCAAAATTGGACTCAGCGGATGGGCTACCTGAGACGCAGGCGCGGTCAACATTTGCATGAAATTATCTTTAAACATTAAATTGCAAGGTTCAAACTATCTATTCAAATAAATATTTCATTCATTTTTTCGAATTTTTTGTGTTTTTTTTTAAAAAAAAGTTCTAAACCTCTTAAAAAATCACCCGTTATAAAAGGCTTATAAATTACCAAAAGCAACTACATATTTGATACCAGCATTAAACATAAAATTAAATATAACATATCTCAACAAAAGAGAAAATTGTAATACCAAAAATAAAAAAAAATAAAAATCTTTTCTGCAGATATATTCAATAATATTACTCCTTCAATTCGAGAACATTCTGTGACAGTCAATAGAAGCTTCAAATATAAACAGCGAAAATGGTTTTGTTCTATTCATAATGGAACCAAAACTAATAGTGGATAATTATACAAAAATTCTCCACATAGTAAACCTACATGATTACGACGAGGCAATGAACACTATAGAAATAGAACAAAATTTAAATAAGCTCAACCTAGACCCAAAATGCGATGAATATGAAAGACCGGATAAAGAATTTAATTTATCAAAAATTGATCTTTGTGTTTTAATCCCAAACATCTACAAAAATAATAAACTACAAAAACGCGAATTGATCAACTTGCTAGGTTCCGGTCTAAGGCTAATTGCAGGAACCATTAATAATGAAGATGCCAAAGAAATTAACGATCATTTGAAAAACCTTGATATTAATACTAATATCAAATAAATAACCAAACAGGTAATAATTAATAAAAACTTAATTCAAAACTATAAAAAATCGTAGAGCATGCACAGCAAATTAAACTAAATACATTCTTAACCGAACTAAATAAAAAATCCAATTCTACATTGTTAACATTTGAAAAGTTAAATTCAGTTCTTAAAATCTACTTAGATATAGGAATCCTGATAAGACAGATAGAAAAAATTTCAGGTAGTATGCCTACTAATGAGCAGATTGAACATATATATTAGCTCACAATATTTTTCCTAATGAAGAAAGCTCAGAGTATAAAATTTCCGCAAGAATGTTGCCTTATATTCAAAATACCGTTTTAAGGGCCGATATTGAATGTGAACCACACCTAAACGTCAAGTTTTTTTTTGCATTGACACTTCTCAATTTCAGACTAATTCAATTTGCACAATCGAGCAACGCGTTAAAGTTATTCAGGCTTCTTAAGAAAATCAAAATGCATATCATGCAAAATCATCTTCAGTGATGAGGCACATTTTCACCTCAGTGGACTCGTCAATAAGCGGAATTGCCGCTTTTTTTTTATTTTTTCCAAAATGAGGACGGTCAGGCAGTTACTGCGAATGGTGTTCGCTATCGTGAGATGATAACGAACTTTTTATGGCCCGAATTGGAAGGTATGGATGTGGACGATATGTGGTTTCAACAGGACGGTTTCACTTGCCACACAGCTAAAGAAACAATGGCTCTTTTGCGCGACAAATTCAATGGCTGTGTTACCTCACATGGTGGCGATGTCAATTGGCCGCCAAGATCATGTGATTTGACACCATTGGACTTCTTTCTTTGGGATTATTTGAAAAAAGGTGTATGTCGATAAGTCAGCAACAATTCAAGAGCTAAAGGATGAGATAATTCGGCACATTAACGGCAAAGAACCTCAATTATGCCTCAGCGTCATCGAAAATTTGGACCATCGGATGGAGGTGTGTCGCCAAGGTCGATATTTTGTTCCATACATAATTGAACCATACCAATATTATCATAATAAAAAGGAATGACAATATTTTTTTTAAATAATTTGTGTTTTATTCAAAATCAACATCGGCCCTTAAAATTTAACTCAAATTCCTACTCAACCTAGATAGAAAAACTCTGAAAACAATGGCTGGAGCATAACCGGTCATTGTCCTCTGAAAAAACACCTTCCGACATGAGACCAGCAACAGACTCCGTTTGCCGTCTATGCCTCCAAAGTGAAGAAACATCTCTGCATATCCTCACGGAATGCCCATCAGCACTCCTCCGCCTCAGAAAGCGAACACTTGGTTTCGAGATCTTTCCCTTGGAAAAACTCAAAACCTTCCATCCACAGAATATATTAAAGTTCTGGTCTCTGTCTGGAGCAACAGAGCTGCTCTAGAGTCTCACATGGGTTGGCACAATAGGAATCTCCGAGATACTGCTGTGCCTGAGCTGTATAAGCTCTCCCTAACAACAAATACATAATCTATACATATAATAAAATTGTAACGGGTCGATGCCTGCACATTGAAGATATAAATGTAAAACTAATATGGGGAGTCTCTATTAGACCCACAGAAGCCAAAACAACCGTTTTTAGAATTTTTGTCTGTCTGTCTGTCTGTATGTTTGTACGCGCATCACGCAAAAATTACTGCATGTAATTGAATGCGGTTTTCGCAGATTTATTGGTAGTACGCCAACTTAAAATATAGGCTACATTTTATCACAGGAAAATATATATGTAATTCTGGTTGTTTTTTTAATATTGCTGCAATCGAACGTTATTCAATGAACTTAACGAAAAATTAAAAGATTTTAAGGAAGTTAGCGTCTCACTTATAATGGCGCTGGAAATCATAAAAATAGCTCCACCCTTACCTACATAAATACATGAATAGAAATAAGTTAGTCGTTCTGAATAGAAGTTACATCAAAAACATCATAGATGGCGCTATTTACCACCATGTGTGGCGGCACTGTGTCGACAGTTGCGCCCCTACAAATAAATAGCAACAATAAACCAATGTACCAAGTTTCTAGAACTTTCTATTTTTTGAAAAAACCTAAGATACCAACGGCCAGGTTCTTAAAAACATCTTATGTACTCACTCAAAAATCAACTGCGGAAATAAACAGAATTACAGCATCAGCAAGCTATAATTTATCTTCTCAGTATTTGTGTTACTTTTTAAATAATTTAATGTTTAGAATTATAAGTGTCTAATAAAATCAATTTGTTTACAAAATAATAAACACTGTTTTTTCACATTCGCAGTGACAGTAAAATCAGTGCACACTAGTTTTCTTCGCTCCTTGCCTTCTCAGTTCTCAGTTGCTGTCAAATATAGTTGGTGTCTGTGCCAGACACCACACATATAGACGATGTCTCATTCAGCGAAAGAAGAAATTGAAAAATAATGTAACCATAAAGAACGGTGAACTAGCAATACTTACGCCCAAAATCAATCAGTTACTCTGCTTATAAAATGTTCGCATAAGTACAAGCAATACGTTGCAATCGGTTCAACGGTATGGCAAACAGTGTACGAAACAAACACAAACATTTAATTCTGATTATTAAATACCTATATTAAAATATAAATTTATTGTGTTCCACCAGTATGAAGGAACACTTTCCGTATAATCCTCTTAAAAAAAAAGTCAAAATATAACTTACTCTCAGCAACAACATAATGAAACATGGATAAATATGTATGTAACGAAATGAAACTTACTTTTTTTCATCCTTGTAAGGTACTTCCAGAGTATGGTATCCTACTTTATATAAAATGCACGGCTGGGTCGCACGTACTTGCTCTGTGGGAGCAATAGCAAAAAAAATCGCAAAAACTGGAAAACTCGATATACGGGAGCTAACGTTAAGTAACCTTTAGTATATCAAATTTAGATGTCGTCTTTTGGGTGATATAAATGATATAAATTTCCGCTTATGAACAACTTAGTAATACTGTTAAAACCAATTATCCGCTATTATCATGTGTAGCCAAAAACTAAAAATTCAATTGTCTTTGAAGTATTCTATGTACATATGTTACATACAAAGTTTCATAAAAATCGGGGGAGCCTTTTTTGAGTAAATAAGAAAAAACGAAAAAATTGGCCAAAAACTAGTGCTTCTTTGTATGGGAGCCACCATTTAAAAAAGAGAAACTGAAAAAAATTAATACTATCTGATAGGAAGCTGTAAGGAACTATACCAGACAAAGTTTGAGTGAATCCGATGCAACCGTTGACAACTTATGGTCGATTGAAAAAGCCGTTAAGAGCAGATCTCCGTTATTTGCAATTTTAGCCAAAAACTAAAAACAAGTTCTCTTAAAAACACTAAAAGAATATAATACACAAAGTTTAATCAAAATTTGCCATTTTTGATCAAATTAGAGAAAACCGTAAAAAGTTGGCAAAAACTCAACGGCTCGTTGTATGGGAGTTACCATTTAAAAAGGCTTCACTGAAAAATTTACAAAGCCATCCTATAGAACACTATAAAGAACGATGCCAAACGAAGTTAGAGTCAATTCAATCAAGCCGTTGCGAACTTATGGCCTTTTGAAAAAACCGTTTAAACCTGAATTTCGTTACGACCATTTAAGCCAAAAACAAAAAATGCATTTTCGTTAAAAATATCTTAGGTAATGTAAATTCTCAGTTTTATCAAAATCGTTGGAGCCGTTTTCGAGCAAACCAAAAATGAAATAAAGCCGTTACATGAAAGGTACCAGTTTGAGACGGGCTAAAACGAAACAAAAAAAAACCCCGACAACCGTTTTTTTCAAACTGCTATATACCAAGTTTGAAGAAAATCCGTCAAGCCGTTTAGGCTGTAGCATGACGTGAAAAAGCGCACATTCGCACATCCGCACAGACAGATCGACGGAAGGTATGGCGAAAACCACTTTTTGGGCTTCTCTACCATCGTAATGTCATGTTTGAATAAAATCTCGATTTTTTTTTTCTGCACGAAACGAATACTTGCCCTTTAGAGCAAGTAAAATAAAGTGCACGACTGGGTCGTACGAACTTGCTCTAATGTGTTAAAATGGTCTTGGGTGCTTGAGATTTTGGGAAAAAAGCGTTGAAAATTGAAATTTGAAATTATAAATCACTGAAAAATCAATACCTAAACCGTTTTTGGAGAAAATGAAGTAAGCCATCAGGTTTCTTTTACGTTTTTGAATTTTTACGAAAAAAATTTTCAAAATCGTTGGACCAGTTTTTTTTCAAAAAACAGTTTTTTTTTAAAAAAATTTCAAAAATATATTCCAAATTTTTTTTGAGTATGCCAACTTCTAGCACTTTTTAGTTTTTATCAGAAAAATAAAATTAAAAAATTATAAATTAAACCGTTTTTGGAAAAAACTAAAATTAAAAAAAAAATTTGAAACTTTTTTAAAAAACTCAAAAAAACTTTTTTTGAAAAATTTTCGAAATTATGTTATTTCTGTTATAAGAGGGCTTCTACATTAAAAGTTTCATCGAAATCCGTCAAGTGGCTTACGAGAAAAAAGGATTTCAAAAAACCGGTCCTATGGGAGGTACCGTTATAAGACTTTTCCCGAAAAATCTATTCCAACCAAAACATAAAGTTTGCACAGAAAACACAATTCAGAAAGTTTTATCAAAATCGTAGGAACCGTTTTTGAGAAAAATTAATTTTTCACAAAAAATCGTATGGCAGGTACCGTTAGTTTTAGAGCTAGAATGCTAATTCCAAAAACCCCTCTGTAGGACGTCATAATAATACTATGTACCAAGTTTGAAGCAAATCGGTCCAGCCGCTTAGGCTGTAGGTAACTATACAGACAGACACACGGACAGACAGACAGACAGACAGACAGACAGAATTGTCGGACCCACTTTTTTCGACTTCTCTATCATCGTAATGTCATGTTTGATTGTTAGAATTTTTTTTTTTTTTTTTACGAATTCATAACTTGCCTTATAGTACCTATAATCGCAAGTAAAAACTTAATACATACATGCAGAGTGCGGTATTTGTATCCCTGCCTGGGTCTGGGGCAGATGCAGATTTAACTTTTATTATCCTTTTTCGCGAGAATGCTGTTAACGTTAAGGGATGATATCTGCTCCAACTACAACAGTGGATTTTTCGTTGACGCTCTGGCGAGTAATTTTTCTATTATAGGTGAAAATGAGTATCCCATAAAAAAAATACATACACAAACACAAACCCAGAAGGGGACCATTGATTTTAATCCTGCACTGGGAAAATAAACGCAGCTTGTGTTCTTTCAACCAAATGAACAACCCAACAAACAATGATGCCGCTGACAAGGACAGACGAAAGAATCGTCGATGAAAACAACAAAACAGTAACGCAATCATGCTTTTCGTCCTTAAAACTTACGTTACGCTTACCGGCTAGCTTCTAGCTCTTTAGAGAAACATAAAAAAAAATCAAGAGCGCAAGCATATCACGGGGTTCGGTTATATCTTAGCATTATCATTGGCCACTGGGGTGGTTTTTGTTGTGGAAATCCTTTCTTCTCTGGCGTGCAGCATTTTTATTTACGAAGCGAAGAAGGGTGGATTTCGTTTTGCCTCGACATTTATTGATGCCATAAAGTTGAAGATTTATGTCTAGCGTCTGTCTATAAGTTTGACTTGGTTTTGGCTTGTGCTGTTTTCTAGAATTGAAATGCTTTCTCCCTAAATACGCTTTGCACAAACAGTGACGGTGACGGTATAGTATGTGCCGTGGAATCAGAAGTATCAAAAAAATCCACACATAAACAGATATGCATCCATCCACGCAATAGAAAATAGAATTTGTATAGAAGCGATCACTTTGGGTAAGAAGGTGCAGGTTTGCTGAGGTTTTCAATATTATTACTTTTTTCAGAGTCCTGTCCTGTGTCTGATAGACCTGGAGACTAAAGGGTGTAACTTGCAACAGCTATCAAATTTACACTCGAAAAACCTTGCGGGTGTGGGGTGGTGGTTATTATTTGTATGTCATTCAATGTTTTGCGTGTAAATTTTGTTCCCTTTGTGTTTGAGTTAATATACTCGTAGATAGGAGGACCTCTGGTTCCATTTAATTGTACATATAATTGTCCTGAGTCGACTGTGTTTTAAGGGATGGTGTTGGTGTTGTTATGCATGGGATTTTTAAGTGAGATAGGGAGGTTAATGAGACAAAATCAATTTAGAATTCAGTAATTTACAAAGATGAGATTTCAAGCCAAAGCTAAGGGATAAGGAAGAAATGTGATGGAATATACCTATGTACCTATAATGGCCAAGGCTTGTACCGATCAAAATTCGAGTTGTAAATGATTAAAAGTAAAATAATGAGTTTCCCCGAGGAAGGTTAATAAAACTTGGCTTATACCTTTTCCCTTGTTTAGGTGCAATTATAGGTAGGTACCTATGGATTCGTCAAAAAAAAATGTTTGGAGATAACAATCACACATTATGTATTTCCTTTTTAATTGCGATTAGGTATACCTAGCTACATACTTTAATAAAAGACAAGTTTTGGATTCGTGCAAAAAAAAAGGATACAATAACACATTTTTAATTTAAGAAATCGAAAAACGTATGGGTATGGAAATTCCGTCCGTCTGTCTGTTCGCACCTCTAGAGCCTGAACGAATGGGTCGATTTGCTTCATATTAGTTAGTATTTATTATTTATTTGGACGTACCTATTTTTAATTTTTGCTTATACAATAGGTAGGTACAATCGTGAAAAAGAAAATTATTTTCCTCGAAAACGGCTCTAACGATTTTGATAAAACTTTCAGAATGCTGTTTTTTTTAGACAGCCTATCTTTTGGTTTAATTTTTTTTTTGAATTTTGTATTTTTAAATCAAGTTTTATCGTAAACTATACATCGAATTTCAATAAAAATTTGGACACAGGAGTCAATTATAACCCTGAGTATTAAGCATTTCAAAATTCTTAAAAACTTTTTTTTTGATTTTTAATAATTTTTTTACAATAATTGCCATATACATATTTACATAC
This sequence comes from Platycheirus albimanus, assembly GCA_916050605.2. Classification (NCBI taxonomy): domain Eukaryota; kingdom Metazoa; phylum Arthropoda; class Insecta; order Diptera; family Syrphidae; genus Platycheirus; species Platycheirus albimanus. The sequence goes on along the minus strand of OU696696.1, from coordinate 325,596,864 downwards.
CTACTCGAACAAATTTCAAAATACTTTTTTTTTCAAAAATAACCTTTTAAAAAAAACTGGTAGAACGGTTTTCAATATTTTTACTTGTGATTATAGGTACCTACTATAAGGCAAGTTATGCATTCGTAATTTTTTTTTTTTGACAATCAAACAACATTACAATGATACAGAAGCCGAAAAAAGTGGGTCTGAAAATTGTCTGTCTGTCTGTCTGTCCGTATGTCTGTCTGTCTGTATAGTTACCAACAGCCTAAACGGCTGGGCCGAATTGCTTCAAACTTGGTACATAGTATTATTATGACGTTCTTCCGAGGAGTTTTTGGAATCACCATTCTAGCTTCAAAACTAACGGTAGGTATCTGCCATACGGTTTTTAATGAAAAATTTATTTTTTTCAAAAACGGCTTCTACGATTTTGATAAAACTTTCTGAAAAGTGTTTTGTGTGCAAATTTTATGTTTCAGTTGGAATACATTTTTCAGGAAAAGTCTTATAACGGTACCTCCCATAGGACCGGTTTTTTGAAATCAGATTTTCTCGTAAACCACTTGATGGATGTCGATTAAATTTTTAATATAGGTGCCTTTTTATAGAAAAAATAATGTGAATTCTTAAATTTTTCAAAAAGTTTTAATTTTTTTATTATTTTTTGTTTTTTTTCCAAAAACAGTTTAATCTATTTTTTTTATTTTATTTTTCCGATAAAAACAACAAAGTGCTAAAAATTGGCATACTCAAAAAAAAATTTGGAATTTATTTTCGAAAATTTTTTCAAAAAAAAACAGTTTTTTGAAAAAAGTGGTCGAACGATTTTGAAAAAAAAATTCTTAAAATTCTAAACAGTAAACGAAATCAGATGGTTTACTCTATTTTTTCCAAAAAACGTTCTAACAGTGATTTTTAAGTGATCAATAAAATTTATATATCATTTTTACTTGCGGTTATAGGTACTATAAGGCAAGTTATGGATTCGTGCAAACAAATAATTTTGAGATAACAATCACACATGACATTACGATGATGGAGAAGTCGAAAAAAGTGGGGCTGGAAATTCCGTCCGTCTGTCTGTCTGTCTGTATGTCTTTTCGCGCCTCTAGAGCCTGAACGGATGGGCCGAGTTGCTTCAAAATTGGTATCTAGGATTTATTTGGCCATCCCTCGGAACGAATTTTTTATTTTTGCTCTAGGCCCAAAAATAACGGCACCTGCCATACAATCGTGAAGAAAAAATAGATTTTCTCGAAAACGGCTCTAACGATTTTGATTAAACTTTCAAAATGCTATTTTTGCAAGACAATCTATCTTTTGGTTAGAAAATTTTTTTGAAGATGTGTATAATAACGGTACCTCTCATAGAACCAGTATTTTCAAATCAAATTTTCTCGTAAACTATGCAACCCATTTCAATAAAATTTTGGTCACAGGAAGTCATAATATTAATAAATATGGCATTTCAAAATTTTCGAAAACCTTTTTTTTTGATTTTTATAGTTTTTTCAAAAAAATTTTGATTTTCGAAATATGTTGAAAACGGGTAGGTACCTATATCGATTTTTTTTAAATTATTTTTTCAAATGTAAACTACAGATTGCCATATATTTACATACTCACAAAAAGATGATTTTAAGTTCTTTTGAAGATTAACGACGTTTCGAGCATGGTTACGCTCTTCATCAGGTCTTTATTTAACAAAAATAAGAAATAATACAAAATTAATTCACAATTCATATATGAGACGTCAGAAAAAACTTACAACAATATTAAAGGACAATAGATTTTTGTTATACATGTTAAGAAACAGGCTATAAACACAATGTGTATGAAAATGAGCTAAAACAAATTAAGTTAGTAACTGACGGATAATTTAAAATAAAATTGAATTTACTTAAAACAATCAAGATTTGGATCAAAAACATCCATTGCACATCACTTTCTTTTCACTTTTTACTTGTTGGTTTCTTTATCAGCTGCGTATAAAAGTTGCTAAGATTTTCGCAGTCTGATCTCCTATTGACAGCTATGTTGTTGTTTTTTTGTATATGAAGCATCTCGAAACGTCGTTAATCTTCAAAAGAACTTAAAATCATCTTTTATTGACCTATAGCCCACAAAAACACATATACATCTAGTAATACTCACAAAAATTTCAAAATATTTTTTGGAAAAGTTTTTCAAAAATAACCTTTTTAAAAAAAAACTGGTCGAACGATTTTCAATATTTTTACTTGCGATTATAGGTACTATAAGGCAAGTTATGCATTCGTCGAAAAAAAAGTTTTGAGATTACAATCAAACATGACATAACGATGATAGCGAAGACGAAAAAAGATAGTCTAAAAATTCTGTCCGTCTGTATGTCTGTCTGTCTGTCTGTCTGTATGTAGACCTACAGCCCAAACGGGTGGGCCGAATCGCTTCAAACTTGGTATATAGACTTTTTTAGGTATTGTACAGAGGGGAAATTGAATTTTTTTTTTAGCTCAAAAAATAACGGTACCTGCCATACAACCGTTACGTTAAAGCTTATTTTTCTCAAAAACGATTCTAACGATTTCGATTTAAAAAAATCAGTGTTGCTTTTTAGGTACGATCAATCATATGGCTGAAAATTTTTTTTTTAAAAATGGCTAACAACGGTACTTTCCATAGGACCGTTTTTTTTGCTTTCGACTATCTCGAAAACGACTCAACCGATTCTTTCGAAATTTCACACACATATAGCTGTAGGTAGCTCAATTTGTATTGCATACCAATATTTTTGAAAAATATTTTTTTGTAATTTTTAAAGAATTTAAAAAAAAAAATTAAAAAAAATTAATATTTTGAAAACTGCCTATTAAATTTTTTTCTAAAAATTTTAAATAAATGTATTTGCTGAATACGTATGAACTGGCGTTTTTGAATTTTTTTTGAAAATTTTTTTCAAAAAGTTTTTCAAAAAAAACTTTTCTACTCAAAAACCGCTCTACAGATTTTTATAAATTTATTCTCATAAATTCAAATTTATCCAAGAAATAAAATGCTGTACTTTTTTTTCAGCTCAAATTAGTTTAGCTTCAAACTATCTGCAACATGGGATCCACTTATAAGCAAACTCAAATTGAATAAACTGAACACCGAAACATCTGACGTTGTAAGCTTTGTATGCACCCAAGCTTATGCAAACACAACCCAACAACAACTTTCAAATGATCAAACGTCAGTCTAATCCCGTGACCACGAAGAATGAAACTTCTTCGAAACGTCGGCAAGAAGAAATAAATAAATATTTCTAAAAAATTACGCGGTAAGCTTCCGAAAATTTTATAATATTACAATAGTTTAAGTATTTATTTCAGAATTTTGAAAATTTTATTTTTATCAAAATCTCAAGCCCCTAAACCACTGTCACTCATTAGAGCAAGTTCGTGCGACCCAGTCGTGCATTTTATTTTTTCTAGATTAACGTATAGCTTTGAAATTTTATTGCATACTTTTTTTCCGAGAAAACTCTTAAACTAATTTAAAAAATCAAAGAATCTTCGAAATTATTAAAAATTTTTTAATAGCCATTATATTCAGCCACTAAGCAATTTCTTATCATAAGAGCAAGTTCGTGTGACCCAGTCGTGCATTTTATTTATGTTGGTTTTTTCCCAAAATCTCAAACCATAAGACACACATTAGAGCAAGTTTGTCCGACCCAGTCGTGCACTTTATTTATTCTAGATAGATATTGAAAAATTAAATATTTTTGTATACTCAGTTTTTTTCCAAGACATAAAGAAAAAGGCAAACTCAAATTGAAATTATACTGATTAAAAACAACTCCGTAAATTTTAGAGGTATCCGTGTCATACGTCATAGAATTTCGAGGTCGAATTAAAAAAATATAATAGGAAAATGCCCAGAAATACGAAATGAGTCAAAATTTGAAGCTATTTTTACTTGCGATTATAATAGGTATAGATACTGTTACATGAATAGTGTTTGTCTCAACTACAGTCTTATGAATGGTTTTTGTTTCTACTACAGAAATATTACTATATGGTTTTTGTCTATACTACAGTAAAATTCTGAACAATTCTGCTGAATGATTCTGCTGAATACCAATGTTGAATTTGAAAGCTCTGAAAGCTTTTAAAGCATCTTGACAATTCCGAAAGGTTCGAGACTTAGACTGTTCGAGAAACTTGATCCCAAGTATAAATAGGACATTTTATTCGGAAATGGACACAGTTTCATTTTAACCGTGGTAGCGAATAAATGGTGAATAATTAGTGGTGCTAAGATAAAGAAATAAATAAAGAGTTTGAACTTAGATAAAAGTGAGTTTCATTTATAGAGATAGTAGTGGTAAATTAAAAGTAAAAGAAAATAAGTTTTATTTTCGAACCCAAGACTAAAAACATTACAGTGGTGTCAGAAGTGAAATAAAACTTAAGTGCATAATTCATTTGGACAAATAAAAGTGAAAAGTGATAAAGTGACTATGGGTAAACTTGTAAATGCCCTTAACTTGATTGAACTTAGAGCAGTGTTAAAGAATCGGGGTCTTCCTACTGCTGGAACCAAAAATGACCTCATTATTAGACTGCAGGAAAATATGACTCAGAAAAATGAAAATCCAGAAACATTTCTTCTGGATGTTGAAATACAAGACGAACAAGAGCAAGTAAGTACAAGCTCCGACATGTCTAATATGATGTCTTTCCTTCTCGAACGTTTTCAAAAACAGAAGAATCTTCTAGAAGAGCAAAGAAACGAACAAAAGAATCTTTTAGAAGAGCAGAGAAGTGAACAAAAAGATGAACAAGCGAAACTTCTAGAACGCCTTGAAGACCAGAAAAACCTCCTCGAAGGCAAGTTTGCTGCATTTGAAAGCAAGTTTGGTGCTGCTGAAGAGCGTCTCGACAGTATCGAAAAACAAATTGCAACCGTAGACGAAAGATTCGAGAAAGTTGAAGAGAAATTCGCAAAGGAATTGGAAAAGGTTAGAAAAATTAAAGTTAGGGAAAGTTCTGGGGACTGCATGCGAAGAAAGGAAATGCATCCGCCAACCTTTGATGGACAAACTTCTTGGACGATCTACAAAAGACAATTTGAAGCAGCTGCGACAACAAATGGCTGGGACAACGAAGAAAAGTTCGTTGCACTAACGCTTGCTCTCAGAGGACCTGCTGCAGAACTACTGCAAACAATACCGGCAGAGTTACATGGCAACTTCAAAGCTCTTACTCAGGCGATTGAAAAACGCTTTGGAGATGGCCATATGCAAGAAGTTTTCCGGGTCCAACTTAACACCAGGGTTCAGAAAAGAGGTGAGACGCTTCAACAGCTCCAAGCAGACATCGAACGCCTGGCTCACCTGGCATATCCAACGGCGGGTGAGGAAATTATCAACCAATTTGCTGCTGAAGCATTTGTCCGTGGATTAGCTGACATCAACCTCCAGCGAGCAGTACGAACGGCCGGAAAACGGACGCTTCCTGAAGCATTGGCGTTTGCCCTCACCATGGAAGCAGCGGAACAGGCTTCTCAAAGCATTCATCGGGTAAGAGAAGTAACTGTAGAGGAGTGCGCTTGCCAGAGAACGACATTTCAGAGCAACCACCGTGATGGACCTCTCCGATGCTGGAACTGCAACAGGACCGGACATCTCCAGCGCCAGTGTCGTATGCCATTAAGAAAAGGAGTTTGCCAACATTGCGGCAGCAGGAAGAACAGCCAAGAGGAGGCTCACAAAACCCCTGCTGGACCTGTTTCCCACTCGGGAAACGAGTAAGGACCAACTTCACGGGGCAGAAGCTGGTTCCGGGTATCGATGGCCCCAGAACTACGATCCAGGTCTCGCAGACTAAACGAGACAATAAAAGTCTGACAATGGAAGCAGCTATAAACGACAAGAAATATGTGGCAACTATCGATACCGGTGCCACCGCCTCCATTGTAAGAAGAGACGTGGTGAAGATGACATGGCTACACAACACCAATAGCTACTGTCTGAAGACGGCAACAGGTGAGTCAGCTAAAGTATATGGGGAAGTACAACTAGTGATCGGATTGGCAGAACTGGAGTTTTCACATAAATTCCTAGTGGCAGATATTTGTGATGAGTGCATTATCGGAATTGACTTCATGAAAGCACATGGAGTAATTTTGGATATCGGTAACCAGGTTCTGAAATATAGAAATCTCGAGATTCCGATGATCTATGGTAACGAAAACTCGTCACATCTGAGAACTGTCGTCAAAGAAGACCTACGCCTGCCTCCCTCTTCAGAAGTCTTTGTTTGGACAAACATAAAAGGCGATTCAGGGAACCATCGATACCTTTTTGTAGAACCGGACTCTGAACAACGTTCCCAAAACTACATCGTGGGAAAAACGCTTGCCGCACCTAAGAACAACATGGTGCCTGTAAGAATAGTGAACACCAAACCTTATGAAGTCAACCTTAAAGCAGGAGAAGTTATTGGACAATGTGGTCCAGTGGCAGCAATAACCAGAATCACCGATGAAGAAGTACGAAATCCTGTAGAAGTCAACTTTTTAAGGTCCAAAATTCTAAAATCCTGCAAGCTAAGTCAACAACAACAACAGGTTGCTGGAAGCCTTATTAATGAGTTTGCTGATATTTTCGCTTCAAAGGATAAACCATACGGAAGAACACAATTGGTGCAACATCGCATCGATACTGGTGATGCAAGGGCAATCCGTCAACCTGCAAGGCGCCTTCCACTAGCCAAACAGGCGGAGGTTACGGATATGATCTCGACGATGCAGAAAGAAGGTTTGATCGAGAATTCCAAAAGCCCTTGGGCATCACCAGTGGTCCTAGTCAAAAAGAAGGATGGAAGCACCCGGTTCTGCGTGGATTACCGAAGGCTGAACGATGTCACAAAGAAAGACAGCTACCCTCTGCCCAGGATCAGCGACACTCTGGATGCAATGGCAGGAGCTCAATGGTTTTCAACTTTGGACCTGAAAAGTGGGTACTGGCAGGTGGAAATTCACCCAGAAGATCGAGAGAAAACCGCATTTTCGACAGGTAATGGTCTGTGGCAATTCAAAGTTATGCCCTTTGGCCTGTGCAACGCTCCGGCAACATTTGAGCGTTTGATGGAATGCGTTTTACAAGGGCTTACTTGGAAGACATGCCTGGTTTATTTGGATGATGTCATCGTTTTTGGGAAAACATTTGACGAACACTGCAGGAACTTGAGAGAAGTTTTCCGGAGGCTTCGAGAAGCTCATCTTAGGTTGAACCCAGACAAATGCACCTTTTTCAAGACTGAAGTGAAATATTTAGGGCATATTGTCTCTTCTCAAGGGGTACAAACCGATCCAGAGAAAGTGGAGGCTGTGAAGAACTGGCCAACTCCACAAGATAAACATCAGCTGAGAAGTTTCCTTGGGTTAGCCACATATTACCGGCGATTCGTGAAAGACTTTGCTGGAGTTGCGAAAAGCCTGCACCAACTTACAGAGAAAGGAAAACAGTTCAAATGGTCAGGTGATTGCGAGAAAAGCTTCCAGGAACTAAAAACACGCCTCTGTAACGCTCCCGTTCTGGCATATGCTACTCCTGGGAAACAGTTCATCATCGATGCAGACGCAAGCAATGTTGGAATTGGGGCTGTTTTGTCGCAAGTTCATGATGGCCAAGAAAAGGTAGTAGCCTATTACAGCAAAGTGCTCTCGAAGGCAGAAAGGAACTATTGCGTGACCAGGAGGGAACTTCTAGCTCTGGTACTAGCTACGAAACATTTTCATAAGTACATCTATGGGCAGAAATTCCTCCTTAGAACAGACCATGGAGCGCTAAGGTGGCTTTTGAACTTTAAAAATCCCGAAGGACAAGTAGCAAGGTGGATTGAGAGGTTGCAGACATACCACTACGAGATTCAACATCGAAAAGGAAAACTACACTCCAACGCAGATGCATTATCCCGACGACCATGTAAATCAAACTGCAAGCATTGTTCACGTCAGGAAGAAAAGGAGTCCCTAGTCACTCAACGAGTGAGAGTCGAGCCCATTGCCGGCTGGAGTAACGAGGAAATTAGGAATGCTCAACAAGAAGATTCTGACATTGAACCCATCCTTGCATGGAAAGAGCACGAGGAGAAACCACAATGGGTTGACATTTCCGATAGAAGCCCGGTGTTAAAAGCCTATTGGGCTCAATGGAACTCTCTCCATGTACAAGAAGGTGTACTCAAACGGAAGTGGGAATCCGCAGATGGCAAGTCCTATGTGATGCAGGTAGTTGTGCCTCGGTCCAAAGTCAATGAAGTTCTCCGTGAGATGCATGATGGCACTTCTGGAGGCCATTTAGGAATCAACAAAACGCTGGAAAAGATCCGAGATCGTTTCTACTGGCTCCATGCAAAAGAAGACGTCGAAAGATGGTGCAGGAAATGTGACACTTGTTCTGCTACAAAAGGACCAGGCAGAAAAATTCAAAGTGTGATGCAGCAGTACAACGTTGGAGCACCCTTCGAAAGAATTGCAATGGATATTGCAGGTCCTTTTCCTGAAACCAACGATGGAAACCGATATATTCTCGTGATCATGGATTACTTCAGCAAGTGGCCTGAAGCGTTTGCCATTCCAAACCAAGAAGCAAAAACGGTTGTGGATCAGATTGTCTTCAATTGGATAAGTAGATTTGGTGTACCTAAAGAACTCCATTCTGACCAAGGGAGGAACTTCGAGTCAAATATCTTCCAACAGGTTTGCTCACTCCTTGGCATTCATAAGACAAGGACAACACCGCTGCATCCACAATCAGATGGAATGGTAGAACGGTTTAACAGAACGCTCAAAGAACACCTTTCCAAAGTAGTGGAAGACTGTCAACGAGACTGGGACCGATGCATTCCACTGTTTTTAATGAGCTATCGGAGCGCAGTTCATAGCACTACAGGACATACTCCTTATGAAATCTTGTTTGGTTCAACAATGCGACTACCAAGTGAAGTGAAATTTGGATGCCCTCCAAATGAGCCACAAAGCCAAGAAGAATATGTGGAGGATCTCAAAAAGAGACTCATGTACATTCATGAAAAGACCAGAACAAAGATAAAGGATGCCAGTGATCGCATGAAAACACGTTATGATGCACATGCAACGACGACAGGGTTTCAAGTGGAAGATCTTGTGTGGTTATACAACCCCCATCGGAAAAAGGGACTGTCACCGAAGCTCCAGCAAAATTGGGAAGGCCCTTACAAGGTTGTCACCAGAATCAATGATGTTGTTTACCGCATTCAGAGAGGTGTTAGAGGCAAAATGAAAGTTGTTCACAGGGACCGACTATGCCGCTACAATGGCCAGGGAAGTGATAGACTTGTTCGGGACGAACAATCTTAAGAAGGGGGCAATGTTACATGAATAGTGTTTGTCTCAACTACAGTCTTATGAATGGTTTTTGTTTCTACTACAGAAATATTACTATATGGTTTTTGTCTATACTACAGTAAAATTCTGAACAATTCTGCTGAATGATTCTGCTGAATACCAATGTTGAATTTGAAAGCTCTGAAAGCTTTTAAAGCATCTTGACAATTCCGAAAGGTTCGAGACTTAGACTGTTCGAGAAACTTGATCCCAAGTATAAATAGGACATTTTATTCGGAAATGGACACAGTTTCATTTTAACCGTGGTAGCGAATAAATGGTGAATAATTAGTGGTGCTAAGATAAAGAAATAAATAAAGAGTTTGAACTTAGATAAAAGTGAGTTTCATTTATAGAGATAGTAGTGGTAAATTAAAAGTAAAAGAAAATAAGTTTTATTTTCGAACCCAAGACTAAAAACATTACAATACTATAAGGCAAGTTATGCATTCGTAAAAAAAAAATTCGAACAATCAAACATGACATACCGATAATAGAGGTTCAGCTGACCGCTGATTTTCAACCTTCGAAATATTCTGCTGTCCCTGATTATTGTTAAATCCCTGTTCTTTTTTTCTAAAAGGTTCCCTATTTCTAACAACTTTTTCTGGACCGCTTTTTGGTCTTCTTAGTAATTAAATGGATAAGCGGGAGCTACAAAAGATTTCCTACCTTCTAATTTAAGCGCGACTCGAAGCGCTTTCCTCATGTCCTCTACGGACCCTACTTTTAATCCTCTCCACTCCATTTCATAAGCAAGCTCGTTTTGCGCTAACCTATTTGTATCCATATTTGCAGAAATTTATAACAACAACAAAAAATAATCCGAAAAAGAACTAAAAATTCACTATAGGAAAAATTAAAAAAAAAAACTGTGTTTAAAAAAAAAGAATCTAATAAAAAAAATTAATTCAACGAAGGGAAACTAAAAACACTAAAAAGGTTTCAAATGAGTAAGAAATAAAATGCACGACTGGGTCGCACGAACTTGCTCTAATGAGTGACAGTGGTTTATGGGCTTGAGATTTTGATAAAAATAAAATTTTCAAAATTCGTAAATAAATACTTAAACTAATTTGAGCTGAAAAAAAAGTACGCCATTTTATTTCTTGGATAAATTTGAATTTATGAGAATAAATTTAGAAAAATCTGTGGAGCGGTTTTTGAGAAAAAAAGTTTTTTTTGAAAAACTTTTTGAAAAAACTTTTAAAAAAAATTCAAAAACGCCAATTCATAGGTATTCAGCAAATACATTTATTTAAAATTTTTAAAAAAAAATTTATTAAGCAGTTTTCAAAATATTAATTTTTTAAATTTTTTTTTTTAAATGCTTTTAAAAATACAAAAAAATATTTTTCAAAAATACTGGTATGCAATACAAATTGAGCTACCTACAGCTATATGTGTGTGAAATTTCGAAAGAATCGGTTGAGTCGTTTTCGAGATAGTCGAAAGCAAAAAAAACGGTCCTATGGAAAGTACCGTTCTTAGCCATTTTTAAAAACTTTTTTTTCAGCCATATAATTGGTCGTACCTAAAAAGAAACACTGATTTTTTTAATTAAAAATCGTTAGAGCCGTTTTTGAGAAAAATAAGCTTTAAAATAACGGTTGTATGGCAGGTACCGTTATTTTTTGAGCTACAAAAAAAATTTCAATTTCCTCTCTGTACAATACCTAAAAAAGTCTATATACCAAGTTTGAAGCAATTCGGCCCACCCGTTTGGGCTGTAGGTCTACATACAGACAGACAGACAGACAGACAGACAGACATACAGACGGACAGAATTTTTAGACCATCTTTTTTCGTCTTCGCTATCATCGTAATGTCATGTTTGATTGTTATCTCAAAACTTTTTTTTTCGACGAATGCATAACTTGCCTTATAGTACCTATAATCGCAAGTAAAAATAGTTCAAAACCAAAAAAAAAAAAAAAATAAAAATCAATTTAGTAATGATCAAATTTTAAATATGTATAGGCAATAAAAAGGAAATGAAAATAGCGCAATAAAACAAAATGTTAAAGAAAATTGATAATACAAAATATTAAATGCACTAAAAAAAAATAACTAAATAACAAATAAAAATACTACGTAACTACTTAATTGAAAAACGTGACGGCCCGGCTAAATTGAATCAAAAATAATTCAAGGCCAACAAGAAAGGAGAAGAAATAAAATGCACGACTGGGTCGCACGTACTTGCTCTGTGGGTGCAATAGTACGATGAAAACAAACTTTTCGATCAATGAGAACAACTCATTTTTGAAAAATTTGGTAAAACCCAAAAAAATTTGACTGAAACTGGAAAAACCGATATACGGGAGCTAACGTTAAGAAACCTTTAATATTTAAAATTAAGATGTTATCTTTTGGGTGTTATAAATGATACAAATGTCCACTTGTTGCCAAATTAATAATACTGTTAAAAGCTATTTCCACTATTATCATGTATAGCCAAAAACTAAAAATGCAGTTTTGTTTGAAGTATTCTATGTATGTTACATACAAAGTTTCATAAAAATAGGGGGAGCCTTTTTTGAGTAAATTAGAAAAAATGAAAAAATTGGCCTAAATCTAGTGGCTCTTTGTATAGGAGCCACCATTTAAAAAAGAGAAACTGAAAAAAATCAATGCCATCTGATAGAAGGCTGTAAGGCTCTATACCAAACAAAGTTTGTTTGAATTCGATACAACCGTTGACAACTTATGGCCATTTGAAAAAAAGACGTTAAGATCAGATCTCCGTTATTAGCATTTTTTGCCAAAAACTAAAAACGCAGTTCTCTTAAGAACACTAAAAGAATATATTACGCCAAATTTAATCAAAATCGTTAGAGCCATTTTTGAGCAAATTAGAAAAAACCTAAAAAAGTTGGCTAAAACTGAACGCCTCGTTGTATGGGAGCTACCATTTAGAAAGGCTTCACTGAAAAATTTACAAAACTATCTTATAGAACGCTATAAAAAACGATGCCAAACGAAGTTTGAGTCAATTCAATCAAGCCGTTGCGAACTTATGGCCATTTGAAAAAAAGCCGTTAAGAGCAGATCTCCGTTATTTGCATTTTTAGCCAAAAACTAAAAACGCAGTTCTCTTAAAAGCACTAAAAGAATATAACACACAAAGTTAATTCAATATCGTTAGAGCCATTTTCGAGAAAATTAGAAAAAACCAAAAAAAGTTGGCTAAAACTCAACGGCTCGTTGTATGGAAGCCAACGTTTAGAAAGGCTTCAGTGAAAAATTTACTAAACCATCCCATAGAACACTATGAAAAACTATGTCAAACAAAATTTGAGTTGATTCAATCAAGCCGTTGTGAACTTATGGCTATTTGGAAAAAAAGCCGTTAAAACCTGATTTTCGTTACGACCATTTGAGCCAAAAACAAAAACGCAGTTTTGTTAAAAAATGCTTAAAATTAGCTAAATTTTAAGTTTAATCAAAATCGTTAGAGCCGTTTTCGAGAAAATCCAAATTGAAAAAAACCGTTACTTGAAAGGGCTAAGACGAAATAAAAAAAATCTCGACGCGTTTTTCTTGAAACTGCTATATATCAAGTTTAAAGAAAATCCGTCAAGCCGTTTAGACTGTAGCATGACGTGAAAAAGCGCACAGACGCACATACGCACATCCGCACATCCGCACATACGTACATCCGCACAGACAGACCGACGGACAGTATGGCGAAAACCACTTTTTTGGGCTTCTCTATCATCGTAATGTCATGTTTGATTAAAACCTCGATTTTTTTTTCTGCAAGAAACCAATACTTGCCCTATAGAGCAAGTAAAAAATTGCAATGTAATGAAAATGATACCTAGTTCAAAGAAAATAAAATGCACGACTGCGTCGCACGAACTTGCTCTTATGAATTGCTTAGTGGCTGCATATATGGATATTAAAAAAAATTAAAATAATTTCGAAAATTCTTTTATTTTTTAAATTAGTTTAAGAGTTTTCTCGGAAAAACTAAGTATGCAATAAAATTTCAAAGCTATATGTCAATCTAGGAAAAAAAAATATTGAAAATTGTTCGACCAGTTTTTTTTAAAAAAGGTTATTTTTGAAAAACTTTTCCAAAAAAAAATTTTGAAATTTATTTGAGTATGTAAATACTTGGCAATAGGTACATAGCTTACATCTGGAAAAATAATGTAAAAAAAATCAATAAACATGTTTCCAACTATTTCGAAAACCAAAAATTTTTTTGGAAAAATTATTAAAAATCCAAAAAAAAAAGTTTTTGAAAATTTTGAAATGCCATATTAATAAAATTAAAAATTACGAGAAAATTTGATTTGAAAATACTGGTTCTATAAGAGGTACCGTTATAAGACAAATTTTGAAAAATATTTTCTAACCAAAAGAGATTGTCTTAAAAAAATAATGAGAAAATCAATTTTTTTCTTTACGATTGTATGGCAGGTGCCGTTATTTTTGGGTCTAGAGCAAAAATAAATAAAATGCATGAACTTGCTCGAATGTGTGACAGTGGTTTAGCGGCTTGAGATTTTGATAAAAATAAAATTTTCAAAATTCTTAAATAAATACTCAAACTAATTTGAAATGAAAAAAAGTACGCCATTTTATTTCTTGGATAAATTTGAAATTAAAATAAATTTATAAAAATCTGTGGAGCAGTTTTTGAGAAAAAAAAGTTTTTTTGAAAAACTTTTTGAAAACTTATTTAAAAAAAAAATTAAAAAACGCCAGTTTATAGGTATTCAGCAAATACATTTATTTAAAATTTTTAGAAAAAAATTTAACAAGCAGCTTTCAAAATAATAATTTTTTACATTTTTTTTTTAAGTGCTTTTAAAAATACAAAAAAATATTTTTCAAAAATATTGGTATGCAATACAAATTGAGCTACCTACAGCTATATATGTGTGTAAAAATTTGAAAGAATCGGTTGAGTCGTTTTCGAGTTAGTCAAAAGCAAAAAAAAACGGTCTTATGGAAAGTACCGTTCTTAGCCATTTTTTAAAACTTTTTTTTGCAGCCATATGATTGGTCGTACCTAAAAAGCAACACTGATTTTTTTTAAATAGAAATCGTTAAAGCCGTTTTTGAGAAATATAAGCTTTAACGTAACGGTTGTATGGCAGGTACCGTTATTTTTTGAGCTAAAAAACAAATTTCAATTTCCCCTCTGTACAATACCTAAAATAGTAATTATACCAAGTTTGAAGCAATTCAGCCCACACGTTTGGGCTGTAGGTCTCTATACATACAGACAGACAGACAGACATACAGACGGACAGAATTTTTAGACCATCTTTTTTCGTCTTCGCTATCATCGTAATGTCATGTTTGATTGTTATCTCAAACTTTTTTGTTCGATGAATGCATAACTTGCCTTATAGTACCTATAATCGCAAGTAAAAATTTGTTCCGAGGAACGGCCAAATAAATCCTAAATACCGACTTTGAAGCAAATCGGCCCATCCGTTCAGGCTCTAGCGGCGCGAACAGACATACAGACAGACAGACAGACATACGGACGGAATTCCCAGACCCACTTTTTTCGACTTCGCCATCATCGTAATGTCATGTGTGATTATTATCTCAAAATTTTTTTTCTGCACGAATCCATAACTTGCCTTATTGTACCTATAATCGCAAGTAAAAATATATGTGTACATATATGCAAACTTGCTGCTGGCTGTAATCTGGTGTTGAAAAAAGTATATGAAAGGCAAGAATTGGGTGTAGATCATAGAGCGTTTCAAACAAAAACTGCTTCACTTCTATTTATCTTTATAATAAAATGCACGACTGGGTCGCACGAACTTGCTCTTATGATAAGCAATTGCGTAGTGGCTGCATATATGGATATTAAAAAAAAATTAAATAATTTCGAAAATTCTTTTACTTTTTAAATTAGTTTAAGAGCTTTCTCGGAAATACTAAGTATGCAATAAAATTTCAAAGCTATACGTCAATCTAGGAAAAAAAAACATTGAAAATCGTTGGACCAGTTTTTTTTTTAAAAGCTTATTTTTGAAAAACTTTTTCAAGAAATATTTTGAAATTTATTTGAGTATGCAAATATATGGCAATCTGTAGTTTACATTTGAAAAATAATTTAAAAAAAAATCAATGTACCCATTTCCAACATATTTCGAAAAGCAACAATTTTTTTGAAAAAATTATAAAAAATCAAAAAAAAAAAGTTTTTGAAAATTTTGAAATGCCATATTAATAAAATTATGAATGACTTCCTGTGGCCAAAATTTTATTGAAATCGAATGTATAGTTTACGAGAAAATTTGATTTGAAAATACTGGTTCTATGAGAGGTACCGTTATTAGACAAATTTTGAAAAAAAATTTCAAACCAAAAGATAGATTTTCTTGCAAAAATAGCATTCTGAAAGTTTTATCAAAATCGTTAGAGCCGTTTTTGAGAAAATCAATTTTTGTCTTCAAGATTGTATGGCAGGTGCCGTTATTTTTGGACCTAGAGCAAAAATAAAAAATTCTTTCCGAGGGACGGCCAAATAAATCCTAAATACCAAATTTGAAGCAAATCGGCATACCCGTTCAGCCTCCAGAGGCGCGAACAGACAGACACTAGTCTTCAAAAATTCTTTTGCTTTCTCCTCAAATCCAAAAATTGAATTGTCATTCAAAATGGAGGCTTGGCCTCTGTCCACTTCACCACGACCATCTGGCCATCCTCTTCAGATCTTTTGCGTGGAGGTGTTCTTGTCTCGGTCATACAGTAGTATCCCGCCCATATATGCGTTGAGAATGGGATCCCCATTGGCTCAGTGGACTTGTTCAGCCGTATAACGTGTAGTAGATATACATATTTCAAAGAAAAAATAATGTCTACTTTTACTGTAAAACTCATATTGTTTGTTTATAATGTACAACTCGAATGGCAATGCCTTTTTGGTTTAGATTCAAATTCAACGAAGAGGTTGTCATTCAGTTGAATGATTAAATAAGTGAGTTTTCATTTAAAATAAAGGTGCTAAAATGTCAGCTGTGGGGTCCTACATAAATAAAATAAATAATTTTATGTGGATGACCCGTAGTCTGTTAGATTTCTACAATTCAAACAAAAAAATCCGACGCCATGCTTACTAAAGCACAACTTCTGGACGCTTTGTTAGCGGCTGGCATTGATTTTCCTGCCTCAGCATCAATCGCACAGCTGCGTACATTGCATAACCAAATCCCTGACAGTAACGAAACTTCTGATGGTCCAACTTCTGCTCCTCCTGATGGAGAAATCCCTGCTTCTTCAGGCAATGCTTCTGGTAATACTCAGCAAACAGCTGATTCTGGTGACTTTTCTGGTATTCTTTCTGTCAGTCCTTCTGGTAGTCCTTCTAGTGGTCCTTCTGGTGGTACTGGTCTTCCAATCCCAAATGAAGTTACGAGTGATACTGAAGATGAAAAGGAATTGGCCAGGTTGGAACGACGAATGAAAATTATGGAGCTGAAAAGGTCATTAGCAGAAATGGAATCCACCGCTCCAACGACAGTACGGAGCGTCAATTTTCCAGACGTTGAGAACGCCATTTTAGTTTTTTCTGGTGATGACTCGTACAGTATTACAAAACGGATAGTGGATTTTGAAGATGTGGTTCATTCTCTTGGTTGCGATCAACGATGCCAGTATCTCTTCGCTCGGCGGCTTATGCACGGTACTGCCAAAATGCTTTTTCGCACAGTTCTTGTTGACAACTGGGATTCGTTAAAGCATATTCTGGTAAAGGAATTCGATCACAAGGTGAGCAAGCACCAAGTATATCACCAGCTCAGCCAGAGATCTCGACATAAGGATGAGACGCTACAGCATTTTGTGATCTCCATGCAGGAACTAGCAGCTCATGCTGAATACGATGAGATGGATCTAATTGAATTAATCATAGACGGACTGAGAGACACTCAATCAAATGTTTCAATTCTGTATTCTGCTAAAACCCTTCAAAAATTGAAAAGCCTTCTGCCCCGATACGAAAAACGCAGGGCTGTGAAAACTCTTGTTCCTAAAATAGTTCCAGGTAGGATTCCGAATCCAACAAATGCTCAAACTCCAAGGTGCTTTAACTGTTCTGCATTTGGTCATATTGCAACAAATTCCCCCAAAGAGAAACGTCAAGCTGGATCCTGCTTCAGATGTGCAGATGCAGGGCATACATACCAAAATTGTCCGAGTGCTGCGAAACCAAAACAAAAAGTTGGAGCGGTTCGAGAAGATAACAACAATAAGCAGATTAATGACGATGACGATGACGATGACGATGACGATGACGATGACGATGACGATGACGATGACGATGACGATGACGATGACGATGACGATGACGATGACGATGACGATGACGATGACGATGACGATGACGATGACGATGACGATGACGATGACGATGACGATGACGATGACGATGACGATGACGATGACGATGACGATGACGATGACGATGACGATGACGATGACGATGACGATGACGATGACGATGACGATGACGATGACGATGACGATGACGATGACGATGACGATGACGATGACGATGACGATGACGATGACGATGACGATGACGATGACGATGACGATGACGATGACGATGACGATGACGATGACGATGACGATGACGATGACGATGACGATGACGATGACGATGACGATGACGATGACGATGACGATGACGATGACGATGACGATGACGATGACGATGACGATGACGATGACGATGACGATGACGATGACGATGACGATGACGATGACGATGACGATGACGATGACGATGACGATGACGATGACGATGACGATGACGATGACGATGACGATGACGATGACGATGACGATGACGATGACGATGACGATGACGATGACGATGACGATGACGATGACGATGACGATGACGATGACGATGACGATGACGATGACGATGACGATGACGATGACGATGACGATGACGATGACGATGACGATGACGATGACGATGACGATGACGATGACGATGACGATGACGATGACGATGACGATGACGATGACGATGACGATGACGATGACGATGACGATGACGATGACGATGACGATGACGATGACGATGACGATGACGATGACGATGACGATGACGATGACGATGACGATGACGATGACGATGACGATGACGATGACGATGACGATGACGATGACGATGACGATGACGATGACGATGACGATGACGATGACGATGACGATGACGATGACGATGACGATGACGATGACGATGACGATGACGATGACGATGACGATGACGATGACGATGACGATGACGATGACGATGACGATGACGATGACGATGACGATGACGATGACGATGACGATGACGATGACGATGACGATGACGATGACGATGACGATGACGATGACGATGACGATGACGATGACGATGACGATGACGATGACGATGACGATGACGATGACGATGACGATGACGATGACGATGACGATGACGATGACGATGACGATGACGATGACGATGACGATGACGATGACGATGACGATGACGATGACGATGACGATGACGATGACGATGACGATGACGATGACGATGACGATGACGATGACGATGACGATGACGATGACGATGACGATGACGATGACGATGACGATGACGATGACGATGACGATGACGATGACGATGACGATGACGATGACGATGACGATGACGATGACGATGACGATGACGATGACGATGACGATGACGATGACGATGACGATGACGATGACGATGACGATGACGATGACGATGACGATGACGATGACGATGACGATGACGATGACGATGACGATGACGATGACGATGACGATGACGATGACGATGACGATGACGATGACGATGACGATGACGATGACGATGACGATGACGATGACGATGACGATGACGATGACGATGACGATGACGATGACGATGACGATGACGATGACGATGACGATGACGATGACGATGACGATGACGATGACGATGACGATGACGATGACGATGACGATGACGATGACGATGACGATGACGATGACGATGACGATGACGATGACGATGACGATGACGATGACGATGACGATGACGATGACGATGACGATGACGATGACGATGACGATGACGATGACGATGACGATGACGATGACGATGACGATGACGATGACGATGACGATGACGATGACGATGACGATGACGATGACGATGACGATGACGATGACGATGACGATGACGATGACGATGACGATGACGATGACGATGACGATGACGATGACGATGACGATGACGATGACGATGACGATGACGATGACGATGACGATGACGATGACGATGACGATGACGATGACGATGACGATGACGATGACGATGACGATGACGATGACGATGACGATGACGATGACGATGACGATGACGATGACGATGACGATGACGATGACGATGACGATGACGATGACGATGACGATGACGATGACGATGACGATGACGATGACGATGACGATGACGATGACGATGACGATGACGATGACGATGACGATGACGATGACGATGACGATGACGATGACGATGACGATGACGATGACGATGACGATGACGATGACGATGACGATGACGATGACGATGACGATGACGATGACGATGACGATGACGATGACGATGACGATGACGATGACGATGACGATGACGATGACGATGACGATGACGATGACGATGACGATGACGATGACGATGACGATGACGATGACGATGACGATGACGATGACGATGACGATGACGATGACGATGACGATGACGATGACGATGACGATGACGATGACGATGACGATGACGATGACGATGACGATGACGATGACGATGACGATGACGATGACGATGACGATGACGATGACGATGACGATGACGATGACGATGACGATGACGATGACGATGACGATGACGATGACGATGACGATGACGATGACGATGACGATGACGATGACGATGACGATGACGATGACGATGACGATGACGATGACGATGACGATGACGATGACGATGACGATGACGATGACGATGACGATGACGATGACGATGACGATGACGATGACGATGACGATGACGATGACGATGACGATGACGATGACGATGACGATGACGATGACGATGACGATGACGATGACGATGACGATGACGATGACGATGACGATGACGATGACGATGACGATGACGATGACGATGACGATGACGATGACGATGACGATGACGATGACGATGACGATGACGATGACGATGACGATGACGATGACGATGACGATGACGATGACGATGACGATGACGATGACGATGACGATGACGATGACGATGACGATGACGATGACGATGACGATGACGATGACGATGACGATGACGATGACGATGACGATGACGATGACGATGACGATGACGATGACGATGACGATGACGATGACGATGACGATGACGATGACGATGACGATGACGATGACGATGACGATGACGATGACGATGACGATGACGATGACGATGACGATGACGATGACGATGACGATGACGATGACGATGACGATGACGATGACGATGACGATGACGATGACGATGACGATGACGATGACGATGACGATGACGATGACGATGACGATGACGATGACGATGACGATGACGATGACGATGACGATGACGATGACGATGACGATGACGATGACGATGACGATGACGATGACGATGACGATGACGATGACGATGACGATGACGATGACGATGACGATGACGATGACGATGACGATGACGATGACGATGACGATGACGATGACGATGACGATGACGATGACGATGACGATGACGATGACGATGACGATGACGATGACGATGACGATGACGATGACGATGACGATGACGATGACGATGACGATGACGATGACGATGACGATGACGATGACGATGACGATGACGATGACGATGACGATGACGATGACGATGACGATGACGATGACGATGACGATGACGATGACGATGACGATGACGATGACGATGACGATGACGATGACGATGACGATGACGATGACGATGACGATGACGATGACGATGACGATGACGATGACGATGACGATGACGATGACGATGACGATGACGATGACGATGACGATGACGATGACGATGACGATGACGATGACGATGACGATGACGATGACGATGACGATGACGATGACGATGACGATGACGATGACGATGACGATGACGATGACGATGACGATGACGATGACGATGACGATGACGATGACGATGACGATGACGATGACGATGACGATGACGATGACGATGACGATGACGATGACGATGACGATGACGATGACGATGACGATGACGATGACGATGACGATGACGATGACGATGACGATGACGATGACGATGACGATGACGATGACGATGACGATGACGATGACGATGACGATGACGATGACGATGACGATGACGATGACGATGACGATGACGATGACGATGACGATGACGATGACGATGACGATGACGATGACGATGACGATGACGATGACGATGACGATGACGATGACGATGACGATGACGATGACGATGACGATGACGATGACGATGACGATGACGATGACGATGACGATGACGATGACGATGACGATGACGATGACGATGACGATGACGATGACGATGACGATGACGATGACGATGACGATGACGATGACGATGACGATGACGATGACGATGACGATGACGATGACGATGACGATGACGATGACGATGACGATGACGATGACGATGACGATGACGATGACGATGACGATGACGATGACGATGACGATGACGATGACGATGACGATGACGATGACGATGACGATGACGATGACGATGACGATGACGATGACGATGACGATGACGATGACGATGACGATGACGATGACGATGACGATGACGATGACGATGACGATGACGATGACGATGACGATGACGATGACGATGACGATGACGATGACGATGACGATGACGATGACGATGACGATGACGATGACGATGACGATGACGATGACGATGACGATGACGATGACGATGACGATGACGATGACGATGACGATGACGATGACGATGACGATGACGATGACGATGACGATGACGATGACGATGACGATGACGATGACGATGACGATGACGATGACGATGACGATGACGATGACGATGACGATGACGATGACGATGACGATGACGATGACGATGACGATGACGATGACGATGACGATGACGATGACGATGACGATGACGATGACGATGACGATGACGATGACGATGACGATGACGATGACGATGACGATGACGATGACGATGACGATGACGATGACGATGACGATGACGATGACGATGACGATGACGATGACGATGACGATGACGATGACGATGACGATGACGATGACGATGACGATGACGATGACGATGACGATGACGATGACGATGACGATGACGATGACGATGACGATGACGATGACGATGACGATGACGATGACGATGACGATGACGATGACGATGACGATGACGATGACGATGACGATGACGATGACGATGACGATGACGATGACGATGACGATGACGATGACGATGACGATGACGATGACGATGACGATGACGATGACGATGACGATGACGATGACGATGACGATGACGATGACGATGACGATGACGATGACGATGACGATGACGATGACGATGACGATGACGATGACGATGACGATGACGATGACGATGACGATGACGATGACGATGACGATGACGATGACGATGACGATGACGATGACGATGACGATGACGATGACGATGACGATGACGATGACGATGACGATGACGATGACGATGACGATGACGATGACGATGACGATGACGATGACGATGACGATGACGATGACGATGACGATGACGATGACGATGACGATGACGATGACGATGACGATGACGATGACGATGACGATGACGATGACGATGACGATGACGATGACGATGACGATGACGATGACGATGACGATGACGATGACGATGACGATGACGATGACGATGACGATGACGATGACGATGACGATGACGATGACGATGACGATGACGATGACGATGACGATGACGATGACGATGACGATGACGATGACGATGACGATGACGATGACGATGACGATGACGATGACGATGACGATGACGATGACGATGACGATGACGATGACGATGACGATGACGATGACGATGACGATGACGATGACGATGACGATGACGATGACGATGACGATGACGATGACGATGACGATGACGATGACGATGACGATGACGATGACGATGACGATGACGATGACGATGACGATGACGATGACGATGACGATGACGATGACGATGACGATGACGATGACGATGACGATGACGATGACGATGACGATGACGATGACGATGACGATGACGATGACGATGACGATGACGATGACGATGACGATGACGATGACGATGACGATGACGATGACGATGACGATGACGATGACGATGACGATGACGATGACGATGACGATGACGATGACGATGACGATGACGATGACGATGACGATGACGATGACGATGACGATGACGATGACGATGACGATGACGATGACGATGACGATGACGATGACGATGACGATGACGATGACGATGACGATGACGATGACGATGACGATGACGATGACGATGACGATGACGATGACGATGACGATGACGATGACGATGACGATGACGATGACGATGACGATGACGATGACGATGACGATGACGATGACGATGACGATGACGATGACGATGACGATGACGATGACGATGACGATGACGATGACGATGACGATGACGATGACGATGACGATGACGATGACGATGACGATGACGATGACGATGACGATGACGATGACGATGACGATGACGATGACGATGACGATGACGATGACGATGACGATGACGATGACGATGACGATGACGATGACGATGACGATGACGATGACGATGACGATGACGATGACGATGACGATGACGATGACGATGACGATGACGATGACGATGACGATGACGATGACGATGACGATGACGATGACGATGACGATGACGATGACGATGACGATGACGATGACGATGACGATGACGATGACGATGACGATGACGATGACGATGACGATGACGATGACGATGACGATGACGATGACGATGACGATGACGATGACGATGACGATGACGATGACGATGACGATGACGATGACGATGACGATGACGATGACGATGACGATGACGATGACGATGACGATGACGATGACGATGACGATGACGATGACGATGACGATGACGATGACGATGACGATGACGATGACGATGACGATGACGATGACGATGACGATGACGATGACGATGACGATGACGATGACGATGACGATGACGATGACGATGACGATGACGATGACGATGACGATGACGATGACGATGACGATGACGATGACGATGACGATGACGATGACGATGACGATGACGATGACGATGACGATGACGATGACGATGACGATGACGATGACGATGACGATGACGATGACGATGACGATGACGATGACGATGACGATGACGATGACGATGACGATGACGATGACGATGACGATGACGATGACGATGACGATGACGATGACGATGACGATGACGATGACGATGACGATGACGATGACGATGACGATGACGATGACGATGACGATGACGATGACGATGACGATGACGATGACGATGACGATGACGATGACGATGACGATGACGATGACGATGACGATGACGATGACGATGACGATGACGATGACGATGACGATGACGATGACGATGACGATGACGATGACGATGACGATGACGATGACGATGACGATGACGATGACGATGACGATGACGATGACGATGACGATGACGATGACGATGACGATGACGATGACGATGACGATGACGATGACGATGACGATGACGATGACGATGACGATGACGATGACGATGACGATGACGATGACGATGACGATGACGATGACGATGACGATGACGATGACGATGACGATGACGATGACGATGACGATGACGATGACGATGACGATGACGATGACGATGACGATGACGATGACGATGACGATGACGATGACGATGACGATGACGATGACGATGACGATGACGATGACGATGACGATGACGATGACGATGACGATGACGATGACGATGACGATGACGATGACGATGACGATGACGATGACGATGACGATGACGATGACGATGACGATGACGATGACGATGACGATGACGATGACGATGACGATGACGATGACGATGACGATGACGATGACGATGACGATGACGATGACGATGACGATGACGATGACGATGACGATGACGATGACGATGACGATGACGATGACGATGACGATGACGATGACGATGACGATGACGATGACGATGACGATGACGACCCAAGTAACAATTTAGCTTGTATAAGGGCCAATTTTTTGAGTTTGGCAAGTAATAGCTTGCATACGGTTCGTATAAGGCAAATTTTTGTAAGCCACACATTTCAAACGCTGACAATTAAAATAATAGCTAGTATAAGCCCTTTAGAATTTAATTTGAAAAGTTCTATACAAGGCTTGCTGATAAAGGTACAATATGGCCTGTATAAGGCCTTCTGAAGTTGTCAACTGAAAATTTAAAAAATATAAGCTGCTATAAGGTTCTCCACGACAAGTCAATGCAAACAATTTGTGTAAGGCTGGCCATTAAAGGCCTTACACAAAATAAATTAAATTGCTATTATCGATAGTCTTAGTTCTTAAAAATGTAATTAGTTATGTAAATAAAGAGAGCATGGTATGTATGTACTGATTACTGGAAAACAGAGTTTTAAATTACAGTTTTTAAATTAATTCCAAACTGTAGCCAAAAGGCTACTTCCTTCACAACTTTGTAGCAACGCATATTTTATCCTTTTCACAGCCACTTTTGTACGCGTTTTAACTGAGCACTTTTCGATTAAGATTGTCTAAAAGGAACTAACAATCGATAGTCAACACAGTCAAAACCTAATTTTTTTTTTTATTATTTATGACAGTTAATTTAACAGCTTGCTTTGGATGTTATCAAAGGTCATTATAAAAGCAATTTGATGACAGCTACCGCACATAGCTTGCCTAAGATGTTAAAAAAAGCCTTATAAAAGCCATTTGATGACAGCTATCGTGCATATCTTGCTTGAGATGTTATGAAAAGGCCCTATAAAAGCCATTTGATGACAGCTATCGTACATAGCTTGCTTGGGATGTTATGAAAAGGCCCTATACAAGTCATTTGATGACAGCTACCGCACATAGCTTGCCTAAGATGTTAAAAAAAGCCTTATAAAAGCCATTTGATGACAGCTATCGTGCATAGCTTGCTTGAGATGTTATGAAAAGGCCCTATAAAAGTCATTTGATGACAGAAATCACACATACCTTGCCTGAGATGTTATAAAAAGGCCCTATAAAAGGCATTTGATGACAGTATTAACTAGTTCACATTCGATGCAAGAATTATCAACAGTGAATTGGCGCAGTGGTAGAGTGCTGGAATGGTACGAGGAAGGACTCGAGTTCAAAACCCAGGTAAATAAAAACTTTTCATTTTTATAATTAAAATAAAATTTCAATTATTACAGAGTACACTAGAAAATGTAACGGGGGAGCTGGCTGAGGAGGAATTTAAAAAAATACAAATAAATAATGTTATAAAAATACAATACATGCCTTGAAATAAATACAAAATTGATATTTTTTTTTATTAATTCAATTTTGCCTTATTTTTTTGTATTAAAACAATAAATTGTTCTCTTATATTCCTCACCTGTGGCAGGCTAGAAAATGGTATTTCGCTGCAATGCGAAAATGGCCCTTATAAGACCTTTATGTAAACATTTACGGCAAGAAATTGGCATAAGCTGTCATCGAATGGCTTTTATAGGGCCTTTTCATAACATCTCAAGCAAGCTATGCACGATAGCTGTCATCAAATGTCTTTTATAAGGCTTTTTTACAACATCTCAAGCAAGCTATTGGCGATAGCTGTCATGAAATGGCTTGCTGAGAAAAGCTAATTGCATTTCATGACAAGCTATTTGATGCTATAACACCTGCCAACAAAAGTCTTATAGCAGTTAAATAGCTTGCGCAATGTGCGCCAAAATGATTTGTATAAGGCCTTTTTTTGTTCTTATAGCAGTTTGAAAATAACTTGCTTAAAACCTTATACAAATTAAATTGTTACTTGGGGATGACGATGACGATGACGATGACGATGACGATGACGATGACGATGACGATGACGATGACGATGACGATGACGATGACGATGACGATGACGATGACGATGACGATGACGATGACGATGACGATGACGATGACGATGACGATGACGATGACGATGACGATGACGATGACGATGACGATGACGATGACGATGACGATGACGATGACGATGACGATGACGATGACGATGACGATGACGATGACGATGACGATGACGATGACGATGACGATGACGATGACGATGACGATGACGATGACGATGACGATGACGATGACGATGACGATGACGATGACGATGACGATGACGATGACGATGACGATGACGATGACGATGACGATGACGATGACGATGACGATGACGATGACGATGACGATGACGATGACGATGACGATGACGATGACGATGACGATGACGATGACGATGACGATGACGATGACGATGACGATGACGATGACGATGACGATGACGATGACGATGACGATGACGATGACGATGACGATGACGATGACGATGACGATGACGATGACGATGACGATGACGATGACGATGACGATGACGATGACGATGACGATGACGATGACGATGACGATGACGATGACGATGACGATGACGATGACGATGACGATGACGATGACGATGACGATGACGATGACGATGACGATGACGATGACGATGACGATGACGATGACGATGACGATGACGATGACGATGACGATGACGATGACGATGACGATGACGATGACGATGACGATGACGATGACGATGACGATGACGATGACGATGACGATGACGATGACGATGACGATGACGATGACGATGACGATGACGATGACGATGACGATGACGATGACGATGACGATGACGATGACGATGACGATGACGATGACGATGACGATGACGATGACGATGACGATGACGATGACGATGACGATGACGATGACGATGACGATGACGATGACGATGACGATGACGATGACGATGACGATGACGATGACGATGACGATGACGATGACGATGACGATGACGATGACGATGACGATGACGATGACGATGACGATGACGATGACGATGACGATGACGATGACGATGACGATGACGATGACGATGACGATGACGATGACGATGACGATGACGATGACGATGACGATGACGATGACGATGACGATGACGATGACGATGACGATGACGATGACGATGACGATGACGATGACGATGACGATGACGATGACGATGACGATGACGATGACGATGACGATGACGATGACGATGACGATGACGATGACGATGACGATGACGATGACGATGACGATGACGATGACGATGACGATGACGATGACGATGACGATGACGATGACGATGACGATGACGATGACGATGACGATGACGATGACGATGACGATGACGATGACGATGACGATGACGATGACGATGACGATGACGATGACGATGACGATGACGATGACGATGACGATGACGATGACGATGACGATGACGATGACGATGACGATGACGATGACGATGACGATGACGATGACGATGACGATGACGATGACGATGACGATGACGATGACGATGACGATGACGATGACGATGACGATGACCACAGCCGCATACGCTTTATGGCTTGCGTCGACAAATATATGGAGTTGGGTATCGGCGTCGTCGTCGAATCGCATGTTATTCAGGTAATATCTAGGAATGGATATTTCTTCAATTTAGTTAAGCAGTCTTACCCATTGAAGCCAGCGTGCGAAGTGCTCATTGCCTATAGGATCATCCCATCCAATTATGTCGCCATCTACTGGTGTCCTCCAGATGTCTTGCAGCAATATTTTCAGGAAGATTAGGAAGTAGGCTATCAAACCCAATTGGTCAAAGATTGACATCAACACTCGAAGAACTTCTCTCTTTGTTGGTTTGCGATCTGCCTGGAGGATGTCGTTATTGGATCGATACAATATGTACTTAAAGGAGTCATTCGAAATACACCACCACATTCCAAGTACTTCGGCTGTTCCAACTTCTTTGCATATGTTCAGGTTTCGTTTGTCATTAGCTGAACATTCTCTGAGTTGGCTTAGCACTTTGGGTGAATTTGAAACCCATTTGCCTATTTCAAATCCACCTCGTTGATGAATCATTGAAACGTCGGTCGCCAGTTGGAGTGCCTCTTCTTCCGTGTCTACGCTTTCGAGTAAATCGTCCACGTAATGGTTTGTAGTGATACATCTTACAGCTTTTGTGTCTTCGAATTCCATTGAATTTTTGTTCTTCACATACTGAGCACAGGTGGGGGAGAAAGTTGTCCCGAAATTCATTACCTGCATGACATATGTATCCGGTTCAGACTGAGAATCATCCTGGCACCAAAGAAATCGTTGTGCATGCTGGTCTTCCTTCTTGATGAGAACTTGATGGTACATTTCATGAATATCACCACATATACCAATTTTTCTTTCTCTGAGGCGATATAGAACACCCATCCGAGATGTCAGCTGATCAGGTCCTTTGAGAAGCACAGAGTCCAAAGACACTTTTGCTGCTGCGTCCCAGACTATCCTTATTTTATTCGGTTTGTTCGGATTTATTTATTTTTATTTTTTATTTATTTATTTATTTCAATGATTTGCTTGAACACAGTAAGATACATATCTTTTAAATTAGTGCTAAGCATAGAAAAGTAATATAAAAATTAAAATAAAATGAAAGCTACATGAGAGAAGAATATAGCATAAACTAATAAAAATAAATATTTCAACATAATAAGATATGAACTTTTGATGAGATGCCTAGAAATTACAAATTAAATGTGCTTTTAGTATGCTTGTAAATCCTGCTGTACTATTCATCCTTCTTATCTCACTGGACAAAGAATTCCATAACCAAATGGAGCATGAGAGAAGAATATAGCATAAACTAATAAAAATAAATATTTCAACATAATAAGATATGAACTTTTGATGAGATGCCTAGAAATTACAAATTAAATGTGCTTTTAGTATGCTTGTAAATCCTGCTGTACTATTCATCCTTCTTATCTCACTGGACAAAGAATTCCATAACCAAATGGAGCTTATGAAAAATTGACGTTCCGAAGTCAAGCAAGAAAGCCGAGGGGGGATTAACTGAGCAGATCTTATTGAAGAGGTAAATCTAAATTTTTCGTAAAGTTATGAAGGATGATGTGATAAAATAATGTTTGACAAGAGACTTATCTGAAGAAACATTAAAAGGTTGTCCAATGACATGTTGTACAAATTGTTGGTATAGTTTGAAACGCGAGCAAAATGCTGCAGTCCAAAAACATAGCGCACTAGGCTGTTAAACGCAACATTAATTTGCGTTTGGAGGCATAGCTACAATTGTAGAATGTTTCACAACCAAAGATAAGAATGGGCACGGCGACTGATTTAGCGAGTAAGCATCGGGTTTTAAAGGAGGTAAAGGAATAAGTGGCCCATAGTGCGCGAAGGACACCTTACGTCTTCCCAACTGACGAATTAATATGATTGTCCCAGGTTAAGCTCCTATTGAAGGTCACTCCGAGGTTTTAGCAGTTTCCACAAACTTAATTTGTTCGCCATTAAGAAAGATGGAGGGAAAATATGACAGATCTAGTGGCTTTTTAGAAATAATCATGCAATTAGATTTCTTGGGATTCAAGACTAGACTACAAAGATTTGACCATCGAGCTATTCCCTTAAGATCTTCATTCATACAAAAAGCACCGTGCTCTATTAAACCCAGTGGACAACTCAAGGTGAGTTGAACGTCATCGGCATACATATGAATCGAACAGTGCTTAATAAGAGTAGGAAGCTCATTGATGTACAGTGAAAAGAGAAGGGGTCCCAAAATGGATCCCTGTGGGACACCACTAGTTACAGAAAGAAAGTCCGATAAGTTATCATTTATGGCAACTGCTTGTGTTTTATCTGTAAGGTAAGAGAGAATAAGTTTAACGGCACATGGCGAGAAATTGTAAAATAGTTTAAGCTTGTGACATAAGGTAGAATGGTCTACCATATCGAATGCCTTAGAAAAGTCTCAAGCGCAAGACGTATTTCCTCAGATACTCCTATTACAGCAGTAGTACAACTGTGTTTCTGTCTAAATCCAGATTGTTTAGAAGACAAAAGACTGTGCCCAGCAGTATGAAGTTGAATTTGTTTTTGTTAAACCTTTTCAAATGCATTTGATAAGAAGGAAATGATGGAAATAGGTCTGAATTCCGTTCCCTTGGAAGTTTTAGGAACGGAAATGATTTTGGCTGACTTCCATTCAGAGGGAAAATACCTGTTGTTAGAATAGAATTGAATGTATGAGTTATATACGGTAAAATAACAGGTACAATTATTTTCAGGAATAAGGGATGTATTTCATCAAGCCCAACAGCATAAGATTTAATGCAGAGTATACCTTCGAGTACATTAATGGAGCTAACCGAAGTAAAACAGAAGATAGGGCAACGAACAGTAATGGAAGAATTTTCAGTAATTTGAGAAATTTGATGAGTGTTGTTAGCTGGCTGTGAGGATACAAATTGATTATTAAGCGCATTAGGGTCCAGTTAATCAGAGTTGAAACGTTTGGGTTTCCCAATTCCCAATGT
This sequence comes from Platycheirus albimanus, assembly GCA_916050605.2. NCBI lineage: Eukaryota > Metazoa > Arthropoda > Insecta > Diptera > Syrphidae > Platycheirus > Platycheirus albimanus. Next base: position 325,564,531 of record OU696696.1, on the reverse strand, counting down.
TACGTACGTTCTGCAAGAAAATTGTGACGAAGTCACCTTTTTTTCAACTACCTAAACCACCAACGACTCGTCCATTCAAATATTTAACAACCGGTTATGTTAAATTATTTAGATCGCAGCCATCATGCTATTTCCGCTTATTTGAATTATAACTGCCCTTTTCAAATAGAAACCGCAGCCATATGATCTTCTGCAAATAGCGTATTCATTACACAGCAAAACCAGTTTTACATATGAAAGTGATTTTTGTGATTACAATTCACAGTATGTTCGTGTCAATATATTTGATATAAGAGGTTTGTTGGACACACTGAAATTCGAATTTCCACCGCCATTGAAATCCTGGACGAGCTACAAATTGAAGGAATCCCAGCCATCAAGGTTTCCCTCTTCCGGTCGAGGAGAAACAAATCCAGGGCATTCAACCAATTCGTAGTAGAGGTCAGCAAGAACTGTGACGTTGCTGAAATCTATACGAAAAAACTCATCCTGAACCAGGTCGTCCACTGGGAAAAGTATGAGAGCCACGAAAGACTTCAATGCTGGAACTGCCAAAAAACAGGCCACGTATCCATTAACTACGGAAAGAAATACGTTTGCGTAAAATGCAATGAAGACCATAACCCTGGAGAGTGCAAGCGCAAAGAAAAAGGAGATGGAGTGTACTGTGCCAATTGCAAAGAATTCGGCCACCCAGCCAACTACATGGGATGTAAGGTGCTTGTTGCCCAAAGGGAACAATTGAAGAAAATCGAGACACAGAAAAAGGCTCAGCAAGAACAACGAGCTAAAGCAGCGTGCATCCTAACGCAAAACAAGGCAAGTTTTGCAGCCGCAGCCAGGACAGGATATACTAAACCAGCCCAAGCCCAGAAAAAAGCAGCACAGCAAACAAAGACAGTCCAGGATAAATCAATGGGAGCCCCCAGAGTAAACCTGAATGAGGAAGCCAAGGTGCACTTCGGAGTCGACCTGGAATCAGCATTCACTAAAGCACGTAGTGCCATGCCAGCAAACTACTCATCATTGAGTAAGGAGAAGCAGTCCGTGGCCTTGGCCGCCTTTATTTTCCTTACGCCTATGCAGCGCGTAATGCGCATCAACAAACTACGCATAGTGGCGTATAACGTTAATTCGTTATACAGCCTGGAAAGAAGAACATGTTTTAACCTGTTTTTAAAGAAGAATCGCCCGGACATGGCACTCATCAGCGAAACTAATGACAAAAAGGAACCAGATCGACTACAAAGGATACAACACCTTCCGGACAGACAAGGATCAAGGCAAACGAGGTACTGCGCTCTTCGTAAGGAAGAACATCAAGGCCTCCCAAGTCAAAATCCCGAGCCTTAAAGCGTTTGAAGCAACAGCGATTATTGTGGAGGTCGAAAACAACATGACGCTGCTTGTTATCAGTATTTACAACAAATGCAAGGCCAACGGAAGCGATATGGAACACGATTTGCTAGCCCTCAGCAGGATAACCGAGCAACATACATACGGACTCATTGGAGGGGATTTTAATGCCCGGCACCCTCTATGGTACGACACAACAGAAAATAGCGCTGGAATTACGTTGGTCAACTGGCTCGAAGAAAATTTTGAACACCACTCCTTCCACATCGTCTCTCAACCGAAGCCAACATACCCAAAGACGCCATCCTGGCTGGACTTCTTCCTTGTATCGGCAAACTTTATTAACATCCTGCCTGAGCTACGGAACTACACCTGCAGAACCCTAACAGGAGATTCAGATCACGAACCAGTCGAGCTCACAATTACACTGAACCAACCGATATCAGTAATGGATAGAGAAGAGTCAGAGGGTTTTATCAACTATAAACGTCTTGATGTTGAACGTTTTCAAGGGAAGATTGAGGAGACAATGGTCATGCCGGCTGCCAACAAAAACCTTACAAACAACGAAATTGATGTTGCCATTTAAGAAATAGAACTGTCTATAAACAACGCCCTAGACGAACAAAAGAGGCCAAGAACTCCGAGAGACAGATACCAACATCTGCCGGAAGGCATTGTTCGTCTATATGACCACAGACAACGGTTGAGAAAAAGGCTTCAAAGGATCCAACAGAGGGAATGGAACACTGCCAACAACAGCTACCAAGTAGTTAGAAGTGAACTGGAGTGCACACAAATCATGCTAAGGAATGCAATTCAACATTTTAACAACGACCAATTCCAGAAAAGGCTACAAAGCATCAAACCAGTACCTGGCGCATTCAAAAACATCAACCGAATAATTGGCAAGAGGCCACAGATGCCAGAAAAAATCACCACAAGACACGGGGATGTCAACACAACCCAGGATAAAGTTGAAGCATTTGCCGAATATTTTGAAGAAAATTTCGTGCCAAACCCACCCAACGACCCTGAATTTGTCGAGGAAGTGGAATCAACAATTGAGGAACTTCAAAGGATGGACACTCAGACAACTACTTTCAGTAATAGTAACCCTGCAAGTGGCTGAAATAATCCACAACGGACGTCCAAAAAAATCATCCGGACCTGACAAAATATCCAGCTACATCATAAAGAAGCTTCCCCAAGTCGTGATGATATATTTAACAATAATATTTAACAACTGCATCAACAACACCTATTTCCCGGAAAAATGGAAGAAAGCAAAGATAGTAGCTATTCCGAAGAAAGGAGACAGAGGTTCGGTGTCAGGATATCGGCCAATATCACTGCTAAACAGCACCAGCAAAATCCTCGAAGGACTCATTTTACGAAGACTTAAGTCATACAGCGACGGCAACAACATCATCCCAAATATGCAATTCGGATTCCGGGCCAAACATTCGACTCTGCATCCTCTTCTTAGGTTCCAGAAGGACGTGGTCAGCACTCTCAACAACTATCAGGTGGTAGTTTAATGCTTTCTTGATATCGAGAAAGCATTTGACAGTATATGGACCAATGGTCTGATCCATAGACTTACTTTACTTAATTTTCCAGCAACATTAATAAAAATAATTTATAGTTTTCTTTCTTCCAGATCCTTCTTCGTCCAAATTGAAAACAGCCAGTCAACAACCAAAGCCATCAGAGCTGGAGTAGCTCAAGGATCCAAACTAGGACCATTTCTATACAGTATATTCACTTCCGATCAGCCACAGCCCGAGAACGCGATGAATATACTGTATGCAGATGACTCACTCACATACGCCAAATCGATGTCAGCAATTATAACAGCCAGAAGAGTTGAAGAACACGTGAGAAGACTGTGGGACTACTACGTGAAATGGGGCATCAAAGTTAATTCTGCTAAGTCGGAGTTAGCTTACTTCAGAAGACCCGTACGACGCCGAAATACACGTTCAGCCACTACTTGCCGCAGTATCATAGTGAATCTACCAGATGGAACCCAATTGACACCCAAGCCAATTGTGAAGTACTTGGTAATCAACTTTGAGGAAAGGTTACGCTTCAACCCACACGTATCAGCTTTCCTCAAAAAAGCCAATTACGCCTTTCATCGCATTTATCCACTAATGCGGAAAAGAAATGGCCTTAATCAAAAGACGAAGCTTCTATATAAGCAACTAATAAGGCCCATAGTTACATACGGTTTCCCGGTTTGGTTCACAACATCAAAGACAAGTATGAAGAAGATCGGAGTATTTGAAAGGAAAATGCTAAGTATTTGCACGGATCTTCACTTCGATCAACGACGGAAGAAGTACCCAAGCAACAAACGACTCTACGAGGCAGCAGCGATAACACCGTTGGACAAGTATATGACGGAATCGGCTAGAAGGTTGGCGACAAATTTAGTCAACCATCCGAATCCTCTAGTGAGCACAATCAACAGTGAAGAACGGCATCCTGAACCCCGATACCTGGACATAACTGCGCTAATGGACGAAGGAATTATCAGAATCAACGACGACGAGGCAATCCAGTCTTACGAGGAAGCAGCGTCAACTTACCACCGTGGCTAGTAGCCAATTTACCAACACATCAAGGACAACCGGATTTGAACAACCCGAGATGGACACCCCCACTTGACTATTATTATAAGTATAATTAAAGACAATTTTTTTTTTTAAATGTATTATAAAATTATCAATGTATATAGTTAGGCCCCTAATGTACCAACATATATTTTTAAGTATCATAAGTAAAATAGAATAAGAATCAATTGTAAATATTATATTGTTCAATAAATAATCGTTAATCGTAAAAAAATCAAAAAAAATCACTGAAATTCGAGAAATTATCGATGGTTACATTGTAGGAATACTACTAAGAGCCAAAAGACAATTCTCCACTACCGGAAAACCAGGGGTTCGTGGTGTACCGAGAGATTCCTAATATTTTGTCGCTGATACTCATAAGAGCACAGTGAATATTTCCGTCCTGCCCGTTTCTCTACCGTTTCCTTACCGTAGTATTAGTTAACTATAACTTTCTTGAAGTCGAGGTCTATCTCGTCCCTAACTAAAGCCGTACTTAGTACGTTTGATATTGCCGTACATTGGTTACGTTCGATACTGCGTACATTGGTTACGTTTGATACTGCCGGACATTAATTCCGTTTGATAATGCCGTACATTGGTTACGTTTGATACTGCCGGACATTGGTTCCGTTTGATATTGCCGGACATTGGTTCTGTTTGATATTGCCGTACATTGGTTACGTTTGATAATTCCGGACATTTGTTCCGTTTGATATTGCCGTACATTGGTTACGTTATATAATGCCGTACATTGGTTACGTTTGATACTGCCGTACATTGGTTACGTTTGATACTGCCGTACATTGGTTACGTTTGATAATGCTGGACATTGGTTCCGTTTGATATTGCCGTACATTGGTTACGTTTGATAGTGCCGTACATTGGTTACGTTTGATACTGCCGTACATTGGTTACGTTTGATATTGACGTACATTGGTTACGTTTGATACTGCCGTACATTGGTTACGTTTGATAATATTTTAAGCATATGAATAATATATACTTTGAATTATATAACGTTATTTTAAGCATATAAGACAACATTGTAAAACCTATTATACCATTTGAATTACATAACGTTAGAGTTAAGCACATATAAAATATTTTACACATTTATACTATTGTAATTAAATAACGTAACATTTGCTTTTCAAGTTGTAACATATATGCAATTACTCTATTGAATTTGAAATAATAAATAAAACATTTAATATTCCAATCCGGAGTTGTACAGTCTTTTCTTCGGCTGACCCTGGATCCGCTGAACTACCTCAGCTATAGATAAAAAAGGACAACTCTTACACAACCAAGGGACACATTAAGACGATTTAAATAAGTTTGAGTTTTTGCTGTTCTTATCTCAAAGACAACTTTGTTTCGAAGCGAATGTAAGATCTGCCAGTGTTCATCTAAGCGGTAGGGAAGGCAATAAATGTTACTCCAATGTATGCTTCGGACTTGGTCACCAAGCAAAGGGTAGTTGATATTCTTAAAATCCCTATATTTAAAAGTGCGAGGCGAGGAGGAGGTATCAAAATCAAAAGTGAGATATACAAGATTATGTCTCGAAAAAGCAGGCGCAGATAGCTGGTCATGAAAAAGAACCTTACTCATAGGACTGACTAGGAACAGGTCCAGCAACGAAGAGGAATTCTCAGAGGAATACGTAGGAGTAGCAGTGTTGACAGGGAACAAGTTAAGTGATTCCATTTCATCAACAAGATTGTTTTCAAGTAGGAGATTGCTATTGAAATCCACACACAATATAATATTTGGGCTAGAGATGGATTTGAGCTCCAGTTCAGCTATAAATGGCAACAAGTTTACGTTCCTACTAGGTCGGTAAGCAGTACCAACAAGAATTTTTCTGTCATTATTTCCAAGTTCTACGAACAAATACTCAATATCGGAGCCCACGGAGGATATATCCTTTTGTTTACAATCGATGCTATTCCTTACATAGATTGCAACGCCACCTCCGACGCGGCCAACCCTGTCACAGCGAAAAGTACGACAACCATTAAAACTAAACAATGCATTATTAAAGTGATCCCTTAGCCACGTTTCAGACACACATATCACATCAACCAAGGATTTTTCAAACAATTCACGGAATTCGTCAATCTTAGGTAGAAGACTTTGTGCATTAATATGGCAAACATGCAGCCCGTAGTTTTGGCCTCTGAAAACCTTATTCATATTACTTAAACATTCTGACATTTAAAATATGTTATTAAAAACAAATCAAAAAAAAAAGAGAAAAAAAGTTGTATTAAGTACCAACAAAATAAATAATGTCAATATAGCATACAAATCAAACCAAACCCTTCAACCGCTATTCACAAAACTAACCACAAAAGTTGAAAAAGATCGATGTACGGACATTGTGTATAAGATAAATTGCAAAGGAAACGAGACCGAAACCTGTGAACTCAGCTATATAGGCACAACAAAGCAACTTTTAAAACAGAGAATATCGAACCATAAATCAGATATTAAAACAAACAGTTCCAATAAGACAGCTTCTTCTTCTATAGGTATGCCCTCCTCCAAACCAGATACCGCATCCGACTTGGATGCTCACACTGTCGACAGTCCTTCCGACATGGAGACTGAAGACTACATTAATGAAGATTTTCTTTTACGGTCATCCTCGGAGTCAGACTCAGAGGAGGACCTCAATAGCACTGTGAGAGGTGGTCTGGAAAGCTGCAACCGAGATGGTTCAGCTACTACAGATTAACCTCCAACACTCCAAACTGGCTTCGACCTCCCTTCTTCTCCGACTGCAAACAAAAGGGGAAGATATTGTCCTGATCCAGGAACCATGGATTGTCAAATCTATTGTTCATGGACTCAGGACTCCTGGGTACTACTTGCTGTATGCATTGGACAAAGGTGATCCACGATCCTGCATATTAGTGAGAAGTAATATTAATGTATTTTTACTCCCTGATTACAGCGATCGAGACGTTACTACGGTCAGATTGCAGACCATAAAAGGCATATACTGGCTTGCCTCAGCTTACCTTGGCCACGACCATCTCGGCCCCCTCCCCAGCGACATGCTGAGGAGAATTATAGAGGAATCAGAGCTGCTAAATACGTGCCTCCTAATTGGATGTGACGCCAACGCACACCATACAGTCTGGGGGAGTACAAATATAAATGATAGAGGTGAGTCTCTTTTTGATTATATTCTCAGTACTAACCTAATTGTAACCAATACTGGGAATGAACCCACATTCATAACCAGAAACAGACAAGAAGTCTTAGACATAACACTTGTCTCCGATTCGATTCATCATAGGATCACGAATTGGAAGGTGTCTGCAGAGCACTCATTCTCTGATCACAGATACATCCAATTCGAACTTATTGATGACACTAATAAACAACCAGCCTTCCGTAATTATCGAAAGACTGATTGGCAAAAATACAGGGATACTCTAAAAAGTTTAAATAAACCTGATCTTTTGAAAATCCCTTCTAATATAAACGAACTTGACAAAAAAGTCAACGATCTAACAGCAGCCCTTAACAAATCATTGTCAGCCTCCTGCCCTCTTACTCGTATAAGAGGAAAACGGAAACCACCTTGGTGGAATTCGGGGTTTCAACCGCTCAGGAAAACTTGTAGAAAGTCCTTCAACCGAGCTAAATACTACAAAGAAATCTCAGACTGGGATTCCTACAAAGAATCCCTGAAATTATATAAAAAAGAGCTGAGGAAAAGTAAAAGAGCCTCCTGGAGGAACTTCTGTGGTAAAATAGAAGACACTTCAGAGGCCTCTAGATTAAGGAAAAACCTCTCTACCAATCCTACAATGCCTAGCTTCTTTAAAAAAGCAGACGGCTCATGGACCAATACCTGCGAAGAATCGCTTAACTTGCTACTTGACACCCATTTCCCAGGTAGCTCCCTTAACATAGTAAGCCTTGATTGTAGTCCAATTGGATCAACCAATAATAATACTTGGTCTAGTCACTAGGGAAAAACTAAAATGGGCCATCAACAGCTTCAATCCATATAAATCTGCTGGACCTGACGGTATAATACCAGCAGAACTTCAACAGTCTATGGATATTATTATCCCTATCCTGGAAGTAGTACTAAACGGATGTTTAGAGTTGAAATACATTCCATCATTATGGAGGGAAGTAAAAGTTGTGTTCATTCCCAAAGCGGGAAAATGTTCCCAAGTGTATCCAAAAGACCTCAGACCTATAGGTATATCATCATTCCTTCTTAAAACTTTAGAACGTCTGATTGATATCCATTTGCGAAATGCCATAGACACAACTCTAGTGTCTACAGCACAACACGCTTACTGCAAGGGAAAATCGGTAGACACTGCCTTGCATACCTTAATAAGTGCTATCGAATATTCCCTACATCACAAAGAGTATACTCTGGTAGCATTCCTTGATATCGAGGGTGCTTTTAACAACGTCAGCAACCAAGCAATCACAACGGCACTAGACAATCTAAAAGTAGACAGATCCCTGAGTGAGCTTATAAATCTTATGCTAAAAAGTAGGCTAATCAACTCAACCCTAGGAGATGTCTCCCTAAGAAGATCAGCCAGCAGAGGTACACCACAAGGTGGAGTCCTATCCCCTCTTCTATGGAACTTAGTTGTCAATGAACTTCTAGTTGACCTGGAAGCAGAGGGATTCAAAGTGATTGCATACGCTGATGACGTCGCCATTGCGATATCAGGAAAACATGCTGAAATTCTTATTGAGCTAATGCAAACAGCTCTTAACAAGCTTCTTAAGTGGACTGGTAAATGTGGGCTAGGAGTAAACCCCCACAAAACTGAACTGGTCCTCTTCACAAGGAAATATAAAATTCCACAACTAAATGCTCCATCCATTAATGGAACTCCACTAACTTTCTCAAATGAAGCTAAATATCTAGGCCTCGTTCTAGATAAGAAGCTCACATGGAAACCCAACATTCAGGAAAGAGTAAAAAAGGCCACGGTGGCTCTCTTTTCTTGCAAGAAAGCAATAGGGAATAAGTGGGGTTTATCCCCACAAATTACCCACTGGCTATATACAGCGGTCATAAGACCGATACTGACTTATGGGATAACAGTATGGTGGACTGCTTTGGATAAAGTGTCCTACCGGGACCACCTAAGCAAAGTCCAAAGATCAGCATGTCTATGTATCACTGGAGCACTGCGTACGACACCTTCAGCTGCCTTAGACATTCTTCTTAATCTTACACCCCTCGACATTTTTAGTAAACAAATGGCCGCGAGTACAGCAATCCGTCTCAGAGCCACGTCTCAATGGACCAATAACTCAATTGGCCACACTATTATTCTGAATTCATTCAGAACGATTCCAAGTCACTCTGACTACACCACACCCCAACTGGTTTTTGAAAACAACTTTCGAGTCTCCATTCCATCACGGTCTGACTGGGACGAAGGACATTTCTCGAGAGATGATTCGATTCATTTCTACAGTGATTGTTCAAAAACCGAAGATGGGGTTGGGGGCGGGGTGTACGCAGAAGGACTAAATCTTAGTCTATCTTTCCGACTCCCTAACTATTGTAGCGTGTTCCAAGCGGAACTTCTGGCGATAAAAGAGGTTCTATCCTGGCTCAAGGAAAACGTGATATCCACGTCGAATATCCGTATCTTTTCAGACAGCCAAGCAGCCCTTAAATCATTCGAGGCGGTTTCCACGAACTCAGCAACAGCCCGCAACTGTCGCACATATCTCGCGGAGATGGCAGAACAGTTTAACATTCACCTTTTTTGGGTGCCGGGACATAGAGATATCCCAGGAAACTGCAAGGCCGATGAACTCGCTAGAAATGGAACTACTGAACCACTTTCACCCGACAGGAGGAATATTGGTATACCTATCGCTACATGTAAACTCATGCTAAAACACGATGCCATGAACGTAACAAATCAAAGGTGGTCAAATTTGACTACCTGTCAGGCGACAAAACAGATCTGGCCAAAACTAGATCCAAAACGCTCCAAATGTTTGTTATCTCTTGGTAGATCACACCTTAGCTCCTTAATCGGTGTCATAACTGGACGCTGTCTTATAGGCAGACATGCTACTAGACTCGGTGTCTTCTCGAACGACTTCTGCAGAAGTTGCATGGACGAGGAAGAAGAAGAGACTATAACATATCTTCTTTGTTCATGCCCTGCTCTCTCACAAAGACGAAAATTACATTTGGGAGATTTCTTCCTCAACGATATCAATGACCTAACTCAGACAGACATACACTGTCTCCATCGCTTTGTTAAAAGTTCCAATTGGTTTTAAAATTAGTGAGGTAGTGCCTTACTTTCATATGTGGTATCACAATGGACCTAGTATCTGGTCTAAGTGTGTCAGTCGTTGACTGACAGTCACCTTAACCTAACCTCACCTAATAAGACAGCTTTAGCCAGTCATAGCATAGAAAACAAACATGTTCCAGATTTTGACAATGCTAAAATTCTACAAACCGAAAAACACACATCTAAACGATACACTTTGGAGACGTTACATATACTTAACAACAAAAACAATATGAATCGAAAACAGGACACACAAAATATATCATCGGTATACTGTTCACTTGTTTCTACTATGGTATAAGTACCCACACATAAAATATTTCTGTCCGTTAAAATCAAATTTAAAAACAGTTTTTGACAAAACTTCAAACTAAGAAGTGCCCAAACTAAAAACTTTGTCTTTATTTTAAATAGTTTTTTAAGCAAATATACATAGTTGCTTTTTGATTTTCAATGTTCCAACTTAAATAACTCTTTTTAATAACCGATCATTGTAAGTGATATTGTTAAATTCTAACTTTCTCTCTGTAAAATGTTCTTTTTTTTTTTGTTCTCAATTTATGGTTAATAAAGCGCCCCTGAAGAAGGCTGAAAACTCAGCCGAAACGTTGGGAAACCAAATGAATTTCTTTCATTTATAAATTAATACGACCAAAGTAGCCGAAGAGGGAGTTTCCTTCAAATTTCAAACAAATACAAAACAAATTGGTCAAACAAATCTTCAAAATGTATTAAGTACAGCAAAATTTGTACAAAAGAAAAATAATCACAAGCAGGAACAAAATGTATGTTGAAAATTAAAAATAAAATGAAAATAAGAGTAAGAAGCAAAAATACCAGGTGCGTGGGTAGTTTTCCTCAAGCTCTTCTGATGTCAACTTGCGGATGTACCCCTTAGAGAGGTAATCGTTGATTTGATATTCTAGGTTTTTTCTAATCAATGGTTCCCGTCTTTACTTTTTTCAGAGACACTCAAATCGACGAGGTGCCATCGGGCGACTGTTTGGGAGTTGAATGTGATCATATTTCCACAAGAGGGATGTTTTAAACCTGTTGTCCACTCGTTTAGTTTCTAGATCCAGCTGTTGAAGGGCTCTTGTGTCCTCATATGACATTATTGACTGGGGTTGAATAGCGGTCACTCCTACACTGTTCAAAGAGAAGTAGTTTTTGAGAATCTTGTTGAGTTTTGCATCCCTGGACTGTTCACATTCACAGTGGTGGTAGCTGTGAAAGACGTGATTGTTGGCTTTTGGAAATATTTGAACACCAATTCCTTTTCCATATGGTCCATAAATAGCCCAGCCCAACCGAGTCCTCGTAGCTACTGGATCATTGCGACCACTATCTCTTAATTTCAAAGGTAATCCTAGGTGGGCGTTGTCGAGACCTTTTAAAATCCTTGGTGTTGATTCGATTGGGATTCCTTTCAGATAAGGATAGTGTTGCACTATTTTTTCCATGCATATAGTTTGAACCGGCAGGTCAAGAGACTTGACTGTATGGATGTTTGTAAGTCGGCATCTCGGATACACTTAAAGATACAATCTTCGAATCATTTTCCATACGATGAGTTTTGCCTGTCCATTTTAGGCAAAGTGGATCCGTTTGACCTTAGAGCCCTAATTCTTCTGCATGGGGGTCATCCATCAATGAAAGTGAAGATTCTTCATCAAGAAAGGCGTACACTTTGACCTCGCCTTTTCGTCCGTGGATTATGATTGGCAAAACTCGGAATAGAACTGATGTCGCTTTATTCTGATGCGTTACATTGTGCGAATGAAGATGCATCTTTGGTTGTGTTGTGCAGTAGCTTGTGGTATCGGAAGCTACATCCGTTAACTCCGCACTTTGAGTCCACTCTCCATCGAGAAGTGGGATAGACGGATAGGCATGTCCGGCAAAGGTTGTGTTGCTTCACGGCGTTCCATTTGTTATTGAAACTTAGACTGATAAATTGGCACAGCTATCGACTTTGTTGCACTTTTGGTAGCAGATGCAACAAGTTTTTGTTTGCAGTCTCTTGTCTTTGCTCTGCACATTAATGTGTCCTCTCTCGCTTCGCTTTATTCATTTGGAGTTTATATTGGCGCTTGTAAACGTAACACGGTTAATCGTTCTGGAGGGCTTTGTTAGCCACTCACCGAACGTTATGAGATTAACATCTGCCAGGGTCTCCATGTAAGTTGCCCATTGCAGTTTGATAGTAGGTGGAAGCTTTTCGATGAGGGCGCGCAACACTGACGGGTTATAGAGATGATCGAACATGTCACAGGCTTCCATTGTTGAACAGATTTTGCCAAAGCAAATGGAATTATAGATTCTAGTCGATCCGCTCTTGGTGCCGGTTCATTTTGCACTCTCATAATAAGTGAGTCTAGAACGACCGACGTCTGGCCTGCAAAACGTTTCCTTTACAGTCTCGATTATCCGAGGCACATTTTTTGGTTGCGTCAATCTACTTCTATCGGCGTCATACGCTATACCTTTCAAACATTTTTGGAGGCGTAAAAGGTTTTAAACGTGATTGAATCCACACGACAATGTAGTGCCTTCGAACATGGTTATGAAAACGATATAGAAAACACGATTTTTAAAATTTTCGGAAAACCGAAAACAAAAATTAATAACTCCACTGTAACAAAGTTCTCTGAGTAACAAAGTTACTCAAATTCAAAGACGAAATAAAGTTTTTGGCCGCTCTTTTGCAACCAAAATTTAGACGGCCGAATATTGGAATATTGGAAACTTGACGGCCGAATATTGGAAACTTCGGCTAAATTTTTTTTGGATTGCTCTACCTATTATTATAACTTTGTTCTTAGTATTAAAATAGTTTTAATCTTTTAATACTTAATAGTTTTAAGCAACATGAGAGGTCAACCACCAATACGAAAGCGGTGTAGTCTATAAAGAATCTGATTTGCTGGCAGCCCTTAATGAAATGCGGGGAAATGAAATGGCAAACAGAGAAGCTTTTAGGAAGTTTGGCATCCCCAGAATCACTCTTCAGGAACGAATTCATGGAAGAGCATTTGACACACCTGGCAAAATGGTACCTAATACTACCCTTTCAGCCGACGAGGAGGTGAAGCTTTGGACGTTGTCAAAGTGTGGTTTCACTCAAAGGCCCGATGACCTTTTACAAACTGTCCAACATATTTTGAAAGATGAAGACCGCAAAACTATATTTTTGGCTTGATAAAAAAAATGTAAACCTTAAGATCTTGTATTCCTATAAATGTTAAATCTAGTATGATGACTTTCCGATGCCGTGACATTTGGCCAAGCAGACATTTCTGTTAGCGTTTAACCTTAAAAGCTGGGGAAGGTTTCTTTCAATTACTTAACACTCTATATTTTTAGAAATATGACAGCAAAAACCATGAAACTAAAAACTGTCTAATATTTTTTTTCGGAAAAAAAAATTACCAGGTGGTTAAAAATTCAAGAATTTAGTTTTCGGGGGAACTTATAACCCGCCATGGTGGTTCAAAAGTCTTAACATAAGATTAGGGGCTTATGACTCACCATAATGGGTCATTAGTCCCGAAATACAAATTCGGGACTTTTAACTTGGGGACCAGTTTCCCTGCGGCTCACAGCAGTCCTCTGGTGGTGCTTACATTACAGAGGAATAGCTAGCTGGGAGTATGGAAAATATTTCAACAGGTAAGCTTCCGAAAATTTTATAATATTACAATGATTAATGTCCGCGAGAAGAAAAGTTTAAGATTTCATACAATATTTCAACAGCCTTTATAAGTAGGTAGGTTTTATATTTGCTTACACTTTATGCGTACTCAATGTACTTACATTACCTTAGATCCATAAATCCAAAATGCTGAAAATTCTTCGCCAACTAACGAATTCAACACAACGGCTGACATTGTTTTGCAAGACATAATATTCACAGATGGCTCACTAGAACGTAGCAGTTGTAGCCAGTAAGCTTTTGTTTTGTTTTATTTTTAAAACGTGAGCAGGAAAGTAATTGCTGTTCTTCCACTTTAATCAAAGCATTTGGTTTATCCAAAACATATATCAAAAGTTGATAAAAAGGCCCAAATCTTGAAAAATCGCCAAAAACGATATCATCTGCTGATTGGAAAGCATTTAAAAAAGCGAGAGGATGCGAAACTAATTAAAGCATCAGAATTTTTCTTTTAATAATTTCGTATCAGTTTAGAAAATTTCAAAGAATAATTTGAAAAAAAAAAATTTAAATTGGTTCATAACTGCGGATTTCATAGAATATTTTTCTGAAAAAAATGTCTCAAGTGGTACGGCATGTCTTTTGTAGAACTCTGTCAATTTTATTCAGCTGTTATAAACTTTCAGCGGAAATTTCGTTTCTTTGTTTAACATAACACGAAACAATTTTGTTTGGATATAACATAGACTGCCCGACAACCGATTAGCGCCCTCTATGCTTCTTGTTTTTGGAGCTTAATATCAACTAATCAAATAAACCTTTTGAAACGAATTTCTTACCAATAAAAGTTTATAAAATTATACGTGAAAATACGAAAAAAATTTTAAGGATTGAATATGAAAAATCCACTTCCTTTTTTGTGACAATTGATATTTGTATACCCTACTCCATAGAACGAAAAATATATACAGGGTGATTCACCAGCGTTGTGCCAAAAAGCTAGAGCGTGTAGGTTAAGTTGAGACAAGAAAAAAATCGTATGGGAGGGGGGGGGTCTATTCCCCTCCGTTTAGCCGGGAGGGGCAATTTTCTGAAAAAATTGACTTATTTTGTAAAAAAAAAATATTTAAAATCAACGGGTTCGTTTACAACACCGTGTTATACCTTTTTGGAAAGCCAAAAACTTTTCCTTTTATTTTGTTTTTAAATTAAATTGTTTTAACGAATAGTTTAAAAAATATAAATTTTCAAACTCAAAATTTTGAAAAAAAAATTGAAAAAATAATTTTAAAACTAATTTTTTTCAAAATTTTACATAATTAAGTATAATTTTTGTTTTCAGAATTCAACGCTTCCATTAATCTTTAATCCAACACTGAAAACCTTATGGCTCTACGACTTTTTGTTGCCAAGGTATTCAAAAATAACCGAACCTACTTCTTCACAAAAACACGAAAAAATTGGCTAAATGGTCACTTTGGTTTTCTTGTTTTTGTGAAGAAGTAGGTTCGGTTATTTTTGAATACCTTGGCAAGAAAAAGTCGTAGAGCCATACGGTTTTCAGTGTTGGATTAAAGATTAATGGAAGCGTTGAATTCTGAGAACAAAAATTATACTTAATTACGTAAAATTTTGAAAAAAATTAGTTTTAAAATTATTTTTTCAAATTTTTTTTCAAAATTTTGAGTTTGAAAATTTATATTTTTTAAACTATTCGTTAAAACAATTTAATTTAAAAACAAGATAAAAGGAGAAGTCTTTGGCTTTTCAAAAAGGTATAACACGGTGTTGTAAACGAACCCGTTGATTTTAAATATTTTTTTTTACAAAATAAGTCAATTTTTCATAAAATTGCCCCTCCCGGCTAAACGGAGGGGAATAGACCCCCCCCTCCCATACGATTTTTTTCTTGTCTCGACTTAACCTACACGCTCTAGCTTTTTGGCACAACGCTGGTGAATCACCCTGTATATTCTAACTCAGAATCAAAAGCCTAGTCGATTAACCCATGTCCGTCCGTCCGTCAGTCCGTATGTAAATTAATAAAATCAGTTTGATTTTAGTGGTTTCAAAAAGAATGCTTTTATTTCGGCTTCTCAGTAAAAACTGACTTAATAATCTTAGTTTGCTTCTTGAGCAAGTGTATCCTAAAAGACAAGTGTATCTTAATAATACGTTGGAGTGGGGATAACAAATGAATCATTGTCTGAAGGAAAATGATTCACCCTTATAGAACGTGTGAAGTCAGAGTGTCGATCAAGTACTCGGCGTGTGCGGTCGCGTTGCTTCTGTGCGCGTGTGTCACCCAAAAATATTCGAAAAAAAAAAATAAACCAAACCCAATTCATATATCACATACACAGTGCAACTAAATTAAAATCAAAAACTAAATCCAGCCCTTTACGTTACCCAAAATTAGAAAAAAAAATAAATAGAATAAACCAGTGGAAAATAAAAAGAAGAAAAAAAAAAAATATACACCAAATACCTCGCTCGCATTCGCAGCACAGCATCCAACAATACCCATCCTCTCCACCCGCGCCACCAATAACTGTTTCTTTCTATGCAATGCAAGCCTCTTGTGAGGCTTATCGCAAGAGGTTTTGCATTGGATAGGTGAGCAGCATTTGATGTATATTTCATTCGTGTTTTTTTTTTCTATATTAATTCCCGTTTGCAAATTGTTTTATGGGCATAAGACCTAGGACAGTTTGTTTATAATTGGAATTAATATGGGCCTATACTGCACGGCTGAAATTAGTTTCGTCAAAGTTGAATTTTTTGTGTTTAGTTTTTCAAAATGGTAAGTGATTTTTGTGTTGTATATTCAAATGTTCGTGGGCTAAGAAAGAATTTCCTTTCTGTGTACGCCCATACTGTGCAATACAGGCCAGCTGTTTTCGCATTAAGTGAAACCCAGGTTGGACAGAATACTGATTTATCAGAATTTTGTTTGTTTGGATATAACTTAGTGCCATTACTTTTTTCCCACCATGGTCTTGTCGTTTATGTTAGGAATGATATTGCTTGCAAGAGCCTTCCCCAATGTGGGCATTGTTCTAATACGAACTTTAATTTCCTGTGGCTCAAATTCACTGTCCGCAAGCATATCATTCATTACTGTTTTCTTTACAGGAGTCCGAATCTTGACAGCATGTCTACTTGTGATGAGTTAGATGTTTTGTCAGATTCAAATTCCCGAATTGTTTCCCATTGTCCTCACACTGAAGTCGTGATTACGGGCGACTTCAATGTACACAATTTAAGTTGGCTCCGCTATTCTGGCCAGACAACACTCGAAGGAAGGTATACCGAGATCTTTGCTGAGTATAACCATCTTACCTAGCTTGTCGATGAGCCTACTCGTATACCGGATGTTGATGGGCATTCCGTCCATACTCTTGACTTGTTCCTTACTTCCCATCCTGATAAATATACTATTAAAGTAACTTCTCCATTTGGCACCACGGACCATTGTGTCATTTCAGCTAATTTCTCGATCTCCAACCATCCAGTTAAAGAAAAAATTCCCACTAGGACCTTTTGGCAATACGAGAAAGCCAACTGGGGCGGTCTGAATAATTTCTTTCGCAACTTTAACTGGTCATTATGCTTCCTCGATAATGACATTGATGCCAGTGCTGAAATGATTACAGAAGTGATTTTTCTTGGAATGAGAGCTTTTGTCCCTCACAGAACAAAATGTATCAGACCAAAAGAAAAGTCTTGGTTTACCAAAGAGTGTAAAGAAGCTATCAGGTTGACAGAAGTAAGCTTCCGATCCTATAAAGCCAACCCAACTGAGGAAAATCGGAAGAAACACAAACATGTTAGGAACTCGTGCAACTCCGTTATCCATAAAACGAAATTTTTGCATGACCAGAAGTTACGGCAAAAAATTCTGCAATGTCCCAAAGGCAGTAAAATTTTCTGGTCATTTGTAAAAAACGTCAAGAACTCAACGTCACCATCAGTTCCAACGCTCATCGTCGACGATAAACCTATTGGCAGCTCTTCAGAGAAGGCGAATATGCTCGCAGCTCATTTTGCTGCAAGTTCTACGTTGCCTGCAAGCAACATTGCCCCTCCTGTACTTGAGAACGTTAATTCTTCTATAGGACAGATATTTTTCCGCACTCGTACAGTAGCAAGAGTACTTCAAGATCTTGATATACACAAATCCGCTGGCCCGGATGGTATACCCCCTATTCTTCTGAAGAAGTGTTCTTCAACTCTGGCAAAACCACTGCGTAAGCTTTTTCATCGCTCCTATCGTTCAGGAATCTTTCCTAGTAGATGGAAAACAGCATTTGTCCAGCCCGTCCCAAAAAAAGGTGACTCCTCCTCCCCCTCCTCCTACCGACCAATTGCACTTACGTCCCTTCTTTCCAAGGTCATGAAAACGCTGATAAATCGTCAGCTCAAGAAATATCTCGAAGATCGGGACCTTTTAAATGACCGGCAATACGGCTTTCGCAGCAATCGTTCCACTGGTGATCTGATGGCATATCTCACCAAACAGTGGAACAAATCTGTGCATCGCTTTGGCGAAAGCAAGATTATTGCGCTTGATATTTCAAAGGCATTTGATAGAGTTTGGCATGAAGCTCTTTTATCGAAAATGCGTGCATTTCGTATCGATGATACTCTTATTCGTTGGATTAGAAGCTATCTTCTGGACCGTTCAATACAAGTTGTATTAGACGGTTTCAAGTCTGATCTCCACAAAATAAATGCTCGTGTGCCAAGGTATTCAAAAATAACCGAACCTACTTCTTCACAAAAACACGAAAAAATTGGCTAAATGGTCACTTTGGTTTTCTTGTTTTTGTGAAGAAGTAGGTTCGGTTATTTTTGAATACCTTGGCAAGAAAAAGTCGTAGAGCCATACGGTTTTCAGTGTTGGATTAAAGATTAATGGAAGCGTTGAATTCTGAGAACAAAAATTATACTTAATTACGTAAAATTTTGAAAAAAATTAGTTTTAAAATTATTTTTTCAAATTTTTTTTCAAAATTTTGAGTTTGAAAATTTATATTTTTTAAACTATTCGTTAAAACAATTTAATTTAAAAACAAGATAAAAGGAGAAGTCTTTGGCTTTTCAAAAAGGTATAACACGGTGTTGTAAACGAACCCGTTGATTTTAAATATTTTTTTTTACAAAATAAGTCAATTTTTCATAAAATTGCCCCTCCCGGCTAAACGGAGGGGAATAGACCCCCCCCTCCCATACGATTTTTTTCTTGTCTCGACTTAACCTACACGCTCTAGCTTTTTGGCACAACGCTGGTGAATCACCCTGTATATTCTAACTCAGAATCAAAAGCCTAGTCGATTAACCCATGTCCGTCCGTCCGTCAGTCCGTATGTAAATTAATAAAATCAGTTTGATTTTAGTGGTTTCAAAAAGAATGCTTTTATTTCGGCTTCTCAGTAAAAACTGACTTAATAATCTTAGTTTGCTTCTTGAGCAAGTGTATCCTAAAAGACAAGTGTATCTTAATAATACGTTGGAGTGGGGATAACAAATGAATCATTGTCTGAAGGAAAATGATTCACCCTTATAGAACGTGTGAAGTCAGAGTGTCGATCAAGTACTCGGCGTGTGCGGTCGCGTTGCTTCTGTGCGCGTGTGTCACCCAAAAATATTCGAAAAAAAAAAATAAACCAAACCCAATTCATATATCACATACACAGTGCAACTAAATTAAAATCAAAAACTAAATCCAGCCCTTTACGTTACCCAAAATTAGAAAAAAAAATAAATAGAATAAACCAGTGGAAAATAAAAAGAAGAAAAAAAAAAATATACACCAAATACCTCGCTCGCATTCGCAGCACAGCATCCAACAATACCCATCCTCTCCACCCGCGCCACCAATAACTGTTTCTTTCTATGCAATGCAAGCCTCTTGTGAGGCTTATCGCAAGAGGTTTTGCATTGGATAGGTGAGCAGCATTTGATGTATATTTCATTCGTGTTTTTTTTTTCTATATTAATTCCCGTTTGCAAATTGTTTTATGGGCATAAGACCTAGGACAGTTTGTTTATAATTGGAATTAATATGGGCCTATACTGCACGGCTGAAATTAGTTTCGTCAAAGTTGAATTTTTTGTGTTTAGTTTTTCAAAATGGTAAGTGATTTTTGTGTTGTATATTCAAATGTTCGTGGGCTAAGAAAGAATTTCCTTTCTGTGTACGCCCATACTGTGCAATACAGGCCAGCTGTTTTCGCATTAAGTGAAACCCAGGTTGGACAGAATACTGATTTATCAGAATTTTGTTTGTTTGGATATAACTTAGTGCCATTACTTTTTTCCCACCATGGTCTTGTCGTTTATGTTAGGAATGATATTGCTTGCAAGAGCCTTCCCCAATGTGGGCATTGTTCTAATACGAACTTTAATTTCCTGTGGCTCAAATTCACTGTCCGCAAGCATATCATTCATTACTGTTTTCTTTACAGGAGTCCGAATCTTGACAGCATGTCTACTTGTGATGAGTTAGATGTTTTGTCAGATTCAAATTCCCGAATTGTTTCCCATTGTCCTCACACTGAAGTCGTGATTACGGGCGACTTCAATGTACACAATTTAAGTTGGCTCCGCTATTCTGGCCAGACAACACTCGAAGGAAGGTATACCGAGATCTTTGCTGAGTATAACCATCTTACCTAGCTTGTCGATGAGCCTACTCGTATACCGGATGTTGATGGGCATTCCGTCCATACTCTTGACTTGTTCCTTACTTCCCATCCTGATAAATATACTATTAAAGTAACTTCTCCATTTGGCACCACGGACCATTGTGTCATTTCAGCTAATTTCTCGATCTCCAACCATCCAGTTAAAGAAAAAATTCCCACTAGGACCTTTTGGCAATACGAGAAAGCCAACTGGGGCGGTCTGAATAATTTCTTTCGCAACTTTAACTGGTCATTATGCTTCCTCGATAATGACATTGATGCCAGTGCTGAAATGATTACAGAAGTGATTTTTCTTGGAATGAGAGCTTTTGTCCCTCACAGAACAAAATGTATCAGACCAAAAGAAAAGTCTTGGTTTACCAAAGAGTGTAAAGAAGCTATCAGGTTGAAAGAAGTAAGCTTCCGATCCTATAAAGCCAACCCAACTGAGGAAAATCGGAAGAAACACAAACATGTTAGGAACTCGTGCAACTCCGTTATCCATAAAACGAAATTTTTGCATGACCAGAAGTTACGGCAAAAAATTCTGCAATGTCCCAAAGGCAGTAAAATTTTCTGGTCATTTGTAAAAAACGTCAAGAACTCAACGTCACCATCAGTTCCAACGCTCATCGTCGACGATAAACCTATTGGCAGCTCTTCAGAGAAGGCGAATATGCTCGCAGCTCATTTTGCTGCAAGTTCTACGTTGCCTGCAAGCAACATTGCCCCTCCTGTACTTGAGAACGTTAATTCTTCTATAGGACAGATATTTTTCCGCACTCGTACAGTAGCAAGAGTACTTCAAGATCTTGATATACACAAATCCGCTGGCCCGGATGGTATACCCCCTATTCTTCTGAAGAAGTGTTCTTCAACTCTGGCAAAACCACTGCGTAAGCTTTTTCATCGCTCCTATCGTTCAGGAATCTTTCCTAGTAGATGGAAAACAGCATTTGTCCAGCCCGTCCCAAAAAAAGGTGACTCCTCCTCCCCCTCCTCCTACCGACCAATTGCACTTACGTCCCTTCTTTCCAAGGTCATGAAAACGCTGATAAATCGTCAGCTCAAGAAATATCTCGAAGATCGGGACCTTTTAAATGACCGGCAATACGGCTTTCGCAGCAATCGTTCCACTGGTGATCTGATGGCATATCTCACCAAACAGTGGAACAAATCTGTGCATCGCTTTGGCGAAAGCAAGATTATTGCGCTTGATATTTCAAAGGCATTTGATAGAGTTTGGCATGAAGCTCTTTTATCGAAAATGCGTGCATTTCGTATCGATGATACTCTTATTCGTTGGATTAGAAGCTATCTTCTGGACCGTTCAATACAAGTTGTATTAGACGGTTTCAAGTCTGATCTCCACAAAATAAATGCTCATGTGCCCCAGGGCTCCGTTCTGTCTCCGACTCTCTTTCTCATTTTTATAAATGATCTCTTGTCTGTGACTTCTTATCCATTAAATTGTTTTGCTGACGACTCAACCCTCAGCTTTTCGTATACGTTTGATAATTCACGGCCTTCGCCTTCGGACGTGTTATTACAACGAAATCGTATGATAAGCTCGTTAAACTCTGATTTAAACAGCATTGTGAATTGGGGTACTAGAAATCGTGTGGAGTTTAATGCGTCGAAAACTCAATGCTGTCTTTTGTCGTTGAAGCTAAACATACCCCCTATGCCATTATCCATGAATGGTACTTGCATCGAGGAGGCCAAAAAGCTATCAGTACTCGGTATGTGTATCAGTGACAATCTTCGTTGGAATGATCATATACTTGAGATTGCTAAGAATGCTACAAGATGCTTAGGCTTTCTTAATAGATGCAAGAAGTTTTTCACCCCTTCTGATCTGGCTACAATTTACAAAGCGCTTATACGCCCTAAACTCGAGTATAACTCCCATCTCTGAGCAGGTGCTTCTCAAACTTTTCTCCACCTGCTTGACAGAGTTCAGAAAAAAGCGTTAAAATTGATAGGAGAGAGAAACATTATGGAAACATTTCCGTCACTCGAACATCGTCGAAATGTCTCATGTCTTTCCTTATTTTACAGATTCTTTTACAAAAAATGCTCACTCGAGGTAGCCAGCTGCGTTCCAGCCCATAAACATTTCCCCCGTAATACTCGTCTTGCTAGGAACGCTCATCAGTTTACAATTGAGCCCAATTTCGGACGAACCGTGAAATATAGAGATTCTTTCTTTAGCCGTACAACACGAATGTGGAATGGATAGCCTGGCACAATTTTTCCTTGCTATTTTGATCTTCAAACATTCAAGATCAATGTTCATCGACACCTCCTTTCCCTTCCTTCCTAACTTCCTATCTCTTGCGCTTTGACTAGGGTGTCCATCATATCGCTTTAAAAGAGAACATGTTCTCTTTTTATGTTCAGATCTTTGTTACACTTTCTTTGTCGTTAAGGATCTATTTTTGTCCTCTTTTTTCGTGAATGTCTCTTTTTTTTGTTCCGATAATTTTTGAATTGATTTTATTCAATAATACAAGTAATCTTTATTATTATAACCCATGTGGTTATGATTTTATCTTCGATTTACTACAAAATTTAAAAGACTACTACTTTTTACTTGTCAGCTGGGGTGGCTGTCAAATGTCAGATTCAATTTAAATGTTTTGAATATTTTTTCGTTGCGCCATCGAATAAGAAAGATTTAAGCACAAATCATTACTGTTTTTGAAAAAATGTGAGTTAAATGAATTCAATGCAAATTAAGGTATTTATAAGTATGAAATTTTAAACTTTTCTTTTCGCGGACATTAATCATTGTAATATTATAAGATTTTCGGAAGCTTACCGCGTAATTATTAGAAATATTTATTTATTTATTCTTCCCGACGTTTCGAAGAAGTTTCACTCTTCGTATCTTGTAAAACGCTGAAATTTTGTACTTAAAAGATTTCATTTTATTTATGTAAAAATAATCTGTTATTGTTAATTTTGTATGTGATTTATATTAATTTAAATGGACTAAAACTTAAACAGACTGAATAGAGCTTTTGTTTTTTTGTTAACTATTGTTTTTGTTATGTTTTGTTAATTTTTGTATGTATTTAGGTATTTAATAAAAAATGTTATGTAAAATTGTTCCTAAAACAAATATTTTTATATTCAATAAAAGCAAAAAAATCAACATTGCTTTTCTTTTTTTATTGTTTTTTTTTTTGTCTTTATTTTTTTTTGTGATGTTCTCTTTTTTAAAAGCTTTTGGAGGAAAATGTTCTCTTTTTAAAAAATCCCATATGGACACCCTAGCTGTGACCCATCAAATAACAAACCCCTTGAGCGCGTGTGCATTATAAAAAAAAAAAAAAAGATCGTCACAATTGCTGACTTTTCATAATTGGATTTTACTTTAATTAGATTCATGAATTTATGATCATAGTGATCGTGTAATATTGGCTTTGGGATATGTCAAAATTCAATTATCCCAATTGGATTTATGTGCAGAAGGCGTGTGATAACTTCCCTCTTCTTCCAACTGTTTTGTCAGAAGGGTGACTCTTTTGTTTATGTTATCGAGAATGATTTCTTCCGATTTTGTCTCACGACTGATCTTTTGTAAGACAATATCTTAATTAATTTAAAGGAAATAACAATCATTAAAATAACAATGACTAATACAAAAGTTAAAGATATTGTATGATTTTCAAAATGTTTGGCAATTGTTGACATTAAATTTATATTTTGGAATTTTAAATTCTCATCATCTGAGTCAATATATTCTTTGACTGCAAAATTATTTATATTTGTTGATCTTAGATAGTTCCATATTTTTGAATTCGGGTTTTCGTTAGTTACATTATCTATATTGGTATTGTTTTCAAAAATAATTAAGTACACTCCATTTATAACGTTTTTATCTACAGTATGGTTATTCTTATTTTCTTATTCTTATTCTTATTTTCTTATTGTTTTCTTGAATTTTAATACATTCTCCTTTTTCATTATTGAGAATTTTAGATAGACAAGACTCTTTCATTGATAGTTTACAAAAAGTATTTCTTAATTCCATTTTACAATTTTCAATATTAAAATATGAATTATTACATTTTATTATTTCTTTGTTTATTTTAAGTTTCCCATCGTTTTGGCTTATGGCTCTGGTTTCGTATAATTTTCAATTCTTTTTTACTATAGGATATTTAATATATATGAATATAACATCTTTATTTTGAAAGATTTTAAACTTTGATACATCCATAAGGTCGGTTAGTGTCATACTTTCGTGTTCGTGGTCAGTTATCTGTTTAATGTCTTTTAAATTCAGAATGCCTGCATTTAATATTCCTGCCTTGGCTAATGTTTTAGTTTGAATTGTATTTTGCAATTCGATTATCATAAATCTATTTATTTGTTTAGCTATTCTTGATTTTGAATCACTTTGCTTTAGCGAGATAGTTTTCTTTAAATAATCTATTGTTTTAAATATATCCGAATTTATCATAAATTGTTTGTTATTATTTTCTACTAGTTCTGGAAGTTTATTTGTAACAAATATGTGATCATCGTGGTCTGGTGTCCCAGCAATCCACTTCCATATAGTACCTAATTCATTAATTCCTCTTTTTGTCCTTATTATTTTCTTTTCTAACTGTCCCAGTAACATTTCAATAAGGTTTATTTCTACATCTTCATTAATTTCGGTATAAATAGACAGGCTACTAGAATTAATTGTTTTATATCCTGATCTAGCGCTTAGTATGACTCGATTTGTTTTTAGAATTTCTTTGTAATAGGTTAAATTTGTTACATGAAAAATATCTCCGTAATTTTCGTAAATTGCCGCATTTCCATTTTATATGAGAACGTAATCTTCTCTGGTGTAATCAATGACTTCCATTGATACAATTCGTATAATCATAAGAATAATTAGAAAATTCATTTTCTGTAATGAAAGGTTTAACTTTTAATATTATCTTTATGTATCTACTATTCTGTTCTTTTTGTAAATGCGAACTTTCTTTCCTAAATCTTGTTTGAACTACTTGTTTTTTATATCTTGGTAAAATCTTATTCCTACAACCTGCGATTTTTCCATAAATTCATTGTTTCGGACTTTATTGCGATTATAGGTACTATAAGGCAAGTTATGCATTCGTCGAAAAAAAAAGTTTTGAGATAACAATCAAACATGACATTACGATGATAGCGAAGACGAAAAAAGATGGTCTAAAAATTCTGTCCGTCTGTATGTCTGTCTGTCTGTCTGTCTGTCTGTCTGTCTGTTTGTAGACCTACAGCCCAAACGGGTGGGCCGAATTGCTTCAAACTTGGTATATAGACTTTTTTAGGTATTGTACAGAGGAAATTGAAATTTTTTGTTTAGCTCAAAAAATAACGGTACCTGCCATACAACCGTTATTTTAAAGCTTATTTTTCTCAAAAACGGCTCTAACGATTTTAATTAAAAAAATCAGTGTTTCTTTTTAGGTACGACCAATCATATGGCTGAAAAAAAAGTTTTTAAAAATGGCTAAGAACGGTACTTTCCATAGGACCGTTTTTTTTGCTTTCGACTATCTCGAAAACGACTCAACCGATTCTTTCGAAATTTCACACACATATAGCTGTAAGTAGCTCAATTTGTATTGCATACCAGTATTTTTGAAAAATATTTTTTTTGTATTTTTAAAAGCATTTTAAAAAAAAAAATTTAAAAATTAATATTTTGAAAACTGCTTAATACATTTTTTTTAAAAATTTTAAATAAATGTATTTGCTAAATACCTATGAACTGGCGTTTTTGAATTTTTTTTAAAAAATTTTTCAAAAAGTTTTTCAAAAAAAAACTTTTTTTCTCAAAAACCGCTCCACAGATTTTTCTAAATTTATTCTCATAAATTCAAATTTATCCAAGAAATAAAATGGCGTACTTTTTTTCAGCTCAAATTAGTTTAAGTATTTATTTAAGAATTTTGAAAATTTTATTTTTATCAAAATCTCAAGCCCATAAACCACTGTCACTCATTAGAGCAAGTTCGTGCGACCCAGTCGTGCATTTTATTATTATGAGTTTTCAACATTCTCTGTTGAGCTTGTATTAACTTTGAGGGTTAACTTTCGTGAGTTACTTTATTTATAATATTTCATATGGTTTTTCATTTGTTACCGAATGTACACTTTTATTATGTTGTTGAGCTGCTCTAAAGAATGATTCAACATCGTTTAACAAGTGAAATTCTTGTTTAAGGCATCTAGCTATTTCTATTAAAGTTGAATGAACTCTTTCTACTTGTCCATTCGTTGTGCTGTGCTTGGGATCACAAAAGAATATTTCAATATTTAGTCTTTGCATTAAACTCTTAAATTGGGCTGTTGAAAATCCCGGTTCTTTATCTGACATTATAGTTTTTACTTCTGGAAAAGCTTGAAGTAAATCTAATACCTTTTCATCTAAATTGGTTTTATCCTCAATTAGTTTTATTACTAAATATTAAGAATATGAATCTATACCAAGTAATGAATTTTAAATGTTGGGCAAAAAATATGTAACTGTTCCCCTTCCTTCTTTGGAATTGGAGCCTCTCCAATTGGTAACTTATTTGGGTGTCTATCATATTTATTTTTGTTGCAAATATCGCAATTTCCAACATATTCTTTTAACTGTTTTCTCAATTCAGGCCAAAAATATGAATTATATATTTGTTTTAGATTTTCCCTATGATTTCTGTGAGCTCTATTATGAGTTTGCTCTATTATGGCAGCTTGATCTTCTTTATTTAGAACGTCTATTGGAAATAATTTTGTATATACAAAATTATTGCTAAATGTTTCTTTTAATGTTTTTTTAATTTCATATAAATCTTCTGGAGTACAATTGCTACTACTCCGGGTTGGAGGTATTCCTTAAGGATCCTGACAAGGTTTTCTACGTTGTCATATTCCATAATATGTCTAGTTTTCCCAAAAATATTAATTTGTTCATGAACTGTAATCCTAGCATAATAAAATTTGTTGTTTAAAATGATTAAAGGGTTTTTTTGTTTCCTTAATCTCCTCATTATCACTACTTTCAGCTGAGTGTTGAGTAGTATCTGTGGAAGAGCTATCTGTAATATTATTCTAATTTTGCCTAGAAAGAGCATCTGCAACTACATTTGTAGTTCCGGGTTTATAGAGAAATATCTCTATGAGGGCGTGCCATCGCTTCATTTTAGCGTTTGGGTGTCTTTTTGAGACTGCGAAAGTCAAAGGTTGGTGATCGGTATGGATCTCCAAATTTGTTACTCCATAGAGATAATTTCTTAAATTTTTTAATGCATATACAATGGCATACAATTCTTTTTCGTTTGCTGTATATGATCGTTCTGTTTTGTCTAACGTTTTACTAATAAACTTGATGGGTTTGTTGTCTTGAAACAAAACTGCTCCTATCGCATCATCGGATGCATCAGTTGTTAATACGAATTTTTGTCATAATCTGGCTGATTAAGCTCAGTTTCTAAAATTAGATGATTTCTCAATTTTTCAAAAGCTTCTATGGCTTCGGTATCGAATGTTATCATGGTTTTCTTTGCCATGTGGGTGGAAACTTGACCGTTTTCGTTTTGAAGATATTTGGTCAGAGGTTTTGCTATTAGGAGCTTTCCATTGTTACGTACCCGCCTTTTGTACGTAGTTTTCACTACAAAAAATTAAATTAAAACAGCATATCACATGAATTTAGTTTATGCTTTATATCTTTAGATAAATTGAAGTCATCGCTTTGATGGGCCAACAAATTTAATAAGTAAAAGCGCAACAATCTATTAACTATACATAAAGTATTTTGTGTCACGTGTCCGACAGTAAAACAACCAAAAGTTCTTATATCCATTTGTTCTTGGTTTATTTTAACAAAACTTTGAATAATATTAACAAAATAGCATATTCTACAAAACAATAATATATCAAAGATTTCACGAAGAAAAAAAAATTGAGCAAAAAACATAATAGTTATTCTGAATTTGTGCATAATATCTGCCATCACGTGCCCGACAGTTTTGTCACGTGCCCGACGTGTACGAAATTACAGCTTCAAATTCAAAGGAGGTTGTTGATAAACGTGGTCTTCTTGGTGCAAATTGTGTACTTTAGCATGTAGTGTATTTCCACCACACTGCAGTATATGAAATCGCGAAATGCCTGAAATAGGGCCGACCTTTCCCCATGGCGTTTTTGCTGCAATTTCAGCGATGATTGCGGTTTCAGAAATGTAAATAACTTTTGTAGTTGGTACTAATTCCGTTGCTAAGTTCGCAAATTCTTCTGCATTTTGAATAATAACACCTTTTCCTTGGGACATAGTTTTTTGTCTCACAAGGCGTTTTACATTTCCTCCAATCCCATCTATTACACCTTTTCCATGAGCAGTGGCAAAATACTTCCAAGAAAAAGATTTGTTATGTTTTTGGGCTAGGTAATGTAAGAGTCTAGCCATAAATTTATTTTTAAACTCCGACGATGGCCCATCACTCCTATATTAGCATAGTTTTGGATAAATTTCCTATAATATCCTATTGTAGCACTTCAATATTTTATTATTTTACTATGTTCTTATTTATTTCAATATTATTATTATTTTATTTAACCGAGTATGAAATTTTGTTTAAAAAAAATAATAATGATAGTTCATGTTGTTATGGTTATTCAAATGTAAATATTAAAAACTCATATCAGTAATTTTGTATAAAAGGAGAGATTTCTTCTATTGATTTCATTCTCGTTTGGTATTTCACTTACGACAGTCGGGCAATCCACTGACCAGTACAGAAAAGTATCAAACTTGAAGCTTGAGCAATATTTCGCTATTAAAGACTTGTTTTGGGAGTTTTCTCCGACGGACGGGTTCTCCTCCGCCTTTAAAATTTCACACACAAGTTCGATCCATTTTAATTATTAATTTATCAATCTACTTGTTTCATGTTAATTTTAGTTTAAATTAACTTTACTTTTTCCGTTTCTTAAATGTCCTAATTTTTTCTGTTTAAAATAAAATTAACTCATTTGTTTTATAAAAATTCAATCTTTGCCTTTCTTTGAATTTGGTGGTCTATTGTTTGATATTTTTGGAAAGATTCTTAACACACGAAACTGAGACCTTGCAAGATCCACGTTACCTATTATTCCCAGAAATGATCTTAACTGTCTTAATGTTTTTGGTTCGGGGTACTCTCTTATTGTCTTTACCTTTTCTTTATTTGTTTTGATTATATTATGGGCTATTACGTATCCCAAAAAATCTACTTCTTCCTTATATAGAATAATGATTTCTCTAATGAAATCTCCATATTTGCTTGTTTCAAGGTTTCTACTATTTTTTGTATATGTTTGGTGTGTTCGTCTAAACTATTTGAAAACACTATTATGTCATCTATATATACGTGACAACATTTTCCTACTATGGTCTTAAGATATCGTCCATTGCGCGTTGGAAAATAGATGGAGCATTTTTGAATCCAAATGGCATCCTTGTATATTCATACTTTCTATTATATTAATTGAAAAATCGGTTTTTTCGATATCTTCCTCTCTTACTTTTATTTGATGGAAACCTGACTCTAAGTCAATGGTGGACAAATATTTAGCCTTCCCAAGATTACTCAATATTACATTGGTATCAGGTATCGGGTATATGTCTGAGATCGTATTCTCATTCAATTTCTTGTAATCAATTACAAGCCTATTTTTCGGAGTTCCAACTTCATTAAGACCTTTTTTGGTACAACCCAAACTGGAGAGTTACACGGACTTTTGCTTGGTCTTATAATGCCATCTTGTAAGAGTCTTTCTATTTCATTATTAACGAAATTATTCGCACTAAGAGGGTAAGGATATTGCTTACTCCAAACTGGTTTTTTGTTCGTTGTGCGGATTTCCGCCGATACGTCTGTCCTGAATGGAAGTGAGATGTTTATAGAACTATGTTCCCTCTCTATTTACTTTACTATTCGCTTAGTTAAATTTTTAATATTTTCGTCAGAAATATTATAATTTGTATTTTTTTCATCAAAATAGATTTTTTCTACTCTATTATTGTAAGTAATCTATTATAGTAAGTTTCATCTTCGAAACTAATATGGGCATTTATTCGTTTTAATACATTTGAGCCTATAAGTACATCGTACTCTAAATTTTTTATTATATAAACTCTTATATCAGAGTCAAATATAAATACGTCATGGTATTTATCAATTATGATTTCACTGTTCACAGTGAATGCTCTTTTTTTTACTACTAATTTTTTTTTCATTTAAGAATAAGTTTGGTCTACAATATTTACTTGTAGCACCTGTGTCTAGCAAGATTTCTATTCTTCTATTTCCGACGGTTCGCAATAAGTGTGGCAAACCGATGCTTGGCCTAAAAAATTATTATTTTGTTCGTTTAAATTATTGATTCTTTCAATTTTAATTGGAGGTGTTTGTATACTTTGTTGCGTACTGTTATTTCGTTCTCTCTTGAAAACATTTCTTTGGGGATTGTTGTAAATATTATAATTTGGTTTCTGTCATTGCGGCTGGTGATTATTGTTTGACTGTCTAAAGGGATTATATGCCCTTCTATCATTATCAAAACGTTTTTGCTCATACCTATTTATAGGTCTATGAGCTGAGCTTCCCAAATCCATAGGTTCTGGTTTAATATGCTTTGCTGCAGGTTGATTATTAAAATTCCGTGGAGGAAATCTCAAATTGTTCTGGTTATTGTCCCGTGCAGTAACTTGGGTTCTATTGAATTGTAACGCAAAGTTTACTCTAACATTGTTAGATTCTAATTCCTGTACTTTCGTTAAAACGCAAGGTAAATCATCGGGTGAAAGAGAGAATAATATAATTGATAAAGTTGCGTTAAGTTGTAATAAAGACTCGAAGCGCGTTTCTGCGATTCGTATTATTTAATTCTTTGGCCAAAGCCGAATCTGTACTGTATGACATAATGGTCTTATTAATTAAGTATGTCAACTTTTGATAATAATCAATTATAGATGTGTTGCCTTGACGTAACACACTTAGTTCTTGTTCTATAATATGAACGGGTCTTTTATCCGCGTATGCGAAATCTAATCAAGCGATTATCGCATCAAAGTTAAGAACGGTACCATGATTGGTCAGTATATCATTCGCGTTATTATAATAATCTTATTTCTTAATATTGTTAGTGCTGCAAAATACTTGCGGCTGCCCTTTTTGTAAAGAGATATAGAATTGTAAGCTGCCTCGCGCCAACTTACATATGATATGCTATTCCCAGAGAATTCCGGTAAAGACTTTATAACGCCTAAGGTTTCAGTACATGAGATGTCATCATCGATTTTCTGGATTTCATATTCTGTAACTAATGAGTTACTGGTTACTGCCTGAAGGGCTTATTTAAGAGATTTGATCTCTGCTTTTAGAGACACAGTGTTGGTTGCTATAAGCCTAGTAATAGTCTCCTCGGCAATCATGATTTCTTTTGAATTTTCTAAGTTAAGGTTTACGAATTCTTCTAACAGTTCGTCCAGGATGTCAAAATTTTTTTAATTTAAAATCTTTTTATTTACTTAAATAGCTAATAATAGAGGTATATCTGATCGTTTATTAAATATATATTTACGCTGTTTTTTATGAATGCTGGTACTTGTTGTTTCAGGTCTTCCTTTTTCACTGATTAAAATGTCTCTATTTTTTTTCACTAATTATCTATTTATAGGCTAGATAGAAACCTTTTTGTTTTTAATTATTTCTGCGGCAGGCGCTTACATACTATGTTCTTGACGTCTTTTTGCGTCACTTCTTTTTCTTCTTTATTATCTTCGTCTTCTTAATGCAATTTATATACCTTTTTATTTTATTAACGCGTTCGATTAATTCTTTTCTTTTTTCTTCACTTGTTTTCTCCATGAATATATTCTTTGCACTAGATATATATTTTGAATTCTTCACTTCTTTGATACTTTAATTTTTCTCCTATTATTCTTAGGATACTTGTTAGAAATTTTTAATTATTTCTCCTTTCTCTGAAGGATACTTATTTTTTAGATTTTTTTCACAATGAATAAATTTTAAAACATACTTTTTAACTTTCTGTTTCTTTAAATAAAAAAAATTCACTTGCGCGAGTAACAACTATAAATCTTAGCCATACTCTATTTTTTCTGGTTTGAGTAAGATTTGGTTGTACATATATTTTTTTAAATTTATTTTTTTCATAGGACCTGTCACGGTCGGCAATTAATAAAATCAGTTTGATTTTAGAGTTTTTAAAAAGAATGCTTTTATTTCGGCTTCTCAGTAAATACTGACTTAAAAATCTTAGTTTGCTTCTTGAGCAAATGTATCCTAATAGACAAGTGTATCTTAATAATACGTTGGAGTGGGGATAACAAATGAATCATTGTCTGAAGGAAAATGATTAACGTGTGAAGTCAGATCGTGACAATTGCTGACTTTTCATAATTGGATTTTACTTTAATTAGATTCATGATTTTGTGATCATAGTGATCGTGTCATATTGGCTTTGGGATATGTCAAAATTCAATTATCCCAAATGGATTTATGTGCAGAAGGCGTGTGATAACTTGTTTACGCAATTTTTGAGCTAGAAAGCTCAAATTTGGTATATAAAATCTTTGGTTCAAGAGTAAAGCTAACTTCTTGAACCGGTAAAGTCCACCCACAAACAAATAATGAATCCGCAAGCCAACATTTTGCGTGTCTTAGTAGAAACTAAAAAAATTGTGTATGAAAAGAAATTTTTTAATTTTGGGCGTGTAGACCACTTTTCATGAAAGAACGAAAATCGTATTTATAAAAAAATAAGTTAGGTACTACCAATATTCAATTTAAACCTTTTTTTCGGTTCGTTGTATGAAAAATATATCTCTGCTTTTTTTTTTGTAACTTTTTACAATACGCCCACTTTTGAAGGCGTGATTTTGATAAGAGACTTTTGTTAATGTAAGATCGTTTAAAAACTACTCGATTCAGCTGTAGTTTTACACATATGCCTTAATACTGACAAATGATAAAAGCTCAGCTAGCGCTTCAAATTTTTAAGACACGCCCACTTTTGAGGGGCGTTTCCGTCAATACGCATTAATTGTTTTAATGTTTTTTAACGATCGGTCGCAGTTTTGAAGTAAGAAGATGATTACTTCGGTTTGTATTCCTTGGTTACGTAGCAGTGTGGTTCAAGAATTGTTTGATACACCCATAACCGCTATTTCCATTCAAAATCTAATTTTTAAAAATTAAAGTTTTGTCTTGTTTTGTTCACATCGATCTGCAAGATTAAAATTGAATTTCACTGAGCTCATAGTAATTGCCCTGCCAAGAAAAAGTCTCAACTTTGGACGTGGCATACGCTTTTTTACTTGCGATTATAGGTACTATAAGGCAAGTTATGCATTCGTCGAAAAAAAAAGTTTTGAGTTGTTATCTCAAACATGACATTACGATGATAGCGAAGACGAAAAAAGATGGTCTAAAAATTCTGTCCGTCTGTATGTCTGTCTGTCTGTCTGTCTGTATGTAGACCTAAACCCAAACGGGTGGGCCGAATTGCTTCAAACTTGGTATATAGGCTTTTTTAGGTATTGTACAGAAAGGAAATTGAAATTTTTTTTTTAGCTCAAAAAATAACGGTACCTGCCATACAACCGTTACGTTAAAGCTTATTTTTCTCAAAAACGGCTCTAACGATTTTTAATTAAAAAAATCAGTGTTGCTTTTTAGGTACGACCAATCATATGGCTGAAAAAAAAGTTTTAAAAAATGGCTAAGAACGGTACTTTCCATAGGACCGTTTTTTTTGCTTTCGACTATCTCGAAAACGACTCAACCGATTCTTTCGAAATTTCACACACATATAGCTGTAGGTAGCTCAATTAGTATTGCATACCAATATTTTTGAAAAATATTTTTTTGTATTTTTAAAAGCATTTTAAAAAAAAAAAATTTAAAAAACTAATATTTTGAAAACTGCTTATTAAATTTTTTTTCAAAAATTTTAAATAAATGTATTTGCTGAATACCTATGAACTGGCGTTTTTGATTTTTTTTTGAAAATTTTTTTCAAAAAGTTTTTCAAAAAAAACTTTTTTTCTCAAAAACCGCTCCACAGATTTTTCTAAATTTATTCTCATAAATTCAAATTTATCCAAGAAATAAAATGGCGTACTTTTTTTCAGCTCAAATTAGTTTAAGTATTTATTTAAGAATTTTGAAAATTTTATTTTTATCAAAATCTCAAGCCCATAAACCACTGTCACTCATTAGAGCAAGTTCGTGCGACCCAGTCGGGCATTTTATTTTAATACGGCAGCAGTTATTGAACATCGGCCACACAAAATTAAATCACTCGGTAAAGTAGCACTAAAAATGTATTCATATACATATAAAGCTTGCGCTACAAAAAAGATATTGTATCTTACTCTTTAAGTCTATTCCTTATTAATAAAGAACATAAAGAACATAAACCAAAAACAAAAACAACCTTTATTTTCTCCAAAAACTTAATGTTATTGAATTTTTTCCTGTCTGCTAAAGAAGAATTTTGTTTCTGAAACTGGAACAGCGAGCGGCTGGCTGCGGGAAGCGAACTCGTAACACATACAAAAATATAGGGAATAGGGTATCCAACAGTTCGTTGCAAACGTACTTAGCTGTCGCTTATTTTTTATATTCAATTCCTTAAAATTTTGTTAAAATATT
Source organism: Platycheirus albimanus (assembly GCA_916050605.2). Lineage (NCBI taxonomy): Eukaryota > Metazoa > Arthropoda > Insecta > Diptera > Syrphidae > Platycheirus > Platycheirus albimanus. The sequence continues at coordinate 325,529,173 of OU696696.1, read as the reverse complement.
ATTTATTGAGTTACCACCGTTACTTTAATTTCTTTTCGCGTATAACTTTATAAACTTTCATTGGTAAAAAATTCCTTTCAAAAAGTTTATTTGACTAGGACTAGGTGATATTAAGCTCCAAAAACAGGAAGCATATATAGAGACAAATATTAGTTTAATGTTTGAAATAACAAAAAGTTTACCTGCATTAACGACCCAACGGCAACATCATTACTTTCACTCATTTAATAATGAAAATGACTATGTAGACATCGTGCAGAGCGCTCTGCGTGCATACCCTGGAAAGTGCCAGCTCCCATAAGAACCTGTGTAATTTATTATCTAGGCTGCACATCTGTTTTAACCATAATGCATATGAGATTGTGGATTGTGCAACATTAATATGCACAGCATGTTCAAATTTAAAACCAAAGAATATAGATATAGAATGTAGAATTATAGTTCTATATCCTTTGTTAAAAACTTTCATCTCCATTTTAGGTGCTATATTTGTTTAATTTATCAACTCGATGAAACGCATACTAAACACACATCGACTTAATTGTTGATGCTCATGCACACGGTTGCCACTTGAAAATAACATGTGTGTCCAAAATTCAAAATAAAAATGACCAATCGTAGCTAAAAATGACCAAAATAATAATTTGAGTCCTGGGTGAATTTTTCCGAAATTAGCTTGTGTTCTTAGATCATGATTTTGTGAAAATCTAAGCATATTCCGATCCATTACTAAATTTTCCACATCACCCTGGACCAGGTATGGAAAACGATCAATTCAATGAGTGATTTTGAATTTCCTATAAAACACTTGGTGGATTTAAAAATCAAACCAAAAATTACAGTCTCGATTAAAGTAAAATTCTAAGTCAATGAAAAATTAAAATTTGCCGAAGATGGCATATAAATGCCGAAATGCCCAAAAATTAAAGTAATACCTCTGTTCGCGTACCCAATTGAAACAGTTTGCATTCGATTTCATACGTTTACGGTTTAAATTAACACAAAAAGCGTTCGCGTACTGAGAGATGAACGAAAGATGAACGAAAGAAAATAACAGCTGTTCTATTCTTTCGTTCATTTATTTGCAAGTTTTTACCCACTGAAATTTCATCTGGTAAAAACTTGAACTCTGTCAAAAGTGAATGACGTAAACAATTGTTGTTGCAGATGACCCTTACTGTGAAGAGCTAACCAATAAAAAAAACCGAATTTGTCGTTTTTCAAGTTTTTACACAAAAAGTGTTCGTGTACTTTTCGGTAAGTGAGAGATATTTTTCTCTCATTTGAGAAATTTTGACAGTTTTCATTTTTTGGCATAAAAAGTACGCGAACAAACATATTATCTTTTAATTGATAGTTTTAGTTTAGTTTTATTGACTTCATAAATATAAATAAATTACATATTTCTTGTTTGATATTGCTAAGTCTTTATATGGTTTGGCCGAAGGCCGTCTACCAGATAAGATAGAGTACCTACATTGCAAAATTGGTGAAGTCAGTTAGACGTTATCTTTGTGTTAACTCTTATTAGTTGTTGGAGTTATTATGGATAAGTTTCTCAAATTATCTATTCAGAGACCAAAAGTTCTAAACGCAATTTAAGCGCCTGTTCTTACTTTATCTTCATTAAGAGTTGTGCTCGATTTTTTGACATTCCACGACTTTCATCCAATAAAAACATCTATAATGGGTATATAATTCTATATGTTCTCAAAATAATAGTCTCTTCAAGTTTGTATTTTTTAGTTTTGTTCTTTTTTAAAAAAATTTTAGTTTCAACTGAGTCAACTATTGTTTCTATTTGACGATTTCAGTTAAGGAATCTTACATTTTCAGATTGAAATTCCTTATTCAAATTGTTAACTTACTGTTTTTAAAATGAAAGATACAAATTGGATCTAAACTCCCGTTTCAGGATTATGCAATTGTGTTTTTGCATAATTGTATGGTTTTAATCCGCTGATCTCCAAATTGAAAGAATGGAAATATAACATTGAAGTGTGACACGCTTTTCACGACTCCATTGATAATGATTTTTCTAATATTTTGTGCTGTGGGACTACACAATATTCTTGAAATTGAAGTTATCAATACGTTATAAGCCCACATTTTATAGATTTTGCAAAAAAATGTAAATCCGTTTACATTAGACTACAAGTAAAGGCCTTTAAGTATGCATTTAATTTTTGAGAACACAAAAAATAAAGTAAATTTTTTTTTTCATTTCGTTAAAAAGTGACCAAATGGAATACAAAAAGACCAATAGACCAACTGAAAAAATAATGACCAGATTTGGTCACAAATGACCAAAGTGGCAACCGTGCGTCATGCATCATGCTCATTCATTATTCTAAAAGGATAGTATACTATACACAAAACAAAAGAGAATTAAATACTCAATTCAGGCTCAAATCTCGAACTCACCCTGATTCCCGATCCCGATGGATTGGAATGCAAAATGCAATATGCAATTCCCTTCCATTCAATTTTTACTCTACTCTCTTCTTAAAACAACTCTGACGACTGAGCAGGAGCACGGACCAATAAGATACAGACCGCCAGGCCAGCCAAGGCAAACTCACTGTATCTGTATCAAAGAGGATATATACATAGAGTCCAATCTTGTGCCTTGTTTTGATTTTGCCTACAAGCTACAGCTGTCATATTGTTCTTTTTGTTAAACATGTGTGTGTGCTACAAATGTCATATTGTTCTTTTTGTTTAAGGGTAGGGGGAGGGGAGATGTTGAGGTCGTGATAGAGGACGGTTGTGCTGTGCCAAGCACTGCCGTCCATTAATCTAATAAAAAAAAAAGTAAACGTTTTATTGGCAAATATTTTTTAATTTTTATCGGGAGTTAAAAAAGTAACTGAGTAAATTTAATTTAAAAATTAAATTTAAAAAAACAAAAAAAAAATTCATCGGTCTACCGATAAACAACCAGGGCACAAATAGTGCCCAGCAACTCGTCATCCGAAAGTCCCGTATCCTTCAGCACCGCTAGAAGTTTCTTCACGGTTATTAACTGTAACTTTGGGGAGAGTGTACAGTTAAAGCAACAGGCTGAGCGGTAAACTTTCGGAATGTTCATCCACCGCAAACTGGCGGCGAATTCAAACAACGGATTCCGTAGCAGCAACTGTAAATTTATCTTTAATCGGCTACAGAATTCCACAAGGAGCATTGTCTGGAGTTTTTAATCAAAGCCCACCAAATGGAAAAAAAAGGCACTACAACAGCAGCAACGTCATAATGCAGCAACTTGGTTTACAAAGTATTCTATTCACATAGAAAACGTTTGCTAATTTTCTTTATGCTCTCTAACCAGTAATTGTTAATTTATAAAGTAAAGTAATCGTATAAAAGGGAAATTTTTATGTGAACGTAATTCGTGATTTCATGTTACAAATGTGATTTATTCAATTTTCGTAACTCAATAGAGTGTTCCTGCTCTAAAAAATACTTTTTGTTCATTTAATAATTCTTTTATTTCATGTATTTTCAATGTGATTCCATTTTCCAACAACAAGATATAGAGCGTATTCGCTCTTAAAATTTCAAAATTTCAAACAAACGAAACAAATCTATATAGTCCATATAGAAAAGAAAAAAAAAAAAAAAAAAAAAAAATTATTTTAATATGTACTTCTCTGTTAAGAGAAAGCAGGACAAACATTTATTTACACAATGTTAAAAAATAGGGTTGTTCCCAAAAAATTGCACACCTATAAAGTGATTCAGACAGAGACGGACTCATTGGCCTCTATTTTCATGTTATCTCTTTGTTATTTATTTTCTAGTTTAGGTTAAGTTCTCATAATAATGTTAGTGTCATGTTGAGTGGACGCTATTTAAAAAAAAAAGAAAATTATAGATAAAATATCTACTATTTAATGTGTTTAGTTTGTTTAAAATAATTCAAACCTAAAAATATAATTGCAACTGAGTAGCCAGACCACTTCAAAGTCGGCAGCATTTAAGTTAAATTTTAAGAATGAATGTATTCTAGTTGTAAGAAAGTGTTTATGTAAAAAAAAAAAGCTCAATAAATATACATACATACATACATTAAGGGTAGGTGTGCCTCAAACCATAACTAAAAGTTCATGTAAATGAATTTCAATGTATTAGTATGACATTTTCTCTTCATTATTGGTACCCTCGCGCTCGCACAGTCTTGTTCTCTTTTCATAAGAATTTAGTTTTCCTCTCTCTACTCTAAACTCAAATCAAATAGCGCTGGCCACGGACCAAGAAGATACAGACCGCCAACTCACCATATGGTCTCTCTTTTTGCCTACAAGCTAAAAATCAGCTGATATGCCATTTATTTTGAGAGTGTGACGCTCTCTCTTGCTTTTAAAACCCATTTAGCAAACACACCTAAAAAATAAATGGCATACGCAGGTATAGTTGCCATTACAAAATGCACAGAGAGAGATGTACACGTATTCACAGACCGGAAAAAATATTTTGAGGGTGTTTCAGGCAAGGGGAGTACGAGTTGCCGGTCTGTGTATGGTCTGTGGCGCTGGCGCTGACGCAGCGGTAGCAGTAGCACTAGGATGGAAGGGGCAGAGGAAGTAGTGTGGGTTTTTTATTTCTTTTTTTTTTTGTCTTCTGCTTGTTTTGTTGTTGTTCTTTTGCGTGGATCTAGTTTTCGAATTTGAAATGAATAAGTTCTTTTCTACCTAACTCGATGCAAACACGACGCATAGAGGAAGGGTAAAACAGTGAAGGGCTATTCTCACTTTTGGTTTCAGCCTGTGTGTTGTGAATCTCCAAAGATCGGTCATCGGTCATCCACTTGTGGTATTTATGTGTTGTAGCGTTGTAGGTATTTGTATGCATAATAGACAAGGAACATGCAGGACATGTAAGAAAAGGCAAAATGTACCTACATTGATATCGATTGTTGTTTTTCATTTTATGTAGGGTACACATTATCGATCATGAAGGACGTCACTCTGACTGTCACTCCATTATCAAAAAATTTTGTGAGCGTAATCTTGCATGACGAACCATCAGTCAACGGTACACACTATCATTCTTATCCGAATTCATTCAAGATCCATCCTTCATGTTAGGTATAGCTGTTAAGCTATTTGTGAGGTAGGTCAAAATCTTTTTGACGTGCTTTAAAATTTATTGCAACGAACAGGGGTGAATTTAGATGTAAAGAAGTTGATTTGATATGATTTTGCAATTGAATTGGAATTGTAGGTAGGTAGGTACATGCAGAATAACGCACAGATTTTATGATATTTGGAAAAACCCGCAGCAGGAAAAATAAGAAAGAGGTTTTTTGGTTTATCTACCTAAGCTCCAAAGGCTGCAAAAAGATTTTTGTGTAGTTTTAAATAATTTTTATTTTGTGCATAGGTATACACCTACTAGAACATTTGTAGGTAACAGGTGCTAAAAGTGTCCTTCTTGGTTTATAATACCTACATGCTAGAGCCCGTTTGTGATTTCATTGCGAATATTGAAAACCTTGTAATAACCTAATTACTATGCAATGTTAACAAATATTGTTGATAATTAAATCTTGCAAAACCATTCTTTTTGATAACTCTTCTTTGAAAAGTAGGTAGGTACCTACAAAATCATATCATTCCTTTCTTACCAATTGCGCGGTTTTCCAAGCATCATAAAATGTGTTCCTTTTTGCTGCATACTTGTCATTGATTTATATTTTTTGTATTATTAATATGTATGTAGGTACGTTCATTCAAAATAAAATAATACTGACATTTGCTTTAATTTTAAATACAATAAAAAATATTACAATAATTTATTTAATAATTTTACTGTTTTTCGAGAAAATTACTCCTTCATAAAACTTTTTAATTTTTATTTTGCTACTCGTGTCCTTATAATAAAACAACATCTTCTGGCGCTAGGGTTTAGTGTCAACCACAGCAAAACTTAGAAGATGTTATTTTACTATTACGATACCTACGGGTTTCAAAATTAAAATTCAAAAATTGTGTAAATTGGATCGAGACAAGAAAAAATCGTATGGGATGGAGAAAAATAGGTATGTACCTGCCTAGGTTATGTATGTTGTTTTGTAATTCTATGCCTACGCAAAAACCATTGATTTTTTTCTCAAAATAAGGAAAATAACCTACTAAGAGACGAGCCAAGAAAAAAAGTTTGTATACCTACATATTTATGTAGGTACCTACCTATAACCTAAATCCTAAACAAAACTCAACCGCAAATCTGCAACGATTCCACCACGACAAGTGCACACCAAATTAATAAAAAAAAAAAAAGACCAAGAAACACCAACAAATCCTGAATTTTATGAAAATCCCCGAAACAAAATTAAAAAAACAATAAAATGATCCAAGTTTAAAACCAAAACTTGTGTTTAACTTTTTTTTATAATGATACCTAGATAGGTACCTACCTGCTACCTACGATAGAAAAAACGCATTGAATGTATTTATGTACTTCAAATAATGCGTTTCCCTGAATACCTATGTTTCTACATTTATATACGTTCACAAAAAACTCCCGTCTCGCATATGACACACCAAAAGTAGATACATGCGCGACCAACTAAATGAACAATCATTGAAATTTTGGTCGGTCGACGCGGCGGCGACCAACGGCGACGAGTACAGGAGACAGGACTCGCTTAGTCATGAATCATGTTCATGATACACAAACACCCATTCCCTCCACACGTACCAAGTCCATGCAGATACATTGCGGTCACACACATTCTTATGCGCAACTGTCCCTTCATTATGTCCCGCCAACGCGCGAAAAAAAAAATCACTTCTATTTTTTTTTGCAGTAAGAAAAATATCTGTTACATACTAACTGATGGATGATGTCAAACCTTATAATATGAATCACTCACCCATTCAAATAAAGAATGCTAAGCAAAATAGTTACCTTTTTCCAGCTTTTTTGAAAAGAATATTTCAAAGGAAGCACGAAAAATGAAAAAAAAAATTGACAACAAGTACCTACCTACATACATTGCCGAGGACAACAGCCGCCAATCTGTCTACCTACAAATCGCTTACCTATTCTTCTATCCAACCCATTTGTGTAGCAAGCAACAACTATGAACATTATACATCTAAGCAAAGAGTTACTTACCTTTTATCTAGTTTTTGAAAGGGATATTTCCTTTTTTTTAATCCAAATATATGGGATGCATTTTTCACAGCACGAGGCATATTTTAATTGTTTTTTTTTTTTTTTTCACTCAAAAATGAAAAAGTATATTGTTTTCTTATGTACCACCACTGATCAAGAATTTAATGAGCCACAACACTTTATTTCTTCACAAAAAGTAACACAAATAATTATCTGCTATAAAACTCAACTCTTTACAACCAAAAAGCAAAAATCATCTATCGATTTAATTAAATCACCAAAATTGTCTGAATCATTTAAAAATGCAACGAACAATGAATTCATAGGAACAGCTGATTTTTGTTTTGATATTCAAATCCTCAAAAAAGAAAGAAAAAACAAATCAACGAGAAAAAAAGAATGAGAACTACTCTCTTACAAAGAGAGTGCAAAAAAGAGGCTCTATTATGATTTTGACGCCACCACGCCACTATAATTGTGGTGAAAATTTCGTGAACTGCAACTTTATATGTGTGCGTTTATAAGGAACAATTTGTTCAAAAAAGGTAAAAAATATACTTTTTCAAAATAAGATAGTGGAGTGATTTCGAAAGTTGTATATATTTTTTTTAATTGATACCAAGATGAAAAATTCCAAAAAAAATAGAAAAATAATAACAGAACGGTAAATGCTTTCCCTTCTTCAAAAAACGAGTGAGTAAGCTGACATATTAAACTGCAATTTTAAGCACATAAATAAATTAAAAAAAATAAAATGTTTCAACAGCGAATTTCTAAATTATACGAATGTTTTGATAAAAAAAGTTAAGCTCAATTAAAAAAAAAGAAGTGGCGTAAAATAGCGTGCATGTGAAAAATATGCCATTTTGAGTTTTTGTGCTTTCTAGACCGGTATAATTAAATAAAATTCATATTCATCGCTGTCCCTGGTAGCATCTTGTTTCAATGATACAAAAAATAAATATTTCGTTGGATTCGGTTAAAGATTTTGGAAATTACGCTTGTCTAAAGAAATAAATGGACCCCATGGTTGAACTAAATTTTATATATAAAAAAAAAAAAAAAAAAAAATTGTTACAATAGCGAATAGAACTTATTTATTGTGATTAAGAAACTAAAGCAAAAGAAAATAAAAAGTTACTTTACAGAAGAAAATTAATAGGAGATAGTAATTAGTGTCTAAATTATATAGTAAATGTATAGTGTTTTATCTCTTTAAAGTTTAAATATCCTCTTAAATAAATTTTTGATGATAAGCATATCTGCACACATTTATTGACTAAATAATAAAATTTATTTGGTGAAATTATCTTCTGAAATGTGGAAGTTATCATACAATAAGTCAGCACATTACCATGAATTTGTACTGGAAACTCACCCTTAACATGTGTGCCTTACTACTTACCTCATCGTTTCTTGTAGTTGTTTCACACGGACAATGAAAACAATAGGAAAGAGACCATGAAAATTTTAGCAGAGGAGAATGGAACGTAGGAAAGATTGGACTCTATGTGTATATCAAAGAGGATATATACACAGAGTCCAATCTTTCCTACGTTCCATCCTCCTCTGCTAAAATTTTCGTGGTCTCTTTCTTATTGTATTCATTGTCCGTGTGAAACAACGGCAAGAAACGATGAAGTAAGTAGTAAGGTGTAAACGCACACATGTTTAACAAAAAGAACAATATGACAGCTGTAGCACACACACATGTTTAACAAAAAGAACAATATGACAGCTGTAGCTTGTAGGCAAAATCAAAACAAGGCACAAGATTGGACTCTATGTATATATCCTCTTTGGTGTATATCCTCTTTGGTCACGGACCAATAACATACAGACCGCCAACTCACTGTATGGTCTCTCTTTTTGCCTACAAGCTGAAAATCAGTTGATAATTGATATGCCATTTATTTTGAGAGTGTGACGCTCTCCCTTTCTTTTTAAACCCATTTAGCAAACACACCAAAAAAATAAATGGCATACGCAGGGTTGATTGCCATAATAAAATGCACAGACAGAGAAGTACACGTATACACAGACAGGAAAAAATATTTCGAGGGTGTTTCAGGCAAGAGGAGTACGAGTTGGCGGTCCGTATTGGTTTGTGCTGAAAGTCAGCTGATAATGATATGCCATTTATTTTGAGTGTGAAGGCCCCGACCCATATACGGTTGCCACTTGAAAATAAAATGTGTGTCCAAAATTCAAAATAAAAATGACCAATCGTAGCTAAAAATGACCAAAATAATAATTTGAGTCCTGGCTGAATTTTTCCGAAATTCGCTTGTGTTCTTAGATCATGATTTTTTGAAAATCTTAGCATATTCCGATCCATTACTAAATTTTCCAGATCACCCTGGACCAGGTATAGAAAATAACCAATTCAATGAGTGATTTTGAAATTCCTATAAAAAACCTGGTGGATTTAAATCAAACCAAAAATTACAAAGTCTCGATTAAAATAAAAGTCTAAGTCAATGAAAAATTAAAATTAGCTGAAGATGGCATATAAATGCTGAAATGCACACGAATTAAAATAATATCTTTTAATTTATAAGATAGAGTACATTGCAAAATTGGTGAAGTCAGTTAGACGTTATCTTTGTGTTAACTCTTATTAGTTTTTGGAGTTATTATGGATAAGTTTCTCAAATTATCTATTCCGAGACCAAAAGTTCTAAATACAATTTAGGCGCCTGTTTTTACTTTATCTTCATTAAGAGTTGTGCTCGATTTTTTGACATTCCACGACTTTCATCCAATAAAAACATCTATAATGAGTAAATAATTCTATACATATGTTCTCAAAGTAATAGTCTGATCAAGTTTGTATTTTTTAGTTTTGTTCTTTAAAAAAAAATAGTAGTTTCAACTGAGTCAACTATTGTTTCTATTTGACGATTTAAGTAAAGTAAGCTAACATTTTCAGATTGAAATTCCTTATTCAAGTTGTTAACAACTGTTTTTAAAATGAAAGATACAAATTGGATATAAACTCCCGTTTCAGGATTATGCAATTGTGTTTTTGCATAGTCGTATGATTTTAATCCGCTGATCTTCTCCAAATTTAAAGAATGGAAATATAACATTAAAGTGTGACCCACTGTTTTACGACTCGATTGATAACGTTTTCTAACGCAGGCTACCTTGTCAATGATTTTTCTAATATTGTGTGCTTTGGGACTGCACAATATTCTTGAAATTAAAGTTATCAATACGTTATAAGCACAAATCTTATAGATTTTGCAAAAACATGTAAACCGTTTACATTAGACGACAAGGAAAGGGCTTTTAGTATGCATTTAATTTTTGAGAACACAAAAAAAATAAAGTAAATTTTTTTTTCATTTCGTTAAAAAATGACCAAATGGAATACAAAAACACCAATAGACCCAACTGAAAAAATAATGACCAGATTTGGTCAAAAATGACCAAAGTGACAAGCGTGCGCCATATCATATAAATCCGTTGGTCCGTTGCGACAACGCATCCGTTGACGTTTGCCGCATCGCCGGATTGGAGGTGACCTAATGAATGCGTTGACGTTCCGTTTTTTTTTTTTTCTCTAACGGATTCACAGACAGGAAAAAATATTTCGTGGGTGTTTCAGGCAAGAGGAGTACGAGAGTTGGCGGTCTGTATTGGTCTGTGCGACTGAGTCTGACATCTAAAACCACATCCACAAGGGCTGTTGTTCCAAGTTTTTTCTGGGAAAATACTTCCCAAAGGTTTAAGAGTAGTATTTCAAGTTCGAAGATAGTAAAAATACAAAAAAATCATTAGATAGGTAATAGGTACCTCATCATTTTCTCATTTCTCATTTGACAGATGCCATCAACTATTGCCAACCGTACTGGCAGCGCTCAGGTTAAAAACAATAAAAGGCCTGATGGGGTTTCGTATGCTTTTGAAGGCTATGCATTCGAAAAAATATTTTGAAATTTGATTGAGTAGGTATGACAATATATAGAAATTTTTTTTTTATCTGGGAAAATGGTTTACCAAAAATTCAATCTACCTACTCGTTTCCAAAATATTTTAAGAACCAAAAAAATAAAAAAACAGGTTTTTAAATTTTTTATTGAAATAGGACGAATAGTGAACGAGAAAACCTGATTTGAAATAGTGTTTCTATGAGAAGAACCAACAGTTATTAGACAAAGTCCTTCCCATCGAAAGATACAATCTAACAAAACTACCCTGAAAATCTTATCAAAACTGTTTGAGCAGTTTTCGAGAAATCAAGAAATGGTCATCGATTGTACGGCAGGTATTGGTACCTATACCGTTATTTTTGTGACTAGAAATAAAATTAAAAATGCTTGCCGTACCTATGACGATTAAAATATATAAATACCTAAATACCTACCAAATTTGAAGCTAATCGGACCATCCGTTTGGATTGTAGAGGTCCATTTTTTCGACCTATCATGTCACCAAAAGTTCTGTCCGAATCCATAACTTGCTTATTATACCTACTGTAGCCGTAAGAAAATAGTATGCAATGCATTCCAAGCATTTGGAGTTTTTTGCACATGATACAATTATTGTGTAAAATGTTAATAATAAGAAATACAATGGATAAAGGTATTTAAAAATTAAAATAAAACAAAAAAACTCAACAAAATAATATTTGGAAATATTTTTGAGTGGAGTACGGGAGTACTGTCATTGCAAAGGGAGTACAAATACTCCCATAGTACTATGGTAGTGATTCCGGCAGCGTTGTAAACTTGTAATCACACATCCGCAACATAAATCCAGAGAACTTGCATATGACAATGACACACCGACACCAAACACCCCATGCCCATGTGCACATCAAACGAGAGACCAGACACGAACAACTACCATAATGTAGTATGTACCTCAGGGATGAAAAATGACATTTTTTGATTGTACTGAAAATTCTTTTCAAATTGTACCTTCTGAAAAGAAGTCAAATGTACTGAAATTAATTTTTTGAATGAAGAACTAATTTATATGCAACAAAAAAATTTTTTTCTTTAAATCACAAATAAAAAGAGTTCATTAATATTACCTATATGTTGTTTATTTTGTGTTGTAATAAGTGAACCCAAATTTTAAATGGGCCTTTTAGGTATGTCTTGAGAAAAAATATGTTTCTCTGATTATTAAAAGAAAATTGCAAACGATTTAAGAATTTGAACGATAAAAAATAGAAAAATAAATTGTACTGAAATAAGGCAAATTGTACTTTTGTACTTGATCAAACTCGATTGTATCGAATTCGATACAGTTGTACCGAATTTTCCATGCCTGATGTACCTAACATGTAAATCGGGAATGCATCCAGCACACACTCCTCTCCTGACTCCTGAGTCCTGTCCTGAGTCCCGACTCCCATCAAATTCGTATACAAATACAAACAAAACAGGGAGTTTTATTGTTAATTCAAGAATTCAACTCAAATTTACTCTTCCAGTTTTACAAGAACCACAATCTTTTAGTTGTATTGAGTCGGTTCACGGATACGGTGGTGAGAGGCGTGATTTTTTTTAATTTGTTAAAAAAATAAATTAAATATACCTTATTTATTTGTTTTTTATCGGCTTTGGCTTAAGATCTAGATAACTATAACTTGTCAACACAAATACATATTTTTCTCTGGTCGGAGTGGGTTGCGCTTCACTATTGAATTAATGGCCGGTCGAGCCGCTATTTTTTGTTTAAAAAAGCCGGCAAGTTGAATCACTGATTCATGGATTGATCCCTTTGGCTCCAACACCACATTTTGACATCCTGCTTTGTGTTTTTTCGTGTCGCCATTACGCGTTAATAATGTTATAGGTACCTATACCTACCTATTTATTTGTTTGCATTATTAATGTATAGTTTACGCGCAAGAGGTAAATTTGAGTCCGAACTTTTGTCAAGTGAATAATTGTTGTATTGTATAGTAACTAACAACTCCTCTCCCTTCATCGCACAACATGGGTAGACATTTTTTATGAGTGTCTAAACGAGACCGAAGGTAGAAATATAAATAAATATATACAAATACAAAGATTATCTTCTGTAAGGTAATTGAACCGTGCCGTACTAATAGATACGCGTGATGAGTGAGGCAATTCATTTTCGGTTATCGTCAAACTAAGAAACAGGAATACCTACGTACACATGTTTAATAAACAAAACACACACAATATACATATCGGCAACCGACACCGAGGTGCAATATTATAGTGCGAATGATAGATACAAATAATAGGAACGAGTATTTAGAAATTGAAAAATAAAATTGAAAGGAAAAGTGAATAAATGTGTTCTTCCTTTATCTAGTTTCTAGTCAGTTGGGAATTGGGATGTTTATCACGGCTTGTAAAAAAAAAACGCGGAAGAAAATAAAATTCAAAAAGGTGTGTGTGTTTGAGTACTAAACTACACCGAAATAAGTGCAGTGCATTTTTGTATCTTATATCCATCAATCTATGTGACCTGCGTTGCGATTATGAATTTTTCTTTTTTTAAATTAAACGCACACTACATAATATGTACTTACCTACATCTGATTAAATAAAGTAAAGGTTTGTTGTTGTTAAAAACTACAAATTGAATAAAATTATTCAATTACTGTAAGAACTGTTGGAAGATTTCAGCCCTCAGCTCATTGAAAGGATATTAAAATAAATTAATCAACAATGGATTTATTTAATACACGCAAAATGTGTTTCGGATATAAATCACTGGCAGGAGTAAATATTTTAATTGGATTTTTGAGCTTAAATGGTGAGTTTTAATTTTTACCATTTTTCTTAGAAATATGTATGTACCTACATATATGTAACTAGGTACCTACTTATAAGATAGAAATAATATTATGCCACATTGAATCACAACTCACAAGTACCTAGGTATATACACATAGGTATATGTATTAAATTTAAAATTGCAAGACATTATAGGTAGGACAAACCTTATAGTTAGGGGAAGTAGGGGCAAAACCACATAGGTATTTAGTGTTTGTCCGCTTTAAAAACTAATAGGTATAGGCCAGGACCCCTGTTCTGTAACTTATTCGATAACTTTTCGCGTCCATACAAAATGAAACGAAAATTTATATCCATATCGCATCTGGATATAATTCGGTTTCTGAAAGTCCATGCGATAATCGTATACATCAGTCTTCGTTTGGCTGGAACTTCCAATGGAAGTCGATAAGTTGAGCTGTCACATTGACACTTAAAATCGAACAAACATTTTATATTGATGTTCTTGTTGATGTTTTTTATTTTTTTTTTAAATCTTACCTCTACATATTTATGTTTGTGAACATTTTATTTCTTGGAAAAATTTGAATATGTATATGTATGAGAATAAATTTATAAAAATCTGTGGAGCGGATTTCAAGAAAAAAGTTTTTCATACAAAATGTCTGAAAACATTTTTCAAAAAGCAATCCAAAACGCCAGTTCATAGGTATTCAGCAAATACATTAACATATTATAATTTAAAAAAAAAGTTTAATGAGCAGTTTTTAAAGTATTAATTTTTTTTAATTTAATTTTTTTAAATACAGAGAACAATTTTTTAAAAAATATTGGTATGCAGTATAAATTAAGCTACCTGCACCTATATACAGTGGCCGAAATAAGTATAAAGACAGCCATTCTCAAGCTGTTCAATATGACGTAAGAGTTAAGTTCCAAAAGTTATGCAATGTTTATATTGGCCAAACGCTTAATAAATGAATTCTCTCTTAAATAAAAAAAAATAATACCGTTATCCCCAATTTATCTTGAAAGAGAAGGTGATAAGTCATTAATTGTAGGAAAATATGAGTACAAAATGCGAAATAAGTATAAAGACAGTCAAGATTTGTCAATATTTTATTCATTTAAACACCGAGTTACCTATTAATTTTGAAGTCAATACTTTGTACAACCTCCTTGATTCTCAATAACTTGAAATATCCTGTTCGGCATAGAAACTATCAAGTTTTGGAGGACTTGTTCGTTGATTTCAAAAAATGCTTCGGTTATTGCTCTTTTTAGCTCTGCTTCATTTCTGTACTGGTTTTTATTTGTATAAATCTTTCTGGCTATTATTCCCGACAAATTCTCGATGGGATTAGGGTCAGGACTACAAGAAGACCAGGGGTGGAATCGGCTAAGGTGATTTGTGATATGTGATAGTCACAATATACAAATTTCGTCTGGCTAAGGTGGTTGTCACATGTGACAATCACATTTTTGTGACTTTTTCTTGTGACAGCTATTTAGGTGTCACTTGCATACAAAAATAATAATAAATAAAAAATAAACCTCTGACGCTGACTTATAAAACAAAATTATTTGCTTTTGCTGTCAAAGATTTGTCAAAGATCTACACTAATGTTGTTTTCGATTGGGAGAAATTAGTTTCTCCTCATGATTAAAGTAAAAATAAAAACAATAAAAAAAAAAAAAAAAAAACATAAATGAACATTTTTTTAATTGAGATATTTTTCTGAAACGCGTATATGTTGTGAGCAATCACGTGAAGTGACAACTAAATTAATCTTTTCTAAATAAATACATAATTGTCACGTCCCTTAATGTAAATTATATATTAAAATTGTTCGAATTGTTTAATTTGAAATACAAAATATATAGAAACTGTGACGTTCGTATATATATGCGTCTTCAGACCGCATATTTCATAAAAAGCAGAAGAAGTAAGACTGGCAAAACACAACTCCGAAGAGAAACGATTTGTCTTCGGAGTTCTCTCCAATTGCCCAACGGAAAATGACATAATGAAAATAAACAAAATTCCGGTGATCACATTATGCAGACGCACAAAATTATTTTATCACATGTGATTGTCAGAAATGTGACAATCACAAATCACATTGGCCGATTCCACCCCAGGACAAATACTGGGTTTCACTGACATCAAACCACTTACGAACACAACTGGCATTATGAATGGGAGCATTATCTTGTTGGAAAATAAAATTTTCACCGGCAGGAATGTCGCCAAATTCATCCAAGGCATATTCCAGCATGTCCCTGTATTTTTGTCCATTCATTTTGGGTTGCACAAACATCAAGGACATTTTTCCAAGAAAACCAAAAGCACCCCATAACCATAACACTGACATATCCACAGTGCCGACTCATTTTAACTACTTTTTCGTCCCTCAAATTACGCCAATAACAAGTAAAACCATCCGGGCCATCCAAATTAAATTTGTTTTCATCACTAAAAATAACGGATTCTCACTAACTGGTCCTGGTCCACGCCGCGCCTAGTGATTTCTTGCAAACCTTAATCTTGCTTCATTATGATGTTGTTGTAGCTGCGGTTTTTTCATCATTTTTGTGTAACGAAATGACTCTGGAGGTGTTATGGTTATGGGGTGGTTTTGGTTTTCTTGGAAAAATGTCCTTGATGTTTGTGCAACCCAAAATGAATGGACAAAAATACAGGGACATGCTGGAATATGCCTTGGATGAATTTGGCGACATTCCTGCCGGTGAACATTTTATTTTCCAACAAGATAATGCTCCCATTCATAATGCCAGTTGTGTTCGTAAGTGGTTTGAGGTCAGTGAAACCCAGTATTTGTCCTGGCCTTCTTGTAGTCCTAACCCTAATCCCATCGAGAATTTGTCGGGAATAATAGCCAGAAAGATTTATACAAATAAAAACCAGTACAGAAATGAAGCAGAGCTAAAAAGAGCAATAACCGAAGCATTTTTTGAAATCAACGAACAAGTCCTCCAAAACTTGATAGATTCTATGCCGAACAGGATATTTCAAGTTATTGAGAATCAAGGAGGTTGTACAAAGTATTGACTTCAAAATTAATAGGTAACTCGGTGTTTAAATGAATAAAATATTGACAAATCTTGACTGTCTTTATACTTATTTCGCATTTTGTACTCATATTTTCCTACAATTAATGACTTATCACCTTCTCTTTCAAGAGAAATTGGAGATAACGGTATTATTTTTTTTTTTATTCAAGAGAGAATTCATTTATTAAGCGTTTGGCCAATATAAACATTGCATAACTTTTGGAACTTAACTCTTACGTCATATTGAACAGCTTGAGAATGGCTGTCTTTATACTTATTTCGGCCACTGTATGTGTGAAATTCCGAAACTATCGGTTGAGCCGTTTTCGAGATAGCAGAAAGCAAAAAAACGGTCCTATAGAAAGTACCGTGTTTGTTTTTTTTTTTTTAATTTTTTCAGCAATGTTTTCTAGAAAAATAAGCGTAACGGTTATTTAGCAGGTACCGTAATTTTTTTTTAGATAAAAAAAAATTCAATTTCCCCTCTGTAAAATACCTTAAAAACTAAGTTTGAAGCAATTTGGCCCACCCGTTTGGGCTGTAGGTAAGTGTCTATAAATACATACAAACAGACAGACAGACGGACAGAATTTTTTGACCTTTTTTGTTCGTCTTCGCTATCATCGTAATGTTATGTTTGATTGTTATTTCAAAAAAAAATTTTTCCATGAATCCATAACTTGCCTTATATTATCTCTAATCTCTCCAACTTCAAAATTTAGCGTGACTTTTTAGCATAGGTGTATAGAGATAAATATTGTAGAGATACAATTTAGTTTAGCGCAATCTGAGTACTAGGCTTAAGGCAATAAGACCTTTTTTCCAATTTTGTCCTGTAGCAGGTCCAAGTATCATTAAATCTGTGTGTTTTTCTGCATACATGTTTTTCATATTTATTTTAAGAAAAAATATTAAATCGCAATGTTTATTGCTCATAAACTCTGCATATGTATATCGCCTGGTCAGAAGCAAGTGATACAATTTGACGTTTAAAATTAAATAAAATGCACGACTGGGTCGCACGAACTTGCTCTTATGATAAGCAATTGCATAGTGGCTGCATATATGGATATTAAAAAAAAAATTAAATAATTTCGAAAATTCTTTTATTTTTTAAATTAGTTTAAGAGTTTTCTCGGAAAAACCAAGTATGCAATAAAATTTCGAAGCTATACGTAAATCTAGGAAAAAAAAATATTGAAAATCGTTCGACCAGTTTTTTCTTAAAAAGGTTATTTTTGAAAAACTTTTCCAAAAAATATTTTGAAATTTATTTGGGTATGCAAATATATGGGAATCTGTAGTTTACATTTGAAAAAATAATTTAAAAAAAAATCAATATACCCGTTTCCAATATATTTCGAAAACCAAAATTTTTTTTGAAAAAATTATAAAAAATCAAAAAAAAAAGTTTTTGAAAAATTTGAAATGCCATATTAATAAAATTATAAATGACTTCCTGTGGCCAAAATTTTATTGAAATCGAATGTATAGTTTACGAGAAATTTTGATTTGAAAATACTGGTTCTATGAGAGGTACCGTTATTAGACAAATTTTGAAAAAAAATTTCTAACCAGAAGATAGATTTTCTTGCAAAAATAGCATTCTGAAAGTTTTATCAAAATCGTTAGAGCCGTTTTTGAGAAAATCAATTTTTGTCTTCAAGATTGTATGGCAGGTGCCGTTATTTTTGGACCTAGAGCAAAAATAAATAAAATGCACGACTGGGTCGCACGAACTTGCTCGAAAGTGTGACAGTCGTTAAGGGGCTTGAAATTTTGATAAAAATAAAATTTTCAAAATTCTTAAATAAATACTTAAACTAATTTGAGCTGAAAAAAAAGTACACCATTTTATTTCTTGGATAAATTTGAATTTATGAGAATAAATTTATAAAAATCTGTGGAGCGGTTTTTGAGAAAAAAAGTTTTTTTTGAAAAACTTTTTGAAAAAAAATTTAAAAAACAATTCAAGAACGCCAGTTTATAGGCATTCAGCAAATAAATTTATTTAAAAATTTTACTTAAAAATTTAATAAGCAGTTTTCAAAATATTAATTTTTTAAATTATTTTTTAAAAAATGCTTTTAAAAATACAAAAAAATATTTTTCAAAAATATTGGTACGCAATACAAATTGAGCTACCTACAGCTATATGTGTGTGAAATTTCGAAGGAATCGGTTGAGTCGTTTTCGAGTTAGTCGAAAGCAAAAAAAACGGTCCAATGGAAAGTACCGTTCTTAGCCATTTTTTAAAACTTTTTTTTCAGCGATATGATTGGTCGTACCCAAAAACCAACACTGATTTTTTTAAATAGAAATCGTTAGAGCCGTTTTTGAGAAAAATAAGCTTTAACGTAACGGTTGTATGGCAGGTACCGTTATTTTTTGAGCTAAAAAAAAAATTTCAATTTCCCCTCTGTACAATACCTAAAAAAGTCCATATACCAAGTTCGAAGCAATTCGGCCTATCCGTTTGGGCTGTAGGTCTCTATACATACAGACAGACAGACAGACAGACAGACAGACATACAGACGGACAGAATTTTTAGACCACCTTTTTTCGTCTTCGCTATCATCGTAATGTCATGTTTGATTGTTATCTCAAAACTTTTTTTTCCGACGAATGCATAACTTGCCTTATAGTACCTATAATCGCAAGTAAAAATATGTTCCGAGGGACGGCCAAATAAATCCTAAATACCAAATTTGAAGCAAATCAGCCCACCCGTTCAGCCTCCAGAGGCGCGAACAGACAGACAGACAGACAGACAGACAGACAGACAGACAGACGGACGGAATTCCCAGACCCACTTTTTTCGACTTCTACATCATCGTAATGTCATGTGTGATTGTTATCTCGAAATTTTTTTTCTGCACGAATCCATAACTTGCCTTATAGTACCTATAATCGCAAGTAAAATGTAACTATTCATTTTCAATTGTCGATACATTTATCGACTGTCAAACTTACAGAAACAGGATCATGCGGTAAAATGAGTTTTGTTTCAATTCGATGCGATAGCAACAGAACAGAGGTCCAGTTATAGCGATCCGAAAAGCCAAACCGAAAACATTTTCATATGGAATTTTTTTTTTGTTCTCAAAATCAAGAATTGCTCTTTTCAATGAAACTTGTTTTGGGTATTCAAATCAACTTGACTTTTTGTCATTTGGTTTTTGTCTTGCCATTCGAAGAAGCAAACATTAGGTACATAATTGCTTATTGATATAATTAATTGGATAATTAAAGTACATATAAAGTTCTTCGTTCATTATTTGTTTATTTTTGTTTTGTTTATCATAAACTGGAACAATTTTACAACAAACGACAGAAAACAAAAAAATTTCTAATTTGACGTTTGAAAGAAAAGTATTCAGATCGATTCTCCCAACCCATCACAGATGCAATCTTTCGTGTTGAGAATTGATCTAGAATTGCACTTTTTTTTGCAATGAAACTTGCAAAACTGAAAAAGATCGAATCTTTTGACAGAAAGAACAACTTTCCCTTCAAGCAAATGGATCCGAATTGGATCCGCGCGTGGAATCAAATTCACATAATAGACTCCGCATAGGGATCCAAATACGGAGCCGTAAAACGACGTTTGTCGGCTTCATTTAGTATGTAAATTAGAATTCCCACGGACTCACTTGTGAGAGAGAGAGAGAGAGAGAGAGAGAGAGAGAGAGAGAGAGAGAGAGAGAGAGAGAGAGAGAGAGAGAGAGATCAAGCTCGTCCCGCTCAGCGAAATATGAACCCAAAACCAACTTGAAAACAAAAATGTAATAAAAGCAAAATTAAAATAAAATTTGTTGCCATTATGTTCCCCAATTGTGAATTGCAGCGAAATTCTACGAAAAACAAATTATATCATTGTGGGTGCAATTGACATCATGGATTCGTTAAATAGCGCGTAAATACATAATTTTGGGCAGCATGTGGGATAAAATTATTATGTTTTCATATTAGTGTTTATTTTTTATTAAGTCATTCTCAGTACATGTAAATTTTTGGAACAATGGGAGCTCGTTTCATTTAAACTGTACTGTCGTCTCCAATGCAAATCAAAAAGTAAACATATTATGCATAAATAAAAGGCTCCTAATCTCTCCCTCCCTCTATCCCCCCCTCTCTCTCTCTCTCTCTCTCTCTCTCTCTCTCTCTCTTTCTCTCTCTCTCAATCTATTAAAAAAGAAAAAAATACTCGATTCTCGAATCTCTTTCTTAATGTTGTACGCCATGCATGCAATTTTATGAGAGGCCTCGTAAAACGAGTCAGAAGATGAGTGGTACATTCTGAAGTCAGTGATTTTGCTTGAAGGGCTTTTCTTGAATGAAACTCGCTATTAAATTTGATCTGAAGTCTGATCAGATATTTAATGCTTATCCTTTTTCTTGCTCACTCTCACTCATGCCTCATGCGACTTCATTGCTCCCGAAATAATTGTTAAGTCGTTTTTTCATCTTTATTGAAACTTTCATTTTTAAACCATGCAGATAAAAGCCTGTTTTGTGAACAAAATGTCAGCGAGAAATATTTTTTTCTGGTATCGTTTTTATAATCGCTATTCAAGAACAAAATATAATTTCATTCTGTTCCAACTTTTTGCTGCCTCCACTTCAATACTTGCGAATGCTCCACTGACAGCGCGCTTCTAATAATGTCAATATCATCAGCATAGTCAAGTTATTGAACGGATTTAAAAAAATGCGAGTTGCGTATGATTGCCTCAAGAATAATGTTGAAGAGGTTACACGATAGCGCGTCACCCTGTCGTAAACCTTTCTCGACATTAAATGAGTTGGTGGTGTTCTTACCAAACTTGACGGAGCAGCGCGAGTTCTCCATAGTCATCCTGAACAATCTAACGAGTTTAGCATGGATGCCAAGAAGTGAAATGGCTCTGTATAGCTCGTTCCTGTTCACACTGTCATAGGCGACTTTAAAATCGGTTAATCGATCTGAAATTCTTGGGTCTTTTCCAGGATCTGCCGAAGTGCGAAAATTTGGTCAGCGGTTGACTTACCGGGCCTGAAACCACACTGATAGGGGCAAATCACTTCACGTGCGAAAGGGTTCAGACGTTCACACAGAATGGCCGACAAGATTTTATATGTGACATTTAGGAGACATACCTCTGTAGTTGGCGCAGCTTAGAGTATCTCCTTTCTTGTGGATAGGGCACACAATGCTGAGGTTCCATTCGTCAGGCATACTTTCATCTGACCAGATTGTACAGATGAGTTGGTGTATGCTCCTCACCAAGACATCTCCCACTGCTTTGAAGAGTTCAGCCGCAAGGCCATCCGCTCCAGCAGCCTTGTTGGACTTTAGTTTAGATATTGCTACCCGAACTTCTTCTTGGTCGGGTGGACGGAGATTTTGTTTATCATCATCCAATTCGAATGGATCATTCTGCCTGACAGCGATTAGTTGGTTGTCTTCGCCGTTTAACAGTCTACAGAAGTGTTTTTTCAAAATTCTCAGCACCGACTGTGTATCTACTACGACATTCCCACTCTCGTCTTTACATGCTTCCGCTTGGGCGTTGTAACTCTTGGACGAATGTTTTACCCTTTGGTAGGACTTTCGAACATTGCTTCTGCCGTAGCACCCCTCAATAGATTCAACTATTCGTTTTTCCAGTTCTCTGTTTTTCCTTTTGAAAAGCCGATGTTCCTCCTCCCTCTTTTGCTGGTATACCGCACGGGAAGCGCTCTTGGCAGCTCTGGTTCTGGCATTCAGAACTGCATGATAGGCTTCGTCTTTGGAAAAGTGTGCGAGCCTGCACTCATCATCGAACCATGTGTTTCTTTGTGTTCGCCTAATGAAACCCAAAACATCCCTAGCTGCGGTTTTGATGGCAATTTTGCAATTTTGCCACTGGACCTCTAAGCTTGGCGCAGGCGCCGGGCTTGTCGAAAGATAAGAGGAGACATGTTCTTGCGATTGTAACTTCGCAACATCAAACTTTCTCACAGTGGATGTTCGATTCTGCGGTCTGGTGGAGATCCGCATTCGCACTTTAGCTACAACAAGGTAGTGGTCCGAGTCTATGTTGGCCCATCGGAAAGTGCGGGCATCCATGACACTGGAGGCATGTCTGCTATCAATCGCAATGTGATCAATTTGGTTGAGGGTTTTTTCATCAGGAGACCGCCAGGTCCCTTTGTGTATATTGAAGTGTGGGAAGTATGTGCTAGCTAAGATGACACTTCGCCCCGCAGCAAAGTCGATTAGCCTGTGTTCGTTACCGGAAGTGTTGTCGTGCAGGCTATGCTTTCCGACTGTCGAACCAAAGTTACCCTCTTTTCCGATTTTGGCGATGAAGTCACCAAGAATAATATTAGTATCGTACTTCGGGCATTCATCATACGTCTTCTCGAGAAGATCGTAGAATTCTTCTTTGTTCGTGTCATCTTTTTCCTCCGTGGGGGCGTGAACGCAGATCAGCGAGATGTTGCTGAGTTTGGACTTAATGCGGATTGTGACAATGCGTTCGCTTATGCCACGAAACCCTAAGACTTCTTGTCTAAGCCATCCTCTTACCACAAATCGGTATCCAAATAGCAGCTGTTTTCTTGTCCTGTAGCACTTGACGTAGTAGATGTCACAGTTTGTATCCTCCTTGTGCCTTCACCATTACATCGCACTTCTTGGATGGCTGTGATGTCGGCTTTGACACCATCTAGGGCTTGCACTAATTGTTCGGCTGCACGTGGTCTGTTAAGGATCCGGACATTCCACGTGCAAAACCGAAATTCGTTGTCCTTGTTTCGTTTGCTAGGGTCGTCATCAGTAGGGTCATCCATATCCGAGGCAGTTGGTTGTTTCGGAACAAAAGGTTTTTTACGTGGTAGGGAAGTTACCCCGACGCACAACCCACAACCTGGGGGACCAGGCCCTATGCTGCTCTCTCCTTGGACAGAGTCAGTAACCCACTACGGGGATGCGAGAGCTACCGTTGGTCCTACATGGGCTCATCCGCCACCTTCTCTATTTCACTACCCTGACCAATAGTAGTGAAAGGACCCAAAGACCTGAGCTCCGAATATGTCGAAGTAGCTCAATGATGTGCCTACCATGCTGACTGTAAGCGTCGCCATTGGTTCACTTAACTGGAAGCTCATCCGCCTCTCGCTTGCTTTCTGAGGGGTTCTTACAGAATAAACTGCTACCCAACAAGATAAACAGAGGAGCTTTATGGCAGGGCAATTATTGTGTTGCTATTTTTTCTGTGTTCAAACTCGTACTTATAAGTTTAGCAAGTTAAGTCCGAGTGGACAAGACCAGTACCCGATGGCAACCACTAGGAGGTAAAATAAGCACAATTGATGCGTATGAAACAGTTGCAATGCTGGGCATCGCCAGGTTGATACCAATCAGGGTCTACCCTATTCATACAGCACCCAGCCATCGGCCGGTACGCTGTTGTGGAATGCAAATTGAGATTAGATGGTACTATACTTGGTGTTTGATGACCAGTGCTTGGTGATGATGGTGTTTGGTGTCCAGTTCTTGGTAATGATGGAGTTTGATGTTGTTCTCTGGTTGTGCATTTTTTGGAAAAAAAATTTAGGTATGCTGGTCTTAAACTTTCTGTTGAAACATTTACAATCCTTCCGTTTGCGTTAGGTAATCGTAAAAGGCCGATCATTGACTCATTTTAT
Source organism: Platycheirus albimanus (assembly GCA_916050605.2). Lineage (NCBI taxonomy): Eukaryota > Metazoa > Arthropoda > Insecta > Diptera > Syrphidae > Platycheirus > Platycheirus albimanus. The sequence goes on along the minus strand of OU696696.1, from coordinate 325,504,567 downwards.
TACAGGATGAGGACCAGTGTATGGTTGTTCGAGTGGCTTTTTCACAGAATCGCATCGAAGAAAAACGTGTGAATATTTGTAAAGGTCAGTTGAAACGAAAAGCTTAAAGTTAGTGGCATGATTTGATGTCGAATCGAGCAACCCAATGACCGTAGAACGCTGTTGCGGCTGATTCTGCACTCATTTCTTGTAGGGGTATGGCTTTCGGCCATCTGCTAAACCAGTCGATCATTGTAAGGCACTATCTGATCCCTTTGCACAGTGGGAGAATAATCAGGTCGATGTGTATGTGTTGGAAACGTTGGTCTGGAACGCCGATTGATTTAGGCGAAAGTTTCGTATGTCGACTCACTTTTGAACGTTGACATTGGATGCACGTCCAAGACCATTCCAATGCGTCATACTGTTGGAGACGTTGCAGGACTTGAAGAACATTCTGTTTGTGTTCCTTATCTGAATTTGAGACAATAATAATGTCGTCGATATGACAGAAAACGAAGTCTAAGTTGCGAAGAACCATATCCATGAACCTTTGGAATGTTTGGGTCGCATTTTTGTAGCCCGAATGGCATGACCTTAAGCTCAAACAATCTGAAGAGGGTTGTGATCGCTGTCTTTTCGATATCTTCAGGTGCCATTTGGACTAAGTAATACGCCTTGTCGATGTCCAAGATGGAGAAAAAGATTTGTTGTTAAGGTTTTCGGTGAAATCCATAATGTGTGGTATCGGACACTATCGGGCTGTGTTTGAGCATTTAAGCGACAATAGTCACCACAACATCTACATCCGCCGGTTTTTTTTCTCTACGAGATGTATCGAACTAGCCCATGGACTGCTGGATACGTGATAATATCCTTGACAAACCTCGATTACGGTTTTGGCTTGCTTCAACTTTTCTCCAGTGAGTCGTCTTGGACGTTCTGTGTTTGATCTGTAGTTATTGTGCGGTGGTGCATCACGGTGGGCTTCGGATTGGAACAGTTACTGTTGGCAAGGGCGAATTGTTTCACCAGACTAATATATAGGTATCAGGTCTGTTGATGGAAAGTAGTCTACTGACTCAATATTTCCAGACGCCGTTAGGGATGTTGTTCTGTCAATGATGCATTTTGCCTTTAAATCAATTAACAGTCCATAGTGTGCCAGTAGGTCTGCTCCAATGATTGCTGTTTTTGACGTCTGCAATAATGAAAGCCCAAGTGATAGCTCTCCGAAGACCGATCTTGAGCGTGAGGGTTTTACTGACGAAGGTAGGTATGTATTGGGCAGTTGTTGGCCGCGAGAAGTGTTGTTTCTCCTCTCTGGTTTGGGCAATCACTGGAGCGAGGGAAGATGCATATCGTTGAACCAGAATCAAGTAAGAACTTCTAATGGGTCTCCTTTTCGTAGATAAAAAGGCGGCTTTCTTTGCTGAGTTGAGGCCTGTTGTCAACCACTTTGGGTGATAACAAGGTTACAAGTTTTTTGTGGAAAAGCTACAAGGCTTGTCACACCTTCTCACTTCTTCGCTATACTTCCTGCGATAAAAACACACTGATGAACGACGAGACCTTCCTAGCTCTAGAAAAAGATATCTATGTTTCTTGACTGCGCTCGAGATCTATTTTGGTTTGCTTTAAGATTTTGAACCTGTGTATTTAGGTTAGACAATGCAGATTCTACCTCGGTCAGGCGTTGTTCGGGAATGATGATTTCGGCACTCATCGACACCTGCAGCGAAAACAAGATTTGGCGCTGTTGAGATGTTGTCCATAATTTTGTCCGCTATTTCCGACAACGCAGTGAGGTCAATGTTTCGACTGGCAGATAAAATTCCACGAACATGGTTGGGCACCCTGGACATCCAAATTGTGGAGAGCATGTTGTCCGGCACATTTTCTGCTGTCAGCCTTTTCATCTCTCTCAACAGACTTGAGGGACGCTTGCCGACGAGTTCGAGTGACTTCATCACTGCTTCTTAAAGGCCAGATATTTGTCTGTGGCCGGTTGTGCCTACACCAGATCTGAAACCTCATTCAAGATTTCAGGGTCCAAGGCAGCGAGGATGGCATTGAATTTTCTATTGTCCGACGAAATCCTGTTGTTGTGAAATTTCACCTCAATTTGTACGAACCGTAAGGCTGGATTTATTTTCCAGAACAGTAGAATTTTCAATTTCTTTAATGCTGCAATTTCCGCGAGCGATTGTGTTTGGACAGCGGCGTTTGCTGTTGATCAAGCTGCTTCATCAGGATTTTCTAGGGGATCCATGAATGTCCTGGATTTGGAGGCAGTCTAGACATTCAAAGAAAAAGATACAAAATTATAAATCGGCAGCTACTGTGTATGATAGTTGGGTGCTGTATGAATAGGGTACACTCTGATTGGTATCAACCTGGCGATGCCCAGCGTTCTAAGTGTTTCATACGCATGAATTGTGCTTATTTTACCTTCTAGTGATAGCCATCGGGTACTCTCTCATCCCCGTAGTAGGTGTATGACTCTGGATTTCCCCAGCTCCTTTAGTCCAAGGAGAGCCGCATAGGGCCTGGTCTCTCTGGTTAGGGGTTGCTCGTCGGGGTAACTTCTCTACCACGTAAAAACCAGTTAGTTTTGAAACAACCAATTGCCACGGATATGGATGACCCTATACTGATGACCCTAGTAAACTAAACAAGGACAACGAATTTCAGTTCTGCACGTGGAATGTCCCTGTCCACGTTTAGCCGAACAATTAATGGAATCCCTAAATGGTGTCAAAGCCAACATCACAGCCATTCAAGAAGTGCGATGGGATGGTGAAGGCACAAGGAGGATGAAAAACTGTGACATCTACTACGGCAAGTGTTACAGGACAAGAACACAGCGGCTATTTGAATGCGGATTTGTGATAAGAGGAAGATTAAGATTATCAATGGTGACTTCAACGCCAAGATTGGGAAGGAGGATAGCTTTGGCTCTGCAGTCGGAAAGCATAGCCTGCACGAAAACACTTCCGGTAATGGACACAGGCTAATCCACTTTGCTGCGGGGTGGAGTGTCATCTTAGCTAGCACATACTTCCCACACCTCAATATACACAAGGGGATCTGGCGTTCTCCTGATCATTATATGCGATTGATAGCACACATGCTTCCAATGTCATGGATGTCCGCACTTTCCGAGGGGCGAACATAGACTCGGACCACTACCTTGTTGTAGCTAAAGTGCGAATGCGGATCTGCACCACACCGCAGGATCGAGCATCCACTGCCCGGCGCCTGCACCATTAGGTTTCATTAGGCGACAACAACGAAACACCTAGTTCGATGATGAATGCAGGCTCGCACACTTGGGCAAAGACGAAGCCTATCATGCAGTTCGGACTGCCAGAACCAGAGCTGCCAAGAGCGCTTCCCGTGCGGTATACCAGCAAAAGAGAAAGCAGGTACATCGGCTTTTCGGAAAGAAAAAGAGATAACATGAAAAACGAATGGTTGAATCTATTGAGAGGTGCTACCAACAATAACAATAAAAATTTTAACTGTATGCCTGTAAGACCTTAGGTCTTTTGAATGCAAACTGCACGGCATTAGCTAGAAGGAATAGAAAGAAAGGAAAGAATTTTTGTTGGTACAATGGATTTTGAGAATAAGATGATATTTATCTCAAGAAAATCCCACGGGTGGCGTCCAGTTGAAACTGGGGGAATAAATAAAAATTGCTGCCCAGGCTGGGGCTCGAACCCACAACTCTTAGGTTAGCAACCAAGCACTACATCCATTGTACCATTGTCACCCGCAATGGTGCTACCGCAGAAGCAATATTCGAAAGTTCTACCAAAGGGTAAAACATTCGTCCAAGGCTTACAAAGCCCGAGCGGAAGCCTGTAGCGACAAGGATGGGAATGTCGTAGTAGATACACAGTCGGTGCTGAGAATTTGGAAAGAACACTTCTGCAGACTGTTTAACGGCGAAGACAACCAACTAATCGCTGTCAGGAAGAATGATCCATTCGATTTGGATGATGATGAACAAAATCTCCGTCCACCCGACCAAGAAGAAGTTCGGGTAGCAATATCTAAACTAAAGTCCAACAAGGCTACTGGAGCGGATATTCTTACGGCTGAACTCTTCAAAGCAGCGGGAAATGACTTGGTGAGGAGCATACACCAACTCATCTGTACAATCTGGTTGGATGAAAGTATGCCTGACGAATGGAACCTCAGCATTGTGTGCCCTATCCACAAGAAAGGAGATACTCTAAGCTGCGCCAACTACAGAGGTATAAGTCTCCTAAATGTCGCATATAAAATCTTGTCGGCCATTCTGTGTAAACGTCTGAACCCTTTCGCACGTGAACTGATCGGGAAGGAGGATAGCTTTGGCTCGGCAGTCGGAAAGCATAGCCTGCACGAAAACACTTCCGGTAATGGACACAGGCTAATCGACTTTGGTGCGGGGTGGAGTGTCATCTTAGCTAGCACATACTTCCCACATCTCAATTTATGCGATTGATAGCACACATGCTTCCAATGTCATGGATGTTCGATTTTTCCGAGGGGCAAACATATACTCGGACCACTACCTTGTTGTAGCTAAAGTGCGAATGCGGATCTGCACCACACCGCAGGATCGAGCATCCACTGCCCGGCGCACAGTGGTTCCAAGGTGGAAAAAACCCCACAAATAAAATAATTTGTGCAGCCCCGCGAATATGGGTTTTGAATTTACAGTATATTTAATTAATGAATATGATTTTTTTTGTTAGTTTTATCATTCCGGTATTCAGGTCCGGTGTACCATTATGATAAAGTGGCTTATTTGAAGATTTTTGTAATTTAAAGGTTTTAGCTTGCAGTTTTGATATATATGTTTTTTTCGCAAACAGAAGTTTTGGTTTAAAAAAAAATTTTGTCTTATCAGTTATTTTGTTAGATTTAATAGTGCATTAACGGTTTATTCAATTTGTTTACCAATAAACAAAACAAGGCTCTTGAGTGAACCTACCTTTAGAACAAGCTCTTTTTGGTACTTGTTGGTCTATAAAGAATATGCTCCACTTCGCTCCATGTTGGCTGTTAACCCTGTAAAAACAAAAATTCACTTTTAATCACTTTCCCCGCAAGAATCTTTTAAGTGTACCAGTTAGTGCTGTCTAAATAGCAATTGAAATTGGCTTCTGGTATTACTGTTTCTAATTTCACAGCTATTTTGGTAAGATTTTATTTGTTTACATAATGAAATATAAACGAGGGTATCGTTGCAATTGCGTTTGAGCTTTGATTGAGTGTAAGATAAATTAAGTAATTGGTAAGTTCAGATTTTACATATAAAAATACTTTTATTTTATACTACATACGTACATCAAAGCCCTCAAATGAAAAAAAAATTAAATGATTTTTTTTTCATTTTTACTAAACCAAATTTTCAACAATTATGCATAAGACCAATGTCGATATATATGTGCCAAATTTCATAAAAATTAATTAAATTATTCAGATTTAACAGATTTTTTTCCGCTCACCCATATAAGTCAAACCCAAAAATTTTACAAAAATGTGAATAACTTTTTTTTCTAATTCTTTTTTTTTAAACCAAATTTTCACCAATTATGCATAAGACCAGTTTCAATATCTGTGCCAAATTTTATTAAAATCCGTTTAAGGGGTTTGTTATAGCCCTTTTAATGATAAGTCACAGCGCGAGCGATAGGAAGTTAGGAAGGAAGGGAAAGGAGGTGTCGATGAACATTGATCTTGAATGTTTGAAGATCAAAATGGCAAGGAAAAACTGTGCCAGGCAATCCATTCCACATTCGTGTTGTACGGCTAAAGAAAGAATCTCTATATTTCACGGTACGTCCGAAATTGGGTTAAAGTGTAAACTGATGAGCGTCCCTAGCAAGACGAGTATTACGGATGAAATGTTCAAGGGGTGGAACGCAGCTGGCTACTTTGAGTGAGCATTTTTTGTAAAAGAATCTGTAAAATAAGGAAAGACATGAGACATTTCGACGATGGTCGAGTGACGGAAATGTTTCCATAATGTTTCTCTCTCCTATCAATTTTAACGCTTTTTTCTGAACTCTGTCAAGCAGGTGGAGAAAAGTTTGAGAAGCACCTGCCCAGAGATGGGAGTTATACTCGAGTTTAGGGCGTATAAACGCTTTGTAAATTGTAGCCAGATCAGAAGGGGTGAAAAACTTCTTGCATCTATTAAGAAAGCCTAAGCATCTTGCAGCATTCTTGGCAATCTCAAGTATATGATCATTCCAACGAAGATTGTCACTGATACACATACCGAGTACTGATAGCTTTTCGGCCTCCTCGATGCAAGTACCATTCATGGATAATGGCATAGGGGGTATGTTAAGCTTCAACGACAAAAGACAGCATTGAGTTTTCGACGCATTAAACTCCACACGATTTCTAGTACCCCAATTCACAATGCTGTTTAAATCGGAGTTTAACGAGCTTATCATACGATTTCGTTGTAATAACACGTCCGAAGGCGAAGGCAGTGAATTATCAAACGTATACGAAAAGCTGAGGGTTGAGTCGTCAGCAAATGGATTAGAAGTCACAGACAAGAGATCATTTATAAAAATGAGAAAGAGAGTCGGAGACAGAACGGAGCCCTGGGGCACACCAGCATTTATTTTGTGGAGATCAGAATTGAAACCGTCTAATACAACTTGTATTGAACGGTCCAGAAGATAGCTTCTAATCCAACGAATAAGAGTATCATCGATACCAAATGCACGCATTTTCGATAAAAGAGCTTCATGCCAAACTCTATCAAATGCCTTTGAAATATCAAGCGCAATAATCTTGCTTTCGCCAAAGCGATGCACAGATTTGTTCCACTGTTCGGTGAGATATGCCATCAGATCACCAGTGGAACGATTGCTGCGAAAGCCGTATTGCCGGTCATTTAAAAGCTCCCGATCTTCGAGATATTTCTTGAGCTGACGATTTATCAGCGTTTCCATGACCTTGGAAAGAAGGGACGTAAGTGCAACTGGTCGGTAGGAGGAGGGGGAGGAGGAGTCACCTTTTTTTGGGACGGGCTGGACAAATGCTGTTTTCCATCTACTAGGAAAGATTCTTGAATGATAGGAGCGATGAAAAAGCTTACGCAGTGGTTTTGCCAGAGATGAAGAACACTTCTTCAGAAGAATAGGGGGTATACCATCCGGGCCAGCGGATTTGTGTATATCAAGATCTTGAAGTACTCTTGCTACTGTACGAGTGCGGAAAAATATCTGTCCCATAGAAGAATTAACGTTCTCAAGTACAGGAGGGGCAATGTTGCTTGCAGGCAACGTAGAACATGCAGCAAAATGAGCTGCGAGCATATTCGCCTTCTCTGAAGAGCTGACAATAGGTTTATCGTTGACGATGAGCGTTGGAACTGATGATGACGTTGAGTTCTTGACGTTTTTACAAATGACCAGAAGTTTTTACTGCCTTTGGGACATTGCAGAATTTTTTGCCGTAACTTCTGGTCATGCAAAAACTTCGTTTTATGGATAACGGAGTTGCACGAGTTCCTAACTTGTTTGTTTTTCTTCCGATTTTCCTCAGTTGGGTTGGCTTTGTAGGATCGGAAGCTTACTTCTTTCAACCTGATAGCTTCTTTACAGTCTTCGGTAAACCAAGACTTTTCTTTTGGTCTGATACATTTTGTTCTGTGAGGGACAAAAGTTCTCATTCCAAGAAAAATCACTTCTGTAATCATTTCAGCACTGGCATCAATGTCATTATCGAGGAAGCATAATGACCAGTTAAAGTTGCGAAAGAAATTATTCAGACCGTCCCAGTTGGCTTTCTCGTATTGCCAAACGGTCCTTGTGGGAATTTTTTCTTTAACTAGATGGTTGGAGATCGAGAAATTAGCTGAAATGACACAATGGTCCGAGGTGCCAAATGGAGAAGTTACTTTAATAGTATATTTATCAGGATGGGAAGTAAGGAACAAGTCAAGAGTATGGGCGGAATGCCCATTGCCCATCAACATCCGGTATACGAGTAGGCTCATCGACAAGCTGGGTAAAATGGTTATACTCAGCAAAGATCTCGGTATACCTTCCTTCGAGTGTTGTCTGGCCAGAATAGCGGATCCAACTTGAATTGTGTACATTGAAGTCGCCCGTAATCACGACTTCAGTGTGAGGACAATGGGAAACAATTCGGGAAATTGAATCTGACAAAACATCTAACTCATCACAAGTAGACATGCTGTCAAGATTCGGACTCCTGTAAAGAAAACAGTAATGAATGATATGCTTGCAGACAGTGAATTTGAGCCACAGGAAATTAAAGTTCGTATTAGAACAATGCCCATATTGCGGAAGGCTCTGGCAAGCAATATCATTCCTAACATAAACGACAAGACCATGTGGGAAAAAAGTAATGGCACTAAGTTATATCCAAACAAACAAAATTCTAATAAATCAGTATTCTGTCCAACCTGGGTTTCACTTAATGCCAAAACAGCTGGCCTGTATTGCACAGTATGGGCGTACACGGAAAAGAAATTCTTTCTTAGCCCACGAACATTTGAATATACAACACAAAAATCACTTACCATTTTGAAAAACTAAGCACAAAAAATTCAACTTTGACGAAACTAATTTCAGCCGTGCAGTATAGGCCCCTATTAATTCCAATTATAAGCAAACTGTCCTAGGTGTTATGCCCATAAAACAATTTGCAAACGGAAATTAATATAGACAAAAAACACGAGTGAAATATACATCAAATGCTACTCACCTATCCAATGCAAAACCTCTTGAGATAAGCCTCACAAGAGGCTTGCATTGCATAGAAAGCAACAGTTATGGGTGGAGAGAATGGGTATGTTGGATGCTGTGCTGCAAATGCGAGCGAGGCTTGGCCAAAGACGAAGCCTATCATGCAGTTCTGAATGCCAGAACCAGAGCTGCCAAGAGCGCTTCCCATGCGGTATACCAGCAAAAGAGGAAGCAGATACATCGGCTTTTCGGAAAGAAAAAAAAAGAGAACTGGAAAAACGAATGGTTGAATCTATTGAGAGGTGCTACCGCAGAAGCAATATTCGAAAGTTCTACCAAAGGGTAAAACATTCATCCAAGGCTTACAAAGCCCGAGCGGAAGCCTTTAGCGAGTGATTGGCCCCTATTAGTGTGGTTTCAGTCCCCGGTAAGTCAACCGCTGACCAAATTTTCACACTTCGGCAGATCTTGGAAAAGACCCAAGAATTTCAGATCGATACTGACCACCTCTTAATCGATTTTAAAGTCGCCTATGACAGCGTGAACAGGAACGAGCTATATAGAGCCATGTCACTTCTTGGCATCCCTGCTTAACTCGTTCTATTGTGCAGGATGACTATGGAGAACTCGCACTGCTCCGTCAAGATTGGTAAGAACACCAACGACTCATTTAATGTCGAAAAAGGCTTCCGACAAGGTGACGCGCTGTCATGTAACCTCTTCAACATCATTCTGGAGGCAATCCTATGCAACTAGCATGTCAACACAAGCGGTACGATTTTTTTTAAATCCGTTCAATTACTTGGCTATGCTGATGATATTGACATTATTGGAAGAACGAAGCGCGCTGTCAGTGGAGCATTCGCAAGTATTGAAGTGAAGGCGGCGAAAATGGGCCTGCCTGTAAATGAAGATAAAACAAAGTATATGCTGTCCTCGACTGCAGAAGATCATCACCGTAGGCTCGGACAAAACGTCACAATTTACAGATACAACTTTGAGGTTGTCAAGGACTTTGTCTACTTGTTTTCCAATCTCAGAATATCAGTGAAGAGATAAGTCGAAGAATCACTCTTGTCAATCGCTGTTTTTTCGGGCTTAGAAGGCATCTTAGTAGCAAAGCCCTCTCTCAAGGGACCAAGGAGACACTATACAAGATCCTTATCATCCCAGTCCTGCTGTATGGAGCAGAAGCGTGGACATTGACACAATCGGATGAATCCAGGGGGTGGGTGCTTTGAGAAAGACTTCGGGTGAAATTCGGTCCTATAGATTAGATTAGATTAGATTAGATAGATATTTATTGTAGCGAAATATTCTTATACATATAACAAAATGGATTAAATATCATTAAAGCTTGGCAAAAAGCCGTCTGCCTGATTGACTATACATTTTTATTACCCGTTACATATCATTTTTGAATTATAATAACAAAATATACAAGTTAAGCTATACAATTAGTGATTTTCAAAAATCACCTCTATGGATATTATTCCTGTAATTTAAAGCTAATTTGCAATAATTAAAACGACTGATAACGTCCATATCGTTGAGTAAAACCACAACTTGATCCTCCGACAAAAAGTCTCTTCCAAAAACGTCTCTTCTTGATTCTCTCAGGGTGGGACATCTTCTCGTTCATTTAGATTGCAAATTTCAAAAATAATCGGTAGATCATTTCTATGAGGAATAAAATTTAAGTTTAGAAGCTCGCTGCGTAGCTTAACCATTGTTGAAATTCGTTCGATGCTGTTTGCATCCCTGAAGTAGTTTTTATCCCCCAAGTTGTAGTTCAGTTTGTTATAAACTTGTCTGTACAATGACCCAGCTGCTTCCGCTTCAAACTCCTCTCTGCAACGTTCATCCACCTTTTGAATTATCTCATAGAATTGGCTCTTACAACTTCCGGTTGCCCCTTTATTGATGTTAAACACCACACCGCATCCTTCCGCCAGTTCTCGCCACTCCTCGTATCAGCTGCTCTTATCTTGCAAGGCTTTAAGCGCTAAAATTTTCGGTAGCCGTTTTTCTTTTATGTGAAGGACTTTATCCAAGTAGTCTGCTTGTAGCTTTAGGGTCTTGACGAATAAGGGAGACAGCCCCGTTTCCAACATGATCACATAGTTTGGAGTGTATTGTGCCAGGCGAAATGTCCTCTTTACATAGTACGTTAAAAGTTTCTCCACAGTATTGTACTTCTTACCACCCCATACTTGCGCCCCATAGAAGAGAATAGACTCAGACACTGCTTCAAATACCTTAAACTTAGTGCTGTGGGCTATGTTTTTATTCAAGAAACATCTTCTCCAGGTTATGTTTAGAGCTATTTTTGCTTTTTCCAATTTTTCTTTTAGGTGACGTTCCATACTTAGGTTTTTTGAAAAATTTACTCCTAGGTATTTATATTTGCTTACTACCTCAATATTGGCGCCGTTATACGTTAATTTTTCGTTAGCTGCATTTCTTCCTCCCCCTTTTTTGAAAACCATCACCTTCGACTTTTCTAAATTAACAACGAGTCCCCATAAACTGCAGTATTCATACAACCTGTTTATCATGAGTTGTAAAGATGTGGATGAATATGCGAACATGACAATGTCATCTGCAAAAAGGAGGGCCTTAATTAGCACTCCCGCAAATCTTACTCCACCATATCTATATGATTAAAATCTTAATCTTGTTGGATATAGTTCACATTAGGGTTTTGTCAAAAATTCTATGTAAGTTGTACTAGAAAATTTTAAAAATTGCGTATTGACAAGGTTTCTTTCACTGTATGTCAACTGATGATTCCAAAGTGAGATTCCTGGATGAAACGCCAATTTTTTGTTGGACTAAAGGCCAAAAAAAGCTATTTTGAATCAATAATTCAACAGTCCATTATTAGTGCTGAGTCTTCTACTTGGTTGATTTTATTTTATTTAATTTATCAATGCAGTATATAGAGTTTGTATTAAGAAAAATTTAAAAACTACTTCTGAGCCAGGCCACGGGCTTAAACTTCCTTCTTAATGATTAAAATCTTAATCTTGTTGGATATAGTTCACATTAGGGTTTTGTCAAAAATTCTATGTAAGTTGTACTAGAAAATTTTAAAAATTGCGTATTGACAAGGTTTCTTTCACTGTATGTCAACTGATGATTCCAAAGTGAGATTCCTGAGGCCATAAAAAGCTGTTTTTGGGCAGCTTTCATAAAAATATAGACCATAATCAATTTTACCTAAAACTAATGATCTTGTTATATGACAAAGGGTGTAAATGTGTAGGTTCATTTTTTGCTTGATAAATACTAAATAAGGTTGGCAACTCTGGTCGTTTCAACAAGTTGTCAAATTGTTGGCGCTGCGATAAAATTATTTTAATTGTGTTATTCAAGCTATTATAAATTATTTTAAAACATTACTTTATCTTACAATTCATATCAAAGTATAGTAAAGTTCAATTTCGTTCGAGTGCAACTGTTACAAGTTTATTAATCCTAATTAAAAGTCATCTATAACTTCTTTCTGCATCATAACCTCATTCACACGCTGTCTGAAAATGCCACAAGGAGCTGAACCTGTGCCTACTCCCAGTAACTCAGTTAAAAGGTTTAGAGAATCAGAATCACCTGAACTTCTGAACAATATCCGTCCCTTAATTCCACCTGGTACTAACAAAGTTGGTGACATGCTACCTGATGACTTCGCCAATATGATAATCGCTGTAATTTCGATGAAAGTGGATTCTTTTGTCACGAGACAAGAACATGATGACCTTCGAAAAAAAATCGAAACTCTTGAAGAAGAAAATAAGAAACTAAAAATCACATTACAGTCACATTTGACTGACGTGAATTCCGAACTTTGCCAGCTAAAAGAAATTGTTCAGAGAAATAACCTTATTTTCAAAGGGCTCCCATCGATTGTTAGAGGCGAGGAAAATAAAACTATCAAAGAGTTCTGTGTCAAAAACCTAGACATTGACAAGAATTCAAAGATTGTTAGAGCTTTTGCCCTAAAATCCAGACCCAATAAACCAAAGCTATACTAAGCTGAGTTTTCAGACCAGATGTCAGTACAAGAAATCCTGAACAACTCTCACAAGTTAAAGGGGACGGGGATCTTCATCCACAGAGATTTACCACCAGCCACTCGTAAACAACAGGGAATCTTATCAAAGATAAAAAGAAAGATCATCTCACAATCAGGGTCGGCAGAGAAGATTATGATTAAAAAGAACCGCTTGCTTCTCCGAGACAAAATTTTTTACTGGCAAGAGGAGAGTGGCCTCACGTTGGATGGTAGATGTGGTTTCTTGGCGCTAAAGGAGATGTATGATTTTGATTTCTTGCAATGGTTCAATAATTCTGCATATGACAATCAAGTCGTAAGAGGGGTCTCTCCTGAGGAAAACTCTCAATGACTACGATGCTGCAACTCCTCGGATAGTAACATAAGTATCAATAGCGTATTTTTAGACATTAGAATTGTTTGCTACAACATAGCAGGTCTTGAGAGTAAAACTCTTTATGTTAACTTTTTCAATTTCATTAAATCTTTTAATATCTTTTTGATTCTAGAAACATTTGTAATAGAAGAGAATTACAAGGATTTTGATAAGTACTTTTCTGGTTTTTGTCTGAAATGGGTACCTGCTACCCGAACTAGCAATTTCGGTCGGGCCAGTGGGGGACTTTTATTTGGCTTTAAAAGAGAAAGTACAATCGGCAAAAACTCGAAATATGTAAGTATTAATGATTTGCCACTGATAGAAGTAACCTTTTCATGTACTAAAAAAATCTATATTTTGCCGAGTTATATTAATTATAACAAATGGGATTCTGATTTCGCTAATCTGTCCAACTTTTTTCAATCAAATGTTCATGAAAAAATTATTTTAATAGGTGACTGCAACGCGCGTACCACAAATAAACAGGTTCTTTCAATCGATGTTGTAGAAGTACATTCCCGGGGTAACATTGCGACCATAAGAAACTCTCAAGACGGTGAATGTAACGCTAGGGGAAATAAATTCTTAGAATTTTGTTCGAATAATGGTTTAGTAATTTTGCACGGTCAAACACCCAGTGATAAAAGTGGAAATCTAACTTTCGTCTCAAACAAAGGTTGCTCAATAATTGATTACTGCTGTTGCTCTTTATATGCTCTAGATCTGATAACGGACTTCAAAGTAGAATCACAAATATTCTCAGAACATATTCCTATTAGTGTTTCAATTCGTCTACCAGGAATAGTTCATTCAAACTCCTCAAATTCACTCTTACCAAAGATTCCTTGGACTGATTGGGATAAAGTGCACTTTAGACCTCGCCTTGAACTATCGCTGCAATCATTATCGATCCCTCAATTGCCTTATGAAGCCATACCATTTCTTGTAACAAAATTGAAACAAGCTTCTCACAGCGGGAGCATACAAAGAACGAGAAGATTTGAAAAAAAAGAACCTTGGTTTGATGAGTCCTGCTTTAATGCACGATCTCGTGCTTATAAATTATTAGATCGATTACGTTTAACAAATTGTCCTTTGATTAGAGCTCTTTACACAGATGCTATCAAATCATTTAAGGTTAAATGTTCTGAAAGTAAAGTTTGTTACTACAACAAGTTGGCAGACAGACTTAAATCTGTCTTATGTAGCAGGGAGTTTTGGGGTATAGTTCGTCAATTTAGGGGTGTATTTACAAATACGGCTTCAAATATTTCGCTTTCTCAGTGGTCAAACCATTTCAGCTCTCTTTTAAATGGGTCTGACTCCTCTAAGTTGGTGTCGTATGCTGAAAACTTTATCTGTAATGATACACTTGATAGCCAAATTTCATGGGATGAAATTTGTTTAGTCTTGGATGAAGCTAAAAATAATAAATCGCCTGGCTGGGAAAGAGTTCCATACGAATTTTATAAAAACGCCCCTCCATTGTTCCTTGTTAATGTTTTAGTTTTTTTTCAATAAGATCTTTGATGGCGAGAAACCGCCAGATGGATTTTATAGAGGGATAATATTCCCGCTGTTCAAAAAAGGAGATAGCACAAATGTGCTTAACTACAGAGGTCTGACTTTTCTTGATACAGTAGTAAAGATATTTACTGGCATTTTGCTTAAACGACTTGATAAATGGGCCGATGAAAACAATATATTTTGCGAATATCAAGCCGGGTTTAGAAAGGGTTATTCTACAATAGACCATATATTTACCTTAACTAACATAATTCAGGTCAAACTAGCTGATAAATCATGTTCAAGGAAAGTCTTTGCTTTCTTTGTAGACTTCAAGTCAGCCTTTGACCATGTTAATAGAAATGCGCTTTTTTATAAGCTGCACATTATGGGAATCTCTACAAAAATTTTTGCAACTCTTAAAGAGCTTTATTTCGACTCTAAATCAGCTGTATGGAACGGAGAGAATTTATCTGAGTGGTTCAACACTACAATGGGTGTTAAACAGGGATGTTTATTGAGCCCTTTTCTTTTCTCAGCTTTCATTAATGATTTTCATGAACTCTTGTCGGTTGGGCTTTTGGTAGGCTCGCAACGCATCAAAACATTAATGTATGCTGACGATATTGTCATCCTATCTGAAAATCGCAATTCTCTTCAAATAATGATTGACGAACTTTCCTTGTACTGTTCTAAATGGAACCTTGAGGTTAATTTAGATAAGTCAAAAATAATGATCATTTCCAATGGATGAAGAAGAGCAAATCAGGAACTTTGGCATTTCAATAACGTCCCGGTTGAAGTGGTATCCGAATATAAATATCTCGGTGTTCTTTTAACTCCAAGATTATCTTGAAACCGGCTTAGTCCCCATGTTTTCCTTTACTTTGAAAGCAAATATTGACTTCGTATTGAAAACCCTTTGCCTCCCTGATAACCGTTTACCAAACGGATCCAGATACATTATTACAAACAAGATGCTGTGGTTTCAATCGTGGCAAAACCTTGCAACTTCGCACAACTGTCAATTTAACGCTAACTTGATTCAAATACCACTCTGGAAGAAACAGTTATACGATCTTGTGGAAGCTGTTGGACTTAACTTCTTAACAAAATGCTCACAAGATGCAGAACAAGCATCCTTTCATATTAATTATAAGAACCTTGGTCTGTTCAGTTTGTATATAAATGACGCCATGCCAGTAGATGTTATGGGTCTTATTTTCAAAGCTCGATGCGATACGTTACATTTGCTGCACCAACCCTGGCGGTGAGGCACCGAAGCTCTTTGCTCTTTATGTAACTTGCGAGAAGTTGAAAATACTTATCATTTTATTGGTAGATGCCCTATATTTGCTGGATTCCGGAGAATGCATTTTGGAAACTCTCTTCTCTCCTATTATGATTTTGTAGATATTTTGAGTGGAAGAAAATGGATGGACCTATACTTATTTTTAAAAAAAGCTCTACGTTACAGGTGGCATATCATTAATCAGTTTAATTAAATAACAGAATATATTCTTTATAAAATCACAAAGGTACTCATTATTAAAGCAGTTTAAACTACACACTTCTTAAAAAAAAAAAAATGTACTAATGTTTAGATAATGCAAAGTTCAACTCACTTCTTTTGAATTCACAATTATACTTAGTTTATATACATAAAATAAATTTTTAGACTATTAACTTCTTTTGATCATATTGTAACTCATGTAATTATAATTTTCTATACAACAATACTTAAGTATATAATTATGAATATTAAAGTCAGTCTACCAAGGCACACGGAATACACCATTACCTTATTGTTATTTTTTAGTTTTCCATATTGTTAAATGATTCTTTTGTTAAATAAACACTATCTATCTATCTATCTATCTATCTAAATACTAAATAGTTTATGATGTGTATTCTGCTATCCAAACTTTTTCTTAGTTCTATACAGTGAGGTTTCCAGCTTTAATTATTGCTTAGTAGTAAACTTAAATTTTTTTAATTGGAGACATTTTCTATGTTAATATTGTAGTTTAATTTTAATTTGCAAGAAACTTTTCGACAAATATGCAGTGTCTTACATTTGTGGAGTGAAAGTGTAGCACACGAAGAAAATTTCATTTATCGTATTTGTAAACAAAGTTTTCAACTGTTGAATCGCTTGGGGTATACCGTTGTATAGTAGGAGAGGAGAGGAAAAGGTGTTGTTGACTTTGGAGGAAATTTTCCTGTTTGACAGTAAAGATTTAACGTAGTTAAATATTTTTGGACCAATGCCCCAGCACTGCAGTTTTGTTAAAATAAGTTGGATTCCGATCCTGTCAAAGGCTCTGGTTACCATAGAACTAATTAATAAAATAGACAGGCCGCTTAATAGAAGAAAAAAGGGAAAAAGAAGGAGGAAAAAGGTGGGGGCAATCTCAAATCGGTTTCTTTTTTCTTCTATGAAGCGGCCTGTCTTTATTATTAATTAGTCTATGGTACTAGTTTAAAGAAATATTATATGTAAGAAGTGTTAACGTTAGACCTTTAACGTATTAAATAAATGATTAAAATCTTCTGTGATTTCTGTGAAGTCATTAAAGTAAATTTGCAGTCACTAAATCAATCTTTTTAACTATTTTAAGTCCAATTGTGTTGATTTGAAATATGAAAAGTAGGTATATTAACACTTTAAATAAATTTACTATATTTATTTAAAAAAAAAAAAAATCGCACAGTAAAAGAAAACAATGAAAACCATGATGCATGAGGAGCATACTGAAAGGAAGAAATAAGGTAGTGATGCCGCGAATAGTGATTGGGCCGAATACCGAATACCGAATATTCGGTCACACTCTCGGCCGAAGCGCAGAATATTCGGCAGCCGTTTGCTACCAACGAATGCTGAAAAACTTATTTTTATTCACCATAACCTACCGTTAGTTCGTTTTAAATACTAAGAAAATATTTTTGAATAAAATGGATAGATTTTTTTAAACATAATATGTGTTTTATATTTTAGATTTAAAATTCGGTATTCTGCCGAATGTTTTGAACTATTCGGCCGAATACCGAATATTGAAAAAATAGGCCGAATAAGCCGAATACCGAATAATTCGGGGCATCTCTAGAAATAACTGTCATTTATCATTTTGTTTATTTTTCTTAAAAGAGTGTAGCTAATTCAAAAAAAAAAAAAAAAACATTCCATGATAAACAAAATAAATTTCATAAATGTTAGTATGTATAGGTAACTCTTATACCACTAATATTTTGCATAGCTCGTCTATTATATTTATTTTCACATTGTAAAGCGTCATATACACGGGTCAACATCTCATCAAGCATGGCCAACTAACAATTTTGCTTCCGATTTCCAAATTAAAGAGTTATTCGTAGCTATAGTGCTTATATAGCCCTTCTGACTGGAAGTAAAATTGTTATTGGAGCAAATGCTGATGTAATTCATTCTTTAAATGTTTTCTGTAGCATATTTAACAGGCGCAATGAATCGACTTCATACTATAAAAGAAGTATGAAAGAAGTAGGGAGTATTCGCCCCTATAGTCATCTTATAAAATAATTATACCTACCCACCTGTTAGGTGCCCGACGAAGTTTGCTTTTATTTGACTAATGGCTAGGGCTCAAACGAGCAATAGAAAGCAAAATTTCGTGAAAAACATTAAATTAAGAAATCGAAAAATCACTATTCGTAACGTTTTTGAAAAAAAATTTTATAAGCCATCTAATTTCTTTTGCGTTTTTTCTACTTTATGAATTTTTCATTTCAAAATCGTTCGACCAGTTTTTTCAAAAAACGTTTTTTTGAAAAAGTTTTCCAAAATCTACAGCCGTTTAGGCTGTAGGTGCCGATACAGACAGACGGACAGACATACAGAATTTTCCGACCCACTTTTTTCGACTTCCCTATCATCGTAATGTCATGTTTCATTGTTATCTCAATTTTTTTTTCTTTTTTTTTTCTACGAATGCATATTATTACACTATCAGTTCTCGAGAGTAAGAAGCTTATATCAAGCATTAACTTACAATCAGAGATTAGCCAACACATATTATGTGCTCACTGGCTACATCATTTAGTGCAGGTGTTAGTTGTTAGTAAGCAAAATATACAAATAGCATAACACAAGCACAAAAAATAAAAAATTAATAAACACATACATTTATACAAAATAGATACAAAAACATTGAGAACATACAAAACATAAACTATGAGCGTGGTGCACTGGTTTTAAATGTTTTTTTAGAGAGGATTTACTAATATTAAAATCAACAATACTTTTATTTGAGTTGAAAAGTTTGCACATGCGGGTAAGAGGTTCATTCATGCCATAATTAGTACGGTGTTGGGGACAATGCAATAGCTCTAATCTACGAAGATGATGAGCCCCTCCGCGATAGTTAAAACCTACACACGATAGAAGATCGGGTGAGTCCAAAGATCCCGTTAAAAGTTGGTGAATAAAAATAACATCATTGTTAATACGCCTTTGTGACAAAGTTTGAATCTGTAGAAGTTGAATCCGGTGTTCGTAAGGTGGGAGGTTGTATGGATCTGCCCAGGAGAGACCTTTTAAAGCAAATCGAATAAAATTACGCTGAACTGCCTCTATCCTAGACTTATGAACTTCGTAGAAAGGAGACCATACCTGTGATGCATATTCTAGATGGGGACGAACATGACAGTTATATAAAGCTAGGGTTACATAAGGATTTTGAAATTCCTTCGACCATCTTTTAACAAATCCCAACATGGAATTAGCTTTTTTAACAATAAAGTTGATGTGTTCCGTGAAACTCAAGTCTGGGCTAAAGTTTACTCCCAGATCTTTAAAACTAAAAACGCGATGCAAAACTTGTTGTGAAATGTAATAGCCGTGTGTACTTGGTACCCGTTTCCTTGAAAAAGTCATTGTCTGACATTTCGCTGGATTCAGGCTTAAACAATTCTTGCTACACCAGATAGCAAATCTGTCGATGTCGGCTTGCAATTCTACGCGGTCATTAGCTGAGTTAATAGATTTGAAAATTTTCATATCATCAGCGAAAACAAGGATCTCACTAGAATGAATGCACGAAGTTACGTCATTGATAGCTAGTATAAACAGTAACGGACCAAGATGGCTGCCTTGTGGGACTCCTGATTTTGCTGGGAAAGGGCTAGAAAACGAATTTCTGAACTTGACTATGTATGATCTGTTTCGGAGATATGAATATATCCAATTAACAAATCCTACAGGGAAACCTAGAGCTTTCAATTTGAAAATGATAATTTCATGTGAGAGTTGGTCAAAAGCTTTTGAGAAATCTGTGTAGATACAATCCAGCTCATGTCCACTCTCTAATGCCTTTGAGAACTTGTTCATAAAGGTTAATAAGTTTGTGACAGTAGACCGCTTCTGCATAAAGCCGTGTTGTTGATGGCAGATTAAATGTTTGCAGAAAAACGTTATACTATCACAAACTGCTTGTTCGAAAAGCTTTGGAATAGAGGACAGTTTAGAAATCGGTCTATAGTTGGTAATATCGGACTTATTACCCTTTTTGAAGACGGGAGTAATGAATGAATCTTTCCATACTTGAGGAAATTTACCGGACTTAAGGGATAGGTTGAAAAGGAATTGCAAGGGAGAAGCTAAAACGGAGGAACATTTTTTTAATATAATAGGAGGAATGCCATCAGGACCGGGAGAGTAATCATCTTTCAGCAATGAAAGATATTGCAAAACTTTATCGTTATCAATTTGGATGTTGTTAAAAGTGGCTTGGGGGAAATCACGGGAGTAGTCAAAGAAATCAAAGTCTATATTGACGGGATTTTCAATAAAGGACTTACTGAAATGCTTTGCAAACGCATTGCATATCTCAGATGAGCTTGTCAAAGCGGAATCTTTGTAAACAAAGTTCACTGGATACCCATCAGACTTTTTCTTTAAATTTACAAACTTCCAAAATTTCTTTGGATCAATCTTCAACGAAATTTCCATTTCCTTCACATATGCTGCATATAGGTTTCTGGAAAGTAAATTAAACTCTTCAAAAAGTGCAAGGAACACATTTTGATCAGAAAATGAAAGACTTTTAATGTAAGACTTCCAAGCCTTATTCCGTTTGTTGCGTAGACATTTAAGCTCTTTCGTGTACCACGGATGGCTGGAGTTGATATTTTTAGATATCTTAAGAGGAATTGAATTTATCAAGCAGCTATTGAAAATTTCGTAGAATTGAGTAACTGCGTCGTCAATGTTAGAGCAAACATGAATATTCGAAATATTAGAAGCACTCAAATTGTCGTAAAGTAATTGAAAGTCAGCTTTACGGAAATCAAGTGAATAAGAAGAGTCTTCGGCATTACTGTTATTAAGTAAATTGCTGCTCATATCAAAAAATATATCCAATGGGGGATGGTAGGAGTCTACGTTAGAAATGGCAGAGGTAGATTCTGCCACTACCGTACTAACAGCGTCAGAAGAAAAGACTAAATCGAGAATTCGATTTCTACAATTATTAATACAGCTTACTTGCTGTAAGTCAGTAGAGGTTATGTTGTCCAAAAGAAGAAGTTCCTGTTGCGAAGAAGTCAAGGCAGCTTCTAAATAGGACTCGTCTTCAGAAGGGGTATACATTAAACTCGACATTGAACAATGGATAAGGTTTCTTAAATGTAAACAAAATGAAAAATTTAGAGCTTGGGAGGAGTTTATGAAAAAGCGTTTAAGAAAACAGAGACATAGCACATAGGGAAAAGAGTTTTTATCATTTTTTGTTAAATACATTATGTAGATAGTAATAATAGTGATTTTCACAAATGCTCGCGCTGGTGAATCGCAAACGAAGCAACGAATTTTTACGATAACTTTGTGCAAATTGATGAATACACCATTGGACAAAATGTCGCACATTTCATCTACAAAAGGTGTACAAAATGATTCAAGGTCGGAAGTCTTCGACTTACCACAAAATATTCCAATGACCATTACAGGTATTTGTGGCATTTCCGCAATATAAAATAATATAGGCCAGAATTCTATTTTTGAACTTTTATACAGGGGTAAACCATCAATATTGAAGTTAAGCGATATTGTAATAGGCTTGCTGAGACCTTGGAATACTTTTTTTGAACAGTTTTCAAGTCCGTTGTGCCAGTATTCCCAGTCACTTAGGTGAGAAAGTTGAATTGTTTTTGGATCTTCCGGCAAAATTGATGATTTACTATTTGGAAGGTTTTTGTTTAAATTTTTTAGCAGAGGCTTCAGTGCGCAATGATTTATGTTGAACTCGAACGCCCACAATCTCAAATTCGACAGAAGTTTTTGATTTTTTCAAATTTCATCATCTTCATTTTCATCATCATCAGAGTCGAATGAAACATAATCATCATCGTTGTCTAAAAAATTAAACAATAAATTCGTAAAATACCAACAACAAATAATTAAATAAACAAATACCTGTGTTCGCAGAACAATTGGCTGATTCAAGTGAGATGCTCGAACTTGGATTTTCTGGAAAATTGGTGATCCTGACTCCCTGTGTAGTGTCGTTCTCAATTATTGCGGATAAGGCTGGTGGAATATTGTTTTTTGTAAGCAATTGCTCACGCAGTTCAATTACTCTTTTTTTGGAATTGTTCTCGATCTTTTTTAGGCTAACACGATAGTGACCTGATTTCTTAATTTTTTGCCACGATTTCATTTTGATGTATGGGTACTTTATTTTCATAATAATATTAAGAAACAGAAAAGAATAATTGTTCTGATCTCAGACTGATAAATATGTGTCGTAAATACCTTCAATTTATAATGAATTTCACAATAATTGCAAGAGTTAATTTTTAAGTACTCGAATGTAAAACCAAACAAATGTCAAAAAATGTTTATGCATTTGTATGAATTTGCACAGTTTTATATAATTGCTATAGCATCTATATTCCGCTTTAACACCACGAAAAAAAGTTAAAGAGTCATTAATGTGTTGCAGTTAAAAGTGCTTCGGTAATGATATTATAAAAGTATCGTATATAAGTCCCAAAAACATTCTGCTATATAAAACTTACCATAGTTTTTATATAACCGCTATAGGAGCGAAGCGATGGTCGCTCATATTACGTTTGTATAAATTATTTTATGAGATAACTATTGGAACGAATGCTTCTTGCTTTTTTAATATTGAAGCAGTATTATTATATTATTATTATTTTATTTATTTGTGTTGAAAAAGTTTGACAATTCATTAAAATGATAACATAAATATGGCATGGATATTTCCGTCTGACAGAGTGGAGCAGTATAGGAACAAAGCGATAGAGTCGCTCATTTACGATTGTAGGGGAGATGGGGGCAAGAAGGACTACTTAAGCTTTAAACATTCATAACTTTTTAAATATTCCCAAAATCTACACCGATTAGTTTTTAAATAAAAGTAAAATCCTTAAACTTCATCATAGTAAAGGATCAAAATAGCATAAGAAGGATTTTCGTCCTTATAACAAAATACACAGTATGATCTCAAAAGTCCGTTTTGCCCCACTAACGGGGCAAAACGGTGCAGGGAAATAACTTCACTGGGAAATAACTTCACATGGGAAATAACTTCACCACCAGTGGGAAATAACTTCACTTTTTTGATGTGAAGTTATTTCCCACTTTGAGTGGGAAATAATATCACTTAAAATTTGGTGAAGTTATTTCCCACCTTGTTTTCTAAGAATTTTTTGATAAAAATAGCAAAGAGTAAAGGGTTTTTTCTTTTTAATAACAATTTATTTGTCCAAGTATCTTGTGGCTATAAACAATTGTTAATTGTTCATTTTGCTTACATGTTATAGTAATAAGTATTCTTATTATTTTCATGTAATGATCCGCATGATTTTTTTTACAATTAGGTACATACTTTATATTTAAAAAAATTTTTTTGTATATACATAATATAAAGTAATTGTGAAAAATTCGCGCGAATTTTTCACAATTACTTTATATTATGTATATACAAAAAAAATTTTTTAAATATAAAGTATGTACCTAATTGTAAAAAAAATCATGCGGATCATTACATGAAAATAATAACTATACTTACATGTTCAGAGTAAGCAAAATGAATAATTAACAATTGCTTATAGCCACAAGATACTCGGACAACATATTTTACTAGCACAAGCTGTTTGCAAAGAAAATGAACTTGTAACCTAGCAACATGAATAATTGCAACAACTCTGATGGAATCTTCAAAGCTTAGGTTGGAGTGAAGTTATTTCCCACTTAAAGTGGGAAATAACTTCACCAACAAAAGTGAAATTATTTCCCACAAAAAAGTTAAGTTATTTCCCACTCAAAGTGGGAAATAACTTCACATCAAAAAAGTGAAGTTATTTCCCACTGGTGGTGAAGTTATTTCCCATGTGAAGTTATTTCCCAGTGAAGTTATTTCCCTGCATCGGGCAAAACGGACCTTCGTATGGGGCAAAAAGATCCACTTGTTTCGCTTCTCAAAGATATGAAAAATAATTGAAAAAAACTTCATACAATGAACAATATTATTTATAAATAAATATGAATTTTATTTTGAAGAACTATATTGCATACACTTCAATTTTTGTATTAAAAGGCCGTAAAACAATAACAAAAAACATTTGAAAAAAAAAACAATAAACTTAATAACTCAATAACAAAAAATAAAATAAATAATCCAAAATACCTAAACATAGCAGGTATACGTAGTTCATTGAAATTTGTGTCAGTCAGTTATTTTATTGTGCACATTTTTCACAATGAAAGAACTCGTCTATATCTCCACAACCGGCACATTCTTCGTGGGCCCAGTTCTTACACTTGCAGCATTGAATCCATCCTTCCCCTTTGAATGATTTGCTGAAATTTTCACAGCAATAAAGGCAAGGAAAATCTTCGTCGTCGGTTTCCTGTTCCACAGTTGTTGGTTTGGCAGCTTTTTTAATTCGATTTTTTATTTTTGGTTTCTCGTTTTTATTATATGTAGATTTGTTTGGAAACTTTTCGGCTACCACTTGCATTAAGTTGATCTCTTTCAAGCTCATTTTTGTATGGGCTGGATGTCAATTTTGCTGACTTTCCTTTTTTCCTGCCTTTTCTAATAATATTTGGACTTAAAGATGCTTTTGGAAATTCTTGAACCTCTGATACAGTTCTTAATGGAAATGAAGATTTAGTGTCAATCTCTGGATGTGCTTCGGACAACGTTATCACCTTGGGAATAAATTCATCACTTACACCAATAACTGCTGGACTTAAATCGTTCAAAATTGTAGAACATTTTTCTTCTTCATTTTCTTCTGCGTTCGATGGGAAAACATTTTCATCAGTTTTTGCCGATTCACCATCAATATGTTGTGAGAGTTCAATATTCGTTGTCTCAGCTGCAACATAATCCTCTTCTGAAAAAATATGAGGATCAACAGGGTATAGTCCAGTTTTCCTAAAGCCATTTATAGCAGTGTTTGGAACTGCTGCTTTAAGGTATGCTTTTCCAAACAAAGCAGCAATTTGAAATTGTGAAACCACTCTTGAAGGATATTGCCTTAAAATTTTTTCAATTTCTTGGGAGAAGAAGGTGTTCAGGGGTCCCATAAATGATACATCAAGGGGTTGGAGTCTGTGAGTGCAGTGAGGTGGTAGGCATAGGACGGTAACAAAATTGTCTCTTGCCAATTTTATAAAAGCAATATTTTTTGTATGTGTCACATGGCCATCAAGAACTAGCAATATTGGTTCTTCTTTGGTGGGTTTTGTATTTTTTATAAAATGACGAAACCAGTCTGTAAAAATTTCAGTTTGCATCCAACCGCTTGGATGGCAAGCAAATGTTGAACCAGGTGGAGCACCATCCATCAGCTCCATCTTCATGCGTTTTCTTGGAAAGATACGCATTGGTGGGACGAAAAAGCCTGAGGCGGACATACATATCACAGCTGTTGAAAATACACCTCTTTCAGCAGATGTCAGGGTGCCAACTTGTTTACGACCTTTTAGGGCAAATACTTTGGAAGATTTGGTTTGAACCTAGTTGAAAAGAAGTAAGACAAGCAAATTATTTTAGTACAGACTAAGAGTTTTTATTTGTTACGCACAGTTGTAACACCAGTTTCGTCAACGTTAAATATTTTTGTTGGGGAAAAGTGATGTTCATCAAATGCTTTCTTTAGAAGTTCAAAGTAAGCCGAAACGATTGGCTTATTAAAAGCTTGAGCTCTGGCTTTTGATGTCGGTTCCGGGTTTCTTAAGGCGATTTCTGGATGCCGTTTTTGAAAACAATAAAGCCAATCTTTGCCAGCCATTTTAGTGTCCTTGTCAAAAGAATGAGACAACTTATTCGCCTCAGCCAGCTCATGAGCAAGAGCTCGAACATCTCGAGTCGTCATTCCAAAGAATCTTTTCTCAAATTCTAGCAAATGTTCAATCAATTCCTTTTCTTGGTCTGCACTAAAAACTGGTTTAAACCGACCGAGTCTTTTTTCGTTTGTGCCCAGTTTAGTTTTTCGCACTAGGGTACTTTTCGGAATTTTAAATATCTTGCTGGCTTTTAGATATCCCATTTGTTTACTTTTTATAGCAGCGATAGCTTTTTGCAGATCTTCTTTAGTCCATGTAGAGGCTCGCAACGTCTTTCGGATATATGTTCGCACCATCTTCAACCTTCAAGGAAAGTAAATTTTAAATTCCCTATCGTGAACGTCGTGGGGCAAAACGGACTGTTTGCCCGTTTTGCCCCATGACGTTCTGATTCTTTTTGTCCCACATGAAGTTTCTAACTTAAAATATTTTTTTTTGCCATATAATGAGAATCCACCTCCCCTTTCCCCTTTCCCCCTTCACCCGTCACCCCAAAATCAATTTTACTAATTTTAGTGACTGTCATGTGAAGGAGTTAAGGCCAGTTGCTTGCAGTTTTTTAAATAAATTAGTATTACTTGTAAAAAAACAACACTTAAATTAAGTCAGTTTTCAAAAAAGACGACTGCATTAAAAAAGCATTAGCACATAGGAGCAAGTACGTGCGACCCAGTCGTGCCTTTTATTTCGCTTTCGATTGCCCGTCTATCACACTGATCTCTATAATTTTTTACTTATATTGACACAAGTAGTTACACTTCTCGATAAAGGACTTTGGACTATTTAGTACACTAAACCAGAGTAATGCCACGTAGTAGTATGTCGGACAGCTACGCCGAAAAATCTGGGTTCAATCCCTGATTCCACTTAATGTTCTTCCGGGGTAATGCCTCTTGCGAGGAAGTGACAAATCCTCCAAGAGTAAAATTTATCAAGTTGCTGGATAAAATTAGTTCCGGGTAGAGCAGTGGGCGGTTATTGCTAGAGATCTATTGGGGTATTAATGATTTCTTTATTGAATCGAATCTGGAAAAAAAATATGAAACGTAATTCACATTACGGAAGTATTTAACTGTTTGGATCATTAACATAACATTTTACTTTTTGAAGCACGATATGATTAATTTACAAAAGAACTTGGAAAAGAAATATTTTGAATTCTTTTTTTTATATATATTTTAATTCCTCCATCAATTTAAGACATCTGAAATACAAAAAATGCGATCAAAAATTCAATAAAAACCGAAAGTAAAAATAAAAATATACTCACGATCACAATATTTTTAAAGAGCAAAATTCATACGACATGAAGAATGGACTTACCTTACCGGAAAGAAAGAAACAAACGGATCCACTTCCACACTACACACAAAAACAGAAGCACACACTACTTTTTTTTTCTATGAAAACTTACTTATTTGTGTTGGTGGGTGAATAAAGTTATTCTCGCCTCTTTTGTCTCATAGGAGGTAATTGTAAATTCAAGATGTGAAAGTGATACCGATTTGTTGCTATGTATTCCATCACGGAATTAGTCGAGCGGTTAGCGATCTAGACTATAGGTGCCAACGGACCCGGGTTCTAGGTAAGTAAAGTAATTTTCATTAAACATAAATAAAAATAATAATTCTCAAATTAAATACCTCTAGAATCTTTACAGAATATGCAAAAAACAAAAAAAAAATATATATGCATAAAAAAAATAAACAAAAAAAAATTATTTTTTATTTTTAACCTACTCCTATAAAAATCCTATAATTTTAACATTAAATAATGTTCTCTACTATATGGTGGCAAGCGCTTCAATAAATCACATATGTATGATATGTGGCAGCACTGGTTATAATTGTGGTGGTCGAGTTAATTTAAGCTCCTTCTAATTTATTTGTTTTTTGCATGTTTTAATTGTTTGTTTTTAATAATTCTTCTTAAATCGTTAATTTAAAGCATTTATTAATTTTGTGGTGATTTAATTTTGATTTTTTATTTGTGAATTCAATAACTTTCATTGTTTTTTTTTTTTTTTTTTTTTGCTCTGCTAAGCGTCATTCATATTTTTTTTTTTTGCGATTTGTAGCTGGAAGTAAATTGTATTACATAAGCTATTTACTTCCCGTTTAACAAAACTTTTGTTCCCCTCTATTTAAAAACAAAAGCTCTTGTAATAAAAAAAGCCACTTGATAAATTGCAACATTTGTAGGGTTTTATTTAGGATATCAAATATTTTTTTTTCCTTTTGAATTCAATAACTTGACAGCGGAAACTGTCTGTGCGCGGTCCCATAGACTATTTCTTAACCTGGTTCGATACCTGACCGAGTCCCAAAAATAATTTTTTTTTTGTTTTTCTTCGAAAAAAACTTCTTTTTTTGTTTGTTTTTATTGTATTTTCTATCTTTTCTTTCTGTTGTTCTAATGGTCTGCTCAGCTGAGAAATGTGCAGAGCACTCAAATTCAACTCCTCTTTTTGCTTGCTTTGGCCCTTGTGGGAATTTATTCCACGCCAAATGCTTGGGCTCAACTAACAGTTTTATTGATAAAATCAATTCTTCAAATTTTGCTTTTTGGTACTGTAAAACCTGTATCAAAATATCCTTGTCGCAAATTTCATTTAAAATGTCGTCTCTTAAGGATGATATTATTAAAATTGCTAAGAACTTTGATGTTTTACATGAAAATTTAAACTCAGTTGTAGCAAATGTAGTTTCAATTCCTTCTCCAATTAAAACTGTTAGTAAAACAACGTCAACAGAGCCATTAGATCCTGACTCTATTCTTCCTTCATCCCTGCCCCCGAGCAACCCCTCTACTTCTATGCTCACCAAGTCTGCTCTCAAAAAGGGTAAGAAAAGGGGCCGTGAAGGATCATCTTCATCGAAAACTCCGTCCCCAGATCCAAAGCGCCTAAATTCAAGGCGAGTCATTCCAATAAGTATGCCACGGCCTCCTCCCCTCCAAGAAGTAGATATTACCACTGTCAACAACTCTAGTACCGATGGCAATCCACCGGCGGCGGCGGATCCCATTGTCTTAGCCAGCACTACCCCATCTTGCTCTGAACCGACAATTGTATAAAGTTGTTCTAATACTAATACTAATAACATCAACGATTCGGAACCTTCCAAAAAAATAGAATCTGTTCCTAAGCCAAAACTAGTATTTGTATCCCGACTTGACCCTGAACTCCAACCCAATGACATAATTCAACATCTTGTTGTTAATAACTGCATTTCAAGTGCATCAGCTATAAAATGCACTAAAATAAGTAAGCCCGACAGGATAATAGGATAACCCTCTTCTACCAAAATGTAAGAGGGATTCGCAGCAAAACTGCTGAAGTTTTTAAAAAACTCTCAAGCTTTTCCACATGATATCTCTGCTTTCACAGAAACATGGCTCAATAGTTCATTTTTGGACACAGAAATTTTCGACGATGAGTTTTCTGTTTTTAGAAAGGACCGTCATGTGGATAAGCCGAAGGAAGTGGGCGTTGGCGTATTGATTGCTGTTCGTAATTGCATCTCATCTTTCCTAGTCTCTTTCCCATTTAATGTTTCAATTGAACTCATTTGTGTTAAGGTTTCTTTTCAATCAAACGATCTTTTTATTATTAATGTTTATATTCCACCAAAAAGTTCTGCATTAGTTTTTGCCGAGCTATCGTTAATTCTTGATCATTTGATTGATATTGCCAGTTTAAATAGCAACATTTTACTGTTGGGTGACTTTAATTTACCTAACATTACGTGGACCCCTTCAGAAGACGAGTCCTATTTAGAAGCTTCCTTAACTTCCTCGCAACAGGAACTTCTTCTTTTGGACAACATAACCTCTACTGACTTACAGCAAGTAAGCTGTATTAATAATTGTAGAAATCGAATTCTCGATTTAGTCTTTTCTTCTGACGCTGTTAGTACGGTAGTGGTAGAATCTACCTCTGCCATTTCTAACGAAGACTCCTACCATCCTCCATTGGATATATTTTTTCATAAGAGTTGCAATTTACTTAATAACAGTAATGCTGAAGACTCTTCTTATTCACTTGATTTCCGTAAAGCTGACTTTCAATTACTTCACGACAATTTGAGTGCTTCTAATATTTCGAAAATCGCGCGATTTTTTATTTTTATTTGATGAATTTCTCAAAAAACTTGGATCTGAAAAATTTTTCTCTCAAATTCTGCAAAGCTTGGATTTTATGTGTTGCACTTATATCAACGGTTTCGAATAAAAGTTTGACATTTTATTTAGCTTGATATATTTATAGAACCTAGGTATCTACATATACATTTTAAGTTCAATAAATACTGAAACTTTTACTTCAAAAGACTTTTCTTAACAGCACTATAGGTTTTAATAATATAATGAAGTATGCATTTCGTAAACTTAATAATTAAAATTTTAAATATCGAAATGTAAATCTGTTATGTTTATTAAGTATATGTATTATATGTATTTTTCAACAAAAAAGAATTATTAAAAATCATTTTTTTTTCATTAAAACGAACTTTTGGGAAGAACATATTTGCTTTGTTTTATTTTTAAGTGGAAATTGGTCCTGTACAAAAAAAATATACAAAGGGTACTTAAACATTTGTTTAATGATTCCAAAGCTCTCAGGATGGTACCTTATTTAGAGAATATGATAGACACATGAAAAGTCATAAAAATAATATTTAGAAAGTGAAATAACGCCGAATCTCCCGGTCCTGATGGCATTCCTCCTATAATCTTAAAAAAATGTTCCTCCGTTTTAGCTTCTCCCTTGCAATTCCTCTTCAAGCTATCCCTTAAATCCGGTAAATTTCCTCAAGTATGGAAAGATTCATTCATTACTCCCGTCTTCAAAAAGGGTAATAAGTCCGATATCACCAACTACAGACCGATTTCTAAACTGTCTTCTATTCCAAAGCTTTTCGAACAAGTAGTTTGTGATAGCATAACGTTTTTCTGCAAACATTTAATCTGCCATCAACAACACGGCTTCATGCAGAAGCGGTCTACTGTCACAAACTTATTAACCTTTATGAACAAGTGCTCAAGGGCATTAGAGAATGGACATGAGCTGGATTGTATCTACACAGATTTCTCAAAAGCTTTTGACCAACTCTCTCATGAAATCATCATTTTCAAATTTATTGAAAGCTCTAGGTTTCCCTGTAGGATTTGTTAATTGGATATATTCATATCTCCGAAACAGATCATACATAGCTAAGTTCAGAAATTCGATTTCTAACCCCTTTCCAGCAAAATCAGGAGTCCCAAAAGGCAGCCATCTTGGTCCGTTACTGTTTATACTCGCTATCAATGACGTAACTTCGTGTATTTACTCTAGTGAGATCCTCGTTTTCGCTGATGACATGAAAATTTTCAAATCTATTAACTCAGCTAATGACCGCGTAAAATTGCAAGCCGACATCGACAGATTTGCTATTTGGTGTAGCAAGAATTTTTTAAGCCTGAATCCAGCGAAATGTCAGACAATGACTTTTTCAAGGAAACGGGTACCAAGTACACACGGCTATTACATTTCACAGCAAGTTTTGCATCGCGTTTTTAGTTTTAAAGATCTGGGAGTAAACTTTAGCCCAGACTTGAGTTTCACGGAACACATCAACTTTATTGTTAAAAAAGCTAATTCCATGTTGGGATTTGTTAAAAGATGGTGGAAGGAATTTCAAAATCCTTATGTAACCCTAGCTTTATATAACTGTCATGTTCGCCCCCATCTAGAATATGCATCACAGGTATGGTCTCCTTTCTACGAAGTTCATAAATCTAGGATAGAGGCAGTTCAGCGTAATTTTATTCGATTTGCTTTAAAAGGTCTCTCCTGGGCAGATCCATACAACCTCCCACCTTACGAACACCGGATTCAACTTCTACAGATTCAAACTTTGTCACAAAGGCGTATTAACAATGATGTTATTTTTATTCAACAACTTTTAACGGGATCTTTGGACTCACCCGATCTTCTATCATGTGTAAGTTTTAACTATCGCGGAGGAGCTCATCATCTTCGTAGATTAGAACTATTACATTGTCCCCAACACCGTACTAATTATGGCATGAATGAACCTCTTACCCGCATGTGCAAACTTTTTAACTCAAATAAAAGTCTTGTTGATTTTAATATTAGTAAATCCTGTCTAAAAAAACATTTAAAACCAGTGCACCACGCTCATAGTTTATGTTTTGTATGTTCTCAATGTTTTTGTATCTATTTTGTAGAAATGTATTTGTTTATTTATTTTTTTATTTTTTGTGCTTGTGTTATGCTATTTGTATATTTTGCTTACTAACAACCAACACCTGCACTAAATGGTGTAGCCAGTGAGCACATAATATGTGTTGGCTAATCTCTGATTGTAAGTTTATGCTTGATATAAGCTTCTTACTCTCGAGAACTGATAGTGTAAGAAAAAAAAATATTGAGAAATATTCTTTCGCAATAAGCTTTATTGCAGCTTGTAATAGGTCTTTTACAGGAGCATAAATGTGCTCCTTATTTTTCTTCTTCGACGAACCATTAATACTTTTATAGTGATGTATTAATATTATTCGAAGCGGCCTATAGGAATGCCTTTACATCCTATAGTACTTCTTCTGCTTTTTTAAAGAATTTTCTTTGGAGTAAAAAAATTTACTCGATAACAGTACAATAGGAGTTTAAAAAGTTCTCCTTTTTAACTCTATGGAGTATTATACAATGCTTAAAATAGTGCGACAAATGATTATATTATCTTCTTTGAATGAATATAGGAGTAAAGTTGTTAGTTGGGCAGTGAGAGTGTGTGGACCGTGATTGATGAAAAATCAAAAGATTTCCAATATTGGTGAGGTATTTGATAAATACAAAATATTCGCTTTCTCTAGAGATGTTTGCAGCATAAGGTGTTTTCAATGGCTCATCTGATAGTTGATTTGAAAATAAAATATGTTTTAAACCCAAGAAAAAGTTAAAAAGAGCTGCTATGACTTCAATGGCTTTAAAATAACTTCAATGGTTTTGTGACTGCAAAATGACTTAACTGAAATTACTAAATGAATTCCCAATCAATGAAGTTGAAGTCTTTAAGTGAATTCAGATGCTACCTACACATTTTTGGACATACATTAAATGGGCTAAATTCTAAAATGATTTAATTTCTTTACATCTCTATTAGAATTCAATTTATTAAATCGTGTTGTTCAATTCATTCCTATAATTATAGTGTCTTCCAATTATTCATAGTCCAAAAAAATTAAAGTAATTTTATTTTATTATCGGGACTTTGGCCTTTCGGGATTTTGACTTTTCTGGATTTTGGAATTTCGGGATTTTCAAGATTTTCCTGAATTAGAATTTTTGGAATTTCGGGCTTTCAGGATTTTGGCTTTCGGGATTGTGTCCGTCTTTCTCTTGGGATTTTCGACAGAATTCCAAAATCCCGAAAGTCTAAAATCCCGAAAATCCTAATTCAGGAAAATCCAAAATCCCGAAATCATAAAATCCAGAAAAGCCAAAATCCCGAAATTCCAAAAACAAGAACATTTTTCATTTTATATAATTTTTCGGGATTCCTTTTTCAGAATTTTTGTACTCGTTACGACTCTCGATTTTCGATCAGAGTATGTGTATTAATTGAAATACAAATTTTAAATTAAATTAAACTATAAATGATTTTGATTTAATTGAAGCGCGAATAACTTTTTTTTTAATTGCTTTTAATTTAAATATAAAATAGACAAGTTTTTGTCCATTTTTGTTTGCTTTGCAATTCGTATTACACTCTAACTCTATCCAGATTAATTTAAAATCAATCATAGTGAGGATCACAATATTTCGACCCTAATCCAATAGAGGCCCAACTTAACGAGAAGAAGGCTAAGGAATATAAAATAATGTGGCATTAAATGCGATCTTAAAATAATGATACTTTTTGTTTATGAAATGACACAAGTTCTAAATTTCGATAAAATAACCACCTTACCTTGGGTAGGGGTATAGTTATTTTATTTTTATTTAAATATTTTCAAGAGTAAAATAATAACCAAATGTGCAGTCTATTTATACAAAAAAAAATGCTGAGCTTGGTAATTTGATTAATATAGCAAAATACCATCTCATCAAATATTTAATTATTATTTGAAAGTAGATTAATGCAGTCAGCATATTGTTATTGGTAGTGCATTGATGAGCATTATTTGGATTCGTAAACAATCTCCAGCCAGAAAAAGGTGCAAAATTAGTCAATTTGTTTCGGTGATAGTAATGGATACTGGATCATTGGTGTTGGCGTGTGTCCGTGCCCAGCTTCCAGGTATCTTGTCTTCCTTGTTGAGGTAACTTATATTGGCATCCATTGTTTTTGTCTAACAAAAGGTTTTTTGAATAGCAACTGTTGAAATAATTGTAAACAAAAAGAGAATGGTGCATAAAGCGCCTTCCAACTACCAGTACTGATGGTCCAGGGAGATCCCATTGGCATCCTCAAGTTCATTTGAAATTTCTGCATTAAGTAAAGCACTACGTGGGTCGTTTGGGAGTCGTTCTTGTATCGCAAGTCTTATCGGTGACAAATTATCTGCAACTGTTGTAGCGTTATCCGTATTATTTTTACGACATCTTCCATTGGAGAAACCACCTGGGACGAATTACTGGAAATAGCGCAACCTTGAAATCGTACGACATTTACCTTTTTTATGATTGGAATGACAGTCATTGCACAACAAATTAACTTCATTTTCTTTTGATCTGTAGATGACTGCAAGATAACCCTGAAAAAGATGAATTATATTGTATTCGGTGTTGACCTTAGTGGTGTTACAGGTTGTCAAAAGTGAATTACGAAAGGGAATCTTGAGGACTTCCTTCCAGCTAGACGAGTGCTGGAAGGAAGTCCTCAAAATTCTTTTCCTTAACGTCTTCGTATATTCCGTTGCCCAGATCTATGACTTGAGATCTCTCAAAGAATGTTCCATTATCTAAACTAATCATAATTTGCTGTACAAGACTTCTATTGCCTAGAAGAATAGTTTGGGAGTCAATGGTTGGTACATTTATAAAAATAAACTCGAAAAAGATTTTAGGTTTAAATATAGGTATAGTGAATGTTACAATAACCATGTCTTGACGGATAAATTTTGCTATTTGTAGTTGTAAGTAAACAAAAAAGGTATATTAGATACAGGTGACAGCATACAAAAGTTCAAACCTTTGTTCATTCTGCTGACGTGCTCCATTAGTGCAGTAGAAGGGCGAATGTTTTCGATGTTTTGGTGATTAGCCTGAATGGAACTGATGAGTAGCTGAATGCTCGATGAGTAGGTATTTATTTCCTCCTGAACGCGAAGCAGCTACTGCTGCTCTACGAGTTCATCAAGCTGTGTATCCACGGCTTTAAACTCTAAGTCGGTGATATTTGTTATTAGATAGGAGACCTTACTTATTTTGTTTTTCAGCTGGGTAATTTCTTGTTCCAGCTGATTGTTCTCCACAGCCTGATAGGCTATACCGGCAGTCATCAGTACTTGGGGAGCGTATTTAACAAGTCCTTTCATTACCGCAGGGATGGCACCGCGTTTTGATCGTCCTTTGGGATAGCTTGCGATGATACCTTCCTTAACTCTCGTGGCTTCTAACGTAAGAGCTTGTTCTACAGCCTGACAATGTGTGTTTATTTGGCTATATTTAGTGTTGTCATATTGATTGCAAAATAGTTTGAAATCTTCAATAGCATGTAAATCTGCAGTGATATTCAGAGAAGTTTCCACTGAAAATTCAAGGTCGAAGAGTTTCATCGATGCATTTCCTAAACGCTGAATGTTAATTTCAGGAGTAAGAGGTTGAATGTCAAAAGCGCTAGTTTCTGGATAAGTAAGAGTTCTTAAGGCTTGCTTTCCCTCGGTGGCATCTGGAAATATTGGGACCAATCGGTTTGTTGCGCGGTGCACAACTTCCCGTTTCGTTGTCTTTACATCAACTCTGCGCACATTGACTTTTTCATCAGGAAAGCATTCAATGATTCGACCCTTTTTCAGTCTGAAGGCATAACGCTTGCTTCTTGAAGTAAAACTACATCTCCGATACCAAGGTTTTGAGCTGCAAACTTCCATTTGATTCTTTTCTGTAGATGTTGGAGATATTCTTGGTGAAATCTTTTCCAAAATTGCCGCTGAAACTTCTGTACTTGTAACCAGCGTTTTGTAACTGGACCAACACATTCAGATGAATGGCCAGCATCGATTACAGAGTTATTGAAGCCTCTCTGGAATATTGGCAAGGGAAATCCTCCCCCTACGCGAAGTATGCCGCCAGAATCAATAAATAATGTTATGCAGGCTAGCCAGCTTTTTTTTTTTTGAAAAAGTCTTGATAGTTGAATTGGGAGATTTCGACTCTGAAATCATTGACATTGGATAATTTTTGTCTTTGCTTTAGATATTTCTTCAGCAGTGATAGGGCCAGTTGGACGTGTTACTTTTTAATCTAACAAGTCCAGCGAAGACAGTAGGCAATCACTCGCAATAAATGGTTAAAGCAAGAGAATCTCTTGATGAAGCTTTCTTCCACTGGATCATTTGTGGTAGCATTGCTTATAGTACACTCTATCTCCTTGAACGGGGTGAGTGGTAACTGGTCGTTCTCTATCATCGTAATTTTATGTTTGATTGTCAAAAAAAAAATTTTTTTACAAATGCATAACTTGCCTTGTTCTTAGTACCTATAAACGCAAGTAAAAACGCACCTGAAAATCTACCCTTAATA
Organism: Platycheirus albimanus; assembly: GCA_916050605.2. Lineage (NCBI taxonomy): Eukaryota > Metazoa > Arthropoda > Insecta > Diptera > Syrphidae > Platycheirus > Platycheirus albimanus. The sequence continues at coordinate 325,467,802 of OU696696.1, read as the reverse complement.
GAATAGAATAGAATCAAATAGAATAGAATAGAATAGAATAGAATAGAATAGAATAGAATAGAATAGAATAGAATAGAATAGAATAGAATAGAATAGAATAGAATAGAATAGAATAGAATAGAATAGAATAGAATAGAATAGAATAGAATAGAATAGAATAGAATAGAATAGAATAGAATAGAATAGAATAGAATAGAATAGAATAGAATAGAATAGAATAGAATAGAATAGAATAGAATAGAATAGAATAGAATAGAATAGAATAGAATAGAATAGAATAGAATAGAATAGAATAGAATAGAATAGAATAGAATAGAATAGAATAGAATAGAATAGAATAGAATAGAATAGAATAGAATAGAATAGAATAGAATAGAATAGAATAGAATAGAATAGAATAGAATAGAATAGAATAGAATAGAATAGAATAGAATAGAATAGAATAGAATAGAATAGAATAGAATAGAATAGAATAGAATAGAATAGAATAGAATAGAATAGAATAGAATAGAATAGAATAGAATAGAATAGAATAGAATAGAATAGAATAGAATAGAATAGAATAGAATAGAATAGAATAGAATAGAATAGAATAGAATAGAATAGAATAGAATAGAATAGAATAGAATAGAATAGAATAGAATAGAATAGAATAGAATAGAATAGAATAGAATAGAATAGAATAGAATAGAATAGAATAGAATAGAATAGAATAGAATAGAATAGAATAGAATAGAATAGAATAGAATAGAATAGAATAGAATAGAATAGAATAGAATAGAATAGAATAGAATAGAATAGAATAGAATAGAATAGAATAGAATAGAATAGAATAGAATAGAATAGAATAGAATAGAATAGAATAGAATAGAATAGAATAGAATAGAATAGAATAGAATAGAATAGAATAGAATAGAATAGAATAGAATAGAATAGAATAGAATAGAATAGAATAGAATAGAATAGAATAGAATAGAATAGAATAGAATAGAATAGAATAGAATAGAATAGAATAGAATAGAATAGAATAGAATAGAATAGAATAGAATAGAATAGAATAGAATAGAATAGAATAGAATAGAATAGAATAGAATAGAATAGAATAGAATAGAATAGAATAGAATAGAATAGAATAGAATAGAATAGAATAGAATAGAATAGAATAGAATAGAATAGAATAGAATAGAATAGAATAGAATAGAATAGAATAGAATAGAATAGAATAGAATAGAATAGAATAGAATAGAATAGAATAGAATAGAATAGAATAGAATAGAATAGAATAGAATAGAATAGAATAGAATAGAATAGAATAGAATAGAATAGAATAGAATAGAATAGAATAGAATAGAATAGAATAGAATAGAATAGAATAGAATAGAATAGAATAGAATAGAATAGAATAGAATAGAATAGAATAGAATAGAATAGAATAGAATAGAATAGAATAGAATAGAATAGAATAGAATAGAATAGAATAGAATAGAATAGAATAGAATAGAATAGAATAGAATAGAATAGAATAGAATAGAATAGAATAGAATAGAATAGAATAGAATAGAATAGAATAGAATAGAATAGAATAGAATAGAATAGAATAGAATAGAATAGAATAGAATAGAATAGAATAGAATAGAATAGAATAGAATAGAATAGAATAGAATAGAATAGAATAGAATAGAATAGAATAGAATAGAATAGAATAGAATAGAATAGAATAGAATAGAATAGAATAGAATAGAATAGAATAGAATAGAATAGAATAGAATAGAATAGAATAGAATAGAATAGAATAGAATAGAATAGAATAGAATAGAATAGAATAGAATAGAATAGAATAGAATAGAATAGAATAGAATAGAATAGAATAGAATAGAATAGAATAGAATAGAATAGAATAGAATAGAATAGAATAGAATAGAATAGAATAGAATAGAATAGAATAGAATAGAATAGAATAGAATAGAATAGAATAGAATAGAATAGAATAGAATAGAATAGAATAGAATAGAATAGAATAGAATAGAATAGAATAGAATAGAATAGAATAGAATAGAATAGAATAGAATAGAATAGAATAGAATAGAATAGAATAGAATAGAATAGAATAGAATAGAATAGAATAGAATAGAATAGAATAGAATAGAATAGAATAGAATAGAATAGAATAGAATAGAATAGAATAGAATAGAATAGAATAGAATAGAATAGAATAGAATAGAATAGAATAGAATAGAATAGAATAGAATAGAATAGAATAGAATAGAATAGAATAGAATAGAATAGAATAGAATAGAATAGAATAGAATAGAATAGAATAATTTATTTTTTAGTTCAAGTATAAAGTTTACAATTTACATAAACATAATAAATAAAATTTTGGCCTTGGTTTGAAACCGTCTGCCAGATGCCAACTTAATTTTAACATGTTTAATTTTATTTTCGAATGTTCTTTAAAATAGCTTAGAATTAACAATAACATAATTTTCTGTTTTATATTAAATAGTTTTATACAAAATAAAAATGCTTGATGTGAACTTTTTTTTTTTTTTTTGTTGCAAATGCACTTGCCACCATGCAATCAACTAATCAACAAATTCAATAATTGATCATAACTGAAATGTATGCATAGTTTTGAATCATTATGCAACATATAATATACAACATTTGCAACAAATGCATTTATACGAGTATCTCGAGTTTGACAACACCAAATTTAATGATTCTTTTTTTGCCCAATAGGTATTTATTTGCACCAGGTTAGTCTGTACAAAAAATAATACCATGTATGCTACGTATGTTGCATATGTTGCAAATGCTCTTTCTAGTACCATAATGCAATCAATTAATAGTGGTCGTACAGGGCACTCTGCACTTAAATTGCCTTTAATCATCCAGGTTAAAGAAGCGCCTACATGTAATATTTCTAAAACGTCGGCAATGGCCAAAGTCTAGCAAAAGTGTAGGATTATTGTATGGGATGAGTGTACAATGGCACACAAAAAGTCACTTGAAGCTTTAGATCGAACTCTGAAAGATTTGCGAGGTAGCCAAGTAATATTTGGCGGCGCCATGATATTGTTGGCGGGTGACTTCAGACAAACTTTGCCGGTCATACCCCGATCGACTACTGCGGATGTCAATGCCTTAAATGTTCTCCTTTGTGGATATATTTTAAAACACTCACTAAAGTGATCCATCTGCTGCAGAATTTTCAAAGCAGCTGTTGGATATTGGAAATGGCAAAATGTCCGTTGACGTTGATAGTTCAAATGGCCAAATAACACTGCGAATTTCTATTGTACAAGGAATTCAAAGAAAGAATTGGTTCAAAGTGTGTTTCCAAGTATTTCGGAGAACTATTAAAATCGTACTTGGTTAAGTGAAAGAGCTAAAGGCAAAAATAAAGATGTCGCTGAAATTAATGCATCTATTTTAGAAGAAATAGATGGACAATTTGTTGCCAACAAATGAGTTGATGCATTTATAAATGAGGGTGACGTAGTGAATTGTAAGACGGAACTTTTGAATTCGATTGATTTACCGGGACTGCCACTTCATTATTTAGCTCTAAAAATTGGAGCTCCGATTATAATGTTGGGTAATATGAATCAACCTCAACTTTGCAACGGTACTAGACTAGCTGGAAAAAAGTGAATGAACAATCTAATTGAAGCTAGGATTATTAGTGGCAAATATAAAGGGGAAGATGTTTTGATCCAGAATTCCAATCATTCCACCTGATTTGCCATTTGATTTTAAACGTCATCAATTTCCTATTTGCCTTGCTTTTGCCATCACTATAAATAAAGCTTTAAAAAAGTGAATGAACAATCTAATTGCAGCTAGGATTATTAGTGGCAAATATAAAGGGGAAGATGTTTTGATCCCCAGAATTCCAATCATTCCACCTGATTTGCCATTTGATTTTAAACGTCATCAATTTCCTATTCGCCTTGCTTTTGCCATCACTATAAATAAAGCCCGAGGTCAGTTTTTGAAAATTTGCGGTATTGATTTCTCATGGTCAACTGTATGTTGCGTGTTCTAGAGTAGGGAAACCGTTCGCACTTTTTATTTATGTTAAAGATGGTAATACAAAAAATGTTGTTTATAAGAAAGCATTAGAATAAAATGTTAGAAATTTTAAAAACGCATTTTATTCAAATATTTTCTTTCTGCTTCCTTAAGTATTAGCATTTCTCCAACCTGACGAATTGAAAAATTGTAACTTTTTTTGATTGTGAAATTTGCTCAGCGAAGTGAGCATGGGTTGAGAAAACAAACAGTCAAGTATTAGAATTGAGATTTGTTAATTGTCATGGCGAAGGCAAGATGAATTGGGAACTGAATTCATTTAAACTCAAAGGGCATATCTGTTGGGATAATTGGAATCCTCGGAATGAGAACAAACTCATCTTTAAATTTTCCGTTACGTATGGTCGCCGGCATCACATCACTCTTCAGTTTTCTTATGACCACGCGCGTTCCATCGCATAGTTTTGGTTGTTTTAGATTTCGAAGCTGATGACTACCGAGCCCGCCTTTTTTTTTTTTTTTTTTTTATAATGCACTCGCACTCAAAGGGTTATTAATACCTTTATAATGAATAAACATGTGCGAGCGAGGAAAGAGAAGGAATAGAAAGATAGGAAAGAAAGGTGGTACAGTGGTTTGAGATTTTAGGTGATAAATATCTCATGGAAATTCCACGGGTGGCATCCAGTTGAAACTTGGGAAATAAATAAAAATTGCTGCCCAGGCTGGGTTTGAACTCCAAGATCTCGGGTTGAGCAACCAAGCACTATATCCACTGTACCATTGCCACCCGCAGTTCTAAATTGTGCTGTGGTAAGTCAGTTACATCTAAGGAGTTTAAAAACTCAGTTGGATAATTAGTGGCTTCATCTTCGTTTGTTACACTGTCAATAAATTTTAATGAGTGCAGAGTACAAACGACCTGATTCTCAATTATAAAGTTTAAGTCATTCACATCCCTATTCTTAGCCGCCGAAATTGGTCAGATCTTTTAAGGTTCGATAAAGAGCTTCCAATGCGTTATTGTGCATTCATCCCAGATGTGATTTGTGAGGCTACTAAAACTTTTTCTATTGCAGAGTGTTTTGCAATGTTACATGTCGATTGTTCAGTAGTTTGAAGATTTAATGGCAATTTCAACGCTGAATGAGCAATTTCTACCGCAATTTCGGATCTCGCACGAAAAGTGACCAAAATCAATGACATGAGGAATGTCTTTCCTGTTCCACCAGGGGCATCCATTAAAAATAAGCCACCATTTGCATCACCAATTGTATTAATTAATTTATCATAAGCTTTCTTCTATTTTGGGTTCAACAGTTCATTCGTTTGAACTGATTGGTCTAATTCATATCGATCATATTCACGTTCACGTCCCAATTCTCTATTAAATGAGCCTTTCACTCTGCGATCTGGCGCTGGCACTCCTTACCTGACGACCTGACTAACAAACTGCCGCACATATGAGGTAACACATATCTTCGATCAAGAGCAAAGCCTGGTTATGCATCTCCTCATTAGCCTCAAGATCAGGATTTCTTGAACTGACACGAATTGGATGTAAAATGTCTTCTGCCATTTAAAAAAAACCGCTTCGCAGATTTCGATAATTTTTTTCTTTAAAACTAAAATAAATTCAATAAATTCAATTCATAAAATGGCGTACTTTTTCCATTGAATTAATATTTCTTTAATTTAATCTTATCTTTTCTTATCTTATATAATAAAAAAATATTAAAAATGAGTTTGATATAAATGGTTAATAAGAAAGCATTTGAATAAAATGTAAGATATTTAAAAATCAAATTTTATTCCAAGTTTTCTTTCTATACTCTTTAATATTTGCATTTCTCAATTTATACGCCTCTTGGCTAAACTGAATTTTATTAAGAGGCAACAGCCCATTGCAAATCTGCTCAGCGAAGCGGGCATGGGTTTGCTAGTTTAATATAATATTCACATACATATGTACACAGGTACATATTTATGTTTAATCAACTTATTTAACATCCCAAAAATTTTGTTTGACCTTTTTAGGGGGTACCCCATTTTGACCACAAAAACGAATTTTTTTAATGCCAACTGAATTTTTTTTCTATTTACCTACAATAGCTATTCTATTACATTATCAAAAAAATATTTGGCTTATTTGAGTTCTCAAAAACTTAATATTTCTTTTAGTATGTTATACCCCTTCCTCACATGCTATCTTTATTGTTGACCATTGCTCATGTCATGAACCTCTCCACAAATTTGTCTGAGCCAAGTTGCTTCTTGTACTGCTGCTGACAGCGCCATTTATTCCCCGTCAGTACACGACAATGCTACTGTAGGTTTTCGTTTGCTTGTCCATGGTATTGTACCTCCACAGAGCTTGCATACATAACCCGTACGTGCATGAACGACGCCGACGCTTATCGATATTAGATGCCCAATCCGCATCCAAAAACCAACAATACCTACGCTCTTTAAATACGAATTGCTCGAAGTTGGCATTTTCAAAAAAAAAATTTTAATTTGTTTTCGAAAGGTTAAAACAAAACCGTTTTTTGAAAAAGCTGGTCCAACGATTTTGAAAATGTTTTTTTCTGAAAATTCGAAACAGTAAAAGAAAACAGATGGCTATCTTTATTTGCTCCAAAAAAGGTTTTAAGTAGTGATCTTTAAGCGATTAATAAAATTTGATATGATTTTTTTAATGCTGTTTTTCCATAATCTCAAGCCCCAAGACAACTGTAACACATTAAGGCAAGTTTTGCTACCCAGTCGTACGCTTTATTTCCAAAATCTAAACCCCCAAGACCGCTGTCACACTTAAGAGCAAGTTCGTCCCACCCAACCGTGCGCTTTAGTTTTCATAGATTTTGTCCTTTCTAGATTCTGTCACTCTATATAACGTCGTGATCCCGTTTGCGTCGTTGGTAAACCAGCAAGAACGAGTTAAGTGTTAAAAGCTGTTTATAAATATAAAGGCCAGGGCCAGCCTTCAACATTGCCCCAGAATGTGGTCGGATCCTTTTGTAAAGCTATTCTTGAAACTAGCTGTTGATTAATTGATATGCATATGCATTCTGCATACTCATTAAATAATTTCAATCCAGTTCATTTAATTACAAAATATGCACTCTGCGTATTTTGATACTAAATTTCCATGAAATCAAAGTATTACATTTAAATGTTGCAAATACCGCATTCAGCATATTGTATGTTGCAATAATATTTCATTTGTATTTCGAACGAAGAAACAATGCAAACGAAATATTATATGTCAACACAGCACTTAAAACCACAACGAGGTGAAAGAAAGAATATTTTAAAAGTTAGCTCTTATTTGTTCGTTCGTTCGTTTGTGTGTGACCCCGATCTCCGATGTGATATCAATAAAACATCATAATTGTTTCTTTTATAAACAAAATTCGCACTGTGTTTTGTTTTCTTTTAATATATACTAGCTGACCCGGCGAACTTCGTACCGCATAACAGTTAATGAATGTCGTGTTACAGATTAGCTGAACTTAATTTATGATTTTTTGAGAGTAATACAATGAACACAAAATAAATATTCCTTAGTTCACTACTTTATTAACATAATAACTCAAAAAGAAATAAAACGTACACAAATTAAGTATATCAATTGCAAGACTTGATTGAATTAAACTATGTACATATTGTGCAGCATGGGATGCACTCTGTTTAATTCTCTTTATGGAAGTACCTACCTTCTGATATACGACAGTTTTGTTTTTTTATCAGGTGCCAGAACAAATAAAGCGGATGACTTGCCGACACGTGAATATGGAAGTACCTACCTTCTGATATACGACAGTTTTGTTTTTTTATCAGGTGCCAGAACAAATAAAGCGGATGACTTGCCGACACGTGAACATGTCACGTACAACTGACCATGAGAAAAAAATGAATTTTCCATTTAGATTATTGTAATCCTCGGAATGAGAACTAACTCATCTTTAAATTTTCCTTTCAGTATCGGCGCGTGAATCACATTACTCATCAGTTTTCTTATCACCAATCTCGTTCCATTGCATAGTTTTGGTTGGTTTAGATTTCGAAGCATGATGAGGATGACTACCGAGCCCAACTTCAGTTGTAAATTGTGCGGTAGTAAACCAGCCACATCCAAGGAGCTTAAAAATTCAGTTGGATAATTAGTGGCTTCATCTTCGTTTGTTACACAGTCCATAGATTTAAATGGTACCATTGATTTGATTCTTAATTATAAAGTTTCAGTCATTTATATCTTTATTCTTAGGCGCCAAAATTGCTCGCTCGTTTAACCTTTTGTTATTTTTGGGGTTAGTAATGATGTTCGGGAATACTTTGCTGATGAGCTCCTCTTTTGATGAGACGCAATTGCAAAAATTCGGAGGAAATTAAATCAATCCCCTCGATTCGTTGACAGTTGCTCGACCATTACAGATAGTCAGCAATTGCTCAGAGAAATCTTCAGCAGATGCATCATTCAGCAATGCAACTCTCATGTTTGTTGTCAGCTGAAGTTTCTTTATATAGCGCCATAGATTCGATGATTTGAGGCAAGCAATTATTTCGTCGGCAGCCGTTGATCTTGGAATTACTGGCAGTGTTTTTCGGAAATCGCCAGACAGTAAAATCAATGTGCCTCCTAAACATCTCGAGTCATTACGTAGATCTTTCAATGTTCGGTTAAGTGCTTCTAATGCACGTTTATCCGCCATTGTGCCTTCGTCCCAGATGATGATTTTCGATTATGATAAAACTTTGGCAATTGCGAAGTTTTTTGGAATATTACATGTTTATTCTTCAATAGTTTGAAGATTTAACGGCAATTTTAATGCTGAATGAGCCGTACGGCATTAATCTAACATTGTGGCTGCAATTCCAGAAGAAGCAACTGCAACCGAAATTTTGGACCTCGCACGAACAGTGGCTAAAACTACTGACATGAGGAATGTCTTACCAGATGAAGGAAGTATAAACCACCATTTCCATTATCAATTGCCTTCATTAAAGTATCATAAACTTTTGCTTAAAAAAATCACCCCCAGGACTTTAAGTATGTTTTACCTATCAATACAGTAAGAATTTTTAAAATCCGATACCACTTTTAGCTTTCAGCTGAATTCACCTAATAAACAGATACATCTTGTAAAACATAATTAGCCTTCAAGCGACCCGCAAACTTTAACATTTCAAAACAAAGAGAACTTTTTAATTTGGAGGTGTGGTTTCTGAGTTTAGTCTTAGCAAACAAACTTATTCAATGGCTCGGCTGTGGTGTGTCTTTCTTGACCTTGTGGCCAGACTTCATGATCGTCTTTGACCAAACCTTACAGAAACACAAATATTTCCTGAAAGCTTGGGGTCGATTGTTATAATGAGTTTCGTGACCTTTTTCAATTGGATCGGTGGTTTCGGAGTCCTTAACATATTTACAAGCAAACAAGAAATACATTCATTTTTATATACATACATAACATACATATATACCCTCTAAACTAAACTCCAAAGTGTCAAAAAATTTTAAATACTTTGGTAAGGTTTTGAACTTTGAATTAAATGTTAATGTTAAAAAGTCTCCATTGACCCGAGCCCCAACGTCATTCTGTAATGTACATATATTGCAATAGTGAGGAGTGCACGTGTAACAACATATGGATGCTTCTCACAATAAAAAGCTGCTGCCCATTGATGTCTACATGGAAGAAACGGCAGCGAAAAATACCCCAAGAATAAGTCAATCTCACTATTGGAGGAATTTTTTGGGGATAGGTACTCTAACAAATCTTACGAAATTACATACACATACATCATACATCATACATCATACATCATACATCATACACATACACTTTCCATAACAATTGTAAACTTCAAGAGCACCTGTGTCTTTAAGACTTTGTTTATGTTTTTGACTTCAAAACAAAAAACAAACAAAATATTGAAATAAAATCCTTAGTCCTGATTGACTGATATTTCAAATAAATGATTTCACAGTTTCGCTAAGTTAGTTTTTGGTGTATTTTTATTTTACTTTTATTTTATTTGTTCGTCAATTTTCTAATGTTTTTAATAGCCGATAGCCTATTCGGGACGAACACTAATACAACAAATCAAAAACCATGAAAATAAATATATCATAATTTTTTCTTTTATAAAAAATTCGCACTGTGTTTTGTTGTCTTTTAGGAATGGCATTTGAATATTTGCTGTAGCATTGAACTTAATGGTTTGAAATATTTTATTCATTATAAAAAAGGAAGACTCCATATAATTTTTCTCTCTTTATATAGTTGTCATCTTAAATAGTTGTATACGTGTACGTAGATGCAACTTTTAGTTCCGTGCTTAGTTTTTGGCTAAAATTACAGGTAAGTATATATAATTCGAGGTCTTAGTAGGTAGGTATACATAAAACGAAAAACGGGAAAAATTAACGTATCTGCCAAAATCCTTCCACAGAGCAAGTACTTGCGACCAAGTCGTACATTTTATTTTACTTCAAACATGTCCATAAAGAAATGTTCCAAATTATTGCCTACGAATTAGAAAAACACCCTGAATAACACCGATATTTGCATTTAGTCTGGGTGAGATGAAAAGAACTTTCCACTTTATGATTAATGACAACATAGAATATCTGTCTAAAATTACGAATCATTTTGCATAGGTACTTTACTTATTCCCTGAAAGAATACAAATTTCCCATGCCTACAGTTTGCAGGAAAAAAATGTTATAAAATTTTATCGATCACTCAAAAATCACTAGTTAAAACGTTATTTGGAAAAAATGAAGTAAGCCATCTGATTTCATTTTCAGTTTAGAATAAGGATTAAGGATTTTTTTTTTCAAAATAGTTCGACCAGTTTTTTCAAAAAACAGTTATTTTTATTCGAAAAATATATTCAAAATTTTGTTTGACTACGCCAACTTCTAGCTTTTTGTAGTTTTTATCAGAAAAATTAAATTTAAAACAAAAATAAATTTAACCGTTTTCGAAAAAAAAAACAAAAAAAAATTGTTTTTTTTTAACTCAAAATTTTTTTTGAAAAATTTAATAATTTATATTATTTCGTCTATAAATTGGCTTCTACATTAAAAATTTAATCGAAATCCGTCTAGTGGCTTACGAGAAACACTGATTGCATAAAACCGGTCCTATGGGAGGTAACCGTTATAAGACTTTCTGAAAAATCTATTCCAACCAAAACATATAGTTTGCACAGAAAACGCTATTCAGAAGGTTTTATCAAAATTGTAGGAGCCGTTTTTGAGAAAAATTAATTTTTCACTAAAAATCGTATGACAGGTTAGTTTTAGAGCTAGAATGCTAATTCGAAAAACTCCTTCTGTAGGACGCCATAACAATAATACTATGTACCAAGTGTGAAGCAAATCGGTCCAGCCGTTACGGCTGTAGGCAACTATACAGACAGGCAGACAGGCAGACAGAATTGTCGGACGCACTTTTTTCGACTTCTCTATCATCGTAATGTCATGTTTGATTGTTAGAATTTTTTTTTTCGAATGCATAACTTGCCTTATAGAACCTATAATCGAAAGTAAAAAGGACAAACATTCCATTCTATGTATGATTTCGATAGATATTGGATCCTTCTTTACCATTCTCGGTTTAAAGAAAGTTTTGACGTCTTTTTTTGTGAACGATGTCATCGTCTATCATGTGGTTTCTTAGTGTCCCTCCTTTGTCATTTCACGTATATCTACATTCTCCCTTACGATTGCAGCTTTTTTGTCGCAAAGTTGGTTTGTTCCTGTGTTACAATAATTGTGCTTGCTGTCATCTACCATTGCCTGCTGCCTCCATGCAGGAACTTGGAAACGGACAAAAAATGCTGTTGATGCAGACTATATCGTTCTTTATTTCTGTTTTATATTTTCGTTTTGTTTAATGTTCTGTTTGTGTTCTTGGTTTTTCCTTTTCCTTCCTTGGCTGACTCTTTCTGTTGGTATAGCCATAGCCATAGCTATACATTTTCAATCCTGCTGTTGGTTTAATGCATGGCGTAATGCACTCAACAGTGTGGTGTTGCTTTTGTTTTGTCTTGATTTTTTTTTTCCTGTAGAGAATTGGTTGACGCCAAGAATTATTTTATTCCTTTTTTCTTGCAATTTTGCTTGGGAATGGGAAATCCACTTGGAAAAATTATTGATAAAAACCTAAATAACAGTTCCTTTTTGTTTTAACTCTTCCTTAGAAGGTTGAACTTTTCGTTCAATTTTCCATCTATCCTGTGTTGCAGTTGCAGGATGGCGACTAAAAATTGTTGCGAACATTCTCTTCACATAGCTTTTTCAATTATTCCCGGCTTGAAGGAGAATGTGTTTTTTTTTTATGAAACAGAAAGGGTTAAAGGAAAGTAAAGATAATTTGTTTTGTTGCGAATGACTTTAAGGTAAATGGGAGTGCTGGTATTCTCTTTGTTCTTGCCTGCACATTATGACATGATGTGTTCCTATTACTCCCTAAATAAAAAGGCTTTTGAAACCCCAACATTATTTGTAGACCTGAAATTTTTGTATAAAAGACGAAATTTGTGGTCATATGAAGTTAGCTGAAATTGTTCACATCTTGAGTAAACAACTTGTACAAAATGGGAAAATTAGTGGAAACCACCATTGAAAAATGATCAGCAATCATTACACTTATTAACGAAAAGGCAAATCGCAGCGAAAAGTTGCTTCGCAGTCAAAAATATCAAAGGGTTGTGTTCAACGTGCCATTGAGCGGTACGCTCACGCTCAAACAGTAAGACTTGAGGATAAACCACGATCAGGACGGCCTAGAGCTTCAACCAAATATGAGGATCTATTAACAGTCACACCCAGCAGACGAAATAGGCAAAAAACGGCACCCGAAATACGCGCCGAAATAAATAACACAAGGAATAATACACTATCTTTGACAAAGATCAAACGGAGGTTAAGAGATGCAAGGCTATTTGGGCGAGTTGCAGTCCGAAAACCACTTCTGCGACCACAAAACAAGCTAAAAAGGTTAGAATGAGCCAAAAGCCATAAAGACTGGACTGAAGAAGATTTCAACAGTCTTATGGAGCGATGAATCCAAGTTCGAGGTATTTGGCACAAAGCGGAGGGTTTTCGTTCGATGCAGCGCTGAACAAAAGATGCTACCCGACTGTATGGTTCTTACCATAAAACTAGGAGGCGGTTCTTTAATGGTCTGGTGATGTTTCTCTTCCAGTGGAGTGGGAGATCTGGCTCATGTCATTGGTAAAATGAACAAGGAAGCGTGTTAGAAATTATTAGAAGAAAACGAAGGATTCGTATTTTAACAGTTAGTACAACGATCAACATTTGAAAGGGTTACCTCAAAGAGAAAGAAAATGAAGAAATCTTAAAAATCATGACCTGGCCGTCGCAATCACTAGATATATATTATCTACCCTATTCCCTATAAAACTATTGTGTGGGGAATTTGAGGGTCCGGGATCAATGCCCATAATCGAATTTGCATTGTGGAATACACAACATGATCGCTGTAACAATATCCCACATGAAACAATTCAAAAGCTTAAAGCTTGAATGCCAAGAATTGTTACAAAAGTAATAGATTATAGTGGTGTATTTTTTGACGAAAAGTCGGTTTAAGTATTTTTTTTTAATAAATTCTTATCTGTTATACCTAAATGAAAAACAACGAACTGTTGGATACCCTATTCCTTATTTTTGTGTATGTGTATGCGTTCGCCTCCCGCAGCCAGCCGATGATCCAGTTTCATAAGCAAAATTCTTCTTTACCAGACAGAAAAAGATTCAATAACATTAATTTTGTGTGGTGTGATGTTCAATTAGTGCTGGCACAATAAAAAAAGGCATGTGCCACGCCCAAAGTTAAGACTTTTTATTGCCAAGGCAATTAGTATGAGCTCAGTGACATTCAAGTTTATTCTTGCAGATCGATTTGAATAAAACAAGGCAAAACTTAAATTTTTAAAAATTAGATTTTGAATGGAAATAGCGATTATGGGTGATTTTAACAATTCTTGAACCACACTCTGCTACGTTACCAAGGAACTTAAATCTAAGTGCTCATCTTTTTACTTCAAAACTGCGACCGAAAGTTAAAAAACGTTAAAAAATTAATGCATTAACTTTTGACAAAAACGCCCCTTAAAAGTGGGCGTGTCTTAAAAATTTGAGCAATAACTAAGCTTTGATCATAAGTCAGTATTTAGGCATATGTGTAAAACTACAGCTGAATCGAGCAGTTTTTAAGCGATCTTACCTGAACAAAGGTATTTTATCAAAATCACGCCTTTAAAAGTGGGCGTAGATATTGAAAAAATTAACAAGAAAATGTAGATATTTTTTTCATAAAACAAACGGAAGGGATAAAAAGCTTAAATTGAATATTGGTAAATTTCTTAAATTTTTAAAACAACGTTTTTCATTCTTTCATGAAAAGTGGGCGAAAGCCACGCCCAAAATTCAAAAATTTCTTTTCATACACAAACGTTTAAGTTTCTACTAAGAGACGCAAAATTTTGGCTTGCATATTCATTATAAATACCGTTTATTTGCAAAAACAATTTTGTATAGTTTCTAGTAAAAAGTGGGCGTCAGCCACGCCCAAAATCAAATTTTTTTGATTTCACACACAAAATGTTTATGTGCAAGTAATACCCACAAATTTTAATGTTTTTCGCTTTAATATAACAATTGTTATTTTATAAAAACAATATTGATGGTTTCGTATAAAAAATGGGCGTCAGCCACGCCCAAACTGAATTTTTTTTATTAAATTGGAAGAAGGTTTACCTAAAGCTTACGTGCGCAAAATTTTAGCGTTATGCTTAAATCGTAACCGTACAAAAAACATAATTTAATTTTACCATATTGAGGTTGTTCATCAAAAATGGCGATTGTGGGCGTGTTTGTGGGCGGATTTTACCGGTTCAAGAACTTAGCCTTACTCTTGAACCAAAGATTATATGTACCAAATTTCAGCTTTCTAGCTCAAAAATTGCGATCGCTAGAGAGTATACAGTATACATACGGACGGAAGGACGGACGGACATGGCTAAATCGACTAGGCTTTTGATTCTGAGTCAGAATATATATACTTTTCTATACCTAACGGTATTATTTCTCTATGTTACAAACTCCACATCAAATACAATATACCCATTCTATGGAATAGGGTATAAAAATGGTTAGCCGTTATCTGTTGAAGTTTGTATTAAACATAAGCGAGAGCTACAGTACGTTTGCAACGAACTGTTGGATACCCTATTCCCATATTTTTGTATGTGTATGCGTCTGCCCTTTGTATATAAAATCTATAGTGTCTATATACAAAGGTCTGCGTTTAACGAGGCCTCTCACGAAATTGCATGCATGACATACAAAATTAAGAAAGAGAATCGAGAGTCGAGCATTTTTTTTTCTTTTTCAATAGATTGAGAGAGGGAGGGGAGAGCAGGAGCCTTTTATTCATGTATAATATGTTTACTTTTTACTAAACATCATGGTCTTTTGAGTGGACACGTACTTAATACCCGTGCTTCAAATACGTTTATAAAGTAATTAGTTATTTGCCTAAAATTCAGAGTTGTCTTAATATAATTAAACAACAAATAAATATAAATTGTGTAGCCCGGCCACTTCTAAGTCGGCAAATATATATTAATACCGTGTTAATTTATAATTAATGAAATGCAATCGTACCCTGGAAAAAAAATCTCAATAAAGTTATACAACTACTACTACTATGTTTACTTTTTGGTTTATAAAGAATAAATTATAAAAAAAATAAAAATATGGCAACAAATTTTATTTATATTTTGTTTTGGACGACAGAAGTTTTTTTTCGATACTCTCCAACTCGTTTGCTTTTATTACATTTTTGTTTTCAAGTTTGTTTTGGGTGCAATTTCGCTGAGCGGGACGCGCTCGCTCGCTCTCTCTCTCTCTCTCTCAATTTCTCTCTCACAATTGAGTCCGTGGGAATTCTAATTTACATACTAAATGGAGCCGACAAACGTCGTTTTACGGCTCCTTATTTGGGTCCGTATGCGGAGTCTAGTATGTGAATTTGACTCCGCGCGTGGATCCAATTCGGATCAATTTGCTTGAAGGGGCATGAGAAAGAAACGTCTGCCCTTTGTATATAGACACTATAGTACTGTCGTAAACGAGTATAAATTTACGCAAAAGGCCGTCGTGGGATGTCGCTGTCAATGCGCTGGCAGCAAAGAGGATATATATAAAGAGTCCCATCTTGTGCCTTGTTTTGATTTTGCCTACAAGCTACAGCTGTCATATTGTTCTTTTTTGTTAAACATGTTGTGTGCTACAGCTGTCATATTGTTCTTTTTGTTAAACATGTGTGCGTGTGCGTTCACACCTTACTACTTACCTCATCGTTTCTTGTTGTTGTTTCACACGGACAATGAATACAATAGAAAAGAGACCACGAAAATTTTAGCAGAGGAGGATGGAACGTAGGAAAGATTGGACTCTATATATATATATATATCCTCTTTGGCTGGCAGCAAAAAAAGCGAAGAAGGATAGAATGTAGCAAGAAAAATATAAAATATTGCTAAGAAGGTCATATCATAAGTAATGAAATCTATACATATAGTAAAATTGTAACGGGTCGATGTCTGTACATTGAAGATATAGATGCAAAACTAATATGGGGAGTCTCTATTAGACCCACAGAAGCCAAAACAACCGTTTTTAGAATTTTTGTCTGTCTGTCTGTCTGTCTGTCTGTCTGTCTGTCTGTCTGTATGTTTGTACGCGCATCACGCAAAAACTACTGCATGGAATTAAATGCGGTTTTCGCAGATTTATTGGTAGTATGCCAACTTAAAATATAGGCTACATTTTATCGCAGGAAAATATATAATTCTGGTTGTTTTTTTAATATTGCTGAAATCGAACATTATTCAATGAACTTAACACAAAATTAAAAGATTTTAAGGAAGTTAGCGTCTCACTTACATAATAAAATAGTGCCACACTTACCTACGTATACATGAATAGAAATAAGTTAGTCGTTCTGAATAGAAGTTACATCAAAAACATCATAGATGGCGCTATTTACCACCATATAGACAATGCCTCATTCAGCGAAAGCAGAAATCGAAAAATAATGTAACCATAAAGAACGGTGAACGAGCAATACTTACGCCCAAAACTGATGAAGCGGAGCTACCATAAATAGCAGTATCGGCGCGCAGCATCGTTTTGAAAGTGGGCATTCCAATTAGGTATATTCGTATATTTCTTCAGAACTTAACCCTCCAACTTTGCAATTTAAACCGTTATGATACTTCGAAATAATACTATACAGAAGCCAAAAATCTTACGGCTGTAGAGTTGGTAAAGTATATAGCTTTCGTACCACGCATACCCCCCATTTTGAACCGGTTGTGCAAAAACAAAAATATACTGAGATACCTACTTTATTCTAAAATCCACGCGTACGAAGTAGCGGGCAAAAGCTAGTATGAAATAAATGTTGAGTTAAGGTGTCGCTTGGAAACTGAGTGGAACTGGTTGTATTTTACACCTATACATACAAGGAAAATCGTTTGTATGTAAATGCAGAAAAGCAGTATTTTTGTTTAAAATGCTAATAATGTAAAAAAATATACATATTTCAAATAAAAGCGAAATGCCGACGGGGTTTGAAATATATAAATATGTAGATAGATATTTTTCAATTTAATAAATATGTAGTCATTGTAGTCATTTTTAATAATTAAAAAACAAAATATTTGATTTTCGAAATATTTTGATATTATAAATTTTTGGCAATTTTCAATATTTTTACTTGCGATTATTAGGTATTATAAGGCAAGTTATGCATTCGTGGAAAAAAAAGTTTTTTTAATATCGTAGTTTTTTTTTAGATATTGTAGGTAGGTATACCTACAGAGGGGAAATTTAATTTTTTTGTAAAACAAAAAAAAAAACGGTACCTGCCATATTACCGTTAGGTTTAAATGTCTAAGAAAGGTACTTCCCATAGGACCGTTTTTTTTTACTTTCGACTATCTCAATAACGGCTCAACCGATACTTTTGAAATTTCACACATATAAAGGGTTAGGTAGCTAAATTTATACTGCATACCGATGTTTCTTAAAAATATTTTTTTTTGTATTTTTAAAAGCATTTCTTAATTTTTTGAAAAAAAGTTAATATTTTGAAAACTGCCCATTAATATTTTTTTCAAAAATTATATATGAATGTATTTGCTGAATACTTATGGACTGGCGTTTTTGAATTTTGTTTGAAAAATGTTTTCTTGTTTTACAAAAATGTTTGTTTGTTTTACAAAAAAATTTAATTTCCCCTCTGTAGGTAGGTACCTACAATATCTACAAAAACTCTACCATAGGTATATAAAAAAAATTATTTTTTCCACGAATTCATAACTTGCCTTATAATACCTATGATACAATGACTACATATTTATTAAATTGAAAAATATCTAACTAACATATATACTTATATCTTTCAAACCCCGTCGGCATTTAGCTTTTATTTGAAATATAACATTTTGCATTTTTAGCATTTTTAACACAAATACTGCTTTTCTACTTCTTGTCTATGCATTTACATACAAACGATTTTCCTTGTATGTATAGGTGTAAAATACAACCAGTTCCATTGTATTTATATTTTATAGTATTCCCAAGAAGCGGAACGTTTTGTGCGGCATCTAGCGACGACGTTCACAAGCTTGACTTCGAAAGAAATTTGAGTGGTTTTTGTCTAAACTGCCATGGAAAGCAAAAACAACAATAGAAGAAATTCGATGTAAAGTAGACAAGACAACTAGTGCCGCCATTGACGACGTTCAGAACTAAAATAAAATGTTCCATGAAATTACTATAAAATATAAATACAATGCCAGTTCCACTCAGTTTCCAAGCGACACCTTAACTCAACATATTTCATTACTTATGATATGACCTTCTTAGCAATATTTTGTATTATTCTTGCTACATTCTATTCTTCTTCGCTTTTTTTGCTGCCAGCGCATTGACAGCGACATCCCACGACGGCCTTTTGCGTAAATTTATACTCGTTTACGACAGTGCTATAGTGTCTATATACAAAGGCCAGATTCAAAATTTAGAACTAGAAGTAAGTAATTTGAATTTAATGTCGTTTAATGTAGGGGGTTTAAAAAATAAACTACTTTTTCCATCTTTTTTAAATTATATAAATAGTTTTGATTATTTTTGTCTGTGTGAAACTCATGTAATGCTAAATAATTATGGTGAATTTGAAGAGTATTTCATAGATTTTAAATTATTTTGGATCCCAGCAACACGAGTACATACTCGTGGATGGGCACTTGGTGGATACCTATTTGGGTATAAATCTGTTAATACAAACTGCAGTTTTGTTACCATAAACAACTACACAGCTTTAAAAATAACCTTATTAGATGAATTTTATTGTGTTTTTCCAATTTATTTAAATTGCAATAATTGGGATGGATGAAGATTTTTGTAGTTTCAGTAACTTGTTAAATAGTGTTAACAACAGTAATATAATGGTAATTGGTGATTTTAATGCACGGCTAGGAGAGAAACAGATTGAAAGTGATACGATGGTTTTTGATGGACACTTTAAACTGACCAGACATTCAAAAGACAAAATAATTAACGGAAACGGACAAAAATTATTAGATCTTTTTCAAAATTTTGATATTTTTGTATTGAATGGTTCAATTAACGGTGACATTTCAGGGGAATTGACATTTATAGGAGGTCCAGGTTCTTCGGTTGCAGACTATTGCGGAATAAGTGGTAATTGGTTTCAAAAAATACAAGATTTCAGTGTGGGTACATTAAATTTTTCGGACCATATGCCCATAACAGCAACCATTACTACAAAAAAAGTAAGACCAGAAAGCGATATTGTTCTTCTGCCTAGGCTCTTATGGAGGGAACGGGATAAGGACAGTTATCATGCAAGACTGTGTGAAATTGTTCAGCAAACCGATTTTAGTGAAGTTAGCCTTAGTCATCAAATCGATCTCTTCACCCAGGCTATTAAAAACGCGGTCACCTCAACTGATAAAATGTATGTGGCAACAGGTAAACAAAAATGGTTCGATGTAGGCTGCGAAAAAGCTAGAGTTAAGTCTTTTAAATTGCTGAAGCTTGCAAAAGCACGAAACGGGGATTTTTTCCGAAAATCTTATGTTCGAGCTAACAGGTACTACAAAGAACTTTGTAAAACTAAAAAACAAGAATATTTTTCAAAAATTGCTACGAATTTAAATAGGGTAAGAGATTTCTCTTAATTCTGGAAAATAGTAAAGGAACTAAATGGAACAAAATTTAAGATAGGCAAAATTTTAAATGCTAATATACTAGCGGATTATTTTAAGAGTCTTCTAAATTCTATTCTTACTTCAGATCCTGTGTAATACGCTGAAAACTTAGTAGAGGTAAACGCGTTGGATGAAAATGTAAGCTCAGAAGAGATACGCATTGTTTTAAACAAAGCGAAGGACAATAAGGCTCCAGGGAATGACAGAGTTCCTTACGAGTTCTTCAAAAACGCTCCTCATACTTTTATAGAAGAATTATCGAGAACATATTCTCAAATATTACATACGGGAGAAGTACTTGAAAGCTTTAAAAAATCAATAGTCTTTCCAATACATAAGAAAGGTGATAAAAATAATGTCGAAAATTATAGAGGTATTTCTTTTATGAATGCTATTGCCAAAATATTTACAGGCATCATCTTAAATAGGGTTGAAGTTTGGGTAGAGGAAAACAGACTACTCACTGAGTTTCAAGCAGGTTTCCGTGCAGGTTACTCAACGATTGATCACCTCTTTACTCTTCAAAACATAGTCGATTTTTATCTCGAAAAACGGAAAAAATTGTATGCTATATTTATCGATTTTAAAGCGGCTTTTGATAGTATAGATCGAGGAGCACTTTTTTATAAATTGAGTATGCTAGGAATTTCATCCAAAGTTTTAAATGTTTTGAGAAATATGTATGAAAATACTTTGTCAGCAGTTTGGGATGGCGAGAAAATGTCAGGATGGTTCAGAACTTTAAGTGGAGTTCGACAAGGATGCTTATTATCTCCTTTGCTGTTTGCATTATGTATAAATGATATAGTGGACGCCTTGCCAAATGGGATTCAAGTCGCAGGACTAACAATAAAATGTCTTTTATATGCAGACGATTTAGTATTGTTCGCAGACTCGCCGGAAAGCCTCCAGCTTATGATAAACAAACTTTGTAGATATTGTGAACTGTGGAATTTGGTGATAAGTACATCAAAGTCTAAGGTCATGATTTTCAAACCAAGTAGAGGTAGGCACTGTAGGAATGAGAGGTGGGTCTTGAATAGATAAAACTTAGAAGTTGTGGATGAATATAACTACCTTGGCATGTTAATCACACCCAATCTAAGCCCAAATAGGCACTTCCAAATGAAGCTTAAACAGTCAATGGCTGCTATAAATTCAACTTGGAAATCACTCTTTAAAAACAAAAATGTTGCACATAGAGTTAAATTTAAAGTATTTGAAGCAGCTTTGAGATCAATTATGACTTATGGTTCTCAAGTATGGGGGTATCAACAGTATGATCTGGTGGAAAAATTGTTAAGATTTTTCTTTAAAAAAACGTTCAGCTTACCACAGGCAACTCCCAATTACATGCTTCTTCTTGAAACCGGCCTTCCACCTATATATCTCTTCACTTTAAGAATGCACTTTGAGTATGTAATAAAAGTCCTCTCATATAATGACAATCGTCTTCCAAAAATATTAGCAAGACACAGCATACAAAAAAATATAAGCTGGTTTCAAAAATGGGAAAATATATTCATGTTGTGTGGGGTCTCTCTGCGATCTTTAGATATTTTTAATGTATCTCTTAAGGAAAAATTAATAAACATTTTAAAATTAATAGATGCTCGAATATGATCAGATCTAATAGAGGAAGCAAAAGCGTCATCGCGTCGATCATTATACCCAAAACTTGAGTACAATATGAACGAATTTAACTATTTCAATGACGATTTGAGCTTGTTTGAAATATCTAATATTTTCCGTGTTAGGGGAGAGCTTCTTGATTTGAACTACAGACCTTACTTTAAAGACCGACAAACCTTTTGCTCCTTGTGTAACTTGGAAGAACAAGAAACATCCTACCACTTCTTATCTGTGTGCCCTATTTTAAGAGAATTGAGATTTGTATATACTTTCAAAAAACAATATTGAATGAAGCAGAGTCGATATGTATTCTTAATGGAAAAAACTGGATAATCCTTGTGAACGGTCAGAATAGACCGCCAACTTTAGGATCTCTACGATTCCTTTTAGCGAAGGATAGGACGATCCTGGTTGATGCGTTAACCGATTGTTAACGGTTGCGAAGGTTCAACTAATAGTTTTTAAAATCGACCACGAGAAATTAACTTGTTTAAAACGACGAAGTGAATTCCTGGATGGCCAACAAAGAAACCACCAGATAGCGAGCGAACGACAAAAACTTCGAAAGAAAAAACGAGCAGAGTTTCCCCTAAGGGTTGGATACAATTCATACAATTTTATTTGAATGCTGGGTTTTTATACATATTTGGGGAGAGAGAGTTTTCGTTAAGTTTAAAATATATTTTATTTAAAGCGAATTCAATATTGAATAAAATATGGCGAATGGTATAAACAAGGCGCAAAGTTTAAATTTAAAATATACAATCTATATAAATTTCTATTGATCTTAATATGTAAGATAGGTATAATTACAAATTATATTTGATTTTAAATAAAGTTGAATATGCTCCAACATTCCGCCTCCTTTGGAAGGACTTCCTTTCAAGACGGGATCGCAGCTAGTTTGTGAATAGGGCGTCTGAACTCTCCTCGTTGCGTTTTAACATCTGCGACTCTGACCCTACCATCTGGGCCTTCAATGATTTTAGTGACTCTTCCTGTGAGCCATTTTTGGGGTGGTAAGTTGTCCTCATGTACGATGACTAGGCTATCGACGGAGATATTGGGTTTAGATGATGTCCACTTTGCTCGACCTTGAAGCTCTGGGACATATTCTTGTGACCATCTGTTCCAAAAATGAGTTTTGACAGCGTTAATTCGCCGCCAACGTTGTAGATAGGTGATTTCGGGAACCTCCAGAGCTGGTTCAAGGATCGCCTTCAGCGATGACCCTATTAACAGGTGTGCTGGTGTAAGAGATTCGAGGTCGTTAGGATCTGTTGACATGGGAGTGATTGGCCTCGAATTCATTATTGCCTCAATTTCGACCAGTGCTGTTGACAACTCCTCGAACGTTACCTTAGCACTTCCCAGGCTGCGGTATAGATGGCCCTTTGCTACTTTGACGGCTGCCTCCCAAATCCCACCGAAGGGTGGAGCCCTGGGGGGTATAAGATACAAATTTATTGTGGCATTAGCACAAAAGCTTATAATGGATTTTTGATTATCTTTTTTAAACAACATATTGCGCAATTCTACAAGTTTTGATTGAGCGCCGACAAAATTTGTTGCGTTTTCGCAATGTATGTCTCTTGGAAGACCTCGACGACCTATCATCCTTTTCAAAGCCGCTATGAAAGCATCGGCTGAAAAATCTGATACTGCTTCCAAATGAACTGCTTTCGAAGCAAAACAAACGAACACTGCAACATAAGTTTTGTATGGAACTTTACCACGAATTTTGTAATGGGTATATATAGGACCGCAGAAATCAACTCTACAGCAAGTGAATGGACGAGATGGAGTCAATCGTTCAGCAGGCAAATCTCCCATGACCTGCCCATACAATTTTGGACGATATCTGACACAATGAGGACATTGACGAACCGTCTGACGAGCCAGCTCTCGAACATTTACTATCCATTCGTTGTCTTGTGAGTGCTACAAGAGCCTTCGGACCAGCATGCTTGTTTGAAAAGTGTAGATATCGAATGAAGTTTTTGGTAAAACTGGAGTTTTTAGGGAGTAAAAGTGGATGCTTGCATTTTTCTGGAATGTCAGCGTGCTTTAAACGCCCCCTACTCTCAACAAAAGACGACCATTTTGTTCTTGAAGAAAAGGATTCAACCATTTTATGGACCCCTTTACTTCAGATTTTGTTCTAATTTTATGTATTTCATCAGCGAAATACTTTATTTGGATTAAGTTAACGATTGTGTGTAATGCTTTATCTAAGTCCTCAGCTGTTAAATATTCACTGCATGCAATCTTCGGGTGTCTGGTTCTGCTAATGAACCTTTCAATGTACGCGAATACTCTTAGAAGTTTTGTGTATGAACTAAATCGATCTATAGCGTCAAGGAGATGATTATGTTCTTGTTTTTGACAGCTCAAGACTGTTTTCTTCAACTCCAACGCAGATTCATCCAGAGGAGGTATAGGCCCTACGCCGGATGGCCAATCTTCCTCATCTTGAACTAGGAAGTCTGGACCGTTGAACCAAATTGAGTTATTCAGCTCCTCTACCCTACAGCCTCGAGAGACTATATCGGCTGGGTTTTCGTGCGTTGGTACATGTCTACAAACGGCATGTTTCGTTGTTTCCTGTATTTCTGCTACCCTGTTTCCTACAAACGTGTTAAGTTTTGAGGAATGCGTTGCCAACCAGTGCAAAACAATTGCCGAATCCGTCCAAAGGTAAGTTTTAGTGTTGTTGGTATCTGCAACCTTTTGAATCTTCACGCAAAGTTTTGACAAAAGATGGGCTGCGCAAAGCTCCAGGCGAGGAAGCTGCTTCTTTTTAGCTGGGGCAACTCTTGATTTGGCAACTAAAAGCATAACGCCTACTAAATCAGGGTAGCTCCGATTAAGCTTATAAGAGAAACTAAAATCGTCAGAACGGGGATTCTAAGCAATCCCTAAAATGCTAGTTAGATTTGAGTCAGTCAACTTTATCTCTTTTTCCTTAGCTTCCTTGACAAACGAGAGGTGATTGCTATTCCATTTTGAAAGCTCAAATCCCGCCGAATTCAAAATGGATACGACTTGTTTACGTTTTTGATTTAGTTCGTCCAAATTGTCCGCTCCTGTCAACATGTCGTCGACGTAAAAATCAGACTTAAGTACAGCTGCTCCAAGGCTTAAACTTTCTTGGTTTTTCTCAGCTAATTTAATTATTGATTAATAATTTGAAATCATCTAGTTGGAATTACAGTTGCCACATTAGAAGTTATTTTCATCCAAAATTCATTTCTCCGGTGATTTAACTACTTTCGTTTTGTGATTGCTTTTTCTTTTGGAAATACACTTTTGTGTTTATTAATAAAAGCTTATTGGAATTTTGTCACTCTTGCTGTCAGAACATTCATACTATCGTTATCCTTGTTTGGTTTTCAAAATGACTGAACCAACCATTGAAGAATTAAAACAACAACGGTCTTCTACAAAAGGAAGCCTTACTCGTATAAAGAATCTGGTGGAATCCAAAACAAATAATCTCACATCAACAGAACTTGAATGCCGCCTGGGGATTTTGGAATCGTATTTTAAACAAATTTTGGTATATCAGACCAAGATAGAAGGCTTAGATTCGAATGATACCGGCCGTGCTGAAATAGAAGAGTTGTATGTATGTCATGACAAAAACTAAAATCCTTTCCCGTTTAGGAACTAATCGACGTACCAGTAGTGCAGCAGATGTGACTTTAGGTATTTCGCATCCAACAAGCCATCTTCCTAAACAACGTTTGCCTAGGTTTAGTGGAAGGTATTCGGATTATAAGAATTTTATAAACTCATTTAATAATCTCGTGGAAAATGATTCGATTTTAACAAAAATTGAAAAATTCAATTACTTGTTGTCATGTTTGACTGATCACGCCCTCAGCACAGTCAAGGCATTTCAAGTATTAGATTAATTTTGAACAGAAACAGGAAACAGCAATAAAGAAGAAGAAAGAAAGGAATAATTGTAATAATGCATATGCATACAGTTGGATAAATCTAACGAAGACAAAAATCCAACCAAAAAGCTTTATTTCAGTGCAATGATCATGCAGCAAGATCTCCCACGACGAAACGACGAAAAAAAAATTCCAATGA
Organism: Platycheirus albimanus; assembly: GCA_916050605.2. Taxonomy (NCBI): domain Eukaryota; kingdom Metazoa; phylum Arthropoda; class Insecta; order Diptera; family Syrphidae; genus Platycheirus; species Platycheirus albimanus. Next base: position 325,441,681 of record OU696696.1, on the reverse strand, counting down.
GTGATGATTTGGGCGAAATGTAGATCGATGCAATGAAATCAAGTGTGTATCCTACGAAATGATTGAAAATTAAAGATTGTGGATGTGGATTCGCTTCAAATTGAAAGCTGCGAGCGACCGATCGAGCGAGAGGCAAGAACGACGAATCGAATGCAAAATGTAGTGTGTGTGTAATATGTGTGAAAGTGTGGCGAAAGAAAAAAAAACTTTTGAATTCAAACTCAAATTGAGGCGAAAGCTTTTAAAGTGGGTTAATGTGTGTGTGTGGTACAACGGGCGAAAAGTGGATCCTATGTGGATTTAAATAAAAATTTTCAAGAGAAAGCACCAACTGGAACATGCGGATACTGATCACCAGCGAAATGATTCTGATGAGTTTTGTTTCAAGTATTTATGATTATATGCTTTGAATTTTATTAATAATCGTAAGCAGTTGTTTTAAAATGACGAAATATATTGTTCATATGATTTTTAATATAATACGAATTTTAATTTTAATTTATAGCAATATCCAGGTCTAAATTATGTCGAAGGTGCGTTTTTGATTGAGCCAAAGTTAATCTTTATTTTTATATAATTTGTTGGTGGCATTTATCAACGCACATTTGAATAATCTTTAGACTTTTATTCGAACGTACCTGGGTGGAAGATGTTATACTTATCTGCCACTTAGTTTCTTGTAGCTTTTTGTTGGTTTTGCTCCTGGATTATTCCCTCGGTGTTAGGCTGATTCTCCGTCCTCTGGGTTTTTTGGGTTGGCTTTTTTCTTCACCTACACTGACTACACTATGCAATCGCGAAACCGAACCGAAAGCGCGGCGGTTTTTTTTTTTTTTTTTTTGATAATGTTACTAGATTGTCTTAGTTCTTTCACTGTAAAGCACTTCTTTCACGCAAAATTAAGGTTCTAATAGTTAATTTGTGGATTTTTGCTTTAACCACGTTGGGCGCCAAAATGAACGGGCAGAATAGACCGCAAACTTTAGGATCTCTGCGATTCCTTTTAGCGAAGGATAGGACGATCCTGGTTGATGCGTTAACCGATTGTTAACGGTTGCGAAGGTTCAACTAATAGGATTTAAAATCGACCACGAGAAATTAACTTGTTTAAAACGACGAAATGAATTCCTGGATGGCCAACAAAGAAACCACCAGATAGCGAGCGAACGACAAAAACTTCGAAAGAAAAAACGAGCAGAGTTTCCCCTAAGGGTTGGATACAATTCATACAATTTTATTTGAATGCTGGGTTTTTATACATATTTGGGGAGAGAGTTTTCGTTATGTCTAAAATATATTTTATTTAAAGCGAATTCAATATTGAATAAAATATGGCGAATGGTATAAACAAGGCGCAAAGTTTAAATTTAAAATATACAATCTATATAAATTTCTATTGATCTTAATATGTAAGATAGGTATAATTACCAATTATATTTGATTTTAAATAAAGTTGACTATGCTCCAACACCTTGCCCAATATTGCATTGAAACCATAAAGTATAGAAAAGATTTTGTGGATGATTAACAGATTTTATAAAGCCTGTTTTTTTATTTTGTTTTTTATATGTTAACTAGCAAACCCATGCCCGCTTCGCTGAGCAGATTTGCAATGGGCTGTTGCCTCTTAATAAAATTCAGTTTAGCCAAGAGGCGTATAAATTGAGAAATGCAAATATTAAAGGGTATAGAAAGAAAACTTGGAATAAAATTCGATTTTTAAATATCTTACATTTTATTCAAATGCTTTCTTATTAACCATTTATATCAAACTCATTTTTAATATTTTTTTATTATATAAGATAAGAAAAGATAAGATTAAATTAAGGAAATATTAATTCAATGAAAAAAGTACGCCATTTTATGAATTGAATTTATTGAATTTATTTTAGTTTTAAAGAAAAAAATTATCGAAATCTGCGAAGCGGTTTTTTTAAATGGCAGAAGACATTTTACATCCAATTCGTGTCAGTTCAAGAAATCCTGATCTTGAGGCTAATGAGAAGATGCATAACCAGGCTTTGCTCTTGATCGAAGATATGTGTTACCTCATATGTGCGGCAGTTTGTTAGTCAGGTCGTCAGGTAAGGAGTGCCAGCGCCAGATCGTAGAGTGAAAGGCTCATTTAATAGAGAATTGGAACGTGAACGTGAATATGATCGATATGAATTAGACCAATCAGTTCAAACGAATGAACTGTTGAACCCAAAATAGAAGAAAGTTTATGATAAATTAATTAATACAATTGGTGATGCAAATGGTGGCTTATTTTTAATGGATGCCCCTGGTGGAACAGGAAAGACATTCCTCATGTCATTGATTTTGGTCACTATTCGTGCGAGATCCGAAATTGCGGTAGAAATTGCTCATTCAGCGTTGTAATTGCCATTAAATCTTCAAACTACTGAACAATCGACATGTAACATTGCAAAACACTCTGCAATAGAAAAAGTTTTAGTAGCCTCACAAATCACATCTGGGATGAATGCACAATAACGCATTGGAAGCTCTTTATCGAACCTTAAAAGATCTGACCAATTTCGGCGGCTAAGAATAGAGATGTGAATGACTTAAGCTTTATAATTGAGAATCAGGTCGTTGGTACTCTGCATTCATTCAAATCTATTGACTGTGTAACAAACGAAGATGAAGCCACTAATTATCCAACTGAGTTTTTAAACTCCTTAGATGTAACTGACTTACCACAGCACAATTTTGAACTGAAGGCGGGCTCGGTAGTCATCAGCTTCGAAATCTAAAACAACCAAAACTATGCGATGGAACGCGCGTGGTCATAAGAAAACTGAAGAGTGATGTGATGCCGGCGACCATACGTAACGGAAAATTTAAAGATGAGTTTGTTCTCATTCCGAGGATTCCAATTATCCCAACAGATATGCCCTTTGAGTTTAAATGAATTCAGTTCCCAATTCATCTTGCCTTCGCCATGACAATTAACAAATCTCAATTCTAATACTTGACTGTTTGTTTTCTCAACCCATGCTCACTTCGCTGAGCAAATTTCACAATCAAAAAAAGTTACAATTTTTCAATTCGTCTTAAATACTTAAGGAAGCAGAAAGAAAATATTTGAATAAAATGCGTTTTTAAAATTTCTAACATTTTATTCTAATGCTTTCTTATAAACAACATTTTTTGTATTACCATCTTTAACATAAATAAAAAGTGCGAACGGTTTCCCTACTCTAGAACACGCAACATACAGTTGACCATAAGAAATCAATACCGCAAATTTTCAAAAACTGACCTCGGGCTTTATTTATAGTGATGGCAAAAGCAAGGCGAATAGGAAATTGATGACGTTTAAAATCAAATGGCAAATCAGGTGGAATGATTGGAATTCTGGGGATCAAAACATCTTCCCCTTTATATTTGCCACTAATAATCCTAGCTTCAATTAGATTGTTCATTCACTTTTTTAAAGCTTTATTTATAGTGATGGCAAAAGCAAGGCAAATAGGAAATTGATGACGTTTAAAATCAAATGGCAAATCAGGTGGAATGATTGGAATTCTGGATCAAAACATCTTCCCCTTTATATTTGCCACTAATAATCCTAGCTTCAATTAGATTGTTCATTCACTTTTTTCCAGCTAGTCTAGTACCATTGCAAAGTTGAGGTTGATTAATATTACCCAACATTATAATCGGAGCTCCAATTTTTAGAGCTAAATAATGAAGTGGCAGTCCCGGTAAATCAATCGAATTCAAAAGTTCCGTCTTACAATTCACTACGTCACCCTCATTTATAAATGCATCAACTCATTTGTTGGCAACAAATTGTCCATCTATTTCTTTTAAAATAGATGCATTAATTTCAGCGACATCTTTATTTTTGCCTTTAGCTCTTTCACTTAACCAAGTACGATTTTGATAGTTCTCCGAAATACTTGGAAACACACTTTGAACCAATTCTTTCTTTGAATTCCTTGTACAATAGAAATTCGCAGTGTTATTTGGCCATTTGAACTATCAACGTCAACGGACATTTTGCCATTTCCAATATCCAACAGCTGCTTTGAAAATTCTGCAGCAGATGGATCACTTTAGTGAGTGTTTTAAAATATATCCACAAAGGAGAACATTTAAGGCATTGACATCCGCAGTAGTCGATCGGGGTATGACCGGCAAAGTTTGTCTGAAGTCACCCGCCAACAATATCATGGCGCCGCCAAATATTACTTGGCTACCTCGCAAATCTTTCAGAGTTCGATCTAAAGCTTCAAGTGACTTTTTGTGTGCCATTGTACACTCATCCCATACAATAATCCTACACTTTTGCTAGACTTTGGCCATTGCCGACGTTTTAGAAATATTACATGTAGGCGCTTCTTTAACCTGGATGATTAAAGGCAATTTAAGTGCAGAGTGCCCTGTACGACCACTATTAATTGATTGCATTATGGTACTGGAAAGAGCATTTGCAACATATGCAACATACGTAGCATACATGGTATTATTTTTTGTACAGACTAACCTGGTGCAAATAAATACCTATTGGGCAAAAAAAGAATCATTAAATTTGGTGTTGTCAAACTCGAGATACTCGTATAAATGCATTTGTTGCAAATGTTGTATATTATATGTTGCATAATGATTCAAAACTATGCATACATTTCAGTTATGATCAATTATTGAATTTGTTGATTAGTTGATTGCATGGTGGCAAGTGCATTTGCAACATATGCAGCATACGTAACATACATTGTATTATTTTTTTTACACAAAAACTTGGTGCAAATAAATATCTTTTCAGCAAAAAAAGAATCATCAAATTCGGTGTTGTCAAAGTCGAGATATAAATAGTCAAACATAAATCAAACTCATTTTTATATATATAGATATTTAATTTATCTCAGTAAAATATCTATTTTTGTTTGAGAAATTTATTTAGATTAAGATTTGTATGCAAATCATTTTATTTAAACCCCATATTATAGCAATTTAAACTTATTAAAAAAAAAAAAAAAAAAAAAAGTTCACATCAAGCATTTTTATACCCTATTCCATAGAATGGGTATATTGTATTTGGTGTGGAGTTTGTAACATAGAGAAATAATACCGTTAGGTATAGAAAAGTATATATATTCTGACTCAGAATCAAAAGCCTAGTCGATTTAGCCATGTCCGTCCGTCCGTCCGTCCGTCCGTCCGTCCGTATGTATACTCTCTAGAGGTCGCAATTTTTGAGCTAGAAAGCTGAAATTTGGTATATATAATCATTGGTTCAAGAGTAAGGCTAAGTTCTTGAACCGGTAAAATCCGCCCACAAACACGCCCACAATCGCCATTTTTGTTGAACAACCTCAATTTAATAAAATTAAATTATGTTTTTTTGTACAGTTACGATAAAAACATAACGCTAAAATTTTGAACACGTAAGCTATAGGTAAACTTTCTTCCAATCAAATAAAAATATTTCAGTTTGGGCGTGGCTTACGCCTATTTTTCATAAAAAACCATCAATATTGTTTTTATAAAATAACAATTGTTATATTAAAGCGAAAAACATTAAATTTTGTGGGTCTTACTGGCACATAAACATCTTGTGTATGAAATCAAAAAAATTGATTTTGGGCGTGGCTGACGCCCACTTTTCATTAGAAACTATAAAAAAATTGTTTTTGTAAATAAACGGTATTTATAATTAATCCGCAAGCCAAAATTTTGCGTCTCTTAATAGAAACGAAAAGGTTTGTGTATGAAAAGAAATTTTTGAATTTTGGGCGTGGCTTACGCCTACTTTTCATGAAAGAACGAAAAACGTAGCCTTAAGAATTTAAGGCATTTCCAATGTTTAATTTAAACCTTTTTCCTTCCTTTCGTTATTTGAGAAATATATCTCTACATTTTCTTTTGTAAATTTTTTCAATACGCCCACTTTTAAAGGCGTGATTTTGTTAAAATACCTTTGTTCAGGTAAGATTGTTTAAAAACTACTCGATTCAGCTGTAGAGTTACACATATGTATAAATACTGAAAAAAGTGCAGTTAGTGCATCAAATTTTTAAGACACGCCCACTTTTAAGGGGCGTTTCCGTCAAAAGTCGTATAGTGCATTCATTTTTTTAACGTTTTTTAACTATCGGTCGCAGTTTTGAAGTAAACAGATGAACACTTGGATTTATATTCCTTGGTTACGTAGCAGAGTGTGGTCCAATAATTGTTAAAAACACCCATAATCGCTATTTCCATTCCAAATCTAATTTTTAAAAATTTAAGTTTTGTCTTGTTTTGTTCAAATCGATCTGCAAGAATAAAATTGAATGTCACTGAGCTCATAACAATTGCCTTGGCAATAAAACGTTTTAACTTTGGGCGTGGCGCACTCCTTTTTTTATTGCGCCAGCACTAATTGAACATCACACCGCATAAAATTAATGTTATTGAATTTTTTTCTGTCTGCTAAAGAAGAATTTTGTTTCTGAAACATCAGCTGTTTGCGGGAGGCAGACGCATGCACATACAAAAATATGGGGAATAGGGTATCCAACAGTTCGTTGCAAACGTACTGTAGCTCTCGCTTATGTTTATTTTGTATAAAACTATTTAATATAAAACAGAAAATTATGTTATTGTTAATTCTAAGCTATTTTAAAGAACATTCGAAAATAAAATTAAACATGTTAAAATTAAGTTGGCATCTGGCAGACGGTTTCAAACCAAGGCCAAAATTTTATTTATTATGTTTATGTAAATTGTAAACTTTATACTTGAACTAAAAAATAAATTATTCTATTCTATTCTATTCTATTCTATTCTATTCTATTCTATTCTATTCTATTCTATTCTATTCTATTCTATTCTATTCTATTCTATTCTATTCTATTCTATTCTATTCTATTCTATTCTATTCTATTCTATTCTATTCTATTCTATTCTATTCTATTCTATTCTATTCTATTCTATTCTATTCTATTCTATTCTATTCTATTCTATTCTATTCTATTCTATTCTATTCTATTCTATTCTATTCTATTCTATTCTATTCTATTCTATTCTATTCTATTCTATTCTATTCTATTCTATTCTATTCTATTCTATTCTATTCTATTCTATTCTATTCTATTCTATTCTATTCTATTCTATTCTATTCTATTCTATTCTATTCTATTCTATTCTATTCTATTCTATTCTATTCTATTCTATTCTATTCTATTCTATTCTATTCTATTCTATTCTATTCTATTCTATTCTATTCTATTCTATTCTATTCTATTCTATTCTATTCTATTCTATTCTATTCTATTCTATTCTATTCTATTCTATTCTATTCTATTCTATTCTATTCTATTCTATTCTATTCTATTCTATTCTATTCTATTCTATTCTATTCTATTCTATTCTATTCTATTCTATTCTATTCTATTCTATTCTATTCTATTCTATTCTATTCTATTCTATTCTATTCTATTCTATTCTATTCTATTCTATTCTATTCTATTCTATTCTATTCTATTCTATTCTATTCTATTCTATTCTATTCTATTCTATTCTATTCTATTCTATTCTATTCTATTCTATTCTATTCTATTCTATTCTATTCTATTCTATTCTATTCTATTCTATTCTATTCTATTCTATTCTATTCTATTCTATTCTATTCTATTCTATTCTATTCTATTCTATTCTATTCTATTCTATTCTATTCTATTCTATTCTATTCTATTCTATTCTATTCTATTCTATTCTATTCTATTCTATTCTATTCTATTCTATTCTATTCTATTCTATTCTATTCTATTCTATTCTATTCTATTCTATTCTATTCTATTCTATTCTATTCTATTCTATTCTATTCTATTCTATTCTATTCTATTCTATTCTATTCTATTCTATTCTATTCTATTCTATTCTATTCTATTCTATTCTATTCTATTCTATTCTATTCTATTCTATTCTATTCTATTCTATTCTATTCTATTCTATTCTATTCTATTCTATTCTATTCTATTCTATTCTATTCTATTCTATTCTATTCTATTCTATTCTATTCTATTCTATTCTATTCTATTCTATTCTATTCTATTCTATTCTATTCTATTCTATTCTATTCTATTCTATTCTATTCTATTCTATTCTATTCTATTCTATTCTATTCTATTCTATTCTATTCTATTCTATTCTATTCTATTCTATTCTATTCTATTCTATTCTATTCTATTCTATTCTATTCTATTCTATTCTATTCTATTCTATTCTATTCTATTCTATTCTATTCTATTCTATTCTATTCTATTCTATTCTATTCTATTCTATTCTATTCTATTCTATTCTATTCTATTCTATTCTATTCTATTCTATTCTATTCTATTCTATTCTATTCTATTCTATTCTATTCTATTCTATTCTATTCTATTCTATTCTATTCTATTCTATTCTATTCTATTCTATTCTATTCTATTCTATTCTATTCTATTCTATTCTATTCTATTCTATTCTATTCTATTCTATTCTATTCTATTCTATTCTATTCTATTCTATTCTATTCTATTCTATTCTATTCTATTCTATTCTATTCTATTCTATTCTATTCTATTCTATTCTATTCTATTCTATTCTATTCTATTCTATTCTATTCTATTCTATTCTATTCTATTCTATTCTATTCTATTCTATTCTATTCTATTCTATTCTATTCTATTCTATTCTATTCTATTCTATTCTATTCTATTCTATTCTATTCTATTCTATTCTATTCTATTCTATTCTATTCTATTCTATTCTATTCTATTCTATTCTATTCTATTCTATTCTATTCTATTCTATTCTATTCTATTCTATTCTATTCTATTCTATTCTATTCTATTCTATTCTATTCTATTCTATTCTATTCTATTCTATTCTATTCTATTCTATTCTATTCTATTCTATTCTATTCTATTCTATTCTATTCTATTCTATTCTATTCTATTCTATTCTATTCTATTCTATTCTATTCTATTCTATTCTATTCTATTCTATTCTATTCTATTTTATTCTATTCTATTCTATTCTATTCTATTCTATTCTATTCTATTCTATTCTATTCTATTCTATTCTATTCTATTCTATTCTATTCTATTCTATTCTATTCTATTCTATTCTATTCTATTCTATTCTATTCTATTCTATTCTATTCTATTCTATTCTATTCTATTCTATTCTATTCTATTCTATTCTATTCTATTCTATTCTATTCTATTCTATTCTATTCTATTCTATTCTATTCTATTCTATTCTATTCTATTCTATTCTATTCTATTCTATTCTATTCTATTCTATTCTATTCTATTCTATTCTATTCTATTCTATTCTATTCTATTCTATTCTATTCTATTCTATTCTATTCTATTCTATTCTATTCTATTCTATTCTATTCTATTCTATTCTATTCTATTCTATTCTATTCTATTCTATTCTATTCTATTCTATTCTATTCTATTCTATTCTATTCTATTCTATTCTATTCTATTCTATTCTATTCTATTCTATTCTATTCTATTCTATTCTATTCTATTCTATTCTATTCTATTCTATTCTATTCTATTCTATTCTATTCTATTCTATTCTATTCTATTCTATTCTATTCTATTCTATTCTATTCTATTCTATTCTATTCTATTCTATTCTATTCTATTCTATTCTATTCTATTCTATTCTATTCTATTCTATTCTATTCTATTCTATTCTATTCTATTCTATTCTATTCTATTCTATTCTATTCTATTCTATTCTATTCTATTCTATTCTATTCTATTCTATTCTATTCTATTCTATTCTATTCTATTCTATTCTATTCTATTCTATTCTATTCTATTCTATTCTATTCTATTCTATTCTATTCTATTCTATTCTATTCTATTCTATTCTATTCTATTCTATTCTATTCTATTCTATTCTATTCTATTCTATTCTATTCTATTCTATTCTATTCTATTCTATTCTATTCTATTCTATTCTATTCTATTCTATTCTATTCTATTCTATTCTATTCTATTCTATTCTATTCTATTCTATTCTATTCTATTCTATTCTATTCTATTCTATTCTATTCTATTCTATTCTATTCTATTCTATTCTATTCTATTCTATTCTATTCTATTCTATTCTATTCTATTCTATTCTATTCTATTCTATTCTATTCTATTCTATTCTATTCTATTCTATTCTATTCTATTCCCCAAGTAACATGGTTGGAGCTGCTAGTAATTAAAATGTTCCTAAACAGCTCTTAAAGTGGAAGATGCCAAGCTCATGCTCCATTTCAAAGATATTTGCAGCTCTGGGGTTTTTTGTTTTAAATCTGTCTCTATATTGCAGTTTAAGAACAATTCTTAGCTCTATTACTTTAAAAAGCCTTTAGCTTTATAAAAATACTCTTTAACTTCGTTTATAATGGCTGTATTAGAGCTCAGCCGGTATTGTCTTCTTGTGCTTTAGATAAGCTTTTTAGAAGTACGAAGAGTCACTTTAGAGCTTAAATAGATCTGTTTGTGGTTAAGACAATCACAATCTCAATACAAAAATGTATTGCTATTATAAAACTGTTCTAAATTTTAAATAGAGCACTTTTGTGCTACCGCCATAATAGAGGAAGAGAGAGAGAGAGAGAGATTATAGTTGTTCACTTGTAGTATGAAAATGTTTGCCAAACGAATGAGTCGCTTCGTTTACCAACTTTGTTGTGTTTTTTTTTTATTTGTTAAAATACGCCTTGTTCATAAAAAAAAGACTCACAAACAATATAACATATTGGGAAAGTGTTTGCGGGGAATAGCTAGACTGTAGACAAATAAAACTGAAAACAAAATCAATCAGTATGGAAGAAGTTAGTGAACCTGCGGCACTTTCACAGACCAAGATAGAATAAGTTTTAATGGCTCTTTTAAGAAAATAAACTGTAAACTGAATATTGAATATGTTAAAAATTATGAAATTTTGTTAATAAATGTTTGAAATTTTTACTGAAGTGTTCTGAATTTTTTATGAAAAAAATAAAATACATAAATAATTTAATTTTCGTCTGATTGCTGTGCGTAAAGAGTTCACCTATTATAGAGCTGATTTAAAGCACTATTATACATTTACTAGTTCTTAAAAAGTTCGATAAGTGTCTGTTTTTTTTATTCAAATCAACTGGCACAATCGAATCCCTATTTAGAGCTTGTTTAAAACTTAGTAAAAACATCAGCCTTTTCAAGAATGTGGCATACATACTGTTTTCTTGTGTTTGTGTTATGAGCTTCATACGCGCTCCAAAAGAGTTCGTTGAGATAAGTACATTTGAAGATATTTTGTCACCAGATAATTTGTGTAGGTAAACAGGGTGTCATATGAAAAATTATAAAAATGACAAGTAACATTTTTTTTTTGCACTTAACACTACCAAAACTTTTCTAAGATATTAAAGTTAAAACCTCAACATTTTAAGGATTAAAATCTTTTTTTTTTAAACTAATTAATAAGATATTTGAATTTCCCTATAATAATAATTATTTTAACTATATGCCTGTAAGACTTAAGGTCTTTTGAATGCAAATGAGAAGGAATAGAAAGATAGGAAATAATTTTTGTTGGTACAACAGATTGAGAACTAGGTGGTATTTATCTCACGAAAATCCAACGGGTGGGGTCCAGTTGAAGCTAAGGGAATATTGTAAAATTGCCGCCCAAGCTGGGGCTCGAACCCACAACGGTAAATTAGTAAAGAAGCACTTATTGTACCCAAACGTTCCAAAAAAAAAAAAATTGGACTTCATATTCATTCATGTCACTTTTTGACTGTTAATGTCCTTCTTAGTTTTGTACTTGTCAGTAATGAATAGAAAGATTAAAAAATATTTTTATTAAGTTCCACGAGACTAGGCTCAAAGTGAAGAATTTGAAAAGAAGTGACAGGAATTACCCCTATAGTACCTACTATACTTTATTAGTAATCCTTCGCAGTCTAGGCGTACTCAGGTTATATACGTGTTTTCGCTCAAAATGTATGGACAAACTGTAGGTATATGAAAAGAAATTTTAACACCGCTAGAAAAATTAACAAATTAACAATTTGACCACAATGTTATAACTTATAAGCATATATGCATCCCATTTTATTACATATCCATATCCGTTTCCAGAAAAGTATGTCTTCATATTTGTACGCAAAATATTTTACAAACGCAAAACTTAAATGAAGTAAATATTAATAATTCAAACGCTTTGTTTACAGTATAGGACACCCTGTATTTTTTAAATCTGTCATATCGACTTGACATTTAAATATAGGTTCTCTTAGCTCTAGTGCAACAATACTTGGGTCTCACGCCAATATAAGGGCTCGATAGAGTATGAAAAATTTGCTTCAAAAATGGTGACTATTAAAAAGAAAAAACAATGCAAATAAGAAATATTTATACAAATTATTTGCTGAAAATCTCTATCTTCAAAATAAAACTTTACTAAACGTTCTTGACACTGAGTAAAACATTTATTTTAGTCTTTTCGACGTGATTTGTTAAAAAAATTTGTTTTTTAAATAAATAAAACTAAAAAATTATGCTATTTGATAACTTAATATTGATTATTTTGCTGGCGCATTGTAGTTTTTCCAGGTAACGTGTTAACATTTGTGAAAAATTTTCAATCGCACTAAGAATCCACTAGAAGTTGATCGTGGTTATTTATTTTTATTAATATCAAAATTGTTATCATATTCTTTTAGATATTACTGCAGGCATCGTTTTTTTTTGTTCTTGCCAATAATAATTATTGATGGTATGCGAACATAAAATTACAAACACAAATAAAATCTCGTTCAAATACAATATTGACAGACTTTTTTTTTACAAATACGTATTATATCTATAATATGTTACTAACACTTAAGCAAATCGTTTTTATATTTCGACTTCTCAGCGAAAAGCCTTATAATTGGCTTTTGATAATGTTTAATAGAGCTAAAAGTGCTCTAAGTAAAAATGTAAATGTCATTTTGTTTCTATTGTAGAATATGCAGGCGTTCATGCATCATGTTTGGAGCCCAAATCGTGCTTTCTTTTACTGAAAAAGAAGCTTTTAATTAGCAGTAAAGTGACAACAGCACTTACACTAATGCTATTGCCCACTACAACCGCTATGCAAGAACTAAAATGGAGCTCATATTAGCTCCCAAAGTCGAAAAAAATGCTCTAAATAAGGCTAACTACAGCTTTATTGGCGCTTATAAGGCTAAGTGAATTTAATATAGCCAAATAATGTAGCTTTTTAAGCGCTGATAGAGCTAAGAACGAACTGGAATTGTTACTTGGGTCTATTCTATTCTATTCTATTCTATTCTATTCTATTCTATTCTATTCTATTCTATTCTATTCTATTCTATTCTATTCTATTCTATTCTATTCTATTCTATTCTATTCTATTCTATTCTATTCTATTCTATTCTATTCTATTCTATTCTATTCTATTCTATTCTATTCTATTCTATTCTATTCTATTCTATTCTATTCTATTCTATTCTATTCTATTCTATTCTATTCTATTCTATTCTATTCTATTCTATTCTATTCTATTCTATTCTATTCTATTCTATTCTATTCTATTCTATTCTATTCTATTCTATTCTATTCTATTCTATTCTATTCTATTCTATTCTATTCTATTCTATTCTATTCTATTCTATTCTATTCTATTCTATTCTATTCTATTCTATTCTATTCTATTCTATTCTATTCTATTCTATTCTATTCTATTCTATTCTATTCTATTCTATTCTATTCTATTCTATTCTATTCTATTCTATTCTATTCTATTCTATTCTATTCTATTCTATTCTATTCTATTCTATTCTATTCTATTCTATTCTATTCTATTCTATTCTATTCTATTCTATTCTATTCTATTCTATTCTATTCTATTCTATTCTATTCTATTCTATTCTATTCTATTCTATTCTATTCTATTCTATTCTATTCTATTCTATTCTATTCTATTCTATTCTATTCTATTCTATTCTATTCTATTCTATTCTATTCTATTCTATTCTATTCTATTCTATTCTATTCTATTCTATTCTATTCTATTCTATTCTATTCTATTCTATTCTATTCTATTCTATTCTATTCTATTCTATTCTATTCTATTCTATTCTATTCTATTCTATTCTATTCTATTCTATTCTATTCTATTCTATTCTATTCTATTCTATTCTATTCTATTCTATTCTATTCTATTCTATTTTATTCTATTCTATTCTATTAAGGGTAGATTTTCAGGTGCGTTTTTACTTGCGTTTATAGGTACTAAGAACGAGGCAAGTTATGCATTTGTAAAAATTTTTTTTCTTGACAATCAAACATAAAATTACGATGATAGAGAAGCCTTAAAAAGTGGGTCCGACAATTCTGTCTGTCTGTCTGTCTGTCCATCTGTCTGTATTGGCACCTACAGCCTAAACGGCTGGACCGATTTGCTTCAAACTTGGTAGATAGTATAATAGTATTATTATGACGTCCTACGGAAGTAGAATTCTAACCCTTAAACTAACGGTACCTGCCATACGATTTTTAGTGAAAATATAAATTTTCTCAAAAACGGCTCCTACGATTTTGATAAAGCTTTCTGAATAGTGTTTTCTATGCAAACCTTTTGTTTGGTTGGAATAGATTTTTCAGGAAGTCTTATAACGGTACCTTCCATAGCACCGGTTTTTTGAAATCAGATTTTCTCGTAAACCACTTGACGGATTTCGATGAATTTTTAAATAAAGGATTCTTTTTATAGAAGAAATAATATTAATTCTTAAATTTTTCAGAAAAAGTTTTTTTGAGTTAAAAAAAAATTTAATTTATTTTTTGTTTTTTTTTCCAATTAAATCGAAAAATATCAGTCGTAGGCAAAAAATTGTCATGAACAAAGTTGTAGAAAATACAATTCTAAACAACTTTTGTCATATGCATTTTTAGCGAAAAATTGAAAATAAGCGAGTTATTTAAGAAAAACAAGTTCCCTTAAATTCAAGATGGTGGCCAACGCAATAGAGTTACGAGGTCGAAAACCGGTACATATGCTCCTTCTGAACCCCTCTAAAGATAAATAGTTTGTGTTTGATTAAGAATGAAAATATATATTTGAAATTCGAAAATATATACTTATATTCAACGTGTGTACGAGCTTTCCCATATAATTTTCGGGTCGCGCTTTAATTGTCTTAAAAACCCATTTTACTTTCCTTTTTTTTTGTCTTTTAAATTGCTCTTATTTTTATTTAGCTTCCATTGCTTGTTAAATTTTCTTTTGAGCCAAACGGCTATTTTAAAATTGTACAACCCGTTTTATTTGAAAAGACGTTTGGGTTTTAGTCCACGGGTCTTCTGCCCCACGGTTTCCCAAAGTAAAATGTACATCCTATTTAAACTTTAAACTCTTTCTTTTTATTTATATTATCGGTTCTTTACGTTCTATAATTAGTTTTGGAATTTTCTAATTCGGTTTAAAAAAAAAAATTCCTGGTGCCCATTTTTTTGCACCCTACTGTGCAAGCATATTTTTCCTTCTTTGATAAACGATTTTGATTGCTCAATCAATCAAGTTTATCAAAAGAAACCCAAAATTCTTCCACTGATCCCACCCCAGCTGAGCAGTCGTTTTATATCGTTTGGGTTCGAGTGGAGAAGGAGTTACGGTTGGAAAAATTGCAAGTTTGTTTGGTGTTGGAGACGGTGGAACTGTTCAGGTAATATATTTCATTTATTTCTTCCTTTTTAATACATGCAACAAGATATTTCAAAAGGTTATAACTGATCGAATTTTTACGGCCATCCTCACATTAAAAAAACAATTCATCAACTGGCCAGATGCTCCAGAACGGAAGTCGCTTGTAGCAGACACTTTTGAGGAACTACCACACTGCATTGGATATGTAGATGGATCTGAAATAAAATTAGCTGAAACACCTATAGAAGATCCTGAAGCATATTTTTCTCGGAAGCATATTTACTCGATGAAAGTACAAGCTGTCTGCGACTACAAATTACAAATTCGTCATATGGTGCTGGGGTATCCGGGCAGTGTACATGACGCACGAGTTTACAACAACTGTGAACTAACGACAAAAAAACAAAACTTTTTCAATGGTGCAGAATGGCTAGCCGGTGACACTGCATATAAAATTTCAACTTCAGTGATAACTCCGTTCAGACAAAATTCTACTGAAGGTTCCTTGCAACAGAGAAAAATGTTCAACAAAAGATTTTGTGGATATAGAATAAGAATTGAGCACTGTTTCGGACTTCTAAAAGAAAGATTCAACAGTTTAAAGGAACTTAAATTACAAATAGGAGGCGATAAAAGCATAAAGCAAGCGGGTAGATGGATCTTAGTTTGTGCAATTTTGCACAACATAATCATGTCGAATACAGAAACTGAAGATGGTCTTGAAATGTTTAAAGAAATAACAATTGAAAGTGACACTGAAACTGAAGAAGAAGAACTTGAAAATATTAACCATTACGATGACGATTATACTTCCGTTGAGGGTAAAACTAAAAGACGTGCTTTGTTAGAAATCTTACAAGAAGAATATACATAAATAAATGTAGGTAGACACAAAAAATGTTTGTCCTTATTTTTTATTTAACTTATTGCATAAACATCAAATAAATACAAATTAAATTAATAAAATTTGTTTTTTGGTTTTTTAATTTTATTTAAACATTATTAAACTTATTGCAGATGGTCATTTTTGTATTTGAGTTCTATTTCATACATTTTCACTCTTTCGTCTTTCTCTATTTCAAGCTTCTTGATTTCGAAGTCCTGTTGCATCTGAATTTTTTTTAACTCCAAATTTCCTATTTCTGTCTCTCTATCCAACTCAAATTTCTTAACTTCCAGCTCAAGCTTTTTTTCTTGTAAAGAGAGTAGCATTACCAAATTACTTGAATTGCTTTGTCTGGCCTTTTTTAAGTTGTGATTTTTCAAATTGTTTTTAAATTTGTTGAAAACTGATTGGCTAGGCTGCGAGTTTGCACACGGTTCCGGGGAAGTAACTAAAGGTGCAACAGGAGACCCGCCATCTGTTCCGGTTATGGTTTCGTTATTTATTTCGTCGATGCATATTTCTTCTTGGTCACCTTCCCAATCTTCTATTATAATTTCATTTTCAAAACTGGTTTCATAAATAACAAGCGGGTTGACATTTTTTCGTTGCCCAAAAATTTGTTCGAGTATATCAAAATTTGGACAAATTTTATTAATATATTCCTCCACACTCTTTCCGTCTCCGTTTTCTAAAAGGCCAGCTCCTGTATTTCCCTTCCATGTGACAGCAGATATAAAAGTGTTTTTTAAATGTCTCATTTTGCTTTTCATTGTAGGTACTCCAATTAATGTCCTTGAGAATGAAGGAGTTTTAAGCAACTTTTTTGAAAAATGCTTGTGCCGTTGGCTTCTATAAAAGTCAAAATCTCAACAAAAGAAAAAACGAAAGGCTTTAATTTTAACTAACTTACCTCAAATGATTCTGGGTTGTACTTGACTGCATCGAGAACATTTTGCAACAGCTCAATAGTCTCCAACTCCGTCCAACGATGACTGGCATTAAGTCTGCGGCGCTTAGAACTCTGTAGTTCTTCTGTTATCTAAACCAAATTATAAAATTGATTATTTTTCGTTTAAAATACAAATTATGTTTATTATGTACTTACTTCAATAATAAATGTTTCCAAAAAAGAAAATCCTCCCTTTGAATTATTTTTTATTTGAAATTTAGTCTGACCTTTTGTTGACACAGCAAAACATAAAATACAATGACTACTTGATTTCAAATTTGAAATTTGATTGCCACATTAAAATAACATAAAATAAAATGACAACTTGATTTGAAATTTGAATTTGTGTAAGCTTACGACCCCGTTTGCGCGACAACATCATCGCGGAAATTTATCAGCCCTGATGTGTATAAAAATTTCTATACAAATTTTGACATTTGAAATACGAGGTTGTAAACTTACTCCATATACGAAGTTTGCGAGAGATATACGACGTTGCATGAATACCCCTATTATAATATCATTAGTAAATTCGTATCGTGCGTCGCCGCGGCCGTCTGCGTTTCAAATCTTTTTTTTGTTTTTAGTTTTTTGTTTGTTTTAAATTTAATTGTTCGCGGTACTAATAACGTTTATATTAATAATTTTAATAAAATAAATTCCCCTCCCCTATTCGTGTTCGTGCCGAAGAAAAAGTGTAATACCACATGTGTAAAAAGATACATAAATCTCCATTTGAGCTAAGAAAGGCATACATTTATGTGTAATTAAACGATCTCTGGTACACACGCGATACAGCTACATAAGTATGCAAACAAGAGCAAAATGCTCGCAGAGCACCACTCAAGGCTTAATTTCGTAATTATTTTTCAATCTTTTGTGTACGAAGTGGTGCGTCTCTACAGACACGGACAACGTTTCAGAGTTTCATAAAAAGAATAATCCTGATTATGACTTTGGTGGTAGAAGAATCATATAATCAGCAGCAGTCAGCCTAATTACCTACCTGAGCGCTGATCCTCTAGTGTCAGTTCCTTTTATATCGCATCGGTACAAGTATATACATACATATCCACACACACGTTCGCTTTTGCTTCAGACCCGAGACCATCTATATCACAGACCATACACAGACCGCCAACTCGTACTCCCCTTGCCTGAAACACCCTCGAAATATTTTTTCCTGTCTGTGAATACGTGTACATCTCTCTCTGTGAATTTTGTAATGGCAACTATACCTGCGTATGCCATTTATTTTTTAGATGTGTTTGCTAAATGGGTTTTAAAAGCAAGAGAGAGCGTCACACTCTCAAAATAAATGGCATATCAGCTGATTTTTAGCTTGTAGGCAAAAAGAGAGACCATATGGTGAGTTGGCGGTCTGTATCTTCTTGGTCCGTGATCTATATCATCAACGTAATTTTCGTTACTCTCGCATGGACTTATGTCCTTAGAAGAACGTGTCTGTTGAACCCTGGAGGAGCATCATTATCATCATCACCATGATGATACAAGCAACCACGCCAGAATTACTTTTTGGGGTGAAATCGATTTGCCATTCTTCTCGAAGCCGAAACATGGAGGTAATAATGGTTAAAAAAACAGGAAAAAAAACTTTTTTTTCTCATATGTTTTGTCGAAAATATGTATGCGCTTTGAATACGAAATTCGCATCAAATACTAAGCAATAGGAAAAAAAGGATGAAGTCATTTGCTGGGGAGCATAAACGAGTTGGCGGGGCTTTTGTTTATATTGATGGATGAAGTAATACTTTTTTTTTATAAATCAAAATTTAATGGCTATAGTGATAGGGAAATTTTTGCCTGACTAAGAGCAACGATGTTAATTAACTTGGCAATTGATGGCTTGAATGTGGATACAAAATGTAGGCACCAGATTATTCAATAGGGTAGGAATTTTGGAACATAAAGGATTTAATATCTGTCTTTGGCAGTGCCGGATTAACCACGTAGCAAGAGTAGCAATTGCTACGGGCCCCGCGCGAAAGGGGGCCCCGCATATTTAAATCCACTCATCTCTGCCTGAGCGTAATTTTTTTTAGTGAAACTTATTAAGATGTGGTATATTGAATTTTTTGATGTCACAAGAACGTGAAACGTTACAACTTTTCGTATTGAGACAATCCACGTCAGACACTCGGTACCCGACTATTTCCTTGGCGTAAATAAATCAACGAATTTCATACGGTAAACGCACAAGTTGCTTGCATAAATGTGTAGAATTTCAGTCGGCCTGATAATCAGCTCTACAAAAAGTCTGACGTATGCAAGCACTCTTACCCGACACTTAGTGTGGATGTGTAGCAGAATTGAAATGGGTCGATTTTAATTGTTAAAATTATCTCTTTATTTGTAAGATTAACAGACTACATTATTTTTAGTATAATTTAGTAACCATATACCAAAAATCTACTTTCTAGAATATAAGTATATTGGGTTATAGAAGTTATGACCGAAAAAAAATATTTTATTAATAAAGTAATAAATTGGTTTAAAATATTAATTATAAAATATAACTTATTAATATTAATCTTAAAAGAGAGATTTCCTCAAATTGAATTTTCCATAACCATTTCGTAATCCTGATATAGTAAGATCATTACCAAATTCATAAAGAGCAATGCATTCAATAAACTATTTCCAGCACCAAAGAAGTTGAAATTCTAGACGCGAGAGTCTCTATAATTTTTTTTTCCGTTTTTACACATCGTTGGAGTCTTCTTACGGAAGCTCTTACTTCGAAAATTCCGATTTTGAAAAGGTTGTTGGATACTAGGTGGTCCGCCAGAGCTGATGCTACGAAGGCACTTTTATGTGGTTTTACCACTATAAAGCAAGTTTTGGATGCCATTTCCAATAATATAGATCAAAAGTCAGAGTGTCGTAATCAAGCTTACGGACTTGTTTCAAAGATGAATAAGTTGGAAACGGGAATAATGACAATTACGTGGAATGGAATCCTAGAACGCATGCAAGCAACTAGTGCGTCGCTGCAATCGTCTAAAATAGACCTTAATACGGGATACAGCCTTTATGAATCATTACATGGATATGTCCAAACAATGCGATCTACATTTTCAAATATTGAAGCACAAGCCAAAGAGCTGACAAGCTGTCATGAATATCAGCAACAGCCTTCAAGACGACGCAAGCGGACCACAAAGTACGACGATTTTAGCGGTTATAGTACAATTGACGAATTTGTTGAGAAATAAACACCTGGTAAAAAGTTTGAAATTGAGGTGTTTGTTGTCATTATTGATAACACACTATCTGCTTTAGACAAACGCATGAAAGCATATCAAAAACTAACTAGTGTTTTTGGAATATTTCGACAGTTAAAATCTATTACAGCAGACGAGATTTAAAAAAAAACATTAATTATAGTCAGTGCTTTTGAAAATGATTTGGAAGACAGCCTAGACAACGAATTAGTGCAGTTTGCCGAGCTGCTGAAAACGGATGTGGCTAGTGCGATTGACAGTACGAAAAACGAAGCTCTGGAAATTCAATATTATAAATTCCTAATGGACAATTCAGTAGAATCATGTTTCCCCAATTTAGAAATTGCTTTGCGCATTTATTTATCTCTCATGATCACTAACTGCAGTGGCGAACGTTCATTTTCGGCATTAAAGCGCATAAAAAATGAGTTAAGGAATACTATGAGTCAAGAACGTCTGAATTATCTCGCTTTGATGAATATAGAATATGATTTGCTCAAAAAAATTGATACGAATTGGTAGTATTATTTCTAAATTTGCCCACATGAAATCTAGAAAAGCTACTTTGTAAAAGTTTAAAAAATAATAAGGGAACAGATAAATAAATATAAAATATAAGCATTATTTAAAGTATACCATTGATAAAATATAACATTAGCTATTCCTAAAAATATAATATACTTTGTATTATACTTAAACTCTGAAATATGTATTGAAAAAAATAATTTGTGTAGTATCATCAGTTTTCAATTGTTAGTTTCCTATCAAAATTATTCTAAATTGCCAGGAAATTTCATCTCAGGCTTTTTGAACTTGTCAGAGCCTAACAGCGCCTATAGTAATTTACTACACTATTAATTACCCACAAAATTGTAACCTATAGATAGCAAATAAACGTATTGAGTATTGAGTATTGAATTGTTTTTTTACCACTTTATACTTAAGACCCCATAGGTAGTAGATCGAGGGCTCTTTGAAAGAATTTGCTACGGGCCCCGCGCTTGCTTAATCCGGCACTGGTCTTTGGTTAATAGAAATGTTTGAGTGCCTCAGATAAACGTATAGAAATTATTAGAATGCTAATTTTTTGAGTTATCATGATCCAATATAGTGCGCCTTAGACATGTGCAAGCCTCTTCTTGCATAGTTTGCAGTATTTAAAGTTCACGTGAAGACAAAGGTGCACTGACCCAAACCAACGCATTCGCTGAATACTGTTGCAAAACAAAAACGGGTCAGCATATTATACAGGGTGATTCACGAGCGTTGTGCCAAAAAGCTAGAGCGTGTAGGTTAAGTTGGGACAAGAAAAAATCGTATGGGAGGGGGGGTCTATTCCCCTCCGTTTAGCCGGGAGGGGCAATTTTCTGAAAAATTGACTTATTTTGTAAAAAAAAATATTAAAAATCAACGGCTTCGTTTGCAACACCGTGTTATACCTTTTTGGAAAGCCAAAAATTTTTTTTTTCATTTCGTTTTTAAATAAAATTGTTTTAACGAATAGTTTAAAAAACATAAATTTTCAAACTCAAAATTTTAAAAAAATATTTGAAAAAATTAATTTAAAACTAATTTTTTTCAAAATTTTACGTAATTAAGTATAATTTTTGTTCTCAGAATTCAACGCTCCCATTAATCTTTAATCCAACAATGAAAACCGTATGGCTCTGCGACTTTTTGTTGCCAAGGTATTCAAAAATAACCGAACCTACTTCTTCACAAAAACACGTAAAAATTGGCTAAATGATCACTTGTGCCATCCCGTAAGACTAGGTTTTCTTGTTTTTGTGAAGAAGTAGGTTCGGTTATTTTTGAATACCTTGGCAACAAAAAGTCGTAGAGCCATACGGTTTTCAGTGTTGGATTAAAGATTAATGGGAGCGTTGAATTCTGAAAACAAAAATTATACTAAATAACGTAAAATTTTTAAAAAAATTAGTTTTAAAACTATTTTTTCAATTTTTTTTTCAAAATTTTGAGTTTGAAAATTTATGTTTTTTGAACTATTCGTTAAAACAATTTAATTTAAAAACGAAATGAAAGAAGAAGTTTTTGGCTTTCCAAAAAGTTATAACACGGTGTTGTAAACGAAGCCGTTGATTTAAAATATTTTTTTTAACAAAATAAGTCAATTTTTCAGAAAATTGCCCCTCCTGGCTAAACGGGGGGAAATAGACCCCCCCTCGCATACGAATTTTTTCTTGTTTCAAATCAACCTACACGCTCTAGCTTTTTGGCACAACGCTCGTGAATCACCCTGTATACAAACCATATATTGCTGGTCAGCAATATTATTCGATGGGAACCAATGCGTGGACAGGAAAGCTGTGTTTAAATCGTAAGTTGAACCGTTGAGCCCAACGAACGCGCTGGTGTTTTTTTTTATCGACCTAAAAAATTCGAATCGCTAAATAAGAAAATAATACATTGTTATTGTACACAAAAATATAAAAAAGAATTTAGGAAAAAAAGTGGGGAAAAATTTAAATATTCTTAAAAATATTAACGCCATTGACATATAAAAATTGTGAAAAATACCAGGGCCACAGTGCAAAACCTGAAGAAATTAATATACCTAAATTAAGCTACATATATTTATGAAAAAAGTTAATACACAGGGCAAAACCTGAACAAATTAATATACTAAAATTAAATTATATTTGTGAAAAAATTATAACACAGGAGCCACGGTGCAAAACCTGAAGAATAATACACAAAAATTAAATTATATTTCTGAAAAAATTAATTGCAGGAGCCACTGTGCAAAAAATGAAGAATTTAAGAAATTAAAATTAAATTATATTTGTGAAAAATTTTCTCACACCTAGGAAATCATTTATTTCTGAAAAATATTAAGTCTTATCAAACATTTTTGTTTATAAAAAAATAATCTAAAATAATCCTGTGAAAGGAAAAATTGTAAATTGGGCGAGAAACAAGCTATGTAAGTATTTTTATTATTTTTTTCCCAGTTGTTTTCTGTCCTTCAAAATTGGTGTCTTTCCATTTTTTCTTTTTTATTATTTACATTTCTTTTTATACATAAATAATCGAGAATGGATACTCTGCAAAAGTCAATCACGGAAATGATTGTAGCAGTTAATCAAATTATCGAACAGCTGAAAGTGTTGTTGAAAGGCGTCCTCAGATGGCTGCACCGGTAGTGCCGTCTGTTGAGCCGAACTGAACTTTTACGCCTTCGAAACCAAAAAACGAATCTGAGCTCAAGGACATTAGTAAACACCCTGATTGCGTAACGCAGCTAAGAATTTTTGAAGGAAACCCGACCCAATACATACTTATCTTAAGGGTGGGTCTCCCATGTAAAAGTAGGGTAGTGCGTGCATAAAACTTAATATATCTCCTACATTTGAAAAGATATTTTAATGAATTAAAATTTATTAATTAGTCAACAAGTGTGAGCAGATATGCTTATTATCAAATAATTATTTAGCATGATATTTGTACTTTTAAAAGATGAAAACTATAAATTTTCATATAATTAAGACACAAATTATTATGTCTTATTAATTATTTTCCTCTGTTAAGTATTTTTTAATTTTTTTGGCTTCAGTTTCTTAATCAGAATAAATAAGTTCTATTTGCTATTGAAACCAAATGTTTTTTTTTTTATATATATATAATAAAATTGAGGTCAACCAAGGGGTCTTTTTTTTCTTTAGACAAGAGCAGTTTTTAAAATGTTCAACCAAATCGACCAAGATATTTTTTTTAATATCATTGAAACTAGATGCTATGATGAACATCGATAAATATTTACTTTTTTTAATTTACCGGTCTAGGAAGACCCAAAACAAAAAATATCATATTTTTCATATCTTATGCTTTGTAAACCGCTTATTTATTTTAATTTAGGTAAAAAAAAATTATAATAATATTTGTTTAGTTTGGAAGTATGCTATTGAAACATTTTATTTTTTTCTATTTTTTTATGTGCTTTAAATTGCAATTTAATATGTCAACATACTCACTCGTTTTTTTAAGTAGGGAAAGCTTTTATCGTTTTGTTATTATTTTTCTATTTTTTTTTGGAATTTTTTCTTTTTGTATCAATTTAAAGAAAAACTATATCATTTGAAATCACTTCACTATCTTATTTTAAAAAAAGTATCTTTTTTACCTTTTTTGAACAAAAATTTCAGACTTTTAAAGTTGTAGTTCACGAAATTATCACCACCATTAATGGCGTTAACGTAGATCCTCTTTTATTGCAACCTCTTTGTAAGAGAGTATTTCTCATTTTTGTTTGATTTTTTCTTGGTTTGTTTTTGGTTTTTCCTTTTCTCTTATGAGGATTTGAAATTTGAATCACAGACCGCCAACTCGTACTCCCCTTGCCTGAAACACCCTCGAAATATTTTTTCCTGTCTGTGAATACGTGTACATTTCTCTCTGTGCATTTTGTATTGGCAACTATACCTGCGTATGCCATTTATTTTTTAGGTGTGTTTGCTAAATGGGTTTTAACTATTCGTTAAAACAATTTAATTTAAAAACGAAATGAAAGAAGAAGTTTTTGGCTTTCCAAAAAGTTATAACACGGTGTTGTAAACGAAGCCGTTGATTTAAAATATTTTTTTTAACAAAATAAGTCAATTTTTCAGAAAATTGCCCCTCCTGGCTAAACGGGGGGAAATAGACCCCCCCTCGCATACGAATTTTTTCTTGTTTCAAATCAACCTACACGCTCTAGCTTTTTGGCACAACGCTCGTGAATCACCCTGTATACAAACCATATATTGCTGGTCAGCAATATTATTCGATGGGAACCAATGCGTGGACAGGAAAGCTGTGTTTAAATCGTAAGTTGAACCGTTGAGCCCAACGAACGCGCTGGTGTTTTTTTTTATCGACCTAAAAAATTCGAATCGCTAAATAAGAAAATAATACATTGTTATTGTACACAAAAATATAAAAAAGAATTTAGGAAAAAAAGTGGGGAAAAATTTAAATATTCTTAAAAATATTAACGCCATTGACATATAAAAATTGTGAAAAATACCAGGGCCACAGTGCAAAACCTGAAGAAATTAATATACCTAAATTAAGCTACATATATTTATGAAAAAAGTTAATACACAGGGCAAAACCTGAACAAATTAATATACTAAAATTAAATTATATTTGTGAAAAAATTATAACACAGGAGCCACGGTGCAAAACCTGAAGAATAATACACAAAAATTAAATTATATTTCTGAAAAAATTAATTGCAGGAGCCACTGTGCAAAAAATGAAGAATTTAAGAAATTAAAATTAAATTATATTTGTGAAAAATTTTCTCACACCTAGGAAATCATTTATTGCTGAAAAATATTAAGTCTTATCAAACATTTTTGTTTATAAAAAAATAATCTAAAATAATCCTGTGAAAGGAAAAATTGTAAATTGGGCGAGAAACAAGCTATGTAAGTATTTTTATTATTTTTTTCCCAGTTGTTTTCTGTCCTTCAAAATTGGTGTCTTTCCATTTTTTCTTTTTTATTATTTACATTTCTTTTTATACATAAATAATCGAGAATGGATACTCTGCAAAAGTCAATCACGGAAATGATTGTAGCAGTTAATCAAATTATCGAACAGCTGAAAGTGTTGTTGAAAGGCGTCCTCAGATGGCTGCACCGGTAGTGCCGTCTGTTGAGCCGAACTGAACTTTTACGCCTTCGAAACCAAAAAACGAATCTGAGCTCAAGGACATTAGTAAACACCCTGATTGCGTAACGCAGCTAAGAATTTTTGAAGGAAACCCGACCCAATACATACTTATCTTAAGGGTGGGTCTCCCATGTAAAAGTAGGGTAGTGCGTGCATAAAACTTAATATATCTCCTACATTTGAAAAGATATTTTAATGAATTAAAATTTATTAATTAGTCAACAAGTGTGAGCAGATATGCTTATTATCAAATAATTATTTAGCATGATATTTGTACTTTTAAAAGATGAAAACTATAAATTTTCGTATAATTAAGACACAAATTATTATGTCTTATTAATTATTTTCCTCTGTTAAGTATTTTTTAATTTTTTTGGCTTCAGTTTCTTAATCAGAATAAATAAGTTCTATTTGCTATTGAAACCAAATGTTTTTTTTTTTATATATATATAATAAAATTGAGGTCAACCAAGGGGTCTTTTTTTTCTTTAGACAAGAGCAGTTTTTAAAATGTTCAACCAAATCGACCAAGATATTTTTTTTAATATCATTGAAACTAGATGCTATGATGAACATCGATAAATATTTACTTTTTTTAATTTACCGGTCTAGGAAGACCCAAAACAAAAAATATCATATTTTTCATATCTTATGCTTTGTAAACCGCTTATTTATTTTAATTTAGGTAAAAAAAAATTATAATAATATTTGTTTAGTTTGGAAATATGCTATTGAAACATTTTATTTTTTTCTATTTTTTTATGTGCTTTAAATTGCAATTTAATATGTCAACATACTCACTCGTTTTTTTAAGTAGGGAAAGCTTTTATCGTTTTGTTATTATTTTTCTATTTTTTTTTTTGGAATTTTTTCTTTTTGTATCAATTTAAAGAAAAACTATATCATTTGAAATCACTTCACTATCTTATTTTAAAAAAAGTATCTTTTTTACCTTTTTTGAACAAAAATTTCAGACTTTTAAAGTTGTAGTTCACGAAATTATCACCACCATTAATGGCGTTAACGTAGATCCTCTTTTATTGCAACCTCTTTGTAAGAGAGTATTTCTCATTTTTGTTTGATTTTTTCTTGGTTTGTTTTTGGTTTTTCCTTTTCTCTTATGAGGATTTGAAATTTGAATCACAGACCGCCAACTCGTACTCCCCTTGCCTGAAACACCCTCGAAATATTTTTTCCTGTCTGTGAATACGTGTACATTTCTCTCTGTGCATTTTGTATTGGCAACTATACCTGCGTATGCCATTTATTTTTTAGGTGTGTTTGCTAAATGGGTTTTAAAAGCAAGAGAGAGCATCACACTCTCAAAATAAATGGCATATCAGCTGATTTTTAGCTTGTAGGCAAAAAGAGAGACCATATGGTGAGTTGGCGGTCTGTATCTTCTTGGTCCGCGATTTGAATACCAAAACAAAAATCAGCTGTCCTGTTCATAAGATCATTGTGCCTTGCATTTTTGAATGATTTGGACAATTTTGGTGATACATCGATAGATGATTTTTAATTTGTGGTTATAAAAATTTATTGGTGCTATTTTTTATGACTAAAAAGAGTCTCGTGATTGTGACACATTAAAATTTTGATTTGTGCTGCTCACATTAAACAAAAAAAAAACAAACAATATACACAGTTTTTCCAATCTGAGTGAAAAAAAAACATTTAAAAAGTTATGCCTCGTAAGGTAAAAAATGCATCCAGATATTTGGGCTGAAAAAAAAGGAAATAGGTATCCCTTTCAAAAAGTTAATAAAAGGTAACACTTTGCTTATATTATGTATAAATGTTTTTAGTTGTTGTTTTGAACTTTATTTTTGTGTACACAAATCGTGTGGTTAGGATAGGTAAGCGATGGGAAGGTATTTCGATGGGCGGCAGTTGTCCTCGTCAACGTAGGTACCTGTTGTAATATTTGTTTTTTTGTTTTCATTCTCGCTCCTTATATTTTTTTTCAAAAAGCACAGAATCCATTATTGTAAAAGGTGGGTGATTGATAAAATTAGATTTTTCATCACCCAACAGGTAGGTACATAGCCATGCATAGAAAAATATTTTTCTTTTGCGCATTGACGGGATATACATATGTTAGTCGCAGTTGCGCATAGGAATGTGTGTGACCGCAATGTATCTGCAGTGCGTTTGGTACGTGCGGAGGGAATGGGTTTTCTGCGTGAGAATGAATGAATGAATATCCGTAAATAGACCGGTATAAGCAGGTGCTGTACTCGTCGTCGTCCGCACAAGTAGGTATTCGAGTGATTTTCTAAATATCGTGTGCGAGGAGAGGTCCTTTGTCATACCGATAAATAGATATGTACTTAGGTCGGAGAAGCATTGGCCGTTGCGGTGGTACCTACATACATAAATATAGATATCAATACACATTGTGTGTTTTCTTATTTTATGTAGAAGAAGTAGGTTCGGTTATTTTTGAATAGCTTGGCAACAAAAAGTCATAGAGTCATACGGTTTTCAGTGTTGGATTTAAAATTAATGGGAGCATTTTAATGACGTAAAATTTTGAAAAAAACTAGTTTTAAAATTATTTTTTTTAATTTTTTTTTTTCAAAATTTTGAGTTTGAAAGTTAATATTTTGAAAGCGGTTCACTAGAATAACTGATTTTAAAATTATGATGATAGAGAAGTCGAAAAAAGTGGGTAAGAAAATTCTGCCTGTCTGTTTGTCTGTCTGTATCGGCACCTACAGCCTAAACGGCTGGAGCGATTCGCTTCAAATTTGGTACATAGTATTATTATGATGTCCTACAGAAGGGTTTTTGGAATAAGCATTCTATTGCAGATTGTATGAATATTTGCAACTCAGAGTTGGGCGATTTTGCATGGTTATTAATTATGTCTCCCTGATTCCAAACATCAAAAAATAATCTTGGGGCCTATATATATACCTACCTACCTACTTAGGTATGTATTATGCTGCATGACTTTTCTGTTTGATTATTATTATTTATTTTAATCCAAACTCCAAAAAAATGTCGACAAAAGAAAACCATTGAAAATTTTTTTCCGAAAACAGAATGGAGTTAGGTATACATATACCTAGGTAGGTATAACTACATAAAAATAAAATGCACGACTGGGTCGCACGAACTTGGTCGAATGTGTGACAGTGGTTTAGGGACTTGAGATTTTGATAAAAATAAAATTTTCAAAATTCTTAAATAAATACTTAAACTAATTTGAGCTGAAAAAAAGTACGCCATTTTATTTCTTGGATAAATTTGAATTTATGAGAATAAATTTATAAAAATCTGTCCAGCGGTTTTTGAGAAAAAAAAGTTTTTTTCTTAAAAACTTTTTGAAACAAATTAAAAAAAAAATTAAAAAACGTCAGTTTATAGGTATTCAACAAATACATTTATTTAAAATTTTTAGAAAAAAATTAATAAGCAGTTTTCAAAATATTAATTTTTTTAATTTTTTTTTAAATGCTTTTAAAAATACAAAAAAATATTTTTCAAAAATATTGGTATGCAATACAAATTGAGCTACCTACACCTATATGTGTGTAAGATTTCGAAAGAATCGGTTGAGTCGTTTTCGAGTTAGTCGAAAGCAAAAAAAAACGGTCCTATGGAAAGTACCGTTCTTAGCCATTTTTAAAACTTTTTTTTCAGCCATATGATTGGTCATACCTAAAAAGCAACACTGATTTTTTAAATAGAAATCGTTAGAGCTGTTTTCTAGAAAAATAAGCTTTAACGTAACGGTTGTATGGCAGGTACCGTTATTTTTTGAGCTAAGAAAAAAATTTCAATTTCCCCTCTGCACAATACCTAAAAAAGTCTATATAGGTACCAAGTTTGAAGCAATTCGGCCCACCCGTTTGGGCTGTAGGTCTCTATACATACATACAGACAGACAGACAGACAGACATACGGACGGACAGAATTTTTAGACCATCTTTTTTCGTCTTCTCTATCATCGTAATGTCATGTTTGATTGTTATCTCAAAACTTTTTTTTTTTGACGAATGCATAACTTGCCTTAAAACCTATAATCGCAAGTAAAAAGTAACAATGTTTCAATAATAATAGGTATATATAGCTAGGTACTCAAATTATTCTTTTCCCTTTGCAATAAACCCATAAGCAATTTTAAAACAGGTCAAATAGTTATATTGACCTACCTCACACTTTTGTTACATGCAACTTAAAAAAAAAAAAAAAAAACGATATCAATGTACCTACCTACATATACCTACATTAAATATAATGTAACGTTTACCTATCTATGCATGTTCATTTTATGTGTCCTGACTCCTGAGTCCTGACCTTCATCAAGATTTCGATCGAGTCCCAAACGAGTTCACATTTTTTTTGTTACTGTTATGGCAGCAACAGCAAGTAAAATATGAAAAAAAAAAACAACAACAAAACGAAAATAGAAAAAAATTACCCACATTTAGCTATTAGCTACTGTGTTTTGAAAAACAATTGAAAAAAAATCCCTTCACCCTTCCATACAGAGAGAATAAAACTTGTCATCGCATATCGCATTACTAAATCAAAGCGAAAGGACAACAACGAAACCCACAGAAAGACACACACAAAAAGTATCCCCTACTAAAACGTCCAATGCCAATAATCTTTTCCCTCTGCTTTCCTTTCCACTGCCTGTACCTCCTCTACTACTGTGGCTGCAGCCGGCGGTGCGCGCCACCACCGCACCGCACCGCTTTGAGAATAATAATTATTGTGATTTGTGAGTTCACTGCGACTGCGGAAGATCACAAAATTATTTTGAAAAGAGAACAAGAGTAAATGAGTATACCAAAAACAATATAACGAAGAGAAAAGAATATCGCACTACCACATAGAACACAATTTACATGGCGTTTAAGTTCTGTTCTGAGGTAGACCCACCCTTAAAATTTGGACAAAGCATATGATTCATGAACAATGTGTCACTGGCTGCGCACAATGGTGTAGCAGTAGCAGTAGCATGCAGCAATGTCAAAGTTAAATGTATGTAAATCGTATTGCACGGCTACAATGTGAAGTAGCAGATGCAGCAGAGAGAGTCGCTGAAGTACAAGTCGACTCGACTCGAACTTCACGACCTGCTGCGCTGCAAAACAACAACAAACCAAAATGGCAGACATGATTTTTGTTTGAGTTCAGTGCTACACATTGTATTCGTGTATGCTGCTTTGTGAGCTACTTTTTTTGGCATTTACTTTGACATTGCTGCGTGCTACTGCTACTGCTACACCATTGTGCGCAGCCAGTTAGTCGCGAGGATTTTGAAAGGGCCGGCCGTTCAAAAAAGAAGAATTCCTGTTCCCGCGAATTCCCTTGACTTCAACCAGTTTTAGTCCAGTCGACAGGTACTTTTAGGTGGAAAAAGGTCAAAAGTTAATGAAACTTGGAGTTTTTGTTCAAGGATAGTAAACTAACATTTTGCTAAGTTTTTGACCTCTAGGGCCCTGTGCTAAAAGAGGGAGGGAGGGAAAACTGGAAGTTTTTCGACGTTGCTCCGGTTTTCCCTTTGGTAAAAACATATTTAAATTTTTTGTAGAACATAAAATTTCCTACAACTTTGTTAATACTAACATTTTTGTATGTCAATTTTTTAACCGAGATATGGCACTTCAAAAAACAGGTGATTTTTCAAAATTTGTCAAGAAATGACAACAAATGAAGAATTCGGCCTTATTTGTTTCGGGAATACAAAAATAATTATGAATTGTTTTTTTGTAATTATGGTTTCTCGTTAAAATCACCAACTTTTCTACACAACCCAACCCATCGCTCTTGCCCAGCAGGTGTCAGGCCATACACATTATTATTGTCATCCCGACGTAATTTTAATTTATTATTTTGTTCTTAGTAAAGTGGGTTTAGGTAGAAAGAGGTCGTAAGTTATTGAAACATTGGGATGTTGCTTAGTAATAGTTAATTAACATTTAAGGAAGTTTTGGACCACGACGGCCTTGTGTAAAAAGAGGAGGAGGGGACAATGCAAAATGTTCGACCTTGCTCCGGTTTTCCCTCAATAACTTTTTTTCTTACGTTCAACGTCAAAAGCGTCAGACTTTTTTGTAGAGAATTTACCTAATTAACTACAATTTTGTTGGTACAAAAATTGTTGTTTGTCGCTTTGTTACCGATATACGGAAAAAAGAAGGAAACTGTAAAATGTTCGACCTTGCTCCGGTTTTCCCTCAATAACTTTTTTTTTTGTTACGTCCTACGTCAAAAGTAAACAAGACTTTTTTGTAGAGCGAGCGTTAAATTTCCTACGGTCTAAATGGGCTAAAAATTTTTGTATGTCAATTCTATGCCAAGATATGGAAAAAGAGGAGGAAGGGGGAACTGCAAAATTTTCGACCTTGCTCTGGTTTTCCCGCAATAACTTTTTTCCTGAAGTCCCACTGCAAAAGTTAACTTTACATTTTTGTAGAGCGTTAAATTTCCCACAATTTCAATCATTTGAAAATTGTTTTATGTCAATTCTGTACGAAGAAATTAAAAAAAAAGAGGTGGGTGGAACTGCAAATTTTTCGACCTTGCTCCGGTTTTCCCTCAATAACGTTTTTTCCTTACGTCTTACTAAAATAACTTGATCAAAATTTTTGTAGAACATTAAATTTTCTACAATTCCAATGGTTCAGAAATTGTTGTATGTCAATTCTTTACGAAAAAATGGAAAAAGAGGAGGGAGGTGGAAATGCAAAATTTTCGACCTTCTTCCGGTTTTTCCTTAATAACTTTTTTTCTTTACTTCCTATAGGAAAAACATATTCCACGTTTTTGTAGAAGGTTAAATTTCCTACAATTGTTGTGTGTCAATTTTTTTGCCAAAAAATGAAAAAAGAAGAGGAGTGTTGAACTGCAAAATTTTTGACATTGCTCCGAATTTTCCTCTATAGCTTTTTTTATTAGGTATGTCCTATGGAAAAAATGTAACTGAGTTTTTTTGAACATTAAACTTTCTACATTTTCAAAAGTTCAAATATTGTTGTTTGTCAATTCGTTACGAAAACATGGTGTTTCGAAAAACAGCAATGTCAAGAAATGCAGAAATCCACTATATTTTATATTGATTATCCGTATATACCCGAATAATAAATAAATGAAAAATGACCTGTTTTTTGAAGCGCCATACCTCGGTAACAAATTGACATACAAAGATGTTTGTATTAACAAAATTGTAGGAATTGTTGCTCTACAAAAAAGTGATATATATTTTTGCCATAGGACGTAAGGAAAAAAAGTTATTGAGAGAAAACCGGAGCATCATCGAAAAATTTGCAGTTTTCCCCCCTCCCTCTATTAGAACAGGGCCCTCGAGCTCAAAAACTTAGCAAAATGTTTGTTAACTATCCTTGAAAAAAATTCCCAAGTTTCATTAACTCTTGACCAGTGTTGTTCCTCTACGCGTCGACTTTGATTGTCTACCTTTCTACGTAGACAATTGCTTCAACAATGTAGACAATGTCGACAATGAAGTCGACAATGTAGACAATGAAGTCGACAACGTCGACAATGTAGACAATGAAGTAATTCCATTCCAATCTGGCATTCTTCATTATTCTGTCGCATGGTTTATTTTGAATTACAAAAGGTACGTGTTTGATTTAAATTGAATATCTAATAATTCAGTCCTTTGTTGTTGAAATATGCTTTGATGACTTGGATTTATTTTAATAAAATCTAACAACAAATATGTAGCATATTGCAGTTATATTGAGCTTCTTGATCCAGTCTGCACTTTAATTTACAGGCGTCAAGCGGTTGACTGTTCCGTTTGTTGATTAAAGATTGGGACTGTGTTAATAGAAAAATCAACATTTTTAAGATTCTTTATGGAAAAGATATTAAAAACCAATTTTGTTTGGAATATGCCCTCTATAAAACATCCAAATACTTCAAATTTGGCAAACAAAAAACTTATTCTTAATCCAGCCTCTTCCGCTCAAATCGAAAGAGTTTTTTCAAGTATACCAAGAAATCGCTTGACTTTTGAACGATCTTTATTATTCACTAAGAATTGAGGATAATCAATATAATTGTTTTGATGAAGACGTCGAAGACGAGTATGAATAAGACATCTTACTGTATAATTATGAAGAAAGTATTTCCAATAGAAGTGGTTATTTTAATAAATACAAAATGCAGAGTGGAAGACTAAAATAAAACAAATTTGTTTTGTTTTATGATTTAGAAGACAAAAAAATTTGGAAAATTGAAACAAAATTGATTATCTACATTGTCTACATTGACATGTAGACTATGATGAATTGTCTACACGTAGACAATCGTGTAGTCTACATGTTTTGTCTACATGGAACAACACTGCTCTTGACCTTTTTCCACCTAAACCCACTTTTTCCGACCTATCGACAGGCTTGCCAGACTTTTATGAACGAATATCGCAATTTCAAAATAATTTTTCGCAAAATACCGCAAAATTAAAAAAAACCCGCAAATTGCCAAAATTTTCCATTCGAGTTTTTTGGATTTTGTTGGTTTTTAATTGGTGTGATTTTCCTTGTGCATGTCTTATTCCAAATCTTTTTTGTGGGCTCTTAAATCGCATTGGCACAATTTGCAAAACGCCTTAGGAACATTTTTACATTTTTGCAGCCACCCTTTAAAAATATGGAGATCCTCCCATTCCTTTTGATATTTAAAAGTTATTGTTTTTTATTTGCGTTCGAACTCATTTTTTGTATAGTTTTAATAAGTTTTAACAAAAAATGCTTACTTGAACACAGTATTTCACAAACAAAAACAATGAGACAATGACTAATGACAGATGAAGTTTTGTTTTGTCATGGGCTACTTAGTTCTTAGTTCATACCTAAAACAATAACAGCAGGCGTATTCGAGTCTGAGTCGGAAGTGGAAATGATACAGTGATAGTGAATCAATGCAGGACTTTTTGTGTTTAAAGAAAAATGTATGTGTTCTAAGTTATTTTAATTTTTTTTAATATTATTTTATCTTAAAATTTAATTTTATTGTAAGGAAAAAATATACCGCAAATATCGCACAAAATATGCAGTATCACAAAATCTTATTTTAAGCCGCAAATTAAAAAAAAATATCGCACGTTTTGCGATATATCGCACAATCTGGCAAGCCTGCCTATCGACTGGACTATTTAGTTTTAATTCAAAGGTGGTCGCTTACTATGTTGAACATAAATTTTTTCGTGCAACCATTGTATATGAAATCTAAAGTAGTCTGGAGAACGAGTAAGAGATAACGGGGTTTTAAGGCACATAGATGTCGCTGATAATTACATATTTAAACCTTCCACCTACATTTTCTCTCCAAAAACGAGAAATTCGGCAATTTGGTTTGGAGACTCTTGGTGTT
This sequence comes from Platycheirus albimanus, assembly GCA_916050605.2. Classification (NCBI taxonomy): domain Eukaryota; kingdom Metazoa; phylum Arthropoda; class Insecta; order Diptera; family Syrphidae; genus Platycheirus; species Platycheirus albimanus. The sequence goes on along the minus strand of OU696696.1, from coordinate 325,405,860 downwards.
GCCACAGTCGATTTTGTAATCCAGAATACTTTATATTTCATATACAATGATTTTATTAATAAAGCTTTGTCATTGTATTTAAAATCTACAGTATTCCCAAATTCCCAAGAAGCGGAACGTTTTGTGCGGCATCTATGGATGACGTTCACAAGCTTTGATTGGAGAGTTATTTGAGTGGTTTTTGTCTTAACTCCATGGGAAGCAAAAACAACAATATATGTAAAGTAGATAATACAACTAGCGCCGCCATTGACGACGTTCAGAACTAAAATAAAATGTTCCATGAAATTACTATAAAAATGTAAATAAAATGGCTTCGTACAGTTTTAAAAAAATGATTTAAGCCAACCTCAATCAAAATATCGCTATTTTTATTCCTTGCTATCTATTCGAAGATATGTCAATAATTGTATAAATATGTGGTGTCAATAGTTGTACATGGGTGTCAATTACTATATATTTTGATATGGTTTTAGAAATATCAAAATTAAACATTAGAACGAATCTCTTAATCGATTTTAATACATATATCATGAAAACCAATTGAATAAGGTATTTAGAAATGTACTTATAGTTTCATATCCATAAACCAAATATATTTGCCAGCTGTGTGAACTGAAAAATTCCTTAAGAGTGTCAATAACTGTATCGATAAGGCTATTGCTGGTCAGCAGTATTATTCGATGGGAACCAATCAGTGGACAGGACAGGACTTAGATTTAAGTGAATGAAAATAATTGTATTCGTTCCTCAAACCTGTAAAGTCGTGTTCAAAATATATAACATTTAAAATAATCTATTATCTGTGTTTAAATCGTAATTCAAAACGTTATGCCAGCCCTCCGGTATTATTGTGTTAATAAAAATAGCTCAAAATTCGTTATTTCCCAAATAAACAAATATTAAATAAAGTGCCCTACTGGATCGCACGAACTTGCTCTTATCTGTGACAACGGTCTTGGGACTGGAGATTTTGGAAAAATAAAATGCACGACTGGGTCGCACGTACTTGCTCTGTGGGTGCAATAGTACGATCAAAACAAACTTTTCGACCAATATGAAGAACTCAAACTCATGTTTGAAAAATTTGGGAAAAACTACAAAATCTTTAAATATTTAAAATTTAGATGTCATCATTTAGGTGCTATAAATTATATAAATGTCCGCTTTTGGCCAAATTAATAAAATTGTTTTGTAGCCAAAAACGTATTCAATGCAATTCTCTTCGAAACATTCTATTTATATTACATACAAAGTTTAATAAGAATCGATATAGCCTTTTTTTGAGTAAATTAGGACAAATTAAAAAAATTAGCCAAAACCTAGTGGCTTTTTGTATGGGAGCCACCATTTAAAAAAGAGTAACTGAAAAAAATGCAATGCCATCTGATAGAGAGTTGTAAGGAACTATATTAAACAAAGTTTGATTGAATTATATACAACCGTTGACAACACTTATGGCCATTTGAAAGACGTCAAGGCCAGATCTCCGTTATTTAAATTTTTTGCTAAAAACTACAAACTCAGTTCTCTTGACCACTAGAAGAATATTACACACAAAGTTTAATCAAAATCGTTAGAGCCATTTTTGAGCAAATTAAAAAAAACCACAAAAAGTTGGCTAAAACTGAACGCCTCATTGTATCATTGAGCTACCGTTTAAAAATGCTTTACTGAAAAAAATGTAATTCCATCTTATAGAGCACAATAAAGAAGAAACGCCATGTTTGAGTCACTTCAATCAAGCCGTTGCGAACTTATGGCCATTTGAAAAAAAGCCGTTTGAACCTGATTTTCGAAACAAAAAACGCAGTTTTGTCAGAAATATCTTAGGTAGGTAACTAAGTTGAATTTTGAGGTTATCAAAATCATTAGAGCCGTTTTCGAGCAAATCCAAAATGGAAAAAACCGTTACTTGAAAGGTACCTGTTTGAGTCGGGCTAAAACGAAATAAAAAAAAAACTCGACTATCGTTTTTCATCAAACTGCTATATATCACGTTTAAAAAAAATCGGTCTAGCCGTTAAGGCGCACAGACAGACTGACGGACGGTATGGCGAAACCCACTTTTTTGGGTTTCTCTATCATCGTAATGTCATGTTTGACTAAAACCTCGATTTTCTTGTCTGCATGAAATCAATACTTGTTTATAGAGCAAGTTAAAAGTGCCATCTGATTTCTTTTATCTACGGTTTTGAATTTTTGGAAAAAAAAATTTCAGAATTGAAAGGAGACAAATTTTTAATTTAACCTTTGTGTGTGAAGAAAGAAACCTCAATCCGTGTGATAAGGTACCCAGGTGCCTTCGAATGAATTTAGGTGGATACCCAAGCTTTGGCTTATGTTTTATTGTTAACAACATCAAAAACCGTTCAAATATTCTATATTCATGTTTTATTTTTCATTTGGGATTATTTTTTGAATTCTATTCGAATTTAACGTATAAATCCACTTTTATTTCAAAAAAAAAAATATGTTTACGGAAATCATTTGAAAATAAAATTTAGATAGTGTGCTTTGAAAAACAGTCATTTTACGTAATGTGAGTTTATTTGGGCAGTCTGCATCCGCAGTCGTCTCTTTACTACGCGTCGTTTGTGAGTTGATTATTTTAGCAGAAACTGTTTCGAGTTCCATCTAAACAAAATCGAGTTCATTAGACAAAAAAATTCATTAGGAATTGCGTAAATTGAAAACAAAAAGTTAAGCTTATTTGAAATGACTTGTGATATTTTTTTACCGGGGATAGTTATTTAGTGTTAGTGATTTGGCTAATTGAAAACTAATAATCGAAATGGAAGCAAGTTGAACTGGGAGATTACGTGCACGTATTCAAAGATATAACTCTGAAGAAATTCGGGAATTGCTTCGCAAAAATTCAAGTGATGAAGAAGGATTTCAGGCATCAGACGATAAAGAAAATTATATTCCAGTCGCGGAAGAGGATGAAGTTTCAGACGTTGAGCAAGAGAATGGCATTGAATATGAAGAAGACTCGTCCGATTTAAATGGAAGCATAGAGGAACCTACGGTTGGATTGATCGGAAAAGATGGAACGCGTTGGCAGACAGATCCTTTCCCAGAGACCCAAACGTTTCGTCGCAACATAGTTCGCCAGCGAGGTGGAGCAGCTAACTTCAGCCAGCTATTTACTGCGAAGGATATTTTGAAAGGCCCTACGTCCTAGCTCCCAAATCGACTAACTCCCAATGAACCAATTCCCATCGAATATGGGACTTGGTTCATGTGAACTATTTCCCACATTTCAAAGGAACTATTTCCCAAATGTAGAATGAACTTAGTCCCATAAATATGAATTAAATAACAAGAGTTAAGTATTGTTGGTTTTTCCCAAATGAACTAACTCCCAATTGTTAGAAAGTAAAACAAAAATTAATGCTTTGGAATGAAAAAAGTATAAAATTTTTAATGGAATTTTTAACAAAGTAAAAAATTGAAACTTAAGTAACCTAACAGAGTGACGAATAAAATAAAATTCGTGCAGTGTTTGGAAAATTATTTTGCTAAAAAATCGCATACCCAACAATTTAAAGGGAACAAAAATTATATGAAAAAAAATGAGCAAGGGCGCTTGACGCGTGGCGCAGGGGGGCCCGGTCACGCCGCATCCACACCCACGCCGCATCCACACCCACGCTGCACGCGCGTCCACACGGCTGGCCGTTATTTTTAACAAAATAATTTTCCAAACTGTACGAATTTTATTTTATTCGTCACTCTGTTAGGTTACTTAAGTTTCAATTCTTTTTTAAAAATTAAATTTCTTACAGGTTTATCCTATTTTGCCTACAAACATTCAGCACGAAAACAGCGCCACTTCTTCTTTGTGCACAATTTGAACTAACTCCCACTGGTTGATGGGTTGGGCCTAGTTCATTCTGAATAAGTTCGTAATGAACTATGTCCCAACTGAATTTTCTCCTAATATTATGAACTAAATCCCACTACAAAATTTGGTATGAGTTAGTTCATTTTGCCTCGTGGGAGTTAGTCGATTTGGGAGCTAGGACGTAGGGCCATTTTATCTAGTGATATTTGTGATATTATTTTGCGAGAGACGAACAGAAAAGGTATAAAAGTAACGGAAGCATATAAAAAAACTCAGACATTCAAGTGTGCAAATTCAAACATAGTACCTAAAGGAAAAACATTCAAAGATTTTCTCAGCAAGAATTCGACGCCTTCCTTGGAATTTTAATTTGTTGTGAAGTGTATAAGTCAAATACGGAACATTTTTGACAGAATTGTGGAAACCTGACCATTTTCCGTTGGTTCGCGCATCAATCGTTTTATAAAATTTGATAACGATATTACTCGCCCAACTCGTTACCACTGACAAAGCAGCTGCTATTCGCGATATTTGGACTATGTTACTTTCAAACTTGAACACAAATTTTAAACCACATGATTGCATTACAGTTGATGAGCAACTCTACGGATATCGTGGGCGTACTCGTTTTACGCAATATGTGGCGTCATAGCCTGAGAAATATGGCATAATAATATTTTGGGCTTGTGATTCATCAAACTCGTATCCACCCAATGAACAAATTTACTTGGGAAAACTAGCTGGAGAAGAACGTCAGACAAATGTAGGAGAAAAAATATTTTTGGACCTTGTCGCTAAATACAAAAATTGTGGGAGGAATGTGACAACTGACAACTTTTTCACTTCAATGCAATTGGCTCACGTATTGATTGACTGGAATGTGACGCTTGTGGGAACAGTGAGAAAAAATAAGCGTTTTCTTCCAACAAATATGCAAGCACATAAGGATAGACCAGTGTTGTCCACCAACTTTGCGTTCCACAAAGAAGCGACAGTCTGCTCTTATGTTCCTAAGAAGAAAAAAGCAATTGTAATGCTTTCAACAATGCATACGTCACCAAGGGTTCAAAATACCGAAACTGCGAAAATGGAGATTATTACGTACTACAACAAAACCAAAGGTGGAGTTAATAATATGGATAAGTTGCTAGGAGAATACACCACAAAACGAAAGACAAACAGATGAACTTTGGCTCTGTTTTATAATATGATTGATATAGCAGCTTTAGCTTCTTATATTATTAACATGGACCACAACTCTATATTTTCCTCCACTGACAGGAGAAGAAAGTTTTTGAAGGAGCTAAGCCTTCAGCTCTGTCAAGAAAATATAGCAGAGAGAGCTAGAAATCCATTCGTGACATCAAAACTACACATTCGTTCAGCAACACAGGACATACTTGGACACAACACACTTCCCCTTGTATTAGCTGGGACTTCAAGATCACGCAAACGAGACTCGAGTGGTCGCATTGCTGTCGTTGGGAGTTGCTTTATGTGTAGAAGCATAAATCAAAAGCAGAGAAAAACAAGAAAAGCCTGTACTAATTGTTCCCGACCTATTTGTGATGAACATTCAATAACTGAGGCAATATGCAACACCTGTTTTCAAAGTTCTGAATAAAAGTTTGGTTTATCAAAATAACAATATAAAAACATAAAAGTTTAAGTTTAAGTTTAAGTTTAAGTTTAAGTTTATTAATTGAAACTGGTATACATTAAGACTTGGTCTTTTATAGTACAGCAAATATAACAAAGCATTGTGATTATAAGTAAACATACAAAAAATAATTATAGGTAAGATTAAGTTAAATTAATAATTCAAGAATAAGAGAAAACGAGTAGAAAATGTAAAGATATAAATGAAGAAATAGGAAAAAAGATTATAGGAAAGATGAAAAGAAAAAAAAAGATAAGAAAAAAAGGAGAAAATTTATAAAGAGTAATTATTGTTATTGCGATGCAAAGTAATTTAAGAGCGCAGTTTTAAAATTGCTTATAAATGATAAATGCTTTATACTAAGTGGTAGAGAATTCCATAATAAAATCGCATGTATAAAAAAAGTCGGGATGAAAAGCAATTGTTATGTTATTTTTCTTTCATTTTTAGTACGAAAATACGTTTCTAATACATGAAGGTACCCAGGTACCTTGTCACATGGTTTAAGGTGTCTAAAGGTTTTAAGTTAACAGAGATCTTCCTTTTCGGTCTACTTACTTCCAATCGATGAAAACACTCGAAAAACATAAAGTTAGGAGCTCTGATAAGCTCACTTGCATATAGCTATCGATTTAAATACTTTAATTAGTCATTGAATCTTGAAAAGATACCCGGGTACCTCGTCACACACATAAGGGTTTATTCTTTATTATTTATTACAGATCAAAGTATGTTTTCTATTAATATAAATATTTTCCAGATTGTACTTGACAATACGAATTGTCTCGTCTTACAAAACATTTCTTAATGACTCTATTTCGCGCCACAGACAACATCTGCTTCTTCTTGCATCTCTTTATATTTTTCATCCAAACTAAATAGAACAAGCTTTCCTATTGGACGATAGAAGGAGCTCTCTCATTGGCTGATGGCCTATTTCTTGTTTTCTTTATTTTGACAGCCCGATTCGATCGTCGAAGGTATTGAATTAGTAACAAAGCATCTACATGAGCCAAATGTTATGATATTACAACTCGGCCGATCTGACATAAAATCGGCCTCGATTTAATTAACTTATTCTTATAATTACTTAGGTTCTAGCAAGTGTTGCCCACTTCAAGTTGCGTCGGATCATTCAGTGCGCAATCATCTGTTACCCATGCTCTCATACGTGAAGCTTCAATGACACCATCATATGGTATTTGGGTCATCTGACAGTTCTCTATACCCCTGATGACATATCGGTCATGGGGCAGAACCTTATAAACAAGATATGGCCCGCGGTACTTCGGTATACCTACATTTTTTATTGGTGCCTATCTCTGCGTCGACATTACGAATCACGACGAAATCGCCTTCGGAGTATGTCCTTGCAGGTCTACTTCGCGCTAAAAAAAAAATTTAAATTATACTCTTGCGAACTAACAATAGCATCCGAGGCAGATGCTCTCATCCCTTCTAGATCACGTACTGGAGCTATGTTCTGTTTCTCTTCAAGATATTCTGTCAACTCGTCGACTAACTCACCCTTCTGTTCTACACCGAACAACAACTGGCTTGGCGTTTTCTTCGTAGTTGAGTGCACAGTGTTATTCAGACTATACTCGACACGACCTAACAGATTAAACCAATCGGCATGACTGACAGGTTCACTTAATTTACAAAGCATTGACTTAATGACACTGTTTACCCTTTCTACCTGCCCGTTCGCTTGCGGAGACGCCACGGCTACCTTACCATGCGTAATCTTATGGTCCAGGAGGTAGGCATCAAACTCAAGGGATGTAAAACATGAGCCTCGGTCAGTTATAATGCGTCTCGGACGACTATAATAACTAAAGTATTTGTCCAGACACGCTCTGACTTCTTTGGTACTCGTGGAGTTAACCGCATACAACCGCACATATTTCGTAAAGGCATCAATGACAGCTAAGATGTGTTTACGCTTTGAAACTATGGAAGGCAAGGGATCAAAATGATCCAAGTGTATGGTGTCAAACGGAAGTGGCTCCTTGGGTATGCTATACAGGTTGCGCTCGTTTATACGAGCAGGAGCCGAACACATTATGCCACGAATACAATTTTGTATAAGCTTCTCAACCTTTTCTACCATTTTTGGGAACCAATAATTCTTTTTCAGTTGATCGCATGTCTTTCCAACGCCTAGGTGACCAATTTTTTCATGAATTAATCTAATCACATTGCTTTCCATCTCACTCGGGACAAATAACTGCAGTATTCCAGCGTCACTTTTTCTAAAAACCAACACATCTACTAGCTCATAGCCTACCAACCCCATTCTGTTTCCAGTCGTTCCCGCAGTTGTCTTATGGACTCGTCACGATTTTGGGTGATTTGGATCTGAGAGTCTATCTCGTCAAAGTCCACAGCATAAACTACACTGTAATGGTGACTTGGCATCTTAAGCTCTTCATTTACGACACCACATAGGGATCCCGCGGGATGGCCAGTTCCTGCGGTGTGGCAACGGCTCAATGCGTCGACATGTCCCATATTTACACTGCCTCGATGCTGGATGGTGAGGTTATAATTCTCTAGTTCTAACGCCCACCGACCTATTTTCCGATTAAGTTGTTTTTTATTTAGCGTCATTAATCAGTAACAATCTTAAACGGAATATTATCTAGATAAACGTCAAAGCGTCGCAAGGCGTATATGACCGCCAATGTCTCTAGCTCGAAGCTGTGACATCGTGCTTCGGAGGTGGTTGTTGCCTTGGAGAAGTACATAACCGGATGTAGTTTTCCATCCGATTGACGCTGTAAGAGCACGGGGCCAAAACCAGCAGAACTTGCATCACAATGCAATTCAGTTTCCTTCTTTGGGTCATAGATGGAGAGAACTGGCGTCAAAGACAATCTTCTTTTCAATTCGTCAAACGTTCGTTTGCGTTCCGCAGTGAAAATGAACTGAGCACCGTCATGAGTTAACTGTTGCAAGGGCTTAGCAGTCCTGGCATAATTCGGAATGAATTTTCTGAAATAAGAAAATAACCCCAAGCATGCTTTAACTTCCCTCTGATTCGCCGGTATTGGGTAATCCCGAATGGCCTCTACATGCGAATCGCTTGGACATATCCCTTCGGAGTTGATGCGATAGCCTAAATACTGTATATCATTATAACCAAATTTACACTTACTCAACCTAAGCTCTAAACCACTTTCTTTCGTTCGTTGTAAGACCCTTGCTACTAATTGATTCAATTGATTCAAAATCAACCGTCCCTATGATGATATCATCTATATAGATGATAATAAGGCCACCATCAATCAAATCCCTAAAGACGTTATGGATATACCTCTGAAATACCGCTGGTGCATTCTTCAGACCAAAGGGCATACGCATATATTCGAATTGACCGTAAGGTGTGACAAAAGCTGTATATTTTATAGAATTAGGAGCCATTTTTACATGGACAAATCCGTTTCGTAGGTCGAGGGTTGAAAAGTAATTTGTTCCACCCAAATATTCTATACAGTCTTCAATCAGGGGCAACGGACAGTTATCTCTAATGGTTAGCTTATTTAACGGACGATAGTCCACGCATTTCCGAATTTCACCGTTCTTCTTTTTCACTAATACTATGGCGGATGCATATGGAGAATCACTTGGCCTAATAATATTCTTTGCTAACAGATCATCTGTAATTTTGCGTAACTCACTCTTCTCATAAAACGACAAGCAGTGTGGTAAAGAATGAAAGGGCGTATCGCTAGTCAAACTTATATGCATTTCAGAATCATATGGTTTGAAACTAATCTGCTTTGCTTCTAAATAATTTTCCCTAATTGTATCTCTTAAAGCCTCGAAGCGCAATTTATCCAGAACAGGATTAGCATCTGCCTCGGTTGACACTGCTTCAGTTTCGATTGACATAATGTCATTCAGGCCTTCATCATTCGCCATGCAAACCTCCACCGACTGTACTGCGTTGACCTCATCAAATCGTATACTCGGTTGGACAACTGTTTCATCCACAACTGAATGATCCTCTACCACTTTTATATTATCAACTATGTTTGAGTTAAGCGAACAGAAATGCAATTGTTTATCGAAAGGATGTTTATTTAAATAACTTAAAAATTTACATTCATTTTTCAATTGACATAAGTTTATACTGAAGGTATCTAAGAAGTTACGGCCTAAGATTAATGGAATATTCATTGTATCGTTTGGTACTACATTTAAAATTAAATTTTTCTGATGTTCTTGAATGTTATCTCGGCTTTAATTCTTCCATACGTCACCAGTTTTTGTTTTCCAAGACCAGTATATCTTGATTGGACAGCAATATTCGAAACACAAACTGGCAACGGTACCTCAGATTTCCGTATAAAATTAGTTGGACTACCGGAATCAAAAACAGATAAACATTCCTCAAATTCTCTGCGCTTAACTTTGTTAATAGAGTAGGCAACACTTACCAAATTTACAGCATCTACAATGTCTTCTACGTCGGTGTCACCGTGGTAACTAGGGCAGCTCCGTTCATCAGTGGCATCGGCAACAGCAGCAGCGGTACTCCTGATTGGCTTCAATATTTTCTTCGGGTTAGGACAGCTACGGTGGTCGTGTCCCGTCTTCCAACAGCGGAAGCAGCTACTATCTGGTCTTTTATCATACAGGCACTTGTTCTGGTAATGACCCATCTGTGTGCAGTTGTAGCAACGGACTTCTTTTGTATCAGTTGCGTCAGGTCTCATATTGTTGCTTCGGGGCATCGGTGTCTTCTGTCTTGGGTCGGCGGTGACTTCAGGTTTGGTAGCGAGTCGATTAGAGCGTCGCTGTTCATACAGATCCAAAGACTCTGAACTGAGCCATTGTTAGGGCGTTATATGTGATTCTGGTGTGGTGTCCTGCATCCCATCAATGATAAATCCTTTTAGTTCGAATTCGTCAATATAGTTGCAGCGGGCAGCAATGTCCTCCATCTCTAGCACGTACCGGCGAACGTTGTCTTTTTTGTTCCATTTATGTTTCGTGAACATCTGTTAACTTTCATTGCGGCCTATTACACGGCCGAACTCCTTCAGTAGCATCGTCTTCAGGTCGTCATAACTAAGTGCATCCTTGTTAAGGAGCAACCTGGCGGTACCAACTAGTGAATTACATAATGATGTATAGCGGAATAAATTGTCCGCACCAACCATGTTCATGACTCTCTCAAAATTTCTTAAGAAATCACGCACATTATGGGCTCTGGATTCGCCATCGAATTTCACTATAGTGTGTTCGATGTCTCTAAACGTCAGTCGAGATGTTGACGCAGTGGACGGCATAGACGAAAGTGTCGCGCATTGCGTGGACGATGCCTCAGCTAGCTCCAACTTAGCTGTCACTTGCTGCAGCAAAATGACTTCATGGCGTTTGCGCAGTAGGGACAATTTGTTGTTAAGTTCAGCTTCAGTTTCCTTAGTGGCAGCAGGTCCGGCTTCAGTTTCCTCAGTGGCAGCAGGTTCGGCTTCGGTTTCCTCAGTGGCAGCAGGCTCCTCGACTGGTTCGTTGTCTTTCGTTGTTTGTCGGGCACCAGTGTCGTCAGTGGCATTGTTCTCTTGGGTCGGGCGGGCAGCGGCGTCGTCCTGAATCTCGGCAGCGGTTGAAGAGCCAGCAGCTATGGTACCTAGGTGTCCATACATCTGTTTAAGCCGAGGTATGGTGATGGTTGCGGGCACGTTAATGCCTGCGTCCTTTAGCGCGTCCATCATTTGCTTTCTTGTTACTTGGCCAGCCATTGGCTAATAAAATTGTTTTTTTTTTTTTTTTAATTTAGTTGGTTGCTCAATAGGTGAATATACCCCACATCTGAGTTGAAAGGAGACAAATTTTTAATTTAATTATTCTTTATTATTTGTTACAGATCAAAGTATCTTTTCTATTAATATAAATATATTCCAGATCTTACAGAATAATTCTTAATGACTCTATTTCGCGCCACAGACAACATCTGCTTCTCCTTTCATCTCTTTATATTTTTCATCCAAACTAAATAGAACGAGCTTTCCTATTGGACGATAGATCAGCCAATGATGGCCATCAGCCATCATTGGCTGATCGCCTATTTCCTGTTTTCTTTAAGCGGCCCACAGACACCCACTTGTGCGAGCGCATGTGTCGGTGCTGTCTGTGGGCTGGTGCGCACACCGATTTTCGGCGCGAGTAAAAATCAAAACTTTTTGATTTTTGGTGTCGGTGTCTCGATCGGTGTGATGTGTATGGGGATGCGCGCGCACATTCTATATTCAGTTGCATCGTATTGTGATTGAGTAAGGAGTGCGGAAGATTTATTTAAATGTTTTTTTTTTTTTGAAATCTCTTTCATAACTAAAGTGTGTACGATTTGGTGTGCAGTGTGTGGCGAAATGACGCACAAGTTTCGGTGCACATGCGCGCGCACAAGTGTAGTGTCTGTGGGCCGCTTTATTCTGACAGCCCGATTCGATCGTCCAAGGTATTGAATTAGTAACTAAGCATCTACATGAGGCAAATGTTATGATATTACAAACTAAGCATCTACATAGGGCAACTGTAATGATATTACAGAATCGTTGTACAATTTTTTCTTTGAGTATAGTTCATATCAAAAAAATATAAAATTAAAAAAGGATCGATCCAACCATTGTTGGAAAAATCAAAAATTTAATTAAAAAAAATTTGTTTTTTTAAATCCAAAAAAAACTTTGTTTGAAAAATTCGAGGATTAATTTTTTTTTCAATAAAAAGGCTTCTACACTAAAAATTTCGGCTAAATGCAGTACCTCCTAACGTTATAAGTCCTTACGAAAAATTCCTAATGAAAATATTCCTAACACTAAATTAAAGAACTCTTAACTTTGAAAAATGAAATAAGTTGTAAATAAAGACGAAAACTACTAATCTGAAAATTAAAAAAGTCCGAAAATTTAGGAGTGAAAATATTCCGAACAATAACAATAAAAAGTCCTGAGGAGGGAAACAGCTTTGAATTGTACACTTGTATGTTGTTGACCATTATGGTTCTGCTTGCAGACTTCTTTATTAATTCATTTCCATCTACAGGTATAGTTTGTCGAAGCATTCTGAGCATAATTTCAAATGATCTCATGCAACAATAAAATATTTGGCAAACAATATTAAATTAATGGCAGAGAATATTCCTGTATTTAACCGGCACTTCCTGGAAGATGGAAACTTCTCATTGGTGCCAGTTAAATGTTTAAATCAACTTATGATTATATATGTGGAATATTTCTATAACGTAATATATATATGTGGTCGCGTATTGCCAAAATGCATAAGACTTGCTTGAATTTTAATAGCTGTGTTAACGCTTGAAAGGCAACATTTTCATATTCACAGCCCAAACTGATGGTTACAGAATTCAGAAAGAGTACCTTAAAGAACTCTAGTCACATCAAACACTATTACAAATTGGGTTATTTCCATGTAGATTGTTCGATAATAGAGTCGATTATACTTTTACTTACGGATTACTAAAAAGAGCTTGGACTTATCACCTTGTAAACATTGGTAGTGTTGTGAAATATTCATCTTAATTCGACTGATCTCGATAAGAAAAAGATTTTACATATTAACTTGCCAAATGTATTTCATCTTTTCAAGTTAATTTGATATTTCATGAGCTGGATTTCTTAGGCCAACGTTTTAACTCGACTTTATTTTCATCCTGCATACAAACGTGTTATAAGATTGCTTTCGAAAACATTTTATTAAAGAAATATTAATATTGATAATCTAACTTGCCAATTATAAAGTTTTCTTTTAACATGAAATAAGACCAATAAATAACGAAATAAATCCAAACTATTGAAATTACTTTTTTCCAATTTTTCTCAAATATTGTTGAGAAATGAAAATATTTCCTCTAGCACCATTCTGTGTCCCATCAGCAGTAATAATACCTTAGAAACGAAACAAATTTTATTCCTATCAATTGGAAAGGCTCGCACAAAAAATCACGAAGCAATAAAAAATCCAAAGATTCTGCACAAAAAAAAGCTAACAAAAAATATCTGGAATTTGCCATTTCATATATGTATGTATAATGTTAGTTGTTGATGATACAAAATATTGTGCTACAGAATACCTACTTCTGTTCAGAGGATGTGTATTCGCTTCCAGGTATAAATCTGTCTGTCAAAATGAAAGAGTAACCATGGGCACGAAAAAAAAAACTTTGAAAATAAAAAAAAATCAGCCCATTACATTTTTGTTTTTGTGATAAAACCAAAAATAAAATACACATAGCCTCAGAGATAAAGTAGGGTTTTTATTTAAACGTTCTAAAGCCCTTAATATGTAGCGATTTCCTGCAGAGTCCTCACACAAAGTCTTGGAGATCATTTTTTACTACAAGGCGAGTTATGCATTCTCATTTGATTCCAACAATCAAACATGACATTCAGTGGCGTAGTTATCATAGGGCAAGGTGGTGCAGTGCACCAGGGCCCCGGAGCTCAGGGGGCCCTCTTACCTTAGCTTTGAAAAAAATAATAATGAAATAAGATAAAAAAAAAATAAAATAAAGTAAATTAAAAAAAAAATTCTTGTGAGCAGGTTGGAGCCTCGAGTCTCGAGCCTGTTCACAAGATAAAATTTTTTTTTTCAATTTTTTTTTCCAAATCAACACTACCAATTATAGAACTCCTTATTTAACAGTTTCAACACATGCGCCAAGGGTAGTCGATAAGCATGAGCTGTTTGTTTTTGTTATTTCAGTTATTTGGTAGTTTGGATGAGTACGCCCGTAGCACATTGGATGAGCGATAAGCTCAAATGCTTGACGGTCGTGAGATCAATTCGCCAATTTCTTCCATCATGAAATGATTTTACTCAAGAAATGTGATCAGTTTCAGAAGAAATATTGCGATATAATTAGACCCAATTTTTCGCTCCAATTTCTTAATGTATATCATCTGATCCTCCCTCAATCGATGTAGACGTGGTTTTTCCGCCAGCTTGGCAAAGAAATTATAACGAAATTTGGCGTGCTCGAATGTAACCTTACGGAAGTGTATACAGCGATGCTACTGCTTCATACAATTCCTGTTACTTCCACGGCAGCAGAAAGATCTTTCAGTAAACTGAAGATTATAAAAAATTATTTAAGAAACAGCATTCGACAAGATCGCCTCCGACATTTATCGTTAATTGGAATAGAAAATGAGGCGACATCAAACTTGGATTTGAGTGAAATTATAGACGAATTCGCAAAAATTAAAGCTCGCAAAAGATTGTGAATTAGACGGGGAATTCTGTTAAAAATCGTTTTTTTTTTAGATTAATTAAATCTCATCTGTATAATAAATATTCTATATTGTCATGTGCGTCGTTGTTTATTTATTCCCTTTTTCTTCTATTAAACACATGGAGATTCTAATAGAGTCCACGTATGGATTTAGCCTACCAGGGATAAGTTCAACTCACTGTTTCCTATTCTTAATCCTATCAATTATTTTGAAGGCCAATATAAGTTCAAACTACGCGGAAAGAGGGGGAGGAGGGCCCGATTATTTCCCTATGCACCGCAGGGCCCTTGTCCCCCTAGCTACGTCACTGATTACATTACGATGATAGAGAAGTCGAAAAAAGTGGGTCCGACAATTCTGTCTGTCTGTCTGTCCGTATGTCTGTCTGTATAGTTACCTACAGCTTAAACGGCCGTACCGATTTGCTTCAAACTTTGTAGGTAGTATTATTATGACGTCCTACAGAGGGGTTTTTAGAATAAGCAATCTAGCTCTAAGACTAACGGTTTCTGCCATACGATTTTTAATGAAAAATTATTTTTTCTCAAAAACGGCTAATACGATTTTGACAAAACTTTCTGAAGAGGACCTTTTTTTATTCAGATTTTCTCGTAAGCCACTTGACGGGCTTCGATAAAATTTTTAATGTAGAAGCCCTTTTATAGACAAAGTAATATAAATTTTTAGATTTTTCAAAAAAGTTTTTTTTTAGTTTTTTATTATTTTTTTTGTTTTTCCAAAAACCGTTTAATTTATTTTTTTAAAATTTATTTTTTTTTTTGATAAAAACTGCAAAGTGATAGAAGTTGGCATACTCAAAAAAAATTTGGAATATATTTTCGAAAAGTTTTTCAAAAAAAAACACTGTTTTAGAAACAACTGGTCGAACGATTTGGAAAAAAAATTCTCAAAATTCTAGAGTAAACGAAATCTGTTTTAGAAAAAAGGAACGTAGCGGTGCAGAAAAGCGGAAACAACGTCAAGAAAGTAGAGTTGCGCAAAACAGTTCCAATAGCGGAACGGATATGGAACGGTTCTTTTTCTCGTCGGAACTGGTTCCTGGAACCATGTCCGCGGAACTGTTAAGGTTTTGCCAATTACCGATCAATCATGTCCATTCGTACATATTGTTACATGAATAGTGTTTGTCTCAACTACAGTCTTATGAATGGTTTTTGTTTCTACTACAGAAATATTACTATATGGTTTTTGTCTATACTACAGTAAAATTCTGAACAATTCTGCTGAATGATTCTGCTGAATAACAATGTTGAATTTGAAAGCTCTGAAAGCTTTTAAAGCATCTTGACAATTCCGAAAGGTTCGAGACTTAGACTGTTCGGGAAACTTGATCCCAAGTATAAATAGGACATTTTATTCGGAAATGGACACAGTTTCATTTTAACCGTGGTAGCGAATAAATGGTGAATAATTAGTAGTGCTAAGATAAAGAAATAAATAAAGAGTTTGAACTTAGATAAAAGTGAGTTTTATTTGTAGAGATAGTAGTGATAATTTAAAAGTACAAGAAAATAAGTTTTAATATGTATGTACTAAGGTACCTATATTGTTGATTGTTTAGTTCCATGTCTATTCGCTAGTTTGAGTTGTGTACTTGTTATGTAGAAGTAGTTCATTTCTTTCGTAGTTCAAATAAAATAAAATGATAAGCAATTGCTTAGTGGCTGCATATATGGATATTAAAAAAAATTAAATAATTTCGAAAATTCTTTTATTTTTTTAATTAGTTTGAGAGTTTTCTCGGAAAAACTAGGTATGCAATACAATTTCAAAGCTATATGTCAATCGTTTTTTAAAAAAAATGTTATTTTTGAAAAACTTTTCCAAAAAATATTTTAAAAATTTATTTGAGTCTGTAAATATATGGCAATCTGTAGTCAACATTTGAAAAAATAATTTAGAAAAAATCAATATACCCATTTCCAACATACATATTTCGAAAACCAAATTTTTTTTTGAAAAAATTATAAAAAGTCAAATTTTTGAAAATTTAAAAATGCCATATTAATACAATTATAAATAACTTCCTGTACCCAAAATTTTATTGAAATCGTATGTATAGTTAACGAATAAATTTGATTTGAAAATACATACTGGTTATAAGAAAATTTTTGAAAAATCTTTTCTAATGAAAAGATAGACTGTCTTAGAAAAATAGCATTCTGAAAGTTTTATCAAAATCGTTAGAGCCGTTTTTGAGAAAATCAATTTTTTTCTGCACGATTGTATGGCAGGTGCCGTTATTTTTTGGCCTAGAGAAAAGGAAACAAATGCAAACGGGAAGGCGCTATCTGGTTAAGTTTAGTTATAATATATCATGATTGAAACTCGCTATGAACATTTTGATTTATGAACATGATTTTGCTTAAAAAGACAAACCAAAAGTTATGATTCCCAAATAAATTTAAGGGGTGGGTAGGTAGGTATGACGTTAAAAATACTAATTATAACCTTGTTTTAAAAACTCATATTTCCGTAAAGGTACCTACCTATTTTAATACAAAACTGACCTAGGTACAGCCCACAAACCAAACCATAATAGTATTTTCTTACATTTACATACATATATGAATTAAAATTTCAAACCCCAAATAAATAAAAATAAAATAAAAAATAAATAAAAAAACTAAGAAAAATAAGCCCTGCACAAATCACAAAAGAAATTACAAATAAAAATCTCATGCAAAAATTAAATATACCTACTTTAAAATTACCAATAATCCAATGAAAATACTTTTCGTGAAATAGTTCCTTATTCAACTTTAATTATCAAATCACAATTTGAATTCAAATCGACCAAAAAATATTCTTTTCCTTATTTCCAATCAAACATCAAACATGTAATATAAAATATAGCATGTAAGTACTAGTTACCTACTAGCTATATCTCATCTCATCCATTCCATACCATAAATTAAATGAAATGGAACTAGGAATTACTAACTACAATCAGAGATGATAATGTACTTCATATGTAGCAGATCTACTTCATTTTTTATTTTCATGCATCTGCTACGTAGCAAATCAGATCTACTTCGTTTTTTTATGCTTCATTCATTTCTAAAAAGTAACTTCCTTGATCTGAATACACTCAACGAATCTACTACGTTCATTACACATTAGTTTTTAGTTTTCCAAACATTCCCTATTATGAGACAAAAAAAAAAACTACTGTTCAACTGCACAGTCATATATCTATCCCATTTAGCCCTTAGTACTTTTAATGTACCTACTTTGACATTTTTGTAGCCATTATTAAGTGCATGATGCCTGATTCACAACCTCGCGTCACGACGAGACGAGAGCGTCGCGATTATCGCAGTCTTTTTTTCTCGTTCTGAAAAATCAGAACGAGAAAAAGTGACAGCGATAATCGCGACGCTCTCGTCTCGTCGTGACGAGAGGTTGTGAAACAGGCATGAAGAAAATTTTTTTCAAGTGTTGCCCGACTTTATGCTTACACTAGCTATAGTCTTCCGCATAGCAGCAGCAGGAACAGGAAGTCGATTTTCCGACTTCAACAAAGTCAAAACAAAATTAAGTACACGACTGGGTGGTACGAACTTGTTCTAATGTAATAAGTGGTCTTGGGGCTTGAGATTTTGGAAACAAAAGTAATGAAAAAATCATATGAAATTTTATTAATCATTTAAAAATCAATAGTTAAAACGTTTTTAAAAATTTTTAACCAACCGTTTTCGAAAAAAAAACAAAAGTTAAAATAAAAATTAAGTTTTTTTTTTAAAACTCAAAAAAAAACTTTTTTTTGAAAAATTAAAGAATTTGTATTATTTTGTTTATAAAAGAGCTTTTATATTAAAAAATCTGATTTTAAAAAAACCGTCCTATGGGAGGTACCGTTATAAGACTTTTCCTGAAAAATCTGTTCCAACCAAAACATAAAGTTTACTCAAAAAACACCATTTAGAAATTTTTATCAAAACCCTAGGAGCCGTTTTCGAGATAAGTGAGTTTATCATAAAAATTCATATGGCAGGTACCGTTAGTTTTGGAGCTAAAATGCTAATTCCAAAAACCCCTCTGTAAGACATCATAATAATTCTATGTACCAAGTTTGAAGCGAATCGGTCCAGCCGTTTAGGCTGTAGGTTCCTATACAGACAGACAGACAGAATTGTCGGACCCACTTTCTTAGGCTTTTCTATTATCGAAATGTTATTTTTGATTGTGCAAAATTTTTTTTTTTTACGAATGCATAACTTGCCTTATACTTAGTACCTATAATCGCAAGTAAAAAGAAATAAGCTAGATATAAGTACCGCTTCTTCCCACTTATTAATAAGGGAGTTTGTGGCTGGGCTAGACGATTTTGAACCTCCTAAGCAATTACTACGATATTTTACAAAATTTAAATTTGTTCAGGAAAGCTTTTTTTTTACAGACTGATTAAATTTGCACAGTATTAATATATCTAATCTATACAGGGTGCCCCGAAACTCAACGTCAAGCGGGCACCGGGTGAAAGGGTAGGTTATGTCTGTACTGAGAAAAGTAAGGAAAAAAATCCATCTCGCTTTGTTTAGTAAAAATAGTAATATTTATAAAAATTATAAAAATCGTTACACTAGACCACACTTTTAGATACTGTGGTCACAAATTTTCATATTTTGCGGTGTTTTTTTTTTATGTAATCCTTACTAACTATGCTATTATTCCCAATTAAAAATCCAAAAATAAATATCGTAGTTTGCGTAAGAAAAATAAAATTTGACGGAGTCATGGTGAAATTTTTTTTTTAAACTTAACTTTGATACTTAATACTTAAAAAAAATGTACCGCACTACCCTCGGCAAGTTATTTAAAAAGTTGGCCCATTTTACCAAGATTTCAAAATGGTACAACACTTGCTAATTATTCACCCATAAAAAATATTATCAAAATTTAACCCGCTGTGGAGCATTATAAATTAGGACTAAAAAATTGGAAAGTATTGTATTGTTCCCTATTAATGTATTACTGAAAACTTTATCTATTCATAAATCTTAATGAAACAAATGAAAAAAATTTAATACATTTATTTTATCTAAAAGCACTTTACACTAAAGCAAATGTTCAAATTGTTTACCCTCGGCACGAATACAGGCTCTGCATCGCCGCAGAAAAGATCTGTTCATCAGACGTCCAAATCTCCTTGCATTAATATCTTCTCCTGCTTCAAGAATTTTTTGGCGTAGTTCGTCTCTATTTACAATTGGTTTATCATAAACTTTTTGTTTTATGCAGCAAAATTGATCCAAGGCACCCAATCCACCTATCGGGATACTCAGTACTCAGGTAGTCCCGTACTAGACGAGCATAATGTGCTGGGCAACCATCTTGTTGAAACCAAATGTCTCGATAGATGTTCAATGGTACATTTTCTAACAAATTCGGCAGTTAATTTTGTAAAAAATGCAGGTAGTTTTCGCCATTTAGATTTTCTGGCAGCTCATATGGTCCAATTATTTGTCCATTTAAAATTCCGGTCCAAATATTTATTTTAAATTGATATTGAGAGCGGTCTTCACGCATAAAATGTGGATTCTCTCTGTGCCACTCATGTAAATTATGCAAATTCAAATAACCGTCTTTTTTAAATGTCGATTCATCGGTCCATAAAATATGGTTGAGAAATTGCGGGTCTTCACTATTTTTGGCCAACATTGTTCTGCAAAAATTGACTCTAGGAGCGTAGTCACGAGGTAACAAACTTTGTACTCGTTGTACATGGTACGGGTGGTAGCTGTTTTCTTTTAAGATTCTATGAGCAATGCTCTTCGGAATTCTAGTTGACTTTTCAATTGCACGTGCTGAAGTGCTGGGATCATTTATAATTTCACTCATAACTACGTCGTCGTTGTGTCCTACAGGTCTCCCACCTGCGGCGCCGGCCATACAAGTACTAGGCAATCGTCCTTGGGAATATGAAATGTGTACATAGATGAACACACGGTGGTCTGGGTGAAGCGCCACATTTGGGTACCTTTCGCGATACAATCTGGCGGCAGCAGAGGCATTACAACCGCATTCACCGTAAATAATGTGCATGTTTGCATATTCCTCAGCTGTGTAGGAATAGATAATAATTATAACACAATTTTTAGATAATAATTAACACAACCCAGGGGAAAACAAAAGCAAACGATTATGCTAATAAAAAAGCCAACGATTATTAGAAATTGCGAACAAAAGTAAGAGCGTTCTGTACTGAAAGCAGATCGTGTAAACAGAAATTTTTAGTCTGCTGCTTTTTTGTGATTTTCACTTTAGAATGATCTGTATGCAGCTGCAATCCGTTAGTTTGTTCTGTTTTCAGGAATTTGATGGATATTGCCAGGAAGTTGCATCTTGTGTTGTTGTGTTGGCCAGTGTTTTTCTTAACAAGGGTAGAATTTTCCAATTTTTTAGTCCTAATTTATAATGCTCTACAGCGGTTTAAATTTTAATAATATTTTTTATGGGTGAATAATTAGCAAGTGTTGTACCATTTTGAAATCTTGGTAAAATGGGCCAACTTTTTAAATAACTTGCCGAGGGTAGTGCGGTACATTTTTTTTAAAGTATGAAGTATCAAAGTTAAGTTTAAAAAAAAAATTTCACCATGACTCAGTCAAATTTTATTTTTCTTACGAAAACTACGATATTTATTTTTGGATTTTTAATTGGGAATAATAGCATAGTTAGTAAGGATTACATAAAAAATAAACACCGCAAAATACGAAAATTTGTGACCACAGTACCTAAAAGTGTGGTCTAGTGTAACGATTTTTATAATTTTTATAAATATTACTATTTTTACTAAACAAAGCGAGATGGATTTTTTCTTTACTTTTCCCAGTACGGACATAACCTACCCTTTCACCCGGTGCCCGCTTGACGTTGAGTTTCGGGACACCCTGTATACATAAAATATTCTATAAATTCGTAATATTTATCATATATGTACAATTTATTATAATATAATCTTATTGATGTTGAAATACAAAAATTTCTATTTATCTCTATGTAAAACTATTTTATGAGAGCTAAGCAGTCATTTGTTAAACAAAGAAGTACTAGTCATTGTTGTTTTCTTGTTAATAATAAAAACAAAATTAAAATACCCATATTCATGAATTTTTTTTTTCTACTACACTTTTTTCAAATCTACTTCGTTTTTTCGGGCTATCTACTTCACTTTCTGGACTCAGCATTGGCATCCCTGACTACAATACTACAAATGGAAAAAAAAGAACTATGAGTGTTTATCGGACATGGAACTGGTAAAAAGAAATGGAACTGTTTACAAGCAAAGCAACTAAAGAATAGTAAAGGTATTATGCCTATGAGTGCTATATCGCTATGAGTTATGACTTATGAGTCTGGTGTTCTGTTAGTACAGAGCATACATACATACACATTTCATTCATAAACCTTTCTTCTCTATTTATCTTCATCAAACGCTTCATAGCATTATACATTATCTATAGATACATGTATTATTTTGTTTGTATCCTCTTTAACCCTCTAAAAACGTGTAGAAAATGTCTCACTGTGGGCGCGAGTTTTACCATCATATATGTATGCCCATGCATTAGTTTAATTTCCATGTTCGGTTTTTGGCTCTGTGCAAGTGTGGAGTGTGGAGTTGGAACTGTTTTGTTTTATTCTTTCGCATAAGGTTCGCATTTGAGCAAGCATGTCTTGGATATTGGATTTGGTAATAAAATAATATGGTAATTGGAAATTGGTACATGTTCGTTGTTCGCTTTCATTCAATTCTTTCAATTTTGTTTTGTCTTTTGAAGTCGGAACTGTGGACATATTTCATTTCGGTATTCGGAATGAAATGAAATGTATCCGGCAGAAGACATAGTTCATGGAACTATACAGGTCCGGAACTACTCAACTCTACAAGAAAGGGAAGAAAGTAAAAAAAATTTACCGAGCTAAACAGCTTTTTTACGAAACCGCTTTCTGCTACAGTTCCTTCAACAGCCGAAATATCGGTCAAAAGTACACAAGTATTCATTTATTGATAGCGTGGACACAGCTGTGTTAATTAATAAAGCGATCTTAAGTAGATCAGGATCCAATAACTACCATCAATGCCACTGCTGAAAATGACTACCTCGACGCTTCCGTGCAACATCCATTTCTACATTTTCAAAAGTTCTTGAAATTTCAAATGACTTGGAGAAGTACATGAACAAAAAATTGAACGATAACGAAAAACGGCTGATTCTTGACAAGGGACCTTTGAAACCTCCGGGACCTTTTCCGAAGGACCCCCACCAAGACAACAGGAGCTTTTCAGAAACGTTCTTGAAATTTCTTGATACGAAAATACTTAATTTTTTCCAAGAAACTTTTAAGCTAGTGATTATTAAGTGATCAATAAAATTTCGAATAATTTTTTCCCTGCTTTTTTCCAAAATCTTAAAACCCAACACCACTGTCACAGATTAGAGCAAGTTCGTCCAGTCGTGCAGTTAATTTTTGCATTGAATTTTTATGTTGATATACAAATAAGTTTAAAAAATCGCGATAAGGTGATTTTGATATAGTTACATAACAATTAAAAAAGTAAAAACAATATTAATCTTATGCAGATGGAAAATTAGACAAACTTTTAAGAGACGGGTAAATTCTAGCAAAAAATTGGCTAGCCAAAAGACAATGGCTTAAGCGTTATGTGGTAAGAATGTTCGTTTGCTGCCCCATATACTAAAGCATCAAACGCTTCCGAATTTAGAGGATATATTTCGCTTTAATATGAAAACTGCTGAAAGGCAAGTTTAAAGCTGCTCCTTAAAATTTACCAATAATAGTATTAAGTAATTGTGACCGAACAGAATAAGAGGGTCGGTCATTTTTTTTCAATAGACTCACTTTATAGTGTCTCAATATAATGTCACAATATAAATATTTAAGGACAGCACAAACAAGATGTGAGATGAGAGAAATAAAAAGATCCAAGGTTATAACGAACGGTAACTGACACTTCCAGTTGAAGCCGATTTATATACCTACCTTGGAAGCGTTTGAAGTTCTTTCTCCTTAATTGCAGTTCTCAATTATTTTCTTTGAATATAAAGGGGAAAAAACGAATGCTCATCCGTTTTTACTTGCTCTATATGTAGAGCAAGTATTGCTTTCATGCAGAAAAAAAAATCGATTTTTTAATCAAACATGACATTACGATGATAAAGAAACACAAAAAAGTGGTTTTCGCCATACCGTCCGTCGGCGTCGGTCTGCGCTTTTAGCAGCTTGAAGAATAACGATTTCGAGGTTTTTTTTTATTTCGTTTTAGTCCGGCTCAAACTGGTACCTTTCAAGTAACGGCTTTTCTCATTTTGGATTTGTTTGAAGACAAGACGGCTCTAACGATTTTGATAAAACTAAAAATTTAACATACCTAAGATATTTCTAACAAAACTGCTTTTTTTTTGTTTTTGGTTTAAATGGTCATAACTCATAACGAAAATCAGGTTAAAACGGCTTTTTTCAAGTGGCCAAAAGTTCGCAACGGCTTGATTGAATTGACTCAAACTTCGTTTGGTATAGTTCTTTGTAGTGTTCTATAAAATGGAATTGCAATTTTTCCAGTAAAGCATTTCTAAGCGGTTTCTCCCATACAATGAGCAGTTCAGTTAAGCCACCTTTTTTTGGTTTTTTCTAATTTGCTCAAAAATGGCTTTACGATTTTGATTAAACTTTGTGTGTAGGTAATATTCTTTTAGTGTTCTCAATAGAACTGCCTTTTTAGTTGTATCGAATTCAATCAAACTTTGTTTGGTATAGTTTCTTACAACTTTCTAACAGATGGCATTGCATTTTTTCAGTTACTCTTTCTCCCTCCCATACAAGAGCCACTACGTGTTGGCCAATTTTTTTAGTTTTTTCTTATTTACTCAAAACGGACGGGCTCTACAGATTTTTATCAAACTTTGTATGGAATGTTTCGTAGAAAACTGCATTTAAGTTTTTGGCTACAAATGATAATAACGAAAATTGGTTTTAACAATTTTATTAATTTTGCCATAAGCGGACATTAATATAATTTATAGCATCCAAATTATTACATCTAAATTTTAAATACTAAATGTTTCTTAAAGTAAGCTCCCGTATGTCGGGTTTTCCAGTTTTAACCAAAATTTTTAAGTTTTTCACAAATTTTTCAAACATGAGTTCTTCATATTGCTCGAAAAGTTTGTTTTCATCGTACTTTTGCACCCACAGAGCAAGAACGTGCGATCCAGTCGTGCATTTTTTTAACGACAATGAAATTTCTAACAAATAGCAAGGGCTTCTGGAATGATCACTTAAATTATGGGAGAAACATTAGTACATACCTACTATATAAACAGATTAAAAATGTTAAAAAGAGCCAAAAATTTGTTTTTTTATTTACACGACGTGCGACAGCTCAAAAAAGTGCAATTAAGTGCACCTAGAATTAATATACAGCGGACCAGAAACTAGAACCACTTTGTTCCTTGGGTAGTACTTACCAGTGGCGTAGAAAGCTTTTCGCTATGGGGGGGGGGGGGATGGATCTAGTTCGCTCATTTGTACTTGCGATTATGGGTACTATAAGGCAAGTTATGCATTCATAAAAAAAATCTAACAATCAAACATGACATTACGATGATAGAGAAGCCGAAAAGAGTGGGTCCGACAATTCTGTCTGTCTGTCTGTCCGTGTGTCTGTCTGTCTGTATAGTTACTACAGCCTAAACGACTAAACCGATTTGCTTCAAACTTGGTACATAGTATTATTATGACGTCTTACAGAGGAGTTTTTGGAATTAGCATTCTAGCTCCAAAAGTAACGGTACCTGCCATACGATTTTTAATGAAAAGTTAATTTTTCTCAAAAACGGCTCCTACGGTTTTGATAAAACTTTCTGAATAGTGTTTTCTGTGCAAACTCTATGTTTTGGTTGGAATAGATTTTTCAGACAAAGTCTTTTAACGGTACCTCCCATAGGACCGGTTTTTTCAAAATCAGATTTTCTCGTAAGCCACTTGACGGATTTCGATGAAATTTTTAATGTAGAAGCCCTTTTAAAAACGAAATAATATAAATTTTTAAATTTTTGAAAAAAAGTTTTTTTGAGTTTAAAAAAAAAAATTTAATTTCTTTTTTTTTTTTTTTCAAAAACGGTTCAAGCTATTTTTTTAAAATTTTATTGTTCTGATAAAAACTAAAAAGTGCTAGAAGTTGGCATACTTTAAAAAAAATTGGAATTTATTTTGGAAGTTTAAAAAAAAAAACTGTTTTGAAAAAACTGGTCGAACGATTTTGCAAAAAAAAAAATTCTTAAAATTTTTCACAATAAACAAAGTCATATGGCTTACTTAATTTTTTCTTAAAAACGTTTTAACTATTGATTTTTAAGTGATCAATAAAATTTCATATGCTTAGTTTTTTCCCTGCTTTTTTTCCAAAATCTCAAACCCCAAGACCACTGTCTCACATTAGGGCAACTTTGTATGACCCAGCCGTGCACTTTATTTTTAAAATTTTACTAAAGTGATGGAAAGCAGGATGGAAGCTCTTTTTCTTGCACGTTTACCTATTATCAATTGGTGAGAGACGCAAAAAAAATACTTTTTAAAAATCGATATAAAAAAAGAAATTCAAAAGATTAGGTGATTTGCCGAAATAATAATTTCTTTCAGATAAAGTTGACTTTGTATTTTCCCCGTAGAATGTAGGTACAGAATGTACAATTGACAATGCCTCTAGGAATCCTGTGACCCTGTGAGTACTAATAAGACTTAATTCACGTAGGAAGTAGATACTAAATTTCAGAATGCGTTTCTTTAACTTATTTGGCATGACTGGTTATGTTGAACAATTATCGATCCCAATGGGGGGATATATCCCCCTGATCCCCCCCCCCCCTATCTACGCCACTGGTTCTTACTTCCGAAATATTCTAGTTTGTGAGCGTCCACTGTATTGATATTATTGTTTAACTCAGTCCCATTTTATTTAAAAAATATCTTAATATTAATTTTTTCTTAACTATTATATTTTTTAATATTCAAATTTACGGTGTCGTCTATAACACTTTTAATCCATGTAAAATACGTACTTACTAAAGGTGGCCATGTAAAATACGTACTTACTAAAGGTGGCACAGAAAGTCCATTAAACCAACAATCCTCGCCAGCTAGGTCGGTCCCTATCCAGTGGCCTCCAGTTGCGCACACCAATTTGGTTGAGGTCGTTCTCCACTTGATCGAGCCACCTTAGATGGGGTCTTCCAGAACTGCGTCGGGTCTGGGTATGGATTTGAAGATTCGGCGGCCTAGTGCATTTTCGCCCATACTTTTCACATGGCCCAGCCATCTTAACTGCTGTATTTTCAGCTTTTTAGCCAGGTCAATGTCGCTGAATCCCGTACAGTTCGTCATTGAATATATTTAAATAGGACCGGATATCACCCGAAGAATCTTTCTTTCAAAGCAGCCCATACTCTTATGCCCCATGCAGCAGGACTTGGATGATGGGGTCTTGTAAAGTTTCTCCTTGGTTCTTTGAGAGAGGGCTTTGCTACTAAGATGCCTTCTTAGCCCGAAGAAACAGCGATTTGCAGGAATAGTTCTGAAAGGTTATA
This sequence comes from Platycheirus albimanus, assembly GCA_916050605.2. Taxonomy (NCBI): domain Eukaryota; kingdom Metazoa; phylum Arthropoda; class Insecta; order Diptera; family Syrphidae; genus Platycheirus; species Platycheirus albimanus. The sequence continues at coordinate 325,378,449 of OU696696.1, read as the reverse complement.
GAGTGGAACCCAAATAGACAAAGTCCTGGACAACTTTAAAGTTATATCTGTTCATGGTGACGTTTTGCAGAGCCTACGCGTGATGATGTTTACTCAGAAATGTTTGTATCTATAAACTGATGAAGGTATTGCGCTATTGCAAACGTTCAGCATACCCGAGTATATTATCTAATATATTAATACGGAGTTCAAAAATCCAGTTTCCACCCTTTTTTTCTGTCATAATCAAAACAAATATGCCAAACCTATATATATTCTGAAAGGGGACCATGTAAGGAAACAGCGAATGTATATATGAAGCACCTATGTCATTTCCCCCCCCAATTGAGAAATGGTCGAATTTCGACCACGGGGCGAACTCTAGTAACAATTAATTCGGACTTTGTCGGCCAATTAACAAGTAAACCACTTCAAACCACAATCGAGCATGGAATAATATGACTTGAAATAAACGAACTTTCTTTGAAACCTTGTAAAAATTCGTCGAGCTCACTAATCTTTTCCACAATCTTCGGATTTGGGAGAATACGGAACATTTCATAAATTAACTATTGAGGCTTGCGAAGTAAAAGATTTCTTTGTTTCGTTTTATATCTGGGTCCGTTTTAAATTGCATTTGGCCTTCTGTGGGAGATTTGCTTTCATCACGGTGTGGCCAAGTACTTAGGTCATTATGTGCTCGACTCTGTTTCTCCATTCAAACATTAGTTTTACTTGTGGCGGAATGATTTGGCAACACTGCTCATACAGAAAAAAAAAACAATGTGAAATCAAAAAAAAAAAAAATAAACATGATTCAAAATTTTTGGCTATGATTTTGCTCTAATGGTTTTGGGGTTGATTTGAAATGGATTCCGATTGAATTATATTATTATTTTGACATTTGTTTAGACAAAGATTTTACTTTGACATGACTTGAAGATGAATTTAATATAAACAGTTTAATTTTAACATGAACTCCGTGTAAAGAAAATGTATAAATTTTTATATATTAAATTAAGGATCTTTCGGATCAAACCAAGCATTAAAAATATCTATTTAAAATGAAACAATTTCAAATCCAAATGAAATTGATAACACAAAACTAATGGTGCAGTACAACAATTTTTACTTGCGATTATAGGTACTACAGTAGTCTCTCGATAATGTGAATCACCGATAATGTGAATTTCTCCAAAATGTGAATCGCCAAAACTTAACATTGTCATCTCTATAATGTGAACTTCCGAAATTTTGGAAATCTTAAATGTGAATTCCTTTGAACATTTTGTATACTTAACTACACATACATACATATATATTTTTTGATAGTTTTGCATGCATTATAAAAGAAAGCACTACCTAACTGATATTCGTCTAAACAAATTTCGAAGTTTTGCAATAGTAAGATCAAGTCAGACTATTCACTATGTCGATACAGTTGTTTTTTGTTTAATGGTTTTTTTTGCGTAGTAATTAGGTACTCCTACATATATGTAGGTAAGGTGTTTTTTTTCTAAATAAATGTTGAAACTGGGCTTTACCCGTTATTTTGTTTGTAATAAATGGATACGAGTTGTTTCAAACCCTTAATTAGAACCGAAAAAAATGTTCCAGTAATGTGAACACCTCTAAAATCCGAAAACGCCATGTTTTAATTAGTTCACATTATCGAGGGACCACTGTATAAGGCAAGTTATGCATTCGTAAAAAAAATAAAATGCACGACTGGGTCGCACGAACTTGCTCTTATGATAAGCAATTGCGCATATTAAAAAAAAAATTAAATAATTTCGAAAATTCTTTTATTTTTTAAATTAGTTTAAGAGTTTTCTCGGAAAAACTAAGTATGCAATAAAATTTCAAAGCTATACGGCAATCTAGGAAAAAAAAATATTGAAAATCGTTGGACCAGTTTTTTTTTAAAAAGGTTATTTTTGAAAAACTTTTTCAAAAAATATTTTGAAATTTATTTGAGTATGCAAATATATGGCAATCTGTAGTTTACATTTGAAAAATAATTTAAAAAAAAATCAACGTACCCGTTTCCAACATATTTCGAAAACCAAAATTTTTTTTGAAAAAATTATAAAAAATCAAAAAAAAAAGTTTTTGAAAATTTTGAAATGCCATAGTAATAAAATTATAAATGAATTTCTGTGGCCAAAATTTTATTGAAATCGAATGTATAGTTTACGAGAAAATTTGATTTGAAAATATTGGTTCTATGAGAGGTACCGTTATTAGACAAATTTTGAAAAAAAATTTCAAACCAAAAGATAGATTTTCTTGCAAAAATAGCATTCTGAAAGTTTTATCAAAATCGTTGCAGCCGTTTTTGAGAAATTCAATTTTTGTCTTTAAGATTGTATGGCAGGTGCCGTTATTTTTGGACCTAGAGCAAAAATAAATAAAATGCACGACTGGGTCGCACGAACTTGCTCTAATGAGTGACAGTGGTTTAGGGGCTTGAGATTTTGATAAAAATAAAATTTTCAAAATTCTTAAATAAATACTTAAACTGAAAAAAAAGTACGCCATTTTATTTCTTCAATAAATTTGAATTTATGAGAATAAATTTATAAAAATCTGTGGAGCGGTTTTTGAGAAAAAAAGTTTTTTTTGAAAAACTTTTTGAAAAAAATTTTCAAAAAAAATTCAAAAACGCCAGTTCATAGGTATTGAGCAAATACATATATTTAAAATTTTTAGAAAAAAATCTAATAAGCAGTTTTCAAAATATTAATTTTTTAATTATTTTTTTTAAATGCTTTTAAAAATACAAAAAAATATTTTTCAAAAATATTTGTATGCAATACAAATTGAGCTACCTACAGCTTTATGTGTGTGAAATTTCGAAATAATCGGTTGAGTCGTTTTCGAGATAGTCGAAAGCAAAAAAAACGGTCCTATGGAAAGTACCGTTCTTAGCCATTTTTTACAACTTTTTTTCCAGCCATATGATTGGTCGTACCTAAAAAGCAACACTGATTTTTTTAAATCGAAATCGTTAGAGCCGTTTTTGAGAAAAATAAGCTTTAACGTAACGGTTGTATGGCAGGTACCGTTATTTTTTGAGCTAAAAAAAAAAATTCAATTTCTCCTCTGTACAATACCTAAAAAAGTCTATATACCAAGTTTGAAGCAATTCGGCCCACCCGTTTGGGCTGTAGGTGTCTATACATACAGACAGACAGACAGACAGACATACAGACGGACAGAATTTTTAGATCATCTTTTTTCGTCTTCGCTATCATCGTAATGTCATGTTTGATTGTTATCTCAAAACTTTTTTTTTCGACGAATGCATAACTTGCCTTATAGTACCTATAATCGCAAGTAAAAACGGACAATGACTTGCGACTATGCAGCACGTGCTGCAGGCCGCCCAAAGCTGAAGAGCTAGCCGAGAACCTCGACCAGTTTCCAAGCTGATGTAACAACCCTAGGGCATTCTGAAGGAACGTACATTCCGAGGAGCAAACATCGACTCGGACCACTACCTATAGTCGGTGCAAGACTTAGAGTACGGATCTCTATGGAGGCTCTTAGGTGAACACCAACTGCGAGGAAGAAATTCAATGTTGGACCTCTTCAACCGGAAGATGCCGCCTCTGATGATATGAACCCGGAAAACTAATGCCAGCTCTGTCAACAAGCTATAAGAAGTGCTGGGTCAAAAGTATCGGGCTTGTCACAGCCTCCCCCTTAAAACCACTGTTTTGACCCCGAATATGCTCAGGAAATAAAGCTCAAACGGAGACATACAAGTCGCGGCTCCAGAGAGATAGGTACTAGAGCGTTCAGAAAGTTTTGTGTTGAACGAAGGAAGGATGAGGAACCCTTGCTCAGGAGGAAGAAAAAAGAACACCAGCAAAAATGAACAAAGCTGCTGGATGTGATGGTCTACAATCGGAGCTTCCTAAACACGCTGAAGATGACCTGGTCAAGAGCAAATACCAGCTCATCTGCAAAATATCGTCGGAGCAAAGTATACCCGATGAGTGAAATCTCAGCACCATCTGCAAGATTCACAAAAAAAAGGAACCGCTTACTCTGCGCCAACTGTAGATTACCAAGTCTTCTAAAAATCGCTCATAAGGTCTTGCCCAGCGTTTTATGTGAACGTCTCAAGCCGTTTGCTATAACCTAATAGATCCTTACCCATGCGGGTTCAGACCTGAAAAATCTACCACCGACCAAATATTCACATTACGCTAGATCCAGGAGAAAACCCAAGAATATAACATCGATACCCATACCCTGTTCGTCGATTTTAAAGCAGGCTACGACAGTGTTAACAGAGTTGAACTACACTTGAAATGTAAAACCTTAGAATTCTTGCTAAGCTGATAAGCATTATTAAGATGACTACGTTGGGGAGTGGCACACACATTGTGTTTGAAAATGTGACACACAACACTCATGCCAGTACGTCGGGCATCATCTTTAATAAATCGACACAATTTGGGTTCGCGGAAGAAATTGAAGTGGTAAGAAGAACAAAGTGAATAAAGTCCTATCAAGAAGAACCATCGAGACATTGTACAGAACACTCATCATACCGGTCCTGTATGGAATTGGCATCGACGCTTCATCTCGTAATGTATTCCACGCCAAACCGGAGGGAATCATAATCAGACCCAAAGTTTACCTCATCTTTGATGGAGCGACCAGGTAGAGATGACAGGCTAGAGATCGGAGCTGGCTGAGTGGCATATTAAGCAAGAGCAACATCAAAATCCTTCCTTAGCTTATGTTGGCGCCACTGGAGCGTGATACTCCTGGGCCTTGCTGAGAATGCCCCTCCAGCCGACTCGATCTCTAGCCTGCTGTCTCCAATTTCTTACTCCAAGTTGACGGATGTCTCCCTATACCTGGTCGCTCCATCGAAGATGAGGTCTACCTTGGCTTCTGACTCCCTCGGCCTTGGCGTTGAAGACTTTACGAGCTGGAGCGTCGATGTCCAACATCAAAATAAGAAAACAAAAATTGCCTCACGAAAATCCCACTGGTGGCATCCAGTTAAAACTGGGAGAGTATAAAAATGTCTCCCAAAGCTGGGACTCGATCCCATAACTTTATGTTAGCCACCAACCACTACATCCATCACTGACCATAATACCCCCCGAAATGAACATAGACATAAACAGTTTTTTGAGTGGTTACGAAACAAGAACCCCCCCCCCCCCCTTCCAATACAGGGTGTTAGGTGGTTGATGTCCAACGGATGGCTTGCATCCAGGACCTTAAGCAACTATAATATAAGGAAGACTTTTTGAAACCGGGTCGAATCAAAAGTAACAAGTACCATGTATAGAGCTCTAGAAAGTAGACTTAGATTTATCTAGCTCACCATAGGAACCAAATGTATAAAACTTAAAACGAAGAAAATTTCCTTCGCTCAGATCCAAAACTGGTTCTCAACAATTTCAAAAATAGGATGATTCACAGGCAGCATAGCATAGTGAGCTACACGGGGCTTCATCATTGGCTTGTTAGGTGAAACTCGAGGAACATTTTTTTCCAACACCGGAAAAATAAGACCCAGTGACAGTGACAGCAAGCACGCATCGTGAGCCAAAGCAGTTAGTACTGGTTATGGATTATGGTTGTTGTTGAGCTACTGAAGGAATTACCCTAACTCTAAGCACAGCAGGTTTCACATAACTTTAGTAGGCCCGAATTGGGGAAGTTTATTTTTGTTGGGAGCATTAGCTGAAATTTAAAGGCAACCACTTCTTAGCTTGCCTACTTGTGGTGAATTTTTCAGAGCAGGACACCTTGTTGAGGCTGAAGGAAAAATCACTCTATTAAGAACCAGGAAAAAAGTAGAGCTGATAGCGTGTCTGGAAATCCAAATCTGTTCCTTCCGAGATGCCTTGGGCAAGAGGACCAGACATCCTTACTCCACTTCTACAAGCTAGAAGTGAAGAATATTAAACACTGGAACTGCAACTTGGTCAGGAAAAAGTAAAAAATAGTTATGTCCGACGTGATTACAGTACCATCTTTCAGATCTACAAAAAAGGAGATCGCCTTCTCTGTATATTCATGGGTCCTTTCCAATGTGGCCTTACCCAGAATGTCTACTGCGATCAAATCTTCTTTACACCGCAGTGATCAAGATCCTGAAAAAACAAATGAATTTAAAAGTAACTAACCCAGCCTTTTGGAGAGAAATGAACTACAAATGATTTATGGTCCTGACATTGCTGTCTGCCCAAGAAGTTATAACTGCTTCACAACTGTGTACAAAAAGTCATATCGAAAGGTGTAGATGGCTGGGCCATGTAAACCGGATAAACATCTTTGATCCAATGCCATAAGTGAAGTCTTATACATCATAAAAGAGGGTAGAAGACACAAAGAAAGGACAGATAAAGATACTTCTGTGTCTGCTGGGAGGCCAAAACTGGCAGATCGATATGGCTTAATATTGAGCCCATTGGAGAGGCAGATTTTACGTGAGACCCAGGATTACTACACCCAAATCAAAGGGCCATCGAATAGTAAGTAAGCAGCGTGAGATCCAATTTATCATTAGTTTTGGTGAGAATTAAAGTATAATTTAAAAAAAAAATTGACAAACTAAATATTGTCCAATAAAGTCGAATCATTTTTATTTTTATTTAGTTAGAAATGAAAAATGGAAACAACAACCCTTCTTTGGGACGTTTCAAGGGATGTTCTTCTAGATTTGTCATTTAAATTTAAAATAAAGGCTTTGCTCTTTTACCTACAACATCCAGATATCCCATTTGGCTCTTCATTGGATCCGTATTAATCTGACACATATACCATCCTTTGTCTGTTTCCTTGATGTCCTTTATTTTCAGCTGCCACGTCTTGTGTTCCGAATAGGTAATTCCGATCCGTTGGTTTTTTGTTATAACATGGTTTTGAATTGTGAGTATAGTCTGAGTATCGACACGCAACCAGGCCACCTGTAATTAGAGACAAATAAAAAGAAAAAAAATTCAAATTAGAGGAAGAAGTAAAAAAGAAGTAGGAGCGCGAGGACGAAGGCAAAAGCAAGGATATTTGTAAAGTTTTTAAACCATACAAATCTCTATGTTCCTACCTACCTACTGTTATTATAATAATTGCTAAGGGTTCACATAAAAAAAGTCAAAGCCAAAGCCCAAAGAGGGTGAAACATCCTGTTTTCGCTGTTCGTTTATATCAGTGCGTGCCTCCTTGGTCCTTGCCCTTTCGCTGACGGGCAATAATAAGTTCCAATATCGTTTGAAGAATAAAATGCAAATGATGTTGAGGCTTTGTCAAAAAAAAAATCCTTGATGTCAAATTTTTCACTCTCATTTGAATTTGTGAAGTTTATCGATTAGATTTTCATTTTAGGATAACCAAAATGGCCACAATCGTTCGAATTCGAAGTCACACAAAATGCGTAATTTACGGTCAAAAATCTGCTAGCTAGCTATTGGGGTAAATGTTTCCACTAAATGCTTGGTTTAATTAAGTGGCAGAGTTTTGGTGTTTTGGGGGATAAGCCATCGTGTGTGTGGGTGTGTGTGTGGATATATAAAATGGTTTCAATATATATGTCTCATAAAAAGAAGTGTAATTAATTCTGTTTAATAGGCGATAAATCAGCCATGATTGTGGACTTTGTGAAAAATTTTGATTAGAAATTTGAATTATATATAAAATAAATAATATAGTTGTTTGAAAGGGATCAATTAGGGTTGTTTATATAGAAGACACAATTAAAAAAAGAAAATGCACGACTTCGTCGTACGTACTTGCTTTGTGCAATCGACTGGGTCGCACGTACTTGCTCTGTGGGTGCAATAGTAGGATGTAAACAAACTTTTCGATCAATGAGAACAACTCATTTTTGAAAAATTTGGTAAAACCTAAAAAAATTTGACTGAAACTAGAAAAACCGATATACAGGAGCTAACGTTAAGAAACCTTTAATATTTAAAATTAAGACGTTATCTTTTGGGTGATATAAATGATACAAATGTCCACTTATGGCCAAGTTAATAACACTGTTAAAAGCAATTTCCACTATTATCATGTATAGCCAAAAACTAAAAATGCAGTTTCGTTTCAAGTATTCTATGTATGTTACATACAAAGTTTCATAAAAATCGGGGGAGCCTTTTTTGAGTAAATTAGAAAAAATTAAAAAATTGGCCAAAATCTAGTGGCTCTTTGTATAGGAGCCACCATTTAAAAAAGAGAAACTGAAAAAAAATCAATGCCATCTGATAGGAAGCTGTAAGGAACTATACTAAACAAAGTTTGAGTGAATTCGATGCAACCGTTGACAACTTATGGCCAATTGAAAAAAAGCCGTTAAGAGCAGATCTCCGTTATTTGCATTTTTAGCCAAAAACTAAAAACGCAGTTCTCTTAAAAACACTAAAAGAATATAACACACAAAGTTTAATCAAAATCGTTAGAGCCATTTTCGAGAAAATTAGAAAAAACCAAAAAAAGTTGGCTAAAACTCAACGGCTCGTTGTATGGAAGCCACCGTTTAGAAAGGCTTCAGTGAAAAATTTACTAAACCATCCTATAGAACATTATTAAAAACTGTGTCAAACAAAGTTTTAGTTGATTCAATCAAGCCGTTGTGAACTTATGGCTATTTGAAAAAAAGCCGTTAAAACCTGATTTTCGTTACGACCATTTGAGGCAAAAACAAAAAACGCAGTTTTGTTAGAAATGCTTGAAGTAAGCTAAATTATAAATTTAATCAAAATCGTTAGAGCCGTTTTCGAGAAAATCCAAATTGAAAAAAACCGTTACTTGAAAGGTACCAGTTTGAGCCGGGCTAAAACAAAATAAAAAAAACCTCGACAATGGTTTTTCTTCAAACTGCTATATACCAAGTTTGAAGAAAATCCGTCAAGCCGTTTAGGCTGTAGCATGACGTGAAAAAGCGCACATCCGCACATCCGCACATCCGCACATCCGCACAGACGCACAGACGCACAGACAGACCGACGGACGGTATGGCGAAAACCACTTTTTTGGGCTTCTCTATCATCGTAATGTCATGTTTGATTAAAACCTCGATTTTTTTTTTCTGCACGAAACCAATACTTGCCCTATAGAGCAAGTAAAAAAAAATCTAACAATCAAACATGACATTACGATGATAGAGAAGTCGAAAAAAGTGAGTCCGACAATTCAGTCTGTCTGTCTGTCTGTCCGTATGTCTGTCTGTATAGTTACCTACAGCCTAAACGGCTGGACCGATTTGCTTCAAACTTGGTACATAGTATTATTATGACGTCCTACAGAGGGGGTTTTGGAATTAGCATCCTAGCTCCAAAACTAACGGTACCTGCCATACAATTTTGTGTGATAAATTAAATTTTCTCAAAAACGGCTCCTACGATTTTGATAAAACTTTCTGAATGATGTTTTCTGTGCAAACTTTATGTTTTGGTTGGAATAGATTTTTCAGGAAAAGTCTTATAACGGTACCTCCCATAGGACCGGTTTTTTGAAATCCGATTTTCTCGTAAGCCACTTGACAGATTTCGATGAAATTCTTAATGTAGAAGCCCTTTTATAAACGAAATAATATAAATTCTTAATTTTTCCAAAAAATGTTTTTTTGAGTTTTTAAAAAAAGTTTCAAAATTTTTTTTTAACTTTTGTTTTTTCCAAAAACGGTTTAATCTATATTTGTTTAATTTAATTTTTTTGATAAAAACTACAAAGTGCTAGAAGTTGGCATACTCAAAAAAAATTTGGAATATATTTTCGAAAAGTTTTAAAAAAAAACTGTTTTTTGAAAAAACTGGTCCAACGATTTTCAAAAAAATTTTCGTCAAAATTCAAAAACGTAAAAGAAACCTGATGGCTTACTTCATTTTCTCCAAAAAACGTTTTAGGTATTGATTTTAAAGTGATTTATAAAATTTCATATGATTTTTTCAACGCTTTTTTCCCAAAATCTCAAGCACCCAAAACCATTTGAACACATTAGAGCAAGTTTGTACGACCCAGTCGTGCACTTTATTTATTTCGATTTTACATTTGGATTTTTTTCTGTGTGTACCTATACGATTACCAACTAGCAACTACCAACAATTTGCATTCGAGAGTCGGAAGAAGCCACCTATAATGAGCTAATCAGCGAACGCGACGACTAACCAAAACGTTTTTATAAGGATTCTATAGAAGCCGCCTGCGACTGACCAATCATCGATTGCGCCAAAAACTAACCTGCAATTCTTCGGCAGGAGAGTTGAGTCCTCAGTTCTAGTTGTGAAGTTGTCCGAGGAGCGTCAAGGAAATATAATAAATTAATAATTTATATCTAAGTTTGTTTTTATAAAGTTTATAGAAAACTTATTTCTGAATTTTTTTATTCAGAAATCCCTGGTTATTAGCTTCATATATGGAGGTGGACCAGTCCATGGCTAGCGTTGTCGTTGTAGTGATGGTAATCGACCCGATACATAAGCCATTTTTTTAATTCAAAATAACATCTGTTTGGATTTAGACATGCTGTACAAAACGGTTGAAGTTCTCAACTTCAAAGCTACTTGCTAAGTGCCTCCATCAAATGAATAACCTATAAGTTATAACCGTTTGATATTGTATTTGTATAGTTCTTAAGCCAATGTACCAAAGCCTGAAAGTTATCCCTTCCCTATATGTAATATATGTAATGTAATGTATGTAATATAAAACTGTTTGCAAAAAATCTCATATTAAGACACCAATTAGTTTGATATTTTTAATGATCTTCGTAATAATTAATAATAATGAGAAGGATAGGTTTGGTGAACGAAATATTTCAATTTTTAATAATAAAAAAGAAAATGTATTACCTTTCCAACGATATGCATCTCATTTCTGTTGGTGTGGAAGAAGGTAAATACCAGGATGCACCCAAAAAGAGTGAATATCATTTTTTTTTATCTCTGGTCTCATATGGAATACAACTTGATGCCCATATTGAAAAATATTGGACTTGAACAGATCTTATCAATAATATTTTTCTTTTGGTTGTTGGTGGTAGAATAAGAAAATGCAATGGTGCAGTAGAAAAGGGTGGGTAATTTCCAATGTCCAATATCTCAGCTCTCCCATTGTTTAGAGCTTGATGCCCATACTAAAGTTTGATGTACCCAAAAAGACCTTTTCAACGACGTATATTTTATATCTGTTGGTTAATATTACCAAAACAATGTAAGTTACTCAGAAGATAGAAATGAATTAAGTGCATTACCTATGTCAGATGCCTTTTGATATAGAACTAAGTGCCCATAGTTAAAAATGGTCGCCTTGTGCACCTTACCTTTTCAACGTTATACATATTGTTGCTTTTAGTTATTGATACCAAACCATAGCTAACTTGGAAAAATGCAATATAGTTTGACCATTATCTCAGGTCTCCCATTGCTTAGAGCTATACTATATACTATATACTTAAGATAGATGTACTCGACAAGACCTTACCAACGACGTATGTCTTGTTTCTGTTGGTGGGTTGGATCCAATTTGCCCATCCTCCTTTAAATTTTGTATTGACTTTAACTTTTACTTGACGTGACTTGTCAGTGATGAAGGTGCTCCGCGAGTCAAAACCAAAAATGAAAATCTTTGTGAGAGACGACAGGCTGTACGTAGAGGACACAGTTTTCACATGGGATTCATCACTAGGTCTGAGAAATGGAAGTAAAATCGACAGTTTATCCAAAATAAAACAGCTTATAGGAGAAATTCCTCAATCATTATTAATTTTATTAAATAATTTAGGAGCACAAGAAATTAACAACAACCAAGAAACGTCAACTTCGGAGAATGATAGAAATGTCATTACTCAAATAATTGCTAAAGGTGGAAACAGAATTGAAGCGGAAGCCGCTGTACACTTTTCGGGTGGATTTCCTAATGGGAGTTCACACGTACAATCATCCAATTGAGAAGAAGCCGTCTGCCAGGCGAACTTAAGCTTTTCATCGTTAAAAATATTAAGCTACAATATCGCCGGGCTTAAAAACAAAAATATATTTGCAGATTTTTTCAATTATATTAAAGAATTCGATATTTTTATTTTATTAGAAACACATGTTGTAGATTATGATGAAACTAGTTATATGAATATTTTCACAAATTATGAATTAGAATTTATACCAGCTGTTAAGACCAGCATATTTGGAAGGGGAAGTGGTGGTGAGCTCTTCGGATACAGGAAGCAAATCAAAGATGCTGTAATAAAGTTCAGAAGTTTAAACGATGCTAGAATAATAGAAATCAAGGTAGAAAAAAAAATTCATCACATCATTCCAATTTATCTGAATTGTAGCCACTGGCAACGCGACTTCGAAAACCTGATGGATCTCGTCAATGTACTAGAACCAACAAATTTGATGTTGATCGGAGACTTCAATGGAAGGATAGGCCTTTCGCAAAATAGTTTCAATAATGGATCTGTTACATCTAAAATTTCTTACCATCGAAAGTCTAAGGACGAAATATGTGATGCAAAAGGAGCCAAAATTCTCGAGCTTGCAGATAATTTTGACTGCGGTGTATTAAACGGAAGCTGTGAAGGTGATAGTAGTGGAGAATTCACTTTTATTCGAGGCTCAGCATGCTCAGTAATAGATTATTGTTTTATTTCTGGAGATTGGTACTCACTTTTTGATGATTTTAGAGTAGCAGTTAAATTGTTTTCAGATCATATGCCATTAGAGGTATCCTTCAAATTGAAAACATCTTCAGGTGAAGCTACTATTCCCATGCTTCAGCTTCTACCAAAACTAGTATGGAAAGATGACTTCCTGTGGTTATTTCAGAGGAACCTAGAAAAAGAACTTGAAGACCAGTTAACCCTCAGAAGTCCGGACGTAGAAACCCTGTTGGAAATAATCAAAAAAGCAGCACCACAAAAGACATCAAGAAGTAAATTGTTGGAAAAGAAGAAAAAATGGTTCGACGGTGAATGTTTGAGAGCTAGAAATTCATCTTTCGCTTTTTTGAATCTAGTGAGAACGACTAACAACTTTTACTTCAAAAAGCTCTATGCAAATGCAAACAAATATTATAAATTGCTCTGTAAGACAAAGAAAAGTGAAATGGATCAAAGAAACATAGAGATAATTAACAAAGCTAACTCTTCAGCGGAATTCTGGAAAGCAGTTAGGCTTGTAAGTGGGAAAAAAAACACGACCTGCACAGTTATCAATATAGAGGAGTTAAAGATTCATTTCATGAATCTCCTCAATACCCCCCAAATGTCACCATCATTTCAGTATGCAGCACCTTATATATTTGATGAATACTTAGATGCTCCTATCACACTTGCTGAGGTAGAAATGGTTATAGAGAAATCCAAAAATGGAAAAGCGCCGGGGGAGGATAGAATACCATTTGAATATTTTAAAAATTTAACACCTGAATTCGTAAACCTTTTAACCGTGGAGTACAACAGAATTTTTGAGACCAGTGATATCCCAGGAAGTTTTCGAAAAGCAATTATTTTCCCTCTACACAAGAAAGGAAATCCTGAAGATCCGACTAATTATAGAGGCATTTCTTTTCTCAACACAGTGGCAAAGTTATTTGGCTCAATGCTTTTTAACAGGCTAAGCGAGTGGGTTGAAAACAAGCAGATTTTGCACGAATTCCAAGCGGGTTTTAGGAAAAACCATTCAACGATAGACCAAATTTTTTCTTTGGTAAATATTGGCGACATATATAAAAAGAGAGGGAAAAAGTTGTACGCTTTTTTGTAGATTTTCGAGCCGCTTTCGATTCAATTCCCAGGGAAGCGCTCTTCTTTAAACTCTACAGATACGGAGTTTCTACAAAAATGATAGCTGTCATTAAAGCAATCTACAAAGAAAATGTTGCCAGGGTATGGAACGGTAAATTCCTCTCAGACGAGTTTGAAACACCAATGGGTGTTAAGCAAGGATGCGTTCTCAGTACTCTATTTTTTGTTCTGTATATAAACGACATTATCGAGAGTGTAAAAGGGGGAATTGTTATGAGTGGAAAAAATATTCCAGAACTTATGTTCGCAGATGATTTAGTTTTCCTATCGGAAACTATAAATGGCATGCAGCTAATGATAAATAGGCTCCAACGCTTCTGTGAAACCTGGAATTTATCGGTTAACCTTGCCAAGTCAAAAATCATGATTATGAGAAGTGGGGGTGGAAGATACTCGAGAAGTGAAAGGTGGACGTTTGATGATGAACCAATAGAGATTGTTAAGGAGTATAAGTACTTAGGAGTATTAATTGCTTCTAACTTAAATCTTAATAAGCATTTGCAATGCAAATTATCTGAAGCTAAACGTGCTATGTGTTCTGTGTGGAGAAGTTGTATAGACAAAAAAAGCATTTGTCATGGAGCGAAGTATAAAATCTTTCGAACAGCTGCACTATCAATTCTCTTTTACGGCGCCCAAGTTTGGGGATATCTTTCCTTTGAGGCTGTGGAAAAATTCCTTCGTTTTTACATTCGAAATACTTTCAGACTGCCGGGTAGTTCACCAAATTACATGTTATATTTGGAAACAGGTATAGCACCACTATTTTTGGATACGCTCAAAATGCATTTCGATTACGTGGCAAGAGTAATGGCGATGGGAGAAGAAAGGATTCCAAGACTGGTTCTCACACAGTTGATAAACTCCGGAGGAGCTTGCGTTAATGAGTGGAACAAATTGGCCAACGAATTTTCAACAGATTTTGCAGTATTTATCAACGATAATCCTGATGACCTAAAGTTTAAATTCCACAATTTGCTAAAGAACGTTGGAAATATGATGTATGATAAGTTCACTAAGGAAGCGGAGTCATCACAATACAGAACCTACTACTGCAAACTGAATCATTTTTTAAATAACAACACGTATTTCCTGACACAAAGCACAACTGAACAAATCAGCATGATATTTAAAGCAAGAGGTGAAGTCCTTGGTTTGAATTATATTCCGCATCGACCAGAATTACCTTTATTGTGCGATCTATGCAATTTGAAAGTGCGCGAAGATGTTTTTCACTTTCTGGGAATCTGCCCAATATTCAAGGAATTTCGAAGGCATTTCTTTGCAGTGGACACCCTTAGTTTGGATGAAGTGATCACTATTTTGAATGGAGAGCGTGGATGGGACTTTTTAGTTGGGTATATCTCAAATGCTTTTCGTTACAGAAACCAAATTATTCAAGAAAACTTTTAAGGCTTTATTTTAAAATAATAATAATGCAGATATGTATATTAAATGTATAAATTAAATTTAAATGTCACTCTGGTAGACGGCCTTCGGCCAAACCATACAAAGACTTAGCAATATCAAACAAGAAATATGTAATTTATTTATATTTATGAAGTCAATAAAACTAAAAACTAACTAAACATGACTTGTACTTGTGATAATAATCTATCTATCTATCTATACATTACATACAAATTAACCCCTATTTTTTGTTGTTACCCTATAACTTGGGAACGGCTTTACAGATTTAATTAATTTTTTTAAATGATTTCAAATACTTCGAAGAAGGTTCGCACATTAAAAAAAATTTAAGAAAATTGCGCAGAAAATTAGAAAATTTACAAAAATTTAAAAAAAACTTTGCAAAACAAAAAAATCAATTATTTGAAATATTTATCAGTCAGAATTTGATATATTAGTGTATTGTTTTTTGTTTTGAAGTACAGAATATCGTTAAATACACAAACAAAGTATGTGTTTGTGTAATACGATTTTGTTTTATTGTTTAGTATGTTAAATTTTTGAACGCTACAGATTTTATTTAAATGATGTATGTATGTACATATGTATGTACATATACATAGGTATTCTAAAAAATTTTAACTTCAAAAAGTTTTCTAAAGAAACACTTTTTCAAAGAGTAAATGGTGGAAGATGGTATAGAAGGTAGAAGATGCTAGATGGTAGAAGATGGTTGATGGTTGATGGTAGAACTTGGTAGATGGTAGAAGATGGTAGTTGGTAGATGGTAGCAAATAAAAGAAAATAGTTGAAAGTAGAAGATGGTAGAAGATAGTTGATAGAAGAAGATAGTAAATGGTAGATGGTAATTTGTAGAAGATGATAGATGGCAGAAGATTCTAGATGGTAGAAGGTAGAAGATAGTTGACGACAGAAGAGTGTAGATGCTGGTACATTGTAGAAGATGGTTGGTGGTAAAAGATGGTAGATAAAAGAAGATGGTAGAAGGGAATAAATGGTAGATGGGAGAAAATGGTAGATGGTAGCAGATGGTAGAAGATAGCTGATAGTAGAAGGTGGTAGTTGGTAGATGGTAGATAGAAGAAGATGGTATATGGCAGATGGCTATGGTAGACGATAGAAGATGGTAGATGGTATATGATGATAGAAGGTAGTAGAAGGTGGAAGTTGGTAGAAGATGGTAAATGGTAAGTGGTTGTAGATGGTATGTAGAACAAGATCGTAGATGGTAGAAGATTGTAGATGGTAGAAGATGGTTGATGTTAGAAGATGGTAATTGGTAGAAGATGGTAGATGGTAGGAGATGGTAGAAGATAGTTGATAGTAGAAAAAAGTTGATAGAAGAAGATGGTAGAAGACAGTAGATTGTAGATGATGGTAGATTGTAGATGATGATAGATGGTTAAAGATGGTTGGTGCGGTAAAAGATAGTAGGAGATGGTAGAAGATAATTTATAGTAGAAAAAAGTTGATAGTAGAAGATGGTAGTAGACAGTAGATTGTAGATGATATTAGATTGTAGAAGATGATAGATGGTTAAAGATGGTTGGTGGTAAAATATGGTAGGAGATGGTAGAAGATAGTTGATAGTAGAAAAAAGTTGATAGTAGATTTTACAATGAATGCGACACAAATATTATGGACAAACAAAAAGAGCAAGTAAGAAAATAAAAACCTATGACAAGTATACGAAGAACACAATAGATTTCCCTAGTGATTATTTTCCCATACAAATTGTGAACTGTAAAGTAATTTTTCTTTTAAAAAGATGTTGCCTTAATTATTATTGAACAATTAAATGACACCATATTTATTATTTTACAAGTACATAATTTTTACTTGTTCTATAAAAAAAATCAAACATGACAAGACAAGACGCTGATAGAGAAGCCCAAAAAAGTAGTTTTCGCCATACCGTCCATCCGTCTGTCTGTGCGGATGTGCCCTTTTTCACGCCAAGCTACAGCTAAAATCGCTTAACGGATTTTCTTCAAAACTTCATATATTGCAGTTTAAAGAAAAACGGCTGTGTAGGTATTTTTTGATTTCGTTTTAGCCCGGCTCAAAGTGGTACCTTTCAAACAACGTTTTTTTTTTTTTTTTTCATTTCAGATTTGATCGAAAACGGCTCTAACGATTTTGATTAAACTCAAAACTAAACAAACTTAGAGTATTTTTGTTCATACTACATTTTTGGCTAAAGTGGTCATAACGAAAATCAGGCTTAAACGGTTTTTTTTTCAAGTCGCATAAGTTCGCAACGGCTTGATTGAATTATTCACTCAAATTTTGCTTAGCATTGTTCTTTATAGTTTTCTATAGGAATTTTTCAATAAAACCTTTTTAAACGGTGGTTTAAATACAACGAGAAGTTCAGTTTTAGCCAACATTTCTTTGTTTGTTCTTGTTTGCTCGAAAACGGCTCTAAAAGCCATAAATGGAATTGAAGATAATATTTAAAAACCCCTGATTTTTATCACAATTTAAAAATGTTAAATCGTTGTTGTCTTCCTAGAAAAATAAAAACAAAACTAAATGCAATTTAATTTATTTAATTTGCTTTATTTAGAATTGTCAACAGATAAACATATGTGTTGTTAGTTGATGTGATAAGGTAGACTGTTTATCACCTCAACTTTCTACTAAGAGACAAACCATTGGAAACAGTTTTGTATAAATATTAGATCTTGTGATAAGCAATCACATTGTATTCGAAATTCTAAGCGCGAAGTAATATGGTCACTATAAAGTATTTCCCCGTTTTAATGGCAGTTCTAGGACTCAGCCAGACTGCCTTGGCAGCTTTTGTTCAACCAAGAATGATTAATGGCTCTACGGTTGACACCCTGGAGCGATTCGCTCATCACGTTACTATTGAACCGATTGACGACTGGAACTGGAACAACAGTATTGTGCCCACGATGTGCGGAGGATCGATTATAAAACAGAGGTGGATCTTGACATCAGCGAAATGTGTCCGGGGCAGCTCAAGGCTGCAACTGCACTTCCAAAGACTTTATAGGAACAGCACCTCGGGATCATATGCAATTGTAGTGAACAATGATGAACGCAATGTGGTTGTATATCCCACAGGTTATGATGACATTGCGCTGGTGAATATTCCAGTCAATTTAATATTCTCAAATTCCATGCAGCCGATCTATTTGTCTCAACAACATTTAAGTCAGTTGCAAGGCAAACTAGCTATTTTGCCAGGATTTGATGCTGGGACTGCTTCTACTCCATCAAGTACAATCTCAACATCAAGTAGTCTAACGTACTCAATGCTGAGAGTTGTTTCCAACAGCATGTGCAAGAGTGCCTATAAGCCTGGCACTTTTGACGAATACAATGATATGTGTTGTACAAGCTGGGGCAACAATCCAAACGCACCATGCATATCAGATTTGGGATGTGGCTTGATTGTTGGTTGGCCAGCGAAGCCAGAACTGATTGGAATTTATTCAGGTTCATCCTTCGATTGTGATAGCAGCAATCCTTCGGCCTACACAAATGTTCAGAAATATATTTCATGGATAGACAGTGTTACTATGCTCAATCCCTAGTTTAGTTCCTTAAGTTGTTACCACATCCTATTTGGTTATATCTTAATAAATAAATGCATTCCAAAAATCAAATAAAAAAGCTTGTCCAATTTGGCAAAACAGTTTAATGGTAAGGTTGCAGCTTTGTTTTAAAACACATTTTTAAATAACATAACGTGAGTTTCTCATAGAAATCCTCAGGAGTTTGTGTCAAATAAATACAAACTTTTGGTAATTTTATGTGTAAGAACTGGGTTATGCCCTATGAAAAATTGCGATAAGCTGCATAGTTTCGGTTAGCCAAAAATATAAATAAAAGAATCTTAAACAGAAATGATTTCCCTGAAGCCGCAATAAGAAATATTTAGAATGGTTACATTCGCTTAGTTTTTTTTTTTTTTCTCATTTTAAGTGTAGTAATTTAAATCGTATCCTTCTTTTATCTTTTCCCTTTATTTTTTTTAATCACAAATTATATTTAACAAAAAACAATTTTGCTTTTCCTGAGAATTAAAAATTCTATGATCTTGTGTGAGTTTGATACGCTTCTTGTTGCGCTTATTTTAGCGCCCTAATCTATACTATTATATAAAGACGTAACTAGAAAAATGTTTGGCCCACATGATCTCGAAAAGTACTTCACCGATTTACTTGAAACAAATTTTATAATATTCTTTATTTTCCGAAGAATGTTTAAGGCTAATTTATATTTGTTTAATTTGTTTGGTAAGTAAAGATATTTAATTTTTTCTTATTTTTTGTCAATTTTTTGTACAGATAATAAGCTCATGATCAAAATGAAATCCATGGCAACGGCTGGAATACAAAAAAAATAAATAGGTAATAAATTGGAAATAATATCCAAGGAAACTTCAGACGTAAATAAAACAAAATAAAAAAAACATAAGCGAGAGCTACAGTACGTTTGCAACGAACTGTTGGATACCCTATTTCCCACATTTTTGTATATGTATATGCATATGTGTTCGCCTCCTTCGCAGCCAGCCGCTGTTCCAGTATCGGAAACAAAATTCTTCTTTAGCAGGAAGAAAATTTTGTTTGGCCGATGTACAATAACTGCTGTCACAGCTGTCAGCTGAGACATTTTATTGCCAGGGTAATCACTATATGAGCTCATCATTCAGTTTTAAGCTTGCAGATCAATTTGAACAAAACAAGACAAAAATTAAAAAATTGGTTCCAGTGCATCCAGGAATCAGAAGAGACGATACTCTAGGTCGAGTACATACAATCCACCCCAATTCCGCTGAATGCTTTTTTTACGAATTCTTCTTCACAATGTTCCTGGACCAGTTTCTTTCGAAATGTTAAGAACAGTCAACGGTAAAATAGAACAAACATACCAAGCAGCGTGCAAAAACTTGGGACTTCTTGAAGATGATGAACACTGGAAACAAACTTTAGTTGATGCCTCCGCAACACAGTCACCATCACAAATAAGAGATTTGTTTGCGATATTGATAATGTTCTGTCAGCCAACTGAACCTAAAAGCTTATGGGACCATTTTAAAGAAAATATGTGTGAAGATATATTACATCAAGCACGTTCTGAGCAAAGAAACAACGACCTACAATTTTTAAATGACATCTTCAACCAAGGTTTAGTTTTGATAGAAGATAATGTTTTAGTGGTGACTGATAAGCGAATTCATAATTTTGGCCTTCCAGAACCAACAAGGATTAATCAAATGGATTTTCAACACCAACACACAAGAGAAATCCAATACGAAAAACAAAGTTTATGCCAGTACGTGCGGGAAAATTTAACAAAACTTAATTCCTATCAAAAAACGGCTTTTAACCAAAAAGGGTAAAATTGTGCTTGCCGTTGCTTCTTCTGGAATCGCAGCAACCTTGCTTTATGGAGGCAGAACTGCTCACTTCACTTTTAAACTTCCAATAAACATTATTGCATACCAAGAAGCAACGTGCTCTATTTCAAAAAATAGTGCCATAGCCAAAGTATTCCAAGAAGCGGTCCTTATTATTTGGGATGAGTGCACGATGAGTAATCAAGCTCACATTGAGGCTGTAAATAGATTTTTAAAAGATTTGAAATCTTCGTCAAAGCTTATGGGTGGAGCCACAATGGTTTTCTCTGGGGATTTTAGACAAATAATGCCAGTGATTCCCAAAGGAACTCGAGCAGATGTCATCAAATCTTGCCTTAAATCATCTTCTATTTGGCGATATGCCCAAAAACTTCAACTCAAAATAAATATGAGAGTACAGATTGAAAATAATAGTGACAATTCCCAATTCGCATCACTACTCCTCAGAATACGCAATGGAAAATATATTTCATCACATTCTAACATAATTGAATTAAACGAAAGTTTTGGACAAATTGTTCATAGCGTACAACAACTTATTAAGTGCGTGTATGGAGACTTGAACTCCTTAGAATCTAGACCATTTTCTTGGTTTTGCGAAAGAGCTATTGTGTCACCAAAAAATTGCTCTGTGGATGAAATCAACCAAATCGTGCTTATGAATTTAAGAACAGAGTTACATAAATATAAAGCCATTGATAGTGTTATAAATGATAATGACAGTGTGCACTACCCTCAGGAATTTTTAAATTCACTCAGCCCAGCGGGTCTGCCGCCGTGTCAGCTTAACTTAAAAATTGGTACACCAATAATTCTGATAAGAAATCTAAGTCCTCCAAACCTATGCAACGGAACACGACTCCAAATCAAAGAACTTTCCAAAAATATAATAAAGGTTCAAATTCTAACTGGACCAGCAGTAGGACAATATGCTCTTATTCCAAGGATACCAATGATACCAACAGATCTTCCTTTTCAAATCAGACGGGTAAAATTTCCAATCAAACCATGCTTTTGCATGACAATTAACAAGTCTCAGGGTCAATCATTTAAATTTATTGGGGTTGACCTAAGGGAAAATGTTTTTTCCCATGTTTTTTCCCATGGTCAGCTTTATGTTGCACTTTCAAGAGTTGGCTCAAAAAATAATCACTATTTACTTCTTCCTGAAAATAATAAAACTGCCAACATTGTTTATCCAGTGGCTTTGAAATAAAAAATTATAAAAAACAACAAAGTCTATTTTTGTATGTTTCCATTAAAGATAACTTTGCGAAGCAACGCGAGCACGGGTCTGCTAGTGTTCAATAAGTTCGATTGCGACAAGACACATGAGTTTTAAATCGCAACATATAGAAAAAAATATACACAAAATCATATCTATCAACAATTTTTATTTCCTTTTAAGGAGCCATATGTATTGTATATCTATATCTTTTCTGTTCAATTGAAAATGCTTTTATGAATAAATTGTGATTTTAACTTAAGCCTTGTTTTAAGTTCACATGCGAAAAATAAAATGTAAATTTTTAAGTAAAACGTAATGTTAACAAGGTCAAGGTATCCCCTAAAAAAGAATCTTCGCATTAAGTCAATTTGCTTTGACCATAATTATTTTAAGGTGGCACACAGAGGAGTCCAGGATTGACATTTTACCTAAGCGATTTGAGGCAAGGTTATCTATCGCAAAGGTGACGTGAATTGGCCACCAAAGTCATGAAATACTAGACTATTTCTTATGGAGTTTCCTCTCGGGTCTATGCGAATAAGCTTCCATTGTGAACTGTGAACATAACACATTAATAGATCGGGATGTTGAACCAGTGGGATTTCAGAAGCTGTAATTAAAAAAAACAGTATATTAGTAGACTGGATCTTAAAGTTTTTTTTGGGGATTTCTGAAAAGCAGGATTCCAATACGCTCCCTTTATTTACTTGCAAACAAAATCTTTTCTATTTCAGTAACAAAATTGTTGAGTTATTTATAATATATCCTCATTCTCCACTCATTCTTTTACATAACTGTTATACTTTATATAATATTATTTTAGCAAATAATTACTTCTTGTAGGTAGGTAATAAAGCTTTTTTAGTCATTTAAAAGTACTCTCTGCGGTTGGTGGTTTTTCTATTTCTTTTGTTCTGTGCGGTTCTGCTTATCAGAACCATCAAAGCCAGAAGTTCTTCAAACCGCGTTTTTTAATTCTAATAAAAAAAAAAAAATTAAAGTCGCACGGAGAATAATTATATGTACTAAGAGGTAAATTCAAGCAATAAAAAATAAAATGCACGACTGGGTCGCACGAACTTGCTCTAATGTGTGACAGTGGCCTAGGGGCTTGAGATTTTGATAAAAATAAATTTTTCAAAATTCTTAAATAAATACTTAAACTAATTTGAGCCATTTTATTTCTTGGGTAAATTGGAATTTATGAGAATAAATATATAAATATCTGTGGAGCGGTTTTAAAGAAAAAAAGTTTTTTTGAAAAACTTTTTGAAGAAAATTTTCCAAAAAAATTTAAAAACGCCATTTCATAGGTATTCAAAAAATACATTTATATATAAATAAATAAATATAAAAAATTTAATAAGCAGTTTTCAAAATATTAATTTTAAATTTTTTTTTTTAAATGCTTTTAAAAATACAAAAAAATATTTTTCAAAAATATTGGTATGCAGTACAAATTGAGCTACGTACAACTATATATGTGCGAAATTTCGAAAGAATCGGTTGACTCAGCCCACTCGTTTGGGCTGTAGAGGTCTCTATACATACATACAGACAGACAGACAGACATACAGACGGACAGAATTTTTAGAACATATTTTTTCGTCTTCGCTATCATCGTAATGTCATGTTTGATTGTTATCTCCAAACTTTTTTTTTCGACGAATGCATAACTTGCCTTATATGTAGTACCTTTAATCGCAAGTAAAAACATTTGATAGAAGTTTTTTAGATTGTCACTAAAATTTTACTGACTTTACCTGAAAAGTACGCTCACTTTTATTTTGTCTGGGAATCTACGAATAAGGCCAAACAAACGATTTAAAATTTAACGTGTAGATAAGTTATGGAGGAAGAGAGTTTTTATTCAAATCACCAGGGCAAAAATGAAGAAAAGCAAAGCAAAGGGGGACAGAAATCAAAGCCAGATAAATTTTTTTTGTGTAAGAAAAGTTTACACTGAAAATGCGATTGTCCAGAAGCGGCATCTAAAAGAAATTTCAATTCTAATCGTTGGAAAGCTTTTATATGTGAGGTGGACCTAGCGGTTCAAGTAAAAAAGCGGGACCTGTGGCTACTAGATTCCGGGGCAAGCGATCACATAACCAACAGGAGAGAATGGCTTCTTAATAACATCGAATTTCCAAAAGCTTGTTGTTGTTCGCATAGGTAATGGAACCACGATCAGTGCAGTTGGCAAAGGTAGCATTAATGTGCTTTGTTTCGTCAATGACATCTGGAAACCGAATCACATGGCCGTCGTGCTGTATGTACCGAAAATGCATGTGCGTTTATTTTCATTGAGTACAGCTTTGGATAAGGGGTTACGGTTTGTTTCTGACGATTACAAATGCCAGTTATCAAAGAACGGGACAAGACTTGCAGTTTGAATATGGTATTCAAAGTTTCTTAGCTTACGTACTTTCTTATGTTGACTCCACCGCAGAGTGGTGCTCCTAGGCCTTGCTAAGTATGCCCCTCCCGCTGGTTCGATCTCTAGGCTGCCGTCTCCAATTTTGCACTCCAAGTTGTCGCAGGTCTCTCTCTACGCTACATCGGAGATGAGGTTTACCTTGGCTTCTGACTCCCTCTGGTTTAGCGTTGCAGACTTAACGATTTGGAGCGTCGATGTCCATTCTTTAAACATGGCCCAACCATCAGTCGTTGAATTACAATTTTTCTGGCTGAGCTTATGTCACTGTACAGAACGTTTAGTTCGTCGTTGTATTTTCTTCGGCAAATTTTGTCTTCTCGGTTTACGCAGACAGGACCATAACAGAACTTTTCTCTTGGAGACTCCAAGACTCCAAGTGACTTTTCATCCGATTGAGAGAGAGCCCATGCTCTTGCACCATATAGCAAGACCGAGATAATGAGTGTTTTATATAGTGTCTCCTTGGTTCTTCTCGATAGGGCTTTATTCCGCAACTGCTTATTCAGCCCAAAGAAACAGCGATTAGCAAGAGTTATTTTGCGTTTGATTTCAACGCTGATGTTGTTGCCTGTGTTTACAGCAGTACCACGGTAGACAAATTCATTGACTACCTTGAAGTTATACCTATCACTGGTCACGTTCTGGCCAAGTCGGTGGTGAGATTGGACTTTTGTTGATGAAAGCATATACTTCGCCTTGTCCTCATTTATTTTCAGTCCCATTTCGCTTGCAGCTGACTCCATAGTAGTGAAGTCACCGGTTACTCACTTTCTTCTTCCTATCACGTCAATGTCGTCTGCAAACCCAAGTAGTTGTGTCGGTTTATTAAAGATGGTGCCCGATGTGTTGGCATGGGTGTTCCGTATGACATTTTCCGGCACAATGTTAACACAACTGCATGACAGTGTGTCCCCTTGCCTTAGCCCTGTTGTGGTTTCGAAGGTTTCAATAGCGTCCCTACAAACTTTGACGGAACAGCGAGCATTTTCCAACGTCATCCTGATAAGACGTATCAGTTTAAGAGGCTGCTTTAAAACCGACGAACAGGTGGTGGGTATCGATGTTGTATTCTTTTTTTTTCCAGCCCCATTGGTCAGGAGCTATTAGATCATCAGCAAATGGCTTGAGACGTTCACGTAAAACGCTGGACAGGATCTTATAGGCGATGTTTAAAAGACTTATGCCTCTAAAGTTGGCGCAGAGTAGGCGGTCTCCTTTGTTTGTGGATCGGGGTGATGGTACTAAGCTGCTTTGTTCATTTTAGTCCGGTGATTTTCTACTTTGATTTCATTTTAGTCGGGCGGGCTTAGCTCATGGTAGTTATCTAGATTGACTGGTACGAGTTGATTTTGTACGGGATCTTGGCTGTCATCCCCATTTAACAACTGGTTAAAGTAGTCAAATGACTTACATCGCCTGAGTTTCTACTATAATGTTTCCATCCTGATCTTTGCAGGGACCAGGGGGGCTTGTGAAACCTGATGTAGACTGTTTCACTCTTCTGTAGAAGTTTCGCACCTATTTCTGCAAAAACATCTCTTCATCTGTTCCACTTCGCGTTGCTTGTGGTTTTTTTTTTTCTTCCTCCTGAGTAAGCATTTCTCAGCCTTCCTTCTCTCAACATAACAGAGATTTCTGGACGCTCTAGTATCTCTCTGGAGCCACGGCTTGTATGCCTCCGTTTTAGCTCTGTTTGCCTGGGCACATTCGGCGTCGAACCAGGGGTTTCTGGCGGGAGGCTCTGAGATGCCCAATACTTCTGACGCAGCACTTCTGATGGCTTGTTGACATAGCTGCCATTGGTCTTCCGGGTTCATCTCATCAGTCGAAGGATTTTTCGCAAGCTCAAGGGATACGCGGTCGGCATAGGCAGCGGCGGTCTCTTCCTATTAAAGTCGTCGAACATTGAATGTCCTCGGCGTAGTTGGTATTCGCCTATAAGCTTCTATGGAAATCCGTACTCTAAGTTTTGTACCGACTAGGTAGTGGTATGAGTCGATGTTTGCTTCACGGAACCTACGGGCATTCAGAATGCTGGAGGAATGCCTTCCATCAATCACAACATGGTCAATTTGGTTCCAGGTGCGACCATCTGGATATCGCCATGTGCCCTTGTAGATGTCGGGACGTGGAAATAATGTGCTGCTCAGCACCGTGTTCTTTTCCTCCAAATTTTGGCATTAAAGTCTCCCAAGAGGGTTCTATTGTCATGTTTTGGGAACTGCTCATAGGTTTTGGTGAGGATCTCAAAGAAACTTTCTTTGGTAGCGTCATCTTTCTCTTTTGTAGGGTCATGGGCGCTTATTAGGCTTAAGAGGTGCAATTTGGCCTTAATACGGAGCGTTGTCACTCTCTCGCTGACTTCGCGAAAGCTTAAGACTTTTTGCATAAGTCTTCCTCTGACAGCGAATCTGCGCCCAAACAAGCACGATCTCCCATGAAGGTGGCATTTCCCATAATAGAAATTACAGTTTTCCGTCATTCTTAGGCCTGGTCCATCCCATTGCATCTCCTGAATAGCTGTTATATCAGCGTTGAAACTGGCGAGGGTTTCAGCTAGCTGTTTGGCTCTACGCGGCCTGTTAAGCGTTCGCTCGTGCCATGTGCAAATGCGTAAAACGTTGTCCGTTTTTCGTTTGCGGGGGGGGGGGGGGGGGGGGGTCGTCAACATTATTGGTTTGGTCATCCGAGGCAATTTAGCGGATTTCATCACAATGAAATTTTCCCTTTCATGACCGGCTTGCGAGGATTATGCATGACTCGTAGATCATGTTGGTGGTTGGATCTTCAGAGCGTATCTTTTCTCCTGTTACTAGCTAATGAGAAGAGAACTCAGGTATCCAACGCTCGTCGTTAGTTCAATTTTCGGCTATCGAGTGGGCACCGTTGGAGGTGAAGATGCGATTTTGCCCTTAAGCTTTTAAGCTTTTCATTGAAGTCGAATCGTTCGTTGTTACGAGTAATGACGTCACTGCAAATACAGCTAAAAAGGAGAAAGACACACTACAACTTTGGCATGCGAAACTCGCGCATCAAAAAGTTTCTCTTGCACGTTATGTTTTAAAAGACCTTCAAATACCGTTTTCTGATAATACTGAATTCTTCTGTCATGTATGGCAAGTAACATCGAGAACAATTTCAGATGTTAGCGGTTCGATGCTGCAGCAGGACCAAGATATTTTCTTCTTTTGAAAGATAGTTTTTCAAACTTTAGAAAGGTCTACTTTATGAAAGAAAAATCGGAGGTGGCAAAATTTCTTAGAATTTGCTTACAAGAAGTTGAGATTGAAACAGGCCAACGTGTCAAGGTTTTGAGAAGTGATAATGGACTTGAGTTTATGAATCAAGATATTCAGAATGTATTACTTTCAAAATCTATTAAACGTCAGACAACTGTGTCTTACGCCCCTGAACAAAATGGTTCTGCTGAAAGTGAGATCAGAACAATGATGGAGGCTGCTAGGTCTATGATTCACTCGAAGAAATTTCGTTATAAACTTTGGGCTGAGGTGGTTAATACGGCCGTCCATATTTTAAATAGAACTGGTACGAGTTGTATGCAAGGGAAAACTCCATTTTAATATTTTGGTACAAAAGTGTTTGGTTATATATGTACCTGACCAAAAAAGGCGTAAGCTTGACTTAAAATCCAAAAAAGGGTACTTTGTTGGCTATCAAGAAGGTGTAAAGGGATTTCGGGTTTTTTATTCAGAAACAAATAGAATTGAAATCTACCTCAATGTTGTCTTCAACAATGTTCCTTTTGATAAGAATACTTGAAGTCAAGAAAGAAATGTCACATAATTCAAAGTAGCTGGGGCAGATGGGGATGCAGATTTTTCCAGTATTTCAACTGAAAACAAGGTGTAGCCGTCTTTGAGTGTAGACGTTTTAAACCAGAGTCTTACAGAACATTACAACACGTCTGGAAGCTTAGGTAACGATGGTGATGATGGGTTAGCTTACAAAAAAGGCAACCAATTCCAATCGACTACGATTCAGACGATGTTTTCAACAGATCCAAGGATCCAATTGATTGTTTAGATGATGAAACTGATGATGATGATGTCTATGGTTATTCTGACGCTATGGATCCATCCTATAGGCCATCAGAGTCTGAAGACTGAAGGATCTCTATATGTGTCCATCCCAAAGATTACGTCAATTGGTATCAGAAGCAGATTAAGAGTAAAGAATAGTGAAGCAGATAGCATACATTTTACTGTTGCAGAAAGCTTAGCTGTACTTGCGGAAGCTGATGGGTGAAGAAGTTTCGTCTCTTCAGAAAAATTCCACATGGCAGCTGGTTACACTACCTGAAAATCGCAAGTTGGTGGATACGTGGTGGGTCTTCCAGAAAAAGTGGGCAACATCTAATTAGCGATATGATAATAAGAGTGGGCGAATATGTCAACTACAAAAGAGTTTTTATGGTCTTAAGCAATATCATCTCGATGCCGGAACCAGAAATTTACGAAATTATTGTGAAGAAGATCATTCTTGCAATTTATATCGATGATGATATTATGGCAGCGGCTGATAAGAAAGATATAGTCAACCTTTGCGATTATTTATAAAGTCACTTCGAAATCAAAGTTTTTCCAGCCAAACACTTTTTAGGTTTGGAAATAAGGCGATTCAAAGATGGTTCACTTCATTTCAGTCTGTCAATGTGTATATCAAGAATCGTAGACAAGTTAAATCAGTTACCATCAGTTATCCATGTGAACATGGTGAAGCGCATTTTAAGATATATGTCAAAGAGACCCTAAATCATGGTATACTTTTTGAATCAAAGTTAAATTTCACTTTGAGTTGTTACAGTGATGCAGACTACATATTCTGGAGATGTTAGCACTCGGCGCTCTTCAAGTGGGTTCGTATTTATATTGGGCTCAAATTGCATCACATGGTCATCTTAATGACAGAAATGTGTCTCCCTCTCCACAACCGAGTCGGAGTAATGTCGCAGCGTCCGAAGCAGTTAGAGAGTTGGTCTGGATAAAACAACTACTAAGAGATTTATTTCCAAACCAAAAAATTCCAGTGTTTCTTGTATTTATATTTCGACAGGTAAGAAAGCTATTTGTCGCATCAGAAACCCTGAATAAAAGGACGAAACATATAGATGTGCGTTTCCATTTTATTCTCGAAAAATTTGCTGGTGGTATGTTTGAATTGGAATATGTTCATACCAACAACTAAATAAGCGATATCTTAACGAAACCACTGCAGAAAGACATAATTTTTTGTCTTTGATTTTGATAATGAATACTTATAACTAACTTTAAAGAAAGTGAATTAAAGAATTTTTTTCTTTGTATACCTATCTTAATTTTTATATTTTTATTTTTGAACTTGAAAGAATTAGTAGGTAATTTAATATTGTTTAACTTCAATTTTGTTTTGTTTTTAAATCATTGAAATACTTATAAAAGTGGGAGTGCTGAGGTTATATAATATTATATTAGCAAATAATTACTTCTTGTAATAAAGCTTTTGTAGTCATTGCAAAGCGGTTGGTAGTTTTTTCTTTTTCTTTTTTTCTGTGCGGTTCTGTTCAACAAATATTTTATTTTGTAAAAACATCACACTAATATTTTCACTCTTATGAGTCTGTAACTTTTGAAGGATTTTATATGTTCCAAATTTAAATCTCAAATTCAACTTTTCATTCAAGCTCCAGTATTTGACGTAAATGACGAGAACGCAACCCCATGAATGGTCAAAATAAACTTTTTAAATTATTTAATAAGTTATTAAAAAAGAGATTCTGAACTCATGATTGTTTTTTTGTTATTATTATGTTTCTTAAAACGAGTAATTCAACAATTCGAAATGTTTATAGAAGCAATCGATGAAGTTTTTCCCTCCATATTTTTACCCCAACATCATAATGGTTAGGTATGTAGGTACTCTTTATAAACGTTAAACCGTTCAATTCCACCATCAAATCAAAAAATATTTGAAACGTGACATCTGACCAAAGCACAAAAAGTGAATGTATCCCCAAAATAATTTTAGAATATTTATGTTTTATTTGGTGCACCGTATACGTCAATGATAAAAACATAATACAACAACTGTGCTGCCGTCCCGACTATCCACTTATATCCATTTGGAGCTCAGATATACACAAAGGTCTTTAAAGCACACATTTTAATATACATTTATATATATAAGTGCACACTTGAAAGTCATAAAAGCAAATATTGGTATTGTGCAAATAAATAGAGAAGTATCGTGAAAGGAAAAAAAAAACAGGGATAATAATAAAACAAAAATATAAACTGTTGACTGACCAGATGACTGAAAAATACATATGCATATGATTATATAGGTACTTATGTCCTTTCAAATCCGAATGCAATTGCAATATGCATGTGATATATACAAAAATATAAAAAGGATTCAATGGCAGCACGCATTCATTCATAATAAATATATTTAATGAAAAAAAAACATTGTATTTATTTGCTGGTTTGCTATAAAAAAAATTTTAAGCGTGGAATCAAGCTTTAGCACGCTTGAGAGGTACGTTTATAAGACTTATTTAAAATCAATTCCAACCAAAACATAAAATTTACACAAAAAACACCATGTAGAAAGTTTTATCGAAATCGTAAGAGCCGTTTTTGAGTAAAACTATTTTTTTCAAATCGTATGTTAGGTACTGTTAATTTTAAAGCTATAATACTTATTCCCAAAATCAATCTGTAGGACATTATAATAATACTATCTACCAAGTTTGAAGCAAATCGGTCCAACCGTTTAGGCTGTAGGTGCCGATACAGACAGACGGACAGACAGACGGACAGAATTGTCGGACACACTTTTTTCGACTTCTCTATCATCGTAATGTTATGTTTGATTGTCCAAAAAAAAAATTTTTTTTTTTTACGAATGCATAACTTGCCTTATAGTACCTACCTATAATGGCAAGTAGAGGATTGACGTTTAGCGATCTGTCAAATAGCAGTGCAAATTAAAGAGCTCCGAGAAAAGTGTTTGAAAACTAAATATAAAACTTACTAAATAATTACAAAAGTTGTTTGTACTGAAGTGTAAAAGTTGCTACTTAACACAGAAATAAAAAAATCTGAGTAAGTTGTAGCAATTAAGACACAAAATCAAATCTAAGTTTTACCACAAAAGATAACCTAACTTAATGAATCAAAACAAACGAGGAATCCTTGAGACCTCACCTGAGCAAAATTTCACCGAAAAACGCCATTCAAGCTTTGGTATAAATAAAATGTCAAAAGATACGATTGCCGGCATGACTATGGATATGTTCAAAGAGATACTCGACGAAAAAAACAAACAATTAGTCAAAGAACTTGTGTCTAAGGCTGATCTTCAGTTGCTTGTCGATGAAATATCTAGCATCAAGTTACAAAATGATGAGATAAATAATAAATTTAAAAAACTGGAAGCCCGAAACAGGCAGTTGGAACTGCAACTGGACAAACTAGCGCAAAAATCCAACGAAACAAATCTCATCGTACATCTACCTGATGAACAAAACATTGACATTAATGAAAGGGCGAAATCTATATGCTCTGATCTTCTTGGTCCAGGCAACACAAACGAAGTTTTAAATGCGTATAGCATTCCCAATCGAGACCCGCGTTCCAAATCAGTGGTTGTCAAAATGAGATGTCGGGAATCCGTTTGGGCTGTACTCCGTAACACTTCGAAACTGAAAGCTACAAAAATTCGTATTTCTAAGGACTTGCCATACAACATGCGCAGAAGGAGAGCAAAGTTGGTGGCCATTAGAAAAGTACTTTGTGAGGCGAACCCCCGAAAGAAAATTGTTCTACGTGATGACAGGCTTCTTGTTGATAACACAATTTTCACGTGGGATACTTCTGAAGGCCTTAAATGTGGCCAAGAAAATGGAATAAATGTTTTAAGTAGAATATTAGATACTTTGCCCACAGGTGTTCAAAAATTAATGAATGAGTTACTCAACCAAAACAATGCGTCCGAAATGTCAAGAGAAAGTCAAACTCAAACGTCACTTACTCAGCGTTCAGGCACCTCAACATCAAGGCAGATACCTAAAATAGCCGCTGTACACTCAAATGTTGAAGCTCGTTCACACGTAGAAACCAACTGAGATTTACACGTCTATCAGAATGAGCCAGAAATAAATGAATTACTGTATTTAAATCTTAAAATATTAAGTTATAATGTCTCTGGATTAAAAAATAAGTTAGAGTTTGATGAATTTTTTGATTATTTGTATGAATTTGATGTTATTATATTGTTTGAAACCCATGTACTGAATAAGGAAGAACAATTGTTTAAAGATGTATTTGCTAACTACGAAGTAAAATGGACCTGTGCAGTTAAAACAAGTATATTTGGGAGAGGGAGTGGTGGAGAACTTTTCGCGTATCGAAAAAACATGAAAACAGTAGATTTGGAACTTAAGGAGATTGAAGAAGCCTGTGTAATAAAACTGGAGAAAAACAATAATGTAATGTATATAATACCTACATATTTGAATTGCAGTCACTGGGAATCTGACTTCGATAAATTAAGTGATTTGCTTAATAATCTAAACTCATCGGACATAATGATCATCGGGGATTTTAATGGAAGGATTGGTTTATCGCAAAACAACTTTGTGAGCGGATACTCTCAGGCAATTTTTCAGACGGAACGTAGATCAAAAGATGAAATATGCGATAGAAAAGGTATTAAGATTATTGAGCTAGCAGATGCTTTTGACTGCAAAGTTTTAAATGGAAGCTGCGATGGTGATCCTAATGGCGAATTTACCTTTTTACGCGGAACGGCATGTTCTGTGATTGATTATTGCTTCATTTCTGGGAACTGGAATTCACTGATCCATGATTTTAAAATAGGACTAAAACCATTATCTGATCACATGCCCATGGAAGTCATGATAAGAGTTCCAAGCTCGGATAACATAAGGAATGAAAATGTGCTAAGCTTATTACCAAAAATTTTTTGGAGTGAGAGAGACAGGGAACTGTATCGGATTAATTTAAATTCGCAACTGGGAGCATTAAGCAGAGCCAATTCGCCTTTAGACATTGAAGCTTTGACAAATATTATAAAGAAAGCTGCGCCTACAAAACCAAATACAGCAAACACGACCAAAAGGAAGAAGCAAGAATGGTTTGATAACGATTGCATAAGAGCGAGACAGGAGTCGTTTTCACTTCTCAAACTACTAAGGTTACATAATTCTGATTCATTTAAAATCATGTATTCGAAATCGAACAAAAAATATAAAAAGCTATGCCTCACGAAAAAAATCGAATTCGAACAACAAAAAGTAAGTGCAATAAGCTGCGCCATTTCCTCATCAGATTTTTGGAAGGCTGTAAAACAATTAAATGGAAGGAAACATGTCATTGCTCCAAGTTTAGACATCCAACAGCTAAAACTCCATTTTAGAAGCCTGCTTAATGCTGAGCAAGAATCGTTAACACACCAATACGCAGCTCCTCTATTCCTGGATGATGTCTTAGATGTACCATTCACTATTGATGAAGTCAAAAACGTTATTAAAAGATCTAAAGATAATAAGGCCCCGGGTGAAGACCGAATCCCGTTTGAATTTTACAAAAACTGTACACCAGAATTTGTGATAGCACTCACTGATACATTCAATACAATTTACGAAACTGGAAATATACCAATGAGTTTCAAAAAAGCTGTAATATTTCCTCTCCACAAAAAAGGAGATTATAATGAACCACAGAACTACAGAGGAATATCCTTTCTTAATACAAGTTCAAAGCTGTTTGGTGCCATACTTTTTAATCGGCTCACCAATTGGGTAAAAGAGAGGAGAGTACTGCATGAGTTTCAAGCAGGCTTTAGGGAAGGTTACTCAACTATCGACCAAATATTTACACTTGTCAATATTGCCGAGATTTATATGAAAAAGAATAAAAAGTTGTACACTCTGTTTGTAGACTTTCGTGCAGCTTTTGATTCCATACCACGAAACGCGCTTATTTATAAACTGCATACAATCGGTATATCAAGCAAAATGATAAACATATTAAGAATCCTGTACGAAGATAACGTGGCGATGGTATGGGACGGAAACAGCGTTTCTGATGAATTTTCCACAACTATGGGCGTAAAACAAGGATGCATCCTTAGTTCGTTGTTGTTTGTTTTATTCATTAATGACATAACTGATAACCTTGGAGAAGGTGTCAAAATAAACACAACAAACATTCCTGCATTAATGTTTGCAGATGATATTGCTATCCTCGCTGAAACCGTCAACAGTATGCAGTTAAAGGTAAACAGACTGGCACTTTACTGCAGAAAATGGAACTTGTCCGTTAATTTAACGAAAACTAAAATGATGATATTCAGAAATGGTGGTGGGAGATACTCAAGAAGCGAACAATGGAATTACGAAGGAGAGCCAATAGATGTTGTAAGGGAGTATAAATATTTGGGAGTTTTGATCACGGCAAACCTTAATATGAAAAAACATTTTGAAGCCAAATTATCGGAAGCAAAACGTGCAATCGGCTCAGTATGGGGAAGATGTATTGGCAACAAATATTTAAACCATTCTTCAAAACTAAAAATTATCCGTGCAACTGCAACATCTATCATGCTGTATGGAGCTCAAGTATGGGGATACCGTTCATTTTCTTCAGTTGAAATCTTTCATCGATACTGTATCAAAAGAGTTTTCAAACTTCCAAATAGCACACCTAATTATATGATTCACTTGGAGACAGGAATGTCACCACTCTTTCTGGAAACACTCAAATTGCACTTAGACTATGTAAATAAAGTTATGGGTATGGATGAGCGAAGACTGCCTAAAATTTTACTCTCCTACATGCTGGTAAAGAAAATTAATTGTGTTGAAGAATGGGATGCCATTGCAAGAAAAGGTGGATTGATTACAAGTTTTGAAAACATCGACCAAGTTACAATTCGCAAAAATACTTTCTTTAATATGATGGAGAAAACAGGTAATTTTCTCTTCGACTCGTTTGTAAATGAAGCTCAGTCATCACAATATCGCATGTACTATAGCAAACTCAAGTACAACCTTCAAGAAAAAACTTACTTCGTGAACGAAAACTCCATTGAAAAAATAAATATACTCTTTAAAATACGAGGCGAGCTTACAAATCTAAATTTCATACCACATCGACCTGACCTTCCAATTGAATGTAACCTCTGCAACCTCAAAGAAAGGGAAGACGTGTTCCATTTCATCGCGAAATGCCCAATTCTGTGTGAGCTAAGAAGGATATACTTTGGAGTTAATATTTTGGAGATGGAGGCTGCCTTAAGTATTTTGAATGGAGAACGTGGATGGGATCTGCTTTACAAATACATCGTTAATTCATTACGATATAGAACTCGTGTTATTGAAGGCAACTTTTAAATTATGAACTTATTTTATTGTTGATATTAAACTTGAAGATATTCTTTATAATGTAAGAAAATAAAATCTAAACCAAAAAAACGTCAATCTGGTAGACGGCATAATGCCAAACCATTTAGACTATATGTTAACTACTTTAATGAATATTATGTATACTTGAATGAATATTTAGTCAATAAAAATCTAAAAATCTAAAAATCTAATGGCAAGTAAAAAAGAGAAGAAAAACCAATCTATTTTCACTATTTTCAATCATGCAAGTATACTGAGCATAATGTAAGTATTCCAAAATCAACATAACAAAGCATTATTTGTATATATGTACATACTCGTATATGGACATATGATAATTATTTAGTGAGTAATTATATACATATTAGCATTAGCCGATTTCTTAAGGGGGTGAAATATTGAGAGAAACACTGCTTCTTATGTGCTTATAGACTTCATGATGGTAGTAGAGATGTCTTCCTTGTTGTTATCTGATGAAAAAACGAAAACTTTAATTAGGTATAACGGATCACTGTATGACTAGCCTGCATTATTTAAATATTGTCGTTGAAAACGCTATAAACACTACCTACATGCCTATACAAAAAATTGATTTTGATAAGCTTAATTTGCTTTTGCAATTTGAGTTCTGGGAAAATGTTTATATTGAATATGATCCTTCAATAGCTTATGACAATTTCTTAAATAAACTGGGTTCTCTAATTGAGAGCTGTACTATTAGGTTGGTCAGTACACATAACAAATCCAAACGCTTAAAAGAATGGATGACTGGGTACCTGTTAGATAAAGTAAAAGAAAAAAATAAACTACGACAAAAAGCCAAAAAATATCTTAATAACATTCAACTAAATGCAGAATACAAAAAAGTTTGCAAAAACCTATCGAAAGAAACTAAAACTTGTAAGGAAAATTATTATCTTGCTGAGCTTGAAAAAAATAAAGGTAACATAAAAGGCGAGTGGAATGTAGTTAACAAAATTTTAAATCGCAGTTCTAAAACGGAGAAACCTTTGGTTATAAATGTAAATAATTTAAAAATTACTGATACTACTGAAATAGCTAATCGTTTTAATGATTACTTTATTTCAATAACCAAAAATGTTTCTTCTGATGTGTTCATGGGTCACTGTTTTTGTACAGATGGATTAGTTAATGACACTATTCTTAGGGAAAGTTTATTTTTGACCCTATTTTTTCGGGAGAGTTATTGAATATTATTAAATCACTCAAAAATTCCAATTCGGTTACTAATGATGGTTGCTCTAGCATTATCTTTAAACAAATTGCTTACAATATTGTTGATGTACTTGCACATATTTTCAATAAAAGTGTTCATAGTGGAATTTTTCCTAGCGCTCTAAAAGTTGCAGAAGTTATTCCACTCCTAAAAACGTCTAATCCTTGTGATATGAATAATTACCTACAGACCAATATCCCTGTTACCAGTATGCTCTAAAATATTTGAAAAGGCAATGAAAAGTAGATTTTTGGGGTTCTTAAATAAAAATAATTTTTTTAGTGAGTCTCAATATGGGTTTCGTGCTAATAGATCTACATACCGAAGATGCGTTGCTTAAATTTTGTGGAGAGATTTATGAAAACCTAAACTTCACTCTTTTTTCTGCTGGGCTTTTCATCGACTTTTGATTTAGTTGACCATAGTATCCTCTTGGGAAAGCTATATAATGCAGGATTTCGTGGTTTCATTTATAACTGGTTAGTTTCTTACTTAACAGATAGAAAACAATTAGTCAAAATAAATGGTAGCTTAAGTGTTTTGCGCAAAATATCTGCTGGTGTTCCGCAAGGTTCAGTACTGGACCCATTGCTCTTCTTGATATTTATTAACTCTATCTTCAAACAAAACTTTAAAGGATCAATAACAGCTTTTGCAGATGACATGGCATTTTCCTATTGTTGCAGATCTATGCTTGACTTAATCTCTGACATCAATTATGATTTGGATATCTTGAGACGATGGATGGTTCACTTTAAATAAATTGGTCTTGAGCAATAAAACCAAATTAATTCACTTCAGTCTGTCTGGTTCCCCTGCTCTGGTTGATTATGATTGTGATATTATTTACCATTCTTCAGGATGTCAAAAATTTAAATTGAATGATTATGATATGTTTTTTCCCAATGAACCCTGCTCAACTAACTGTTTTCAGGTGAATTTTATAAAGTCCTTCAAATACCTTGGTTTCATACTCGATAGTAGGATGATTTGGGCAGATCATACATGTGCTTTGAGAAAGTACTTATTGTGTTGCTCTAGGCAATTCTATAATCTTAGTTTATTCTGCTCACAAAAATTATTAGTTATGGTTTGCTATGGCATTGTTCATTCCAAACTTCAGTATGGGATAACCTGTTGGGGTGGAACCTACATGAACAAAGTACATTCCCTTCTTGTGTTACAGAAACATATTGTGCCTTGTGCGTATTATTTGTAAGAAAAATCGCTTCCAAAATAATTTCGTTTTGTTTCAGGAACTAAAGGTTCTTCCACTAAGACATCTCTATTACTTTAAAGTTCTTAAGCTGTTTTTTATAAGGAGTGGCTATCTGTCTGTAAGAAGAAATTCGCGGCATAATTTGCGATTAAATCTCAATAACATTCCTGCTCATAATATATGGACCTCAGATCCATCGAATAAATCCCTAAATTC
Organism: Platycheirus albimanus; assembly: GCA_916050605.2. Lineage (NCBI taxonomy): Eukaryota > Metazoa > Arthropoda > Insecta > Diptera > Syrphidae > Platycheirus > Platycheirus albimanus. Next base: position 325,340,096 of record OU696696.1, on the reverse strand, counting down.
ATCAATTTTGGGCAACAAACTTTGTACATTTAAGTGTCAAACTTGAAGTCCACGCTTTTGATTCGCTAAAACCCAGATCATGGATTGCAATATTTCACCATTGAACTCGCCAATAAAAGCTCCACCAGATTCATTAACGCCTGTCATCATCATATAATAACAGAAATATTGGTAATTGCATGTAAAGGGGAAAGACCAGCTGAGCACAGTTCCAGAGCACACGTCTACTTCCAATCATTTATTGAGTAAAGATTAAGAGACAAAAAAAAAGAGAAAAATAAGAATAATGAATTGGAGATGCAAAGAGAGTGTTGCCGGCTCAAAATTTTAAATCCAGTCAAATCTGACATGTTGACTGGATTTCGTTTTTTCAAACCCAGTTAAAAAAAAACAGTCAAACATTATACCATAAGACACTATGAAATTTCAAATTTAGTTACAGTGCTCAGAGGTTCTCCACGTCAACAAATCAAACCATGGCGTCCCAGGAATCGAATTAGCATCGTGATGAACGTCTGCGGCTACAAAGACAAAGTTCAGGAGCGGCGCGTGAACTCAGAAATCCGACAACAGGATCGACGGAGACAACAAACCACTCTCACATTAACACGCACGTCATTTGCTAGTCTTGCGTTCGAGCAGAAAAAAACTGCCATCGGTCTAATGGACCAAATATGTGGAATTCTTGGGTCTTTTCCAAAATCTGCCGAAGTGTGAAAATTTGGTCGACGGTTGACTTACCGGGCCTGAAACCACACTAATAGGGGCCAATCAGTTCACGAGCGAAAGTATTCAGACGTTCACACAGAATGGCCGACAAGATTTTATATGCGACATTTAGGAGACTTATACCTCTGTAGCTGGTGCAGCTTAGAGTATCTCCTTTCTTGTGGATAGGGCACACAATGCTGAGATTCCATTCGTTAGGCATACTTTCATCCGACCAGATTGTACAGATGAGTTGGTGTATGCTCCTCACCAAGTCATCTCCCGCTGCCTTGAAGAGTTCATGCGTAAAGTCATCCGCTCCAGCAGCCTTGTTGGTTTTTAGTTTAGATATTGCTACCCGAACTTCTTTGGACGAATGTTTCACACTTTGAAAGAACTTTAGAACGTTGCTTCTGCCGTAGCACCCCTCAATATCAATTTGGTTGACGGTATTTTGATCAGGAGACCGCCAGGTCCATTTGTGTATATTGAGGTGTGAGAAGTATGTGCTAGCTACGATGACACTTCGAGGTGTGTCCGTTACCGGAAGTGTTGTCGTGCAGGCTATGCTTTCCGACTGTCGAACCAAAGTTACCCTCCTTTCCGATTTTGGCGTTGAAGTCACCAAGAATAAACTTAGTGTCGTACTTCGGGCATTCATCATACGTCTTCTCGAGAAGATCGTAGAATTCTTCTTTGGTCGTGTCATCTTTTTCCTCCGTGTGGGCGTGGACGCAGATCAGCGAGATGTTGCTAAATATGGACTTAATGCGGATTGTGACAATGCGTTCGCTTATGCCACGAAACCCTAAGACTTCTTGCCTAAGACTTCCTCTTATCACAAATCCGCATCCAAATAGCCGCTGTTTTCTTGTCCTGTAGCACTTGCCGTAGTAGATGTTACAGTTGTTCATCCTCCTTGTGCCTTCACCATCCCATCGCACTTCTTGGATGGCTGTGATGTCGAATTTGACACCATCTAGGGCTTCCACTAATTGTTCGGCGGCACGTGGCCTGTTAAGGGTCCGGACATTCCGCGTGCGGAACCGAAATTCGTTGTCCTTGTTTCGTTTGCTAGGGTCGTCATCAGTAGGGTCATCCATATCCGAGGCAGTTGGTTGTTTCGGAACAAGACGTTTTTTACGTGGTAGGGAAGTTACCCCAACGCACAACCCCCAACTTGGGGGACCAGGCCCTATGCTGCTCTCCTTGGACAAAAGGAGTTGGAGAAATCCAGAGTCAGTAACCCACTACGGGAATGTGAGAGCTACCGTTGGTCCTATATGGGCTCATCTGCCACCTTCTCTACTTCACTACCCTGACTAATAGTAGTGAAAGGACCCAAAGACCTGAGCTCCGAATATGTTGAAGTAGCTCAATGGGGTGCCTACCATGCTGACTGTAAGCGTCGCCGTTGATTCATTTAATTGGAAGCTCATCCGCCGCTCGCTTGCTTTCTGGGGGTTTCATACAGAATAAACTGCTCCCCAACAAGAAAAACAGAGGAGCCTTATGGCAGGGCAATTATAGTGTTGCTATTTTTTTGTGATCAACACTCGCGCTTATAAGTTTAGCAAGTCAAGTCCGGGTGGACAAGACCAGTACCCGAAGGCTACCACTAGGATTTAAAATAAGCACAATTGATGCGCATGAAACAGTTGCAACGCTTAGCATCGCCAGGTTGATACCAATCAGGGTCTACCCTGTTCATACAAATCGCAATATTGAAACTAACTTTATAATACAAGGTGAGGTGTACCATAAGATCGGGTCGTTGATGCTAATACCTACGGAAGAGCAAATTTCTTCAAATTTATTTAATGGGCAGTTCTAAAGAACGTGTGACAATTTGATGTCAGTATAATTGTATCGAAGAAAGAGTACAAAAAGAGCCATTGTAAAATCGATGGAAGACTTTTTAGAAAATCATAACCAACTTATTCAATTATTCAAAACGGTGTCACCACAATGAAGAAATGACAACTTACAAATCGTAATTAAAGCCGATAAAACACAATCAGGAGAATACGCTGGCAGGTTTAACTCGCCAACTGTAGAAGAAGTTGCTGTTATCATAGAAGAAGTTGCGCTGTTATCATGGTCGGTGATCCAGTTGATAACAGAGCCATTCATATTGTACGTCGTGACAGCACTGTTGGTGTGATATCAGACTTACATCGTTCGTATGATGCACTGCAATATCCACTCGGTAAAAAGCTCCAAAGAGCAGTGTATGTCCTTCGTCAATTAAGTAATTATATACACAAACTACCTACCTGCGTCTTGAAACAGGTTTACTTTTCATTAGATGAATCAATATTACGGTATTTAATAATGTCATGGGCCAATACCACTCCAAGCTAGTTACCAGAACTTAAAAAAATACAAAATCGCATCGTACAAATAATTTTAATAAAATGAAATAAACTCGGAATCTAATACGGGTCAACAAGAATCGTACAGGCAACTTGAACTGTTAAACATAGATAGATAGATAGACAGATAGATAAATAGATAGATAGATTCTTTATTTTTTCACAATAAAAATTAACAATTTGTATACTTAAGAGTAAGGACATGGCAATACTGCCGTCTGCCTGAAATGACATTTCATAATTTGATTTAAAAATTATCTTCATTCACTCTTCCGGTGCAAAGATCACAGAGCTGAGGCAGGTCCGCTCGATGAGGCACAAAGTTTAAATTAAAAATTTCAACTCTTGTTCTAAGAACAATACCTATAACAGAGGCTAAAAAATTCGATACGAAAGTAATTGACATCCGAGTGCAGTTGATTGTTTAGGTTACAGTATAAAGCTCTTGATGTAGATGATGATGCTCTGGAAATATTATTCAAAAACATTTTATGATCAACCTTCGCACTCCCATCAGGAAACTGACCCTGCCAATCGGCAACATTATTTTCTGATAAATCTAAAGCTATTTCGTGGCATAAAGTTAGTTCTTTCCAGTCTTTGAACGGGGAAGCAACTTTTTGAAAATGATTTTGTGAAGACATGATTCCCTTTTTTTCATCACTTTAGTGATGAAGTCCGCGTTTGCCTTCAAATTTTGTATGCATATATAGGTTAAGGCTGACTCTACATTATATGGCATAGTTGGGTGTTAAGTTAGGCAAACGGAATAGCCTCTTAAAAAAGTTCCTTTGCACGGTTTCAAAAGCTTCGAAGTGTGTGTATCCGAACACTTGGACACCGTATGTCATGCATGAATTAACCGTTGCGTTATAAACTTTGTATTTAGACGTCAAATCAACATTTTGGTTAGCGTAAAACTTTGGCCGCCACATGATTTATTAGGTGCTAGACTAGCTTCTTTGCTTTTTTTTCCTTCGAGTGTTTCAGAAAGCTCAAATTGCAGGTCAGAAGGACTCCCGAATATTTAAATTCCTGCACAACGTCAAGGCGTGTATTGTTTAGAGACTAATTTTCTTCTGCTCGTCTTCTTAAGTGTCTCTTTTCAACTATGACAATCTTAGTTTTTTGGTCATTAATTTGCAAGCCCCAAGACTCACAAAATGAACTTAGAGGGTTTATTTGCATTTGTAGCATAAAGGGGTTATCAGCAAGCATAACTTAATCGTCAGCTTACAACAGGACTTTGATTTGAGCATTGGCAAAACTAATTCCCCCAGGAAGGAGGTCACAGACATCATTTATAAAAAGGGCAAATAATAAAGGGCTAAGGATACATCCTTGAGGAACACCTGCAGTTGTTTCAAATCGATTAGAGCATGCGAGACCATCCCATACCCTTTGTTGACGAAATAAAACTGGCAAAAGTTTGGAGAAACTTTCGTGACAAACCAATACAAGAAAATTTGTATATTAAAGCTTGTCTATTGACTTTGTCAAATGCAGCTTTAAAATCAACAAAGCAAGTGTTTCTTGTTCCTATCTATAAATTGTCGGGCAATGCTTGAAATAGCAAAGACGTGATCCATAGTCGAGAAACCTGGGCGGAAACCAGCTTGGAAGATGCTGAAAAGATTATTTTTCTCAATCCATTTCGTGAATCTTTCGTTCAGCACTGCAGTAAAATTTTTTCTTTTTGAATTAATAATTGAAATACCCCTTTAATTTTCCGCAGCGTTCGCATCACCATTCTTAAATATAGCAAAAATTACAGATTCATTAAAACTGTTGGGAACACATCCATCAATAATCAATTTATTGAAGAAAGAGACGAGATAATTTTTAAAGTCGGTAGTGCTGTTTTTGTAAGACTCGACGTCCAAGCCAGGAGCCTTATTACTTTTCATTTTTTGGAGCGTTACTTCCAATTCAGGCAGTGAGAAACCTATATCCAGCTCGTTGACTCTAGTATTTGGCAGCGCGTAATCATAAGTATGAAGATCTTTATCAGCTGACAGTATTTTCAAAACAGGTGAATTGATTTTTTTTAAATAGTTTTCCCAGATAAAAACTAAAGATTTTCTTCAAATGATGTACTCAAACAAAATTAAAAATATTTTCTTACCTACTTAAGGTGGCGCATACAGTCCACCGTCGTGGTCCATTGTGGACCAAGGCCTCAACCAACAATCCTCGCCAGCTAGGCCAGTCGCTCTTCAATTGATCGCGCCACCTTTGACGGGATCTTCAAAAAATGCGTCGGCCCTCCTTTTTGGAATTGAAGAGTCGTCAGGCTGGAGCGTTTTCGTCCATACGCTCCTACATGGCCCAGCCATCTAAGCTGCTGTATTTTCAGCTTCTTTACCAGGTCAATGTCGCTGTAGAGTATGGAGGAGAAGATTCAATGACGAACTGTACGGGCTTGTCATTGAATATTCTCCTCCATACTCCATTGATACTTTCAGGACCGAATATCGACCGAAGAATCTTTCTCTCAAAGCAACCCAGTCTGTATTCATCCGATTATTACAGTGTTCAAGCTGCGGCCCCAAACAGCAGGACTGGGATGATAAGGGTGATTGTGCGACTGATCTCTTCACTGATTTTGTTCTTAGAGGTTTTAGTGGTATCCAAATAGACAAAGCCCTTGAAAACCTCAAAGTAATATCTGTCCATTGTGACATTTTGCCGAGCGGTGAAGGTGTTATGCACCCGAGGACAACATATACTTTGTAACTTGCGATTATGGGTAAGGCAAGTTATGCATTCGTAAATTTTTTTTTTTTTTTTTGGACAATCAAACGTCATTACGATGATAGAGAAGCCTAAAAAAGTGGGTATGACATACCTTTAGCCTAAACGGCTATACCAATTTGCTTCAAACTTGGTACATAGTACTACTACCGTCTTATAACGGTACGTCCCATAGGACCGGTTTTTAAAAATCAGATTTTCTTGTAAGCCACTAGCCCAATTTATATGAAATTTTTAATGTGGAAGCCCTTTTATAAGGACAATAATATAAATTCTTAAATTTTTCAAAAAAAAAAAAGTTTTTTTGAGTTTAAAAAATTTAAAATTAAAATTTTTTTCTTATTTTTTAGTTTTTCCAAAAACTGAATTATCTGTTTGTTTTTATTTCTTTTTTTTCTGATAAAAACTACGAAGTGCTAGAAGTTGGCATACTCAAAAAAGATTTGGAATATATATTTTCGAAAAGTTTTTCAAAAAAAACTTTTTTTTTTTAAAAACTGGTCAAACGATTTTGAAAAAAAAAATGTCTGTAAATTCTAAAAAGTAAACGAATCAGATGGCTTCCTTCATTTTTTACAAAAAACGTTTTAAATAGCAATTTTTAAGTGATTAATAAAATTTCGTATCATTTTTTTCCTGCCTTTTTTCCAAAATCTAAAACCCCAAGAGCACTGTCACACATTAGAGCAAGTTCGTCCGACTCAGTTGCACTTTATTTATTTTTATCTTCATTTAGAGCCAGACTCATTTTAGCCACCTCCACTTCAATACTTGCGAATGCTTCACTGACAGCGTACCTCGTTGTTCCAATAATGTCAATATCGTCATTGAACGGATTTAAAAAAAAACCTTACCGCATGCGAGTTGAGTATGATTAGCTCAAGAATTGTGTTGAAGAGGTTACATGATAGCGCGTCACCTTGTCTTAAGCCATTCTCGACATTAAATGAGCAGGTGGTGTTCTTACAAACCCTGACGGAGCAGCGCGAGTTCTCCATAGTCATCCAGCATCGAACGAGTTTAGCAGGGATGCCAAGAAGTGACATGGCTCTGTATAGCTCGTTCCTATACAACGCCGTCATAGGCGAGTATCGATCTGGAATTCTTGGGTCTTTTCTAGAATCTGTCGAAGTGTGAACATTTGGTCGATGGTTGACTTACCGGGCCTGAAACCACACTGATAGGGGCCAACAGTTCACGTGCGAAAGGGTTCAGGCGTTTACACAGAATGTCCGACAAGATTTTATATTCGAAATTTAGGTGACTTATGCCTCTGTAGTTGGCGCAGTTAGAGGATCTCCTTTCTCGTGGATAGGGCAGACAACGCTGAGGTTCTATTCGTCAGGCATACTTTCATCTGACCATATTTTACAGATGAGTTGGTATATGCTCCTCACCAAAGCATCTCCCGGTGCTTGAAGAGCTCTAAGGCCATCCGCTCCAGCTTGTTGGACTTTAGTTTTGATATTATCGTCCAAATCGAGTTGATCATTCTGCCTGATATGGATTAGTTGGTTGTCTTTACCGTTTAACAGTCTGCAGAAGTGTTTTTTCCAAATTCTCAGCACCGACTGCGTATCTACTACGACAATCCCACCCTCGTCTGTACAGACTTCCGCTCTGGCTTTGGAACGAATGTTTTACCCTTTTGTAAAACTTTCGAGCATTGCTTCTGGGTTTGGCGCAGGCCCGGGCTTCTCGAGAGATAAAAGGCGTCATGGTTGGTAAAGGTTCTGGCGGTCTCTTGCGATTGCAACTTCGCAATATCAAACTTTTTCACACTGGATGCTCGATCCTGCAATCTGGTGGAAATCCACATTCGCACTTTAGCAGTAATCCGAGTCTATATTGGCCCCTCGGAAATTCTGGACATCCATAATGTTTGAATATGATCCATTCGGTTGACGGTATATTGATCGGGAGACCGCTAGGTCCCCTTATGTATATTGAGGTGGGGAAGGAACTGTGACTCTCATAAGCTTTTTGAACGCGTAATCAAGGTTGCAAATATTCGATAACGTCTCTCTGTCTTGACAGAAAATATATGTTTATATATATTGGCTCGGTAATGGTGTTGAGGTTTACCTCTACCGGGAGGCTGTCAAGCTTAGCTTGTTGATAATTTGTTGTTGGCTATTGTCCAACCACTACCTTCCAGTACTGAGAGTCCTTGGTATTGACAAGTAAGGTGGCTCTGAGATAAAAGTTGGAACTTATGGGAACATGGATGTGCCCATCTTCCACCTCCTCGTGGTCTTCGGGGAACAATATAAATGGTAGCGAAATTGTTGTAAATTATTGAGATTAGTGATTGCAGCTGTATTTCTTTGCCTTTTACTGTGTTGATTCCTTACTGGTAACGTATGCAGGGTGAAACCTGTATGCGGCTTAGAGAAGAGGGCTTTATCGTTATATGTTTATAAATTACCAGCCTTTTCGGCCTGTTAACAGAGTTGCATATAATCAATTTGTTGGAGGACCCTGGTTATAGGACCGAACCTCAAGTAAGCTGTCCGGTTATTCGTCAGCTGCGAAAACGTGAAGGCTACGTAGAAGCTACCACGGGGTTACAGAAGCTCACCCCCTGATTCGCATTATGTGCTCTCGGGTGCATCTTTTGATTCAAAAGGTGCTGCAACGCTGGAAATGGCGCCATTGGCAGTCACGTGGTGGCTGTGAGTGGAGCTAGATACAAGTTGCTGAGTTTGTTGCAAGATTCAGTTAACTTTGTATATTAAGTGCAAATGTATGAAGAGTACGACTTTCTAATGCTTCAAACTTTGCAACTTAACAAACAAAAGTGATCATGCCTGTACATGATTCACTAATGGAGTGTAAACTCTAAAATCCGTACATCAGGATTTCTAGGTGTCCGAAATTGTGGATAGGTCCGCCGTGAAGTTAAGGCCAAACGCCAGGTATTCACGTAAAACCAATCTAACATTTCTGTGTATATTGCGGTGTGGGAAGTATGTGCTAACTATGATGACAATTCGCCTCGCAGCAAAATCTATAAGCATGTGCTGGAAGTGTTGTCGTGCAGGATAGCTTTCCGATTGTCGGGAAAAAGCTGCCCTCATTTCCGATCTTGGCGTTAAAGTCAAGACGAATAATCTTACTGTCATACTTCCAGCATTCATCACACGTCTTCTCGAAAAGATCATAGAATTCTTCTTCGGCTGTGACATCTTGTCATCAGAATGAAATTATTCTTTTCAACATTAATCTGAAGTACGGGGAAGATAGGGATGTTTGTCTCTCATTCCCACTCTTTTGTTTTCCGAAAGGGCGTTTCATACAAAAGCTCTTACAGGGTTTCCTTAGTAAGCATTTCAAATAAGTAACAATCTGAAAAAAGTGTGTAGGGGTTACCGTCCTTTTTTTAAGATTAAAATTTTCATTTAGGTGATTTGTTTTATTTATAAAAAATATAACAATTTATCTTTTTCACACCACCAAGAGGTAAGATAAAATGCTCGTTTTTGAAGGGTATCCCCAGTAGGACTAATTCCTTATAAAAAACAAACAAAAACAAACGTTTTATTCATTAAGATCATTATACACATTTTAAAATTAAATAACTAATTTAACACAAATATTCTTTAATTTATCTTTTAAATAAAAGTACTAACGAAACGAAAATAATTAATAAATTCACTTATTAAGTATTAATAATAACACAATATTTTAATAGTTAGTTAGTTACTAAGTTGTAGCGTCAACAATTATTTTTTTTTGCACTTAAGTCTTTTGATGACTTAAAAATATAAATGACTTAAAACTAAAATAAATACACCTCCACCTCAACCAATTCTTAAAATTTCACCTCTCTTAAAAACACAAATACCAGAAAACTTTAAAAAAAAAAAACACACATTTTAAATATACACTTCACATAAAAACACTTAACTTCAAATTAACCAAAAAAAAAAAAAAAAACTGAAGGCGCGCTACGAAGACCTACGCAAATTAACTTTTTTTCTTAAAAAAGAGAGCTTAAAATTTTGTTTTTTTGTTATTGCATCTTAACGAATTTTCCACAAAGTAAAAGAAATGCTTAAGATGAAAACAAGATCTAGGCACTCCACGACAACACAGATCATTAAGAACTTCTTTTCAAAGCTCTAAAACCAAAAGCTCATCAACAGAAACCCAAGGAAGAAAAGTTGAACGAGTTACCAAAGGACACAGGCAATTCTGAACCAACATCAATTTAATAGGAGTTGAATTTTGTTCAGTGTTACTGCAGATTAAAATTTTTTTGAGTCCTAGATGCTAAAAAAGTGAATCGTTTTGGAAATAAATGAGTCCTTTTTAAATCATTTGATAAATCATTGCGGTTGCGTAGTCACACTATCACACTATGCATCAATGTTTGAAAATTATTTTTTGTTCTGAAAATTGATATAAAAGTCTTTAAACTTTCAAATTGACCATATCAAACTATCTATTTTTATACCTACAAAATGAGCCAAATCTTAAAAAGATGAGTCTCTGAGTAAACCTAAAAAATTAGTCCTTTTGGCATTTATGAGTCCCCGTGCCCGTGGTAACTCTGATTTTGAAACAGCCAATCAGTGCACACTCAGATGTGCTGTGAATAAGACGTGTAGGATCTACGTCAGATTCAATTCTAAATTCATTGGCGGGCAACCAATTTACATGGGGTTTCCTTCAATTTTTGTGGTGCAAAAATAAGATGCACATTGCCGATTTATTTTGGCTAGAGTATAGTACCGCTACCGCTACCGCTACGGCTACTGTGCTATTAGGATGAGAAAAACATACTCTCTTTTTATAGTACTCGTAAGTAAGTATACACTAGACACAGTAAAACAAACAAATTTGGTGTATTATTGCTTTTGTTCACTACCACATTGTAATTATTTATTACGTTTCGAAAAAGAAACATCTGTTTTTCACTTTGCTTATATTTTGTGAAACTTTGAACATTAAAAGCAATGAATAGGAAGCGGTATGCAGTATAGGCATCGATAATATTTTAACAAAATAATTTTCAAAGTCAAAAATTAAGTTTTCTTTCAGACAAGTGTGTGTTAACATGAAAGTATCTGTGACAAAGTGGTACTAGACCGATTCAACTTGCACTGCATCCATATTGAATGTAACTTAAAACGTTAAAACAAAAAGTAAGGTTGTGCGGGTGGGGTGCAGCTAAAAAGTGAACATTAAAAGCAATGAATAGGAAGCGGTATGCAGTATAGGCATCGATAATATTTTAACAAAATAATTTTCAAAGTCAAAAATTAAGTTTTCTTTCAGACAAGTGTGTGTTAACATGAAAGTATCTGTGATAAAGTGGTACTAGACCGATTCAACTTGCACTGCATCCATATTGAATGTAACTTAAAACGTTAAAACAAAAAGTAAGGTTGTGCGGGTGGGGTGCAGCTAAAAAGTGCATTTAGAAGTTCTCGCATTGTAAATCTTACGAAGTTTCAAAACTGAAAACAAATTACAAATGACTTTTGGTTAGATTTTACCCTAAATCAAACCCAATGAGTGTTTTCATGTATCTAAATACTTCAATAACTTTAAGAAATCCTGCCAAAAATTTCTTCAATGAAATTTACGTGGATTACTTCTATTAATATTCAGTCTTGATACACGAATACTTTTATGCACTGTTCTATAAATATTTCCCTTAAAATTGAATCTTTAATTTGGTAATTGCATCATGAAAGGACTCCTTTTTGAAATCAAAATAACAACACCACTAAAGCGTGAAATAATCATTAAATCTTCATGTGATGATAGAAAAGAAAGTAACAATAATTATTTCCTCCATGTCTATGCCTACGTCTACGTTGTAGTGCCCATGATTATTATCGTCGTCGTCGACGTTCGTTGGACTCTTTTATCCTTGTGGCCAAGAGTATAATAATTCTGCAAATTGAGACGATGAATGAAAAGCTCATTTCTGCAGTGCAATGATTGCGTGTAGTGTGTAGTCTAGTCATGTATAAAAAAATATAAAAATTCATCTTCAATTTACAAAAATTCATACAAAAGCCTCACAGTATGTTTGTAATAATGTCTTATTTTGTTAGTTGACTGGAAATCCAACTGCAATATGCAGATGCAGATGCACCCTTATTTTTATTTTAACTGAATGCAACATATATACGTACATAATGATGTCCCTGAAGTTAGCAGAACAAAGTCAGCAGAACCAAAATTTTTTGATTGCATAATTAGACGCTTATTAAATGCTAATTAAATGCTGAAGAAAAAAATTTAATGCTCTAACGGTTTTCGAAAAAATTAATGTTCTGCTAACTTCACAAGAAGTTGGCAGAACAGTATCTCTAAAGTACACTAAATTAAAATTTAAAAATACGAAATTGGTCCTTGAATTAAATGCTAATTAAATGCTCTACAAAAACAAAAAACAAAATTAAAAAAAATAAAAAAAATTTTTTTTACCAAAATAAATTTTTTTTTAATAATTTTTTTTTCTTAATTTTTTTTTTTTTTTTTTCAAACCTCCTTCTAGTATTAAGTGCTCATTGAATACGAATTAAATGCTGCATTATCTCAACCAAATTTTGAAAACCTGAATTCAAAAAATGAAATTTTAAAAAATTCAATTTCAGTGTTCTGCTAACTTCATACACGATTTTGGCCACTTTTTTGAACTTTTTTTTGACAAAATCTGCTTCTAGAATTAAGTGCTCATTGAATACGAATTAAATGCTGCATTATCTCAACAAAATTTTGAAAACCTGAATTCAAAAAATTAAATTTTAAAAAATTCAATTTCAGTGTTCTGCTAACTTCATACACGATTTTGGCCACTTTTTTGAACTTTTTTTGGACAAAATCTGCTTCTAGAATTAAGTGCTCATTGAATACGAATTAAATGCTGCATTATCTCAACAAAATTTTGAAAACCTGAATTCAAAAAATTTAATTTTAAAAAATTCAATTTCAGTGTTCTGCTAACTTCATACACGATTTTGGCCACTTTTTTGAACTTTTTTTGGACAAAATCTGCTTCTAGAAATAAGTGCTCATTGAATACGAATTAAATGCTGCATTATCTCAACAAAATTTTGAAAACCTGAATTCAAAAAATTAAATTTTAAAAAATTCAATTTCAGTGTTCTGCTAACTTCATACACGATTTTGGCCACTTTTTTGAACTTTTTTTGGACAAAATCTGCTTCTAGAATTAAGTGCTCATTGAATACGAATTAAATGCTGCATTATCTCAACAAAATTTTGAAAACCTGAATTCAAAAAATTAAATTTAAAAAAATTCAATTTCAGTGTTCTGCTAACTTCATACACGATTTTGGCCACTTTTTTGAACTTTTTTTGGACAAAATCTGCTTCTAGAAATAAGTGCTCATTGAATACGAATTAAATGCTGCATTATCTCAACAAAATTTTGAAAACCTGAATTCAAAAAATGAAATTTTAAAAAATTCAATTTCAGTGTTCTGCTAACTTCATACACGATTTTGGCCACTTTTTTGAACTTTTTTTGGACAAAATCTGCTTCTAGAATTAAGTGCTCATTGAATACGAATTAAATGCTGCATTATCTCAACAAAATTTTGAAAACCTGAATTCAAAAAATTAAGTTTTAAAAAATTCAATTTCAGTGTTCTGCTAACTTCATACACGATTTTGGCCACTTTTGTGAACTTTTTTTGGACAAAATCTGCTTCTAGAATTAAGTGCTCATTGAATACGAATTAAATGCTGCATTATCTCAACAAAATTTTGAAAACCTGAATTCAAAAAATTAAATTTTAAAAAATTCAATTTCAGTGTTCTGCTAACTTCATACACGATTTTGGTCACTTTTTTGAACTTGTGAAGTTAGCAGAACATTAATTTTTTCGAAAACCGTTAGAGCATTAAATTTTTTTCTTCAGCATTTAATTAGCATTTAATAAGCGTCTAATTATGCAATCAAAAAATTTTGGTTCTGCTGACTTTGTTCTGCTAACTTCAGGGACATTACATAATGCATGGTACGTACCTACTCCCGGAAAGTTCCTCATATTTTGTACACATACATAAACAATCTTAGTGACGGTGAATTGATGGGAATTGTGTATTTCTCTGAACAAAAAAACTCAATGAAGATTTTGAAAGCTTTTGTTAATATAACTATATTATTAATTTTTCTTCAATGGTATTGAATTAAACAAAACTTTGAATTTTGTTCTTGAATTTCTTGCAGTAATTGGAATTATAAATGCTGAAACATCCAAATTCGTGACGCTCCCCAAGAGCCAGACTGTGATTGAAGGCGATTCGGTTGTGTTCACATGTCACGCGACTCCAGTTGGAGGAATGGATTATTCGTGGACGCATAATGGTAAGTGATATATGAATTTTATTCGTACGACTCCGAGTGTAAAGAGAGTGACATCTTCAGGTCCCTAAAATTGAAAAGTTAAAAAAGCCACCGGCCAAAGTGAATTAAGCATAGCTCGGTAAAAACTGATGCAGAACTTTCGCTGGAATGCATACATAAATTACAAATAGATCATTTGGTTAAAGCGAAAACCTTACAAAAATGAGTTCAATTGAAAAAAACATTAAATTGAAAAGAGACAAGGGAAGATGAGGAACAATTGCGACCAGCAAACCAAATCCTTTCGCCTTATCCACATTACGGCCCTCTTTAAAAACAGAAAACCCTCTCGACGGTTAAACTTCATAACCTCGTAAGTCGTTTTTGCAAGTTTTTCAGAAATCAAGAAATACCTGATTTTGTATTTATGCAATACCTCGTAAGCATATACAAATTCAATTAGATTTACTTGCGTAGTAGGAGACTTACGAGGTACTGCTTACTTTTTTTAATGTGATTTATATTACTATTTTTTTAATGTTGTCATCGCTGAAAATTTTTCGGAACAACACTGTTGAGCTGAAAATACTGTGTTTGAACTGCATGTTGTACATAACATATGCATATCCAGATATGTGGTCATACCTCTTTAGACCATAAACGTAGCGCACGGTGTTATTATATGCTACTTGCAGTTTTCGTTGGCTGTCAGCATCACAATTACAAAATAATTCACAGCCATAAGTGAGAATTGGAATAATCAAGGTCTTAGCCAACATCATACGAGTTGCAACTGGTGTTAGATATTGGGACTCACGCAGAACTCTAAGGGCCCCGTATACTTTACTCACAGAAGAATTTATGTGGTTCTGCCAACTTGAGGTTCTGTTAAAAGTCATCCCTAGATTCTTAGCAGTTTCAACGAATTCAATGGGGGTATTGTTCAATAATAAACGTGGAAAGTAGGAAAGATCTAATATTTTTTTTTGAAATAACAATACATTTAGTTTTATGAGGGTTTAAGAAGAATCTATTTTGCTGTGACCATATGTGAATATTTTCAAGATCCTGATTTATATTATGTACGCAGTTTTCGATGAGACCAAGTGGACTACTCAAGTAAAGCTGCACATCGTCAGCGTACATATTTATGAGTGAGAAGTTCATTTTCGCTGGCAACTCATTTATGTAAAGTGAAAAAAGGACTGGGCCTAAGATCGATCCTTGTGGCACACCTTTCAAAACAGGCAAGAAGGAAGACAACATATTTGAAACGGATACAGCTTGTTTTCTTTCGCTCAAGTAAGATAGTAACAACTTAGTCGCAGAAGAAGAAAAATCAAGTTGATGTAGAAGTTTGCGTGTAAGAATCAGATGATCAATAGTATCAAAAGCCTTCGAAAAATCTAAGAGAACCAGAAAACTGACTTTATTGTCATCTATGGCCTGCCTCATATCTTCTATTACATTAATAAGCGCTGTGGTGCAACTATGCTTTGGACGAAAGCCAGATTGAAAAGGAGTCAAAATATTCGCTCTGTTAAGGTAATTATTTATTTGCTTTTGCATAATCCTCTCTAAAACCTTGGAAAGAAACGGCAGTATCGAGATGGGTCTAAATTCCTTGCAACTAGAACTTTTAGGTACAGGAACCACCTTAACGAGCTTCCAAGCTTTAGGAAATATGCCAGTTGTTAATATTGTATTAAATAAGTATGTTATGTAAGTTAAAATTATTGGAAGTAAAGCTCGTATAAAAACAGGATGTATACCATCAATTCCAATAGCATTTGACTTAACTGAAATAAAGCTTTCGACAACGTCCGTACATTCAATACATTGAAACTCAAACTTATTTTCGGCGGTCAACAAATGATCTTCTACTTCATGGCATTCTGTAGCGGAGTCAAATGATGATGAAGTGGGTAGAGATAAGAATTTTGTATTTAACTCATTGCAGTCAATATTTTCACTATTTCTTGTAACCTTTTGCTTGCAAATACCAATATTTCTCAGATTATTCGACAGCTTGCGACCATTCACAGTCAAGTCAAGTCGATGTTTTAAAACCTTAGCCTTTTCGGTTCGAATCTTACAAACAACTTGGTTACGTAACCGGCAATAAGTTATGTGGTGTTGTTCCAACCTGTATCTTTTCCATAGAGAATATGCCTCATTTCGCTGATGGATCAACGAGGAGATTTGCGGCGTGAACCATGGTCGACATCGATGAGACAGAACTTTTTGTTTAAGAGGAACAAACGTGTTAAAAAGGTACTCAAGGTTAGATTGCAAGAACTCAACTTGAGCATCAGGTCCTGGCAGACTGAAAATTTGATTCCATTCAATCGAAGAAGCGCTGCGTTCAAGCGCAAATTCATCAATATTTTTGAAATCCCTATATTGAACAACCGATGGGGGTATAATGACATTGAAGTTAAAAGTAAGAAATATAAGATCATGTTTCGAAAAAGCGGGTGCAACAAGTTGATCATAAAAACTAACATCATCTTTATTACTTACAAAAATAACATCAAGTAGAGAGCACGAGCTTCTAGTAAAATGTGTTGGTACTTGGACATTAACCGGAGACAAATTTAAAGATCTCATACTGTCAACTAAAGTGGTATCGTTTAAAAGGTTACTATTGAAGTCCCCACACAGCACAATGTTGGATGAACTTAATGAGATTTCTCCCATAAGAATTTCGAGAGGGGAAAGATCAATGTTTCTATGAGGTCTATAAACTGTACCGAGTAGAAGCTTATCATCACCACATATAGAGTCAACAAAAATGTACTCTATGTCACTACCGAGATTTGAGGAACAATTCGTCCTAGAGGTTATGCCTTCCCTAATGTATATAGCTACCCCACCTCCACGATCACCCCTATCAGCTCTAAACAGATTGTAACCATTTATACTAAACATAACATTCGGAAAATCAACCGGGAACCACGTTTCGGATATACAAATAGCATCAACACCAGACCCCTCAAACACATACCTAAACTCGTCAATTTTTTTCCGCAAACTTTGTGCATTAATGTGACAAATTCGAAATCCAGCACATTGATTGGAAAACACTCTGAGCATAGAACGCAAGATCAAATCATTACCAACACCAGAAGAAATCATATTTAAGAAAAAATAATTTAAGAAAAAGTTTAACTAATAATTTACAAATGAAAAAAAGATAATTTTAACTTCAATCAACATCTACTTACTCAGTTACAATAAAAGAATTATTTTTGCAAAAGTAAAAGAAAAAAAGGAAAAAAGAATAATAATATTTTAATTAATTTATGTTGATCATGGCAACCCTGTTCTCAAGTCTTCAATATTCTCAATAAGCACAGCTCTATCATCAAGTTGACGTTTTATATATACAAGTCCACGCATAGTAAACACAGTTGTAAGTTGTTTTTGTTTTTTTAATTTGAGCGCAGATTGAAGCAAGGAATGATTTTTTTTTGGTTAAGCATTCTCGGAGAAAGATTGAACTATCTGCATTCTGCCCAAAGTTGCATTAATTTTTTTTTTTTCGAATTTTTCGACTTACGAGGTTATGAACTTTAACCGCCGCACTGTCGAAAAACGAGCTATTGAGCCATGTTTCTGTAAAAGCATAAACATCATGTGGAAAACTTGAGAGTTTTTGCTGTTTAAGCTGCTTAACTATAAGTATAGACTTAATATTAACGAGAAAAACACGCACAGAAACACAGACAGAGCAAGAGATGGTATGGCGATAACCACTTTCTTGGGGTCAAACATTTTATTTAGTGGCCCTGAAGTGGGACTCATGTATAAGCCCTTCTCAAACTGCTTGTAACCTGAAACGGCCACTGCTTGGTTCGTTCTGCATTTAACGCTGCAATTTCTTAAGCCATTGGATAAAATATGAACTTTTAAAATAAATTTTTTTGACCTATTTGATACAGATATTTTTTAGAAAAAAAAAATTGAAATCTTAATTTGCATCTACATTTGGTCCGCAACATCCTTAGTGTGAAATTAAGGAGACACAGTCTGGTATTATAGTCCAGAGTCCACTCTATCTAATGAGGGGACAAGCAGGGTTTCGTAGTCGCCCATAGTGCTTCGACTGCATAAACACCTTGTGAATCATTAGGTCTGTTTGATGTCGACACTGGTGCGCCCTCAACACGCGCTGAAGAGTTTGATGTAAAACTTTTGTCAACCCAATGTTGTTGCGGTGTGTGCGATTGGATTCCAATGGTACTTTAAATAAACACACCACACAGTTGGTCTTCTTATTTTTGATTATTTTACTTTCCCAATTCTTAATTCTATTTATATACTTAATTCTACTACCTTATTAGGTCAAATCGATTAAAAACAATAATTAGGTAGGTCAGTAAAAATGCATTCATAACAAATGCTTGCATTTTAGCCGACCTACATAATATGGTTTTTAGTTTTGTGCAATATCAGCATATCGACCCATGAAGCAATATAACAAATCGCGGAATAATAAAAACAATTATTAAGTAGGTCAGCAAGAATGCATTCATAGCAATGCTTGCATTTTAGCCGACCTACAAAATATTGTTTTTAATTTGCGTAATGTTGATATCATCAACATTGCCGATTTACCAATATTGTGTAACCTTTTGTTGATATCGTCAACATTTTGCCACCTCCGGCGCCGGCGTTGTTCCCCAGTTGGTTTCGAACTCGTGCTCCGAAGTATTTTTGTGGTCTCTTAACTCGATGTCAGCAGATTTTTTCTTTTTATTTCGTTGTATGAGGATCCCAGCCGATAGGCAGATGATAATTGTTACGACTGCAAACACGGAACAAAACCCGAAGGTCCAATACTGGTGTATTTTAATAGTTTTCCAATTGTGGTCATGTAGGCGATTGAGTGCTTCGGTTGCCTCTCGACGACAGTTTCGTTAGAGAAATAGATTGGAATCTGAGTTGATATCGAGGTATTTAAGGTTGCTATTGATTTGCTGAAATGCATTGTCACATTTGTTTCCTTTATTAATTTTGTTTTCAATCGAATGAATTTTGATTGAATGACGCAATCTGGAGTGACGTGAATAATGCCTGTATTATGTAGCACAACTTCTTCTCTTGATGATCCACAAATTAGAAATACAGTGGTATCCTCTGGTGTAGTGAACATCCATGTATTGTGCGTCCATAATTCTCTCCACATGGTGTGTGTTAATCTTAAGATCCTGGTTGGACATCGCTTGAATGAAAGTTTTTTGTACAACTGTTGGATGATGCAATCTTTACTCTCGTCTATACTGTGGAATATTGATGGCTGTAGTATGAATGTTGTTTCGTTTAGAACTGGTCTTCTTATATCTTCCAGTGGTATTTCAAAATATCTCTGTAGATTGTAATTGACTCCAAACATTGATTGCTGCATCTGTACTTCGCGAAATGTCTGCTCATCGATCTTTTCAGGCACGGTTGTAGTTTTTATAAGATCATATTCACTTATATCGCTGATCATGAAATACCCAGTTACGAATATCTCCTCCGAATTTGACGACATCTCGAGTTTATCCATTGGGTCTGGCAATATCTCCATCTCTGAACCAAGCTTTTCTGTACATTTTCTTATTATTTGTTCCATGCTCTTGTGCGACAAGAACTCAAATAAGTGACTACGTTTAAGATACGCATTCAGCAGCTTATTGTACTTTGTTTCAATTTCTTGAATGAAGCTTAGAGCAATCAGATAGGCATTTGTCACATGAAGATTTAACTTATTTTCGTCAACCATGTGATACCATGATTCCATTTTGTTGATCTCAGCTAGTCCAGCATTGAGTTTTTTAGTAAAGTTGTTAATTTTGTTATTGATTCTAGCCTCCGTTTCATTAACAATGAACAGGGTTGACAGCATAATCTTCGTATTAGACTTAGCACTTTTTATGAGAGCCTTCTGGTTGTTGTCTAAGTCTTCAATGTCATGGTACACTTCATCATTTACTCCAAATATAGAGTTAAGCAGTGTTCCTAGTAGTCCTCTCTTGTTTCTTTGTAATGGTGTTATTTGAAGTCTTTTAAAAATTGAGTTTATGTTCTTCCATTCTTCTTCTATATGATGACATAATTCATTGCATTGGCTCTCTGATGTTACCTTCGTTACTCTGTTGCATAACTCACTGAATTGATTCTTCGTTTTGTTTATGTTTTCGTGATCACGTATAATGTCTGTGATTGGAAACTGAACGCTTGTGCGGAGCATACTCCGTTGAATTTTTGCGGTTCCAATTTGTTCTATGAATAATCCAGCTTCTGGGTGAGTTATTGTGTATGTTGTAGATCCCGGCATGATAATTGCACATAATGACAGAATAACCAGGGCGGCAGTAAGGCTGGGCGCTTGTCTTTTGTCTCTCAGCCTTTTGTTGAGATTGGACGGTTGAGTTTGTTGCACTGTATTTTCATCTGATCGCATGATATTTTCTTCGTTCGGTAGCAAACACACCTTCGTTATCGGTCGTTTGTATGTTCTTTTTTCTGTTTTAACAGTTACAACTCTTATAAGGCCTGTTGCGAGTCAGGGTTCCACGGAGGACTTACTTTGGGAAAGTAGAAGGGCGGCGGCACGCTTGTCGTTGCACGGCTATGCTCGACGGAAATGAGGGTGGTTCTTTGCCGCTTCCACTTATCCCTTCTGCTCGACAATCAAAATTATCGTGCCAGAAAAAGAAGTAAGTTAAAGGAAAGGAAGAGGAGTTTGGAAAGGAATGAAGCTACGTTAAAAGGTATGAAACGTTACCACAAATCGAAGGACTTTGACGCTACCTGAAGGAACATGTAAGTATAGTGCTTTTCAAAATCAAACTAACCTAACTAAACCTACCTTAAATTCAAAATAATAAAAAGAATGAAATTTCCCATCACCAAAAATCATAATAAAATGAAACCTATCACCAAAGATAATAAAAATGAAATAAAATCACCTCCACCAAAGTTAAATTCGTTGGTACGAATTTAAACCTATATAATCACTTAAATATACCTTATTCTAAACCCTAAAACTAAAGCAATTTACTTTTCTATTTCCCTCAGATACCGTACTACCGAATTCCAAGCGCTCGACAGATGTTATTGACGAAGGCCTGGCCAACCCACCCAAGTATCTGAAAGATACTTCCTGATGTTATTTCCATGGCCGATGTTCGGAAATAACCCCTAAAATGACCAACCAGTCGCAGATTGTTTGTTATGTAAAGTTAGTATGTCAAGTCATACTACCTGAAGTCTCATCAGGACGGCCTTGTCTGCCTCCACACACCTTAAGCTGAAAGTATTAGCAATCCATAACTCAAAAAAAAAATGTTCTGATCACTTTATAATTTTATTGTTCCAATCCATAAAAAAAATTGGTTTCTCCTTTTGCTTTTCTTACTCTAATACCTCGTTGTCCTGCCAGCAACACGTTGAAGAACTTGTCGTGGATCTTATTCCCACTTTGCTTAACAAAATTGATTTGGTTTTAACTCAAATTCACTTTTCTTTCTAAATCTTTCCTTTAAACAAAAATTTACAAAAAAAAAACTAAATTTCTTTAAGATGGTGGAGAACCAAAATTTTGTACACTCTTTTTCTGTTTGATAAAAAAAAATTAAATTTGTCTTTCTTCTTCACTTTTCCACACTTCTTCAATTTTCCTTCTTGGCTCAGCGATGCTTCCTCTTTTTGCACTAAATTCCTTTTTTTTCTATTATGGACCCTTCCAGATAGTTAATATATATACTTTCAGTATATATATGTCATCATTTATCAGGCTTCAATTTAAATGCTTTCGAAGACTTTGCTCTTATTAGATTTGTATAAGAGAAAGCTTCTAGAAGATTTAGTTCCCACTGTCGTTGCACAAAGAAAAAAAAATGGCAGAGGCTCAGGCCCACTGCGATGTTATGGCAGTTTCCAAAAGAATTGAACCCAAACCTGAATTAATAAAAGTTTCACTATTTTCACTTCAAAAACAAAATTTAACTTAGGAAAACATACCTCTGCTGTCTTGAACAAAAAACGTTGAAATTTCTTGTCTGTAAGAAATCTTTAACGCACAAAAAAAATCCTACCGAATAAAAAAAATTATTCTGTAATCTTTCTTACGATTTAGTTTAGGTATTTTCCTCAAAAATTACCTATTTCACTTTTAGTTTTTTTTTTTCTTTTTCTTGAATTGAATTCGAATATTCCCACCGTTTGAAAAATATTTGTTTTTTTAAAACTCGATTTGAAATCTTATCGGTTGTTACCAAAGAAAAAAACTTTAAGCTTTATCGACGCAATCACAAGTGACTATGACCATGAAATCTCCTTGAGACCCAGTCTTCACATACATAATGTACATAGTTACCTCTTCATCTGAGTAGGACAACCGAATTTTTCCCTTTTTTTTTTAAAGATAATTATCTCCTATCCTTATCATTAATTTGATTACCCACACATCCTTATTATATACATCTCTTTGTCCCAAATCATTTTTACTTACATTACTATTATACTTAATATAATATTAATACAAATAACAAAAGAAAACACTAACATAAATACAGACCTCTACAAGCATATCGTAAACACAACGTATCGACGTAACATAACAGTTCAGTTTTAATCATGAATGAAATGTTCACTGTATGCTTTCATTTCATTCATGAAAAAAACTGAGCGAAAATTCTTTGCGCATGTCTTGGATCTTGTTTTGAACAAAAGAAACAAAACTAAATAAAACGATTTATAGCCTATTCACACCAAACGATAAACGAGCATTTACTCGTTTTCCGCAAAACGACTACCCAAAACGACTCGTTTTCCCATACATTTTTGATACCCAACTCGTTTTGCAAAACGACTCGTTTTCCGCAAAACGACTGGAAAACGAGTTGCAATTTCAAAATGAACTACACGAACAGATCTTTTTGTGATGTTATTGTGAATAGACACTCAAAAAATAGAACAGCTGATTTCTTGCTGTCAAAATAAATTCATTATTTCTGTAATTTATTTGTAGGCATTCTTTTTCGTGGCAGCGGTAAGTAACATTTTTCTACATAATGTTTGTATACCACTGTTCTTTTTTATTATAATTAGGTAGGTACACAGAAGACGAGGAGTTAAACAAAAGTAAATTCATCTGGACCAGAAATCAAGATGATATTACCAAGGAGGAATATAGACAGTTTTAGTAAACCCTGACCAACGACTGGGAGGACCATTTGGCTGTGAAACACTTCTTTGTGGATGATTGGTTTTAATTCCGTGCCCTTGCCCTGCTCTTTATTCCTCTTCGAGTACATCAAGTTGTACGTGCGTCGTGGTCGTGTATTTATCAGCACAAAGTTCTCAGTCATTTAAAGAACTTAGTGGATGAATGCATGAAACTGCGTGGACAAGAAGAAATACAATTACTACAACGTCATCTGGCAAAGACTAGCTATTGCTAATTGCTGGTATTTGTGACCAAGGAAGGGTTGGAATCGCCTAAAAACAAGGGTGAGAAAGAGAGAGCGTGAAGAAAACAGCAAAGTTCGAAAATTATTTTATATATGTAAATAAATAAATATAGCTTCATTTTAAGTCTTTCTTGTCGGCATCTTGGTCGAAATCTTCAACCTCACCAACATCTTCGTAATTGAGCTCGTTTATCTAAATTTTTTTCTGCGCTTGACTTCCTAGTAGGGCTCTTTCTCGACGATATACTTCATTGGATAGCCAATGAACTGCGATGGCTAACGATTTATTTGTTATTGCTCTCCTCCAAATATTAGGCCTGGTCCTCTCCTTGAAGCACAAAACTATCTTTCTACCATGTACCAAGGGCAGCAGCCAGCAGTAGATTATCACACGTATTGCACATCATCCTTCTGCTTCGAGGTGACTTTTTCGGCGACCAAGTAGGCAGAATAGCCAATCAAACTGATATCAGCACCGGCAAAGGCTTCCATAGGTTAATTTATGCTTTATCAGTTTTAATTGGTTGCAATTCAAAAATTCAATTGCTTTGTGCTCGTTTCAATAATTTCTTAAATAATAGGAATTACTTTAACTTGACATTTAAAATTGAAATGTCAAACAAAAACGAGTAAATGTTCGGTGTGAACGCTCTACTCGTTTTGGTAAACGAATAGCCAAAACGAGTGCGGTGTGAATAGGCTATTAAGCATGCGCATAAACAGGTCGGCTATAAGACATAAAAAAAAATTTGCAAATTTGCAATTGAACTGTCAAATGAAACCAAAACAAAGTTGGCAATTTGTGTGCGGTGGAATATACTGGTGAGTATTTATTGAATATTTCCAATAAAAATCATGCAAAATGGTCAAAACCATATTCCCACATGTTCATCGTTTGATATATGACATCTGGAAATAATTTTTTGTATGATTCCATTGATTAGGGAGCCAGCATTTTGCTTCTCAAAATTTCATTTGCACATGGAATTTTGAAGAGCAAAATGCTTCAGCCTACCAAACCCATCCTTGGCTTCTCTCTTTTGGCAAACATTAATGTAAGCCACAATTTTCTTCCTTTATTTCTAGATTGGACTATCACATGAAGGATGAAGCCAACACAATGGGTGTTGAGGAGTGAGGACGACGAGCCCTCCACCCCATAGCAAGATGGAAAATATTATTCCTGATGGAGAATGAGGGAGCGTCTGCACCCCAGGTAAGGACAAGCTTGCAGACACCGTAACAGGCCATCAACTCCGCTATGTACTTCAATGATTTTTCCCAAAGGCCATTTTGATGGTGTAATCAGCTCGTTTTTGAGGAGTACTAGCTGCCCAATTGTCAAGTTCCTTGCTGGCTTCTTCCACTTATAACGCTGTTGAAGTTTATGTATGTAGTCCTCGTACCAACGCTTGCAGACATCTTGCTTTAGTTTTTGAATTAATTTATATCTTTTTAGACTACCTTCGGCCAGGTCCAAAATGGTGTCGTCTTGTAGTACTAAAAATTGGTGATCCAATAATAAAGTGACCTGGTGTTAATGCATCTAGATCTTTGATGTTGTCTGTTAATGCACACAGTGGTCGTGAGTTCAAAACTCCTTCTATTTGCACCAAGATGGTGTTCATCTCCTCGCAGGTGAGTTTCTGTTCGCCTATGATTCGATTAAGATGGTATTTAACTGATTTAACTCCTGCTTCCCCGAGTCCACCAAAGTGTGGGGCTCCAGGTGGAATGAAATGCCATTGTACTCCTTTTTCAGCAAGTTTGGACTGCACTGCTTCGATGATATTTTTAGCTCCCACAAAATTTGTTCCATTGTCGCTGTTAAGATGATGTATAGATCATAAGTAACATGGACCCTTATTTATGCCATTATTGGTTGGACATGAGTTCTGAAGAATTTTCAGAGCTGCACCACTTTGTACCGGACTTGAAGAGCATTGAGCTTTTCGCATATTTGGCAAAACTGAAGTCAGGGGATGGTGACCATAAGCTTTCATGCCTTTTAAACATACCTATATACTCGTAGCTTAAATGTTTTGTTTTGAATGCAATTTTTTTATCTTTCACAGCCTTACTATATATAGAAAATAAAGAGATTATAAAACTAAGATTTGATTAATAAATAAAGTCGTTAAAACGGTTTTAAGAAAAAAAGAGTTCATTTTTAGAAGAGTAATGTAATTAGGATGGCATTTGATTGAGATATATAGCTTTATTGTATAACAAATTAAAGGTAATTAACTAAGGATTAGAATGAAGTAAAAAAAAGATACATCTCATCACTGATTTTTTCAAGATATCAGCGTGTAAAAGCCAACATTAATAATTTTTTTCAAACAAAGTCTGAGCTAATTAAATGAATAGGTAATTACTTTACATAAAAAAAGTTAGTATAGTCAGAAATTTTTGAGATCTTTCATTTGGTACCAATATGTTTTTCCAACTCCCTATATATCGGAAGTTATGAGCTGTTATTGGGAAAAAACACGATTTTTTTATTTTGGTAACTCCAACTTCATTCTCAAATATCTCGAAATCCCCACTAACGATTTTGAAAATATTTCGGATATATACTCAGCTAAACATCAGCTTTCATTTGATACCTATCTTATTAGTGTACGCACTGGGCCCAAAAATGGTCATTCTCCTTTGCGTGTTTCAGGCGACCTCCGACACGCAATAATCCATTGGAATCAATAAATAGATACAGTGATGATATTCTGCTATTTGATGCCAGTGCCTTATTTGCCCTTAGATTTTCTATGTCCTCAGAAAATTCCAATTGAGCTCCACGTACCAGTGCTATTTCTGCTTCAACTAGTTCCTTTATCGTTAATGGACCAAAATTAAGCGGTTCACCTTTTATGCTCCGTTTGCAGTTGGTTTTAAATCGTAGACAGAATGCACTTATTCGTTGGAGTTTTGACATTGCTGAAAACTTAAGATAAATGTCGTCCTTGGATGGAGAATTGCTATGTCTCGCCAAGCAAACGCGAGATTGTCGGATCTCAGGTATATCTTGAGTTTCTGTCAGAGACTTATCAGTTGGCCAGTTTCGGTCTTCTTCCTTTAACCATTCTGGACCATGCCACCATCTTGAATTTTCAGCTAGAGTATCTCCAAATGTTCCTCTAGACGGAATGTCAGCAGGATTGTCTTTACCCGGTACGAATCTCCATTTTCCTTCAAAGTTTTGCTGTACATAAGAAACACGATTAGCAACAAATGTGTTTCATTTCACTGGATGCTGTTTCACCCAATTCAACACTATTGTAGAATCTGACCATGCCGTGATTCTGGTATATTTCGTGTCAGATTCTTCTTTAACGTACTTCAGTAATTTTGTGAGTAGAGCTGCTGCGCATAGTTCTAGCCTTGCGAGAGATAATTGCTTTACAGGTGCCACCTTGGTTTTGGATGCGATGAGGGTTACTGTTGTAGATTTACCATTGGTAACCTTTTGATAGACCACCGCTGCATACGCTGACTCCGAAGCATCTGCGAATCCGTGTAATTCATTTTTAGAACCTTCCATTTGTTGTGTCCATCGTGGAATTCTGACTTTTTCCAACATTGATAGCCTTGTTTTGAATTCGTTCCATTCAGTTTGTATGTTAGTTAGGATCTGCTCGTCCCATCCGATGCCCAATAGCCATAGCTTTTGAATAAGAAGCTTTGCCTCTATTGTTATTGGTGACACCCAGCCAAATGGATCAAAGATTTTTCCAGCATCACTCAATATTGCTCGTTTGGTACCCTTTGAACTAAAAGATAAGGTAGTTTAAATTGAAAATCGTCTGTTCTTGGGCACCATTTTAGTCCCAAGATCTTGAATGTTCTGTCATTATCAAAATCATGATCAGGCTCCATTTCAATTTCTTCTTTTGACAACGTTTTGATAAAGGTTGAGTTATTTGATGTCCATTTGCGTGGATTGAATCCACCCTTTTGAACTAGAGGAGTCAGCTTTTGTTGAAGATCCAGGCATTCGCGTACTGAATTTGCACAGCCTATGCAATCGTCTACGTAAAATCCTTCAAGCAATAATTCGCTTGCACGTGGGTACATTTGTTTTTCATCTTCAGCTAGCTGACACAGAGTTTTGATTGCCAAATATGGAGCTGATGATGTGCCGTACGTAACGGTTTTCAGGATGTATTCCTTGATTGGATCCGTGGAGCGTTCTCTCCACAAAATGCGTTGTAAATTTTGATCCGTATGATCCACCCAAATCTGTCGATACATTTTTTCGATGTCAGCTGTGAAGACAATTTGAAAAGACCTCCATCGAAGTAGCACGGAAAACAAATGTCTTCGAAGTGTGGGTCCGGTCATCATTATGCTATTTAACGATTCTCCAGATGTCGTCTTTGCTGAGGCATCAAACACAACTCTTAGTTTGGTTGTCGTGCTCTCATGTTATATAACTGCATGATGTGGAAGATAATATGTTTTTCCAGTAAATCCAGCTGGTGCCTCCTCCATATGCCCAAGAGTGATATATTCCTTAATGAATTTTGTGTATTCCTGTTGAAGAATCTTATTTCTTGTGAATCTTTGCTCCAAGTTGAAGAATCGCCTTAACGCCATTTGGCGTGAATCTCCCAACGCCATACGATCCTTAAGCAGTGGTAACCTTACGATGTAACGCCTGTGGTGTCTCTATGGTGCGTTGACTTGTAGTGGTCTTCGCACATTTCATCTTCTGTCGACTTGGTTTTAAGGTTCGGATCTTCTTGTAATTCCCAAAATCTTCTTAAGGTATCATCTTCACTGCAGACACTGATGCATGAAGTTAGACTATTAGTTTGTGGGTGTCTTGCTGGGCTTGGAGCCGTTAACACTGGTCCTGATAAAATCCATCCAAACTTCGTATTTTGAGCCATTGGGGTGTTTTGTGGGCCCATAATTATTCCGTCTTGTAAGATCTGCGGTAGTATGTCTGATCCAATTAGCAGATCAATTTCCTTTGGTTGTTTATACCATTGGTCTGCCAGCATTAATCCTTGAATATGATTCAAGTTATTGATTGATATTTCGTTTGATGGTAACCTTGATGTAATAACTGGCATTACAAGTGCTTCAACTTCCAAGCTTATTTTTTCATTGTGAATAGAATGAATTTTGAAGTGACATGCAGACTATTAGTTTGTGGGTGTCTTGCTGGGCTTGGAGCCGTTAACACTGGTCCTGATAAAATCCATCCAAACTTCGTATTTTGAGCCATTGGGGTGTTTTGTGGGCCCATAATTAGTCCGTCTTGTAAGATCTGCGGTAGTATGTCTGATCCAATTAGCAGATCAATTTCCTTTGGTTGTTTATACCATTGGTCTGCCAGCATTAATCCTTGAATATGATTCAAGTTATTGATTGATATTTCGTTTGATGGTAACCTTGATGTAATAACTGGCATTACAAGTGCTTCAACTTCCAAGCTTATTTTTTCATTGTGAATAGAATGAATTTTGAAGTGACATGCTGCGATGATTTCCGTAGCATGACCACTGATGCCCTTGATCCTGGATTGAAATTTTACCATTGGGATTTTGAGTTGCCGGGCTAGTCTCTCAGTCACGAAACACGATTGAGATCCTTGGTCAATCAATGCTCTCACAATTCTCTTTTCTCCTCCCACGCATGGCTGTAGCTAATAGTATCATCCTATTGCTATGACAGGAAGTTGCAACTTTAGTTGATGTAGATTCCGTTGTCGGTCCGGCGGCATTTTCATTTCGGTGAAAATGAAGTAGGGTGTTATGTTGTCGTGTACATAGTTTACACCCTCTTTTTAACGTGCACTCCTTTGTTGTGTGACCTTCTCCCAAGCAGTTGAAGCAAAGTCTTGACACTTGTGCTACATTTAATCTTCTTCTCAGGTTCATGCTTAGAAACTTGTTGCAATTAAACAATTGATGGGCTTCTCTGCAAACAACACATTTTGGCCTTGTAAGTGTGGTCAAATGATTTTTCGTAGCTTGATATCTTGTGTGTTGAGGTTGATGATCACGGTTTCCGTCACGGCTGCTCTCTTTTCCTCGGAATCTACCCTCGATGAAGTCAAACAACTCACTTAGTTTAGGAATTTCTGTAGATGTTCCTTTGGATTGTTGGTATAGCCTTCGTGATTCAGGGTCAAGTTTTGGGCATAATAACTGAATTATTAATGGATCCCAAGAGGTTACGTTCACTCCTAGATTTTGTATCCCATACAAGATTTCCCTTGATGCATCCATGAGATTTTTCAAGTCGAATGCATTTTCATTCCGAACTGATTTCAAGGTAAGTAATTTTTGGATATAGTTGTTTACTAAAGCTGCTGGATTATGGAATCGCTTTGTTAATAAATCTACAGCTGTTACATAATTACATGCTGTTGGAGACAAGTGGCTAATAATTCTTGCTGCTTCACCCTTCAAATTGGATTTTAAATATTGTATTCTTTCAACGTTGCTCAATGATACGTTTTGATGAACCAATCGATCAAACAATTCCCAAAAGGTGATCCACTCTTCGTAGGTACTTGCCGCTGAAGGATGGTGTACTTATGGCTGTAAGTTTTATTTCTCGATGCGTTGCGGGTTGTGGGGATAGTACTTTTTGATGCTGCTGTTGCTGTTCCGCTTCCTTGAGTTTAATGTATGCTTCTTCGTAAATTTGACCCAGCTTAAGGAATTCATTGATGTACTCCTGATTGTATTCATTTTCTTCCAGTGATGACATGATCTCATCATCAATCTCCACCAGCTTTGTCCAGTATTCTTTGATTTGCTGTTGTTTGAACACAAGATAAACTGAATTTTGTCTGAAGTCTATGTTGTCGGTTATGCGTCTGAAATTGGTCTTGACGCTATTAAACTTTTTAAAACACACTGTATTATCTGCCATTCTTGTTGTAGATTCGTTTGACTGCTTATTAGTTAGCTGCTGTCCTTGTTCTTCTGTTTTTAGGCCCCCTTGTGAGTCCTGATGTGTTTTCATAAGTGGTGTCTTTGGTGGTACATTTGAGACTCCAGATCCTTGGCTTACAGTCTTCTTAAAATGATCCAGTTTCTCCTCGAAAGTAGTTTTAACTTCGTTATATTTCACTTCAAACTGGTTGTAATACTTCTTCGAAAAGTATACGTAATCTGGATACGTCTCCCTTTGACTTTCCAAATGTTTATCATTGGCTTGGAATTCGGTCCAAATTTCTTCTAGTACACTGATTTTCTTGGTGAAGTATTCTTGAGAGTACCGAGACTCTCCATCTTTCTTGAAGTTCTTCCATAGCTTATGAACATCTTCAGTGAGCTTGGTCTGATTTACAGCGAGTTCGCTTAACTCAGACATGATGAGTTTTTCTAATTTGTTATGTATAGTGGACTGTATCTGCTTCGTTGCTTCTCAACGGCACGAAGGACCATTTAACTCCTAACACTTGGATTCCAATGGTACTTTAAATAAACACACCACACAGTTGGTCTTCTTATTTTTGATTATTTTATTTTCCCAATTCTTAATTCTATTTATATACTTAATTCTACTACCTTATTAGGTCAAATCGATTAAAAACAATTATTAGGTAGGTCAGTAAAAATGCATTCATAACAAATGCTTGCATTTTAGCTGACCTACATAATATTGTTTTTAGTTTTGTGCAATATCAGCATATCGACCCGTGAAGCAATATAACAAATCGCGGAATAATAAAAACAATTATTAAGTAGGTCAGCAAGAATGCATTCATAGCAATGCTTGCATTTTAGCCGACCTACACAATATTGTTTTTAATTTGCGTAATGTTGATATCATCAACATTGCCCATTTACCAATATTGTGTAACCTTTTGTTGATATCGTCAACAAAGATAATTATGAACAGTCCTCCAATTAAACTGTAGGTGGTGTTGTGGTGAATTTCGTGGTCTTTCGCATGGTCCGGTAGCTTTTCTCGATTATGCTGTTCGGTTATCCATTTCCCGATGATTTTCAGATCGTCGTTGTCAGTGTTGACCATCACTTGTGGTACTACTACAGGTTGACTGATTTCGAAGCATTTCGGTTAGGTTCGTTGCTGGTATAAAGGCTGCATTTAGTTCGCTTGAAATGCTGCTGTGTGATGTAATGCTCATAGAATCGTGTTTCAGAACACAGTTCGGTTCCGTCTTCTTGAAGCGTGATGTCCAACACTTTCCTTCTACAAATTATGTTGAATGTGTATTTTTTGTCCAGTACATAAATCCAACTATTAACATTGCTCAGCTGGATCCAAACAGGTGAAGGAGGAATGCTTCTCAGTTTGCAAAGCGGTGAAAGTTTCGGAGCATGTGCCATCAAATCTATTTCACATTTGCTGAAGTTTGATCGTCTGTTGAAAAGCGGGTGATGCTGTTGACATAAGTATTTTTCATTGTACTTTACACAATTCGTCAGCTCATCTTTTGAAATAGCGTAGTAATAATTTTACTATCAAGTAGTCCAATGATCGCTCGATAAAAACATATTCTAGTTTGTGAATCGTTGGCACTGGGATAACTTTAAAAAATTCGTAGTCTTCTGTATTCGCCAATTCAAGTTTAATGTCGAATATAACATTTCTTGATGTTATTCTGCCCCTCGCAGAAAGCAGCCTGTACAACTGCAGCATATCTGTTTCTGTTGTTTCTCCAGCTACAGCTAGGTGTGGTGGGAAATTTTTTCGTATGGTGAATAGTTGTTCTTGGAGTTGACTTGGTGTTATTATAAGGGGGTTAATTTGTCCATGGTGCAGGTCAATCAGGACGTCTAAAATAGCATTTTGTGTTTCTTGTTAATTTAACATCGAAATCGTGGCGTAATTTGTCAAAAATATAAACTTCTGCTCTGTATCGCTTTCTTCTGTAGTTGCTATTAATTATTATTAAATTTCTAGTTGATTCGAAATACCATGTGCTTTTTTGAAGTACTTTTTTCGTATACTCTGCATTTGAAGTTTGGTTTTTTATCAAACTGAGTAAATAATCGTCATTTTCCTTGAATTTCAGAATCTCTTGTTCATAGTGCTGTGCATATTCTTCATCTAAGACGCCAAACAATTTGTTCGCTACTGTCCCAATGAAATCAAATGGTAATCGTCTGTTTCTGGATGTTTGTTTTGTGCCGGATCCTTGTTTTACTAGCAAGTCATTGTTACTTTTAATGACCTGCAGCTGGTTGATTATATTGACTGTAGAATTGCAGTGCTCATACTTCTTTCCAAGATCTTCCAGGTGTATGCATACTTCATTCAGTCCCGTTACTAGTTCCTTGAATCCCTTATATTCTTTCCAATAATTGGTCATATCATAGTAAAGAATAAGGTTCCAATCGTTCGTAATCAAATTTACATTCCAATCTTTTCAAAATTAATTCCAGGACAGTTTTTAAATGGAGTTATTTTTATGGCTTCCTTTCCTATGTTCGAAGCTTCTGTTGCAATGCTTCCCCATGACATAACAAGTGTCATTGTTAACAACAGCCCAAGTAGTGGATTTGTTTTTATCTTCTGTTTCGGTGCGTGATATTCAGTGAGCAAATGTCCAGTTATAGGTTGTTGTTCTTCTTGTATAGCCGCCTCTTCTCTTGCTTTCGTTTCATTATCGATTATAGGTAACGGACAAATTTTCGTTGTTGGCCTTTTATACTCTCTATCTTTTGCTTTGGCCGTTAAAACTCGAACCAAGTTGTCTGATCCAGGATGAGTTTCAGTAATCTTTCTCATTTTCCATCTTGTTGGTGGAAGTTGTTCTTTGATTATCACTATGTCTCCAACTTTTAAGTTTTCTTGTCTTTTTGTCCATTTGTGTCGTTGTTGAAGGGTTATTAGATATGATGAGCTCCATTTCTTCCAAAATTGTTGCTGTAGACGTTCTAAAAGTTGCCAACGGTTAAATAATCCCTCGCTTATGTCCAATCTTTGTCTTTCTGGAGGTGCCAATAAGGATGTTCCAATCAAAAAATGTCCGGGAGTAAGTACATTCGTTTTCTCTGGGTCGTTTGAAATGGGGCATTTCTTCGAATGTAAGTTTATGTTCCCCGATTGTTCTCTTTAAGTGATACTTGACTGATTTTACTCCAGCCTTCCACAGCCCTCCAAAATGCGGAGAACCTGGTAGTATAAAGTGCCATTCCGTATTGTTTGATGATAAAGTGTCTGCAACTTCCTCGTTATATGACTGCATTTGTTGTGCGTTTAATTACAGGATTCTGTTTGCAGCTATGAAATTTGTGCCATTATCTATAGAGATGTCCCACGTAACCTCGCCTTGCACAAAGTCGTTTATAGGCAGCTATAAATGCTTGTGCTGTGAGCTCACTAACAAGTTCGACGTGTACTGCTTTAGTTGCTAAGCATATAAATATCGCTATGTATCCCTTGTATGATTTATTTCCTCTTCCTTTAGACATCCTGACATCAATTGGGCCCGCGTAGTCAACTCCTGTATGTAGAAATGGTCTTGTTATTGTCACTCTTGGTTTTGGTAGGTTTCCCATTTGCTGCGTCTTTGCGTACGTTTTGTGTCGAAAACACCTTATGCACTTATATAAGCGTTGTTTAACTGCACTGAGTCCATTCACAATCCAATTATGTTCTCGTAGATATGTGTGTGTCAAACTGTATCCTCCATGGAGTGTTTGATTATGTGCTTCGTCAATAAGAAGTGTTGTAAGGAGGCCGGAACGTGGGATTATCAGCGGAAATACGGCTGAGAATTTTATTTCTGCCGCTTTCAACCGTCCTCCTACTCGCATCATTTTATCTTTATCAATGAACGGGTTGAGGGTCCAAATTTTGCTTTGTTTGCGAATTTCTTTGCCTTTCGTCAGTTTTTCTATTTCGTCCTTAAATTCTTCGTGTTGTACATGCCTTATGATTATCAGTTTTGCCTTTCGTATTTCTTCCATAGAGAGCGGTCCACTCTCGCAAATTGGTTTGCCTCTTACCTTAATGAATCGTATAC
Source organism: Platycheirus albimanus (assembly GCA_916050605.2). Classification (NCBI taxonomy): domain Eukaryota; kingdom Metazoa; phylum Arthropoda; class Insecta; order Diptera; family Syrphidae; genus Platycheirus; species Platycheirus albimanus. The sequence continues at coordinate 325,305,497 of OU696696.1, read as the reverse complement.
AATCAGTCTCCGACTAGCTCTCGTTCTATACGCATCGCTGTTTATTCGGCTGCTTTCTTTCTTTTAATTCTTTTAAGTTTAAAAGCAACATGTCTCTTAAATGTGTTAAATGCCAAGAACCTATAAAGCGATCTCAATTTCGTGTTACTTGTGGTTCGTTCTGTGGCTTCTCGTACCGTAAACAATGCGCTAACATGAATGACATTGATTACAACACTTTATCAAATCCGAATATGTCGTGGAATTGTAACAATTGCTCAGATCCATCTTTTTCAAATTTTGTTCAACAGTTTACCGAACTATCCAAACTGGTAGTTTGAAAAATGATTTTTCTCTGATCAAAGATGTGTTATCTATCAGTGAAAATAATTTACCTCATAAACAATCAAATCAACTAAACCAACACAATCCATCAAAAAGTAATCCATTTAATACATCACCCACGAACTTAATTTCACCCCAGCAAAACCTGGTGACAAGTGAATTAAGTATGCCCCCCTCCTCTGATGCTTCGACCTCTTCATCAGCATCATTGCCTAATAATTTCCCAAATAGCAATAACAATGCATTGAAAAGTGCTATTACCAACAACAACTCTACACATAAAATCGGACCGACAAACCCTAAAAGAGTTTATGGTACTAATAATTCTCTCTGCCTTAACTCCCTGCCTAGTTATAAATGGTTTCATTTTCATCTATCAAGATTCGATATTGGGATTAATACGGAGGACATTATTAATCATAGCTATCTCTGAAAATACAAATATTCCTAAAAGGTGTATCAAATGCTATAAGCTTGTAAAAAAAGATGTGCATACGGTGCTTAGGTTCATCAACCTCAAAGTCAGCGTTCCTGAAAATATGCTTAGTATTGCTATGGTATGGATCCAAATATATGGCCCTCCACAGTTCAAATAAAAAAATTCGTCTCTATTCCAAAAAACCAAGATGCCTTAGCAACCCAACCATCAACTTAAGCAATGCACCGCAAATACCTCTGCAGCTACCTCGCCTCTCAGGAGGATTACGTACAAAAACAAACCAATTGTTTCTCTACTCATCTGCTTCTCAATATGACGTTATCACTTTTACCGACACTTGGCTTACAAATGATCATCACAATTCTGAATTATTTGATGATAATCAGTACAATGTTTTTCGGAAGGACAGATGTTTGGTGAAAACTAATTTAACTAGAGGTGGAGGCGTGTTAGTTGCTGTTCTCATTTTTCTTGTGCTGAAGTTGAGTTGCCCTCGTCTGCTGTAAGCTCACAATATGATGTCGATCAACTTGCCGTTCGAGTGTCTAAGGGTTCTTTATTTGATTTACTGATTATTTTAAGTTATATACCACCAGGTAGTTCAATTGATCTATATAAAATCCATATCAATAATAGTCGTATACTTTTTTCTCAGTTAAATTCTAATCAACATTTACTTATATTAGGTGATTTTAATCTCTGTAATATTAAATGGACTTTTGATCCAGAAGAAAAATGTTTATTACCTTTTAATATTAATTCAGAACTTGAAAGTGAAGTTATAGACTCTTTTTGTGAGTTTGATATCATTCAAATAAATAGTTTTTTTAACAATATGAATCCAATTTTAGATTTAATTTATGTTGATAAAGAACTTTCTGTAAATATTAGTAAGAGTATCGATCCAATATTCAATAATTCTCTTTACCATCTGGCACTAAGCGTTGAATTTATTTTTTTGGATACTTGAAACCAACATGTGATAATTCCACCTATTATAATTATGCCAATATTAACTATAATGCCATGATTGAATTTTTGAATTTGATTCCTTGGCATCAAGTATTAGATAATGTTAATCTTCCTGTTTCGTATAATGTCTCCATCGAGTCATTAAAGGCGGCAATTGATAGTTTTATTCCAAAGAAAGCAAGTAACCTAAAGTCAAAGCCTCAGTGGTTCAATAAAAGACAAATTAACTTAAATAATAAGAAAAATAAGGCATACAAGGTATTTCGTTGTTCCAATAACGATACTACCTTATTATGTAAGTACAGGCGTATCCAAAAATGATTCGAAGTTCTTGATAGATTCTTATAAAAAGATTATCTGATTCGTACTGAGTCTAATCTGAAGCTTAAAAGCAAATGCTTATGGTGTTATATAAATGGTAAAAGAAATTCTAATGGTATTCCAAATCAAATGTTCTATACGCATGAAAGTTCCACCGATACTGGTACGATTTGCAATTACTTTGCTGACTTTTTTCAGTCAGTATATACGACATGTGACAATCCGGTTTCTTCTGTTCAATGAATAATTTCTTAAATATTGGAACCTTAAATATAAGTGTTTCAGAAGTAGTTGATGCCTTGTGTGGTCTCAGTCTTGAGAAAAAACCTGGTCCTGACCCTTATGTCTTAAGACAGTGCGCAAGCGCTCTCTGTGTACCATTGGCACTTTTATTTAATGCTTCAATCCATAAAGGTGAATTTTTGAAAGACTGGAAAATTTCTTTTATAATTCCTATTTATAAAGCAGGACCTAAACAGGATCTTTCTAACTACCGTCCAATTTGTAAGCTCTCAGCTATACCAAAATTATTTGAAAAAATCATTTATAATAAACTGTCCTTCCTTCTCAAAGAAATTATTTCACCATACCAACATGGATTTGTCGCTGGAAAATCAACTGCAACAAATCTTATGGTTTTCAGTAATCACGTTGTTAGTTGTATTGAAAGTGGATCTCAGTGTGATGTCATTTACACTGATTTCGCCAAACCCTTCGATCGAGTAAATCACAAAATTTTGATTCAAAAGTTGGAAAAATTAGGTTTTCACTCCAATTTATTGAATTGGTTTCAATCTTATTTATGTGATCGTTGGATACGATTCTTATAAATAATTTTAAGTCTCATCGAATTTATGTTTCCTCAGGTGTTCCTCAAGGAAGCCACCTAGGGCCCCTTCTGTTTTTAATTTTAATTAATGACATTCCACTTCACATTCGGTTTTCTCATAAATTGTTGTTTGCTGATGACTTAAAATTATTCTGTCACATAAAATCTCTTTCAGATTGTACTCTCCTTCAAGAAGACCTTAATAGACCCGGTGAGTGGTGTAATATAAATCATTTATAACTGAATATCTCCAAATGCCAAATTATGTAATTTTTTCGTAACCAGTCTCCCATCTTTTATTCATATAAGATTGATGACAAACCTCTGTGCAGAATAGAAGAAAAGAAAGACCTTGGCGTTTTATTCGATCATAAACTAAATTTCAGTCTACACATTGACTACATAGTAACTAAAGCTAATTCTATGCTAGGATTCATTTCTCGAAATTCCAAGGAGTTTACTGACCCTACACTCTTAAATCTTTCTTCATTGCCTTTGTACGATCAGTTTTAGAATACTGTTCAGTTATATGGAACCCCTTCTAGAAAACAAGTTCTCAAAGGATTGCAAATATTCAAAAACGTTTCTCAAGATTGGTAGTTTATCGTTTGCATTGGAATATCCGAATGCCTTCGTATGATTCAAGATGCCAACTTATTGGTTTACTTAAGCTGTCAGATCACCGAAAATATTTCTCTATCATCTTTGTTAGAGACTAATTATGTTATCACATCAATTGCCCCCGTTTGTTATCCTTAATTGAATTCTATGCTCCCTCGAGATACTTGCGAACAAGAAGTTTGTTTTGTGAACCGTTTCATAGAACGAATTATGGGCTTAATGAGCCTCTTACAAGATGTTTAAGAGAAGCTAATTCTGTTTGTAATCAAATACACTTTTTTAATTGCAATAGTAGAGATTTATTTAAAAAACATTTGTTATCTATTCTAGATAACCTAAGTGTTACTTAATTAAGGATTATATGTATCTAGCAATCTAAAGGAATTTAAATGTATTTGTAACATCCGTTTGATAAAACAATAAATAAATAAATAAATAAATAAACAATAAGCAAGAACTCTTGCCACTCTATTAAATAAGCTATACTTGGATATAATTTTCTCAATAATATCATCTTCGTTTTTTAGTGAAATGTGAGCTAGTATTTAAACTCTTCTTTCTTCTAAATCAGTGTTATATGGCTTAACATCAGTTAAATGTAAGACAGCTTCTGATAACCAAGTAGGGCCATTTCACCAAATGGAATGTTTTTTTAATTTAGCTAGGCCAAAGTCCTCTGGATGCACAATCGGCTGGGTTCTCTTTTCCTTTGACATGATGCCATCTCTCCTTTTTAATTATTTTAGTTATATCTGTGACTCGGTTTGCAACAAAATTTGTCCATTTGTTTGGTTCGCCGTTTATCCATGCCAGCGTAATGGTTGAGTCAGTCCATGCATGTGTTTCTAGTTCTTCAATCCCCAGTGCCTTTTTCGTTTTCTTTGTTAGCTTGGCAAGAAGAAGTGCTCCGCAAAGTTCAAGTTTTGGCAACGAAATTTTCTTAAGTGGTGCTTCTTCGATTTTGAACATAGTAGTGTCGTTAAAACTCTTCCTGATTCCGTTACTACCCTTGTGTAAACTGCTGCTGCATAGGCTTTTTCGGAAGCATTGCAAAATCCATGTAACTCAATGCGATGTTTTTGTTCAAATTCATTCCATCTTGGTATATATAATTCTTCTATAGCTGATAACTGTAACCTGAATTCTGCCCACGATTTTGATATCTCATCTGGTAATTTATCGTCCCATCCAACTAATATAGTTTCCAAAGTTCTTGTTGCACTAACTTTGCAATTATTATTACAGGTGTTAGCCATCCTAGTGGATCAAAAAGCCTTGCTGTTTCAGAAACTATTATTCTCTTGGACAATTTTGGTAGTGGAACTTCCTTCTTTTAAGACTGCTTGATGAGGTTAGTAGTATGCTTTATGAACTTCCTCATATTTGGTTGTAACTAGCTCCATATATCCGAGCTCTAAATATTCCCGCATGAATTTTTTGTAGTCTTCGTATAAACTTTTGTTGTTGATAAATTTTTTCCATCTGGAGAAATCTTGCTAGTGCTCTATCCCTTGAAAGTCCTAGTTTTTCTGCGTTTTCTTTGAATGGAAGTCGAACAATATATCTTCCAGTTTCATCTCGCTCGTAAGTATGCATGTATATTTCTTCACATCTTTTTTCTTCTTCTGACAGCAATTTTTCATCTATGATTTCTTCAGTCTCCCAAAATAGTTTCATTTGTTCGTGTAGTTCGACGTTTGAAATACAGCAAATTGTACTTTTGCCATTGCTCTTGCTTTCTTGCACGCTCCCTGAAAGGATCCATCCTAGCTTTGTCTTTTGAGCAATAGGAGTACCATGGTCGCCTTTAATGACTCCTTCTTCAATAATATCTTGAAAGATGTCAGCTCCGATTAAAATATCTACTGTTGATTGTCTGTTGTATTATGGATCGGCCAAAGGAAGGTACTCAATATGGTCCCATTTTTGCGCGGTAAATGATTCATCTGGCAGAAATTTTGTTAGTTTGTCTAATATCAAGAAAGACCCGTGCGTTAGAAATTCTGATGGATATATCGACTGGATAGCCAAATCAATTTTACCACGTGCAGTTCCCGCCTTAGAAGCTCCAACACCAATAATAGATGCGTATGCCGGTTTCTTTTGTAACTGAAGGCGTTGTACTGCATCCTCTGTTATATATGAAGACTGCGATCCTTGGTGCACCAATGCCCTTAAATAGTATTATTTGCAACCTCTCCAGTTTGTCTTAATGCAAGCAGTTGCTAAGAGTATTTTGTGCTGCAAATTGGTAGCCAAATTGGTTTGGAGTTGTTGCTCGAAACATTTCCTTGTCTCATTATCCAGTTTCTGGGACACAATATAAACTATTATTGGATCCCAGCTTTTGGTATCTATATTTAGTCCTCTTAATGCGTTCACGCATTCTGATGTCGTATCGTGAAGTCTTCTCAGTTGGGCTGCAGATTCAGTTTTTTTGGTTTATCAAAGCTTGAATTTGGGCATTCACCAAAAGACGTGAGGTCTCGTACCTGTTCATCAGAGCATCCCTGGCTTCTTCGTAGTTATTGTCTGTTATATGGAGATGCTATATAATTCTTGCTGCATCGCCGTTCACATTGGTCTTGAGGTAATGCATTTTTTGTGCATTCCCAAGATTTTCATTCTTATGAATTGTTTGCTCAAATAAATCAATGAACGATTTCCACTGCTTGTAGTCACCATCAAATGTTGGAATTTTGAGCACTGGTAACTTAAGCTCATGGTGCACAACTCCACTTGTTTCTTCTATTCGTGTATTTGATGTTTTCGACTCGTTCGTGAATTCTTCTAATTTTTCTTGTAGTTCCACCATAACTTTTTCGTATTTGTCTTCTAATTCTTCGTAACTTTCGTCAAATGTGAAGTCTTCACTATACTCCATTATCTGCGTTTGCGTAGCCGTTATAAGCGCCCATTGGTTACGTAGAATTTGTTGTTTGTGGACATAATAGGCTTTCGATGACGTTTTTGATTCATGTATTTTTTCCAACGACCTTAAAAGTGCTTTTCTATGTGCTTCGTGTCTTCTTAAACGTCTCCTTAGCTCGTCTTCTACGGAATTATTGTAGATCGCAATAAAAGAACTTAGAAAGAAAAACGCACGACTTATTAATGATAACAACTGTATTCAACGGATTCAAGGTTAAGACTAAAATATAATTCATTTATAATACATAACTCATACATAGAGCAATATATTCCTCTCTCTCTCACAACTGCATCGTTGCATTGGGAAATGGTGGTTTACGTCTATGTGTTTGACGCGCTTGTTCTCCATATTTGTCACCATTTTGATGCAACTCTGGTTATCTTCCATAATCAGGATGCTTTCGACTTCAATTTTCAAATCTGAGAGTAGTCCTCTCAACCACACTCCTTCCTGCACAGCTAGAGCTAAGGCTACGTATTCCGATTCGGTTGTGGAGCAAGCTACGACTTGCTGCTTCTTGGATGTCCAGCTTACTGTGTTGCGAAAAACTTTGTATACAAATCCGCTTGTGGATTTTCTATCGTTTTCGTCTGAAGAATAATCAGCATCTGCAAAGCCCACCAATGCTTTTGCATTTGGATTTTTCTGAAAAACTAATTCATGATTAATAGTTGCTTTAAGATATCTCAACAATCTCTTCGCGCATTGCCAGTGCTCATATCCAGGTGCATCTTGATAACGGCTGAGCTGTGAAATAGCAAATCACACATCGGGTCTACTACACAACATCAGGTACATGGCTTTTCCGATCAGTTCTCTGTAGGGAACATTAATTTTCATATCGGCGTTTAATTGCTTTAAACGTGTCGAACAGTCCATTGGAGTAGATACACCATTGCAGTCGCTCATATTCATGTGAGCCAGCAGATCATTAATCGCTTTCTTTTGCGACATACTGATCCAAGATCCATTTTTATTGTATGTTATTCCTATTCCGAGAAATTGTTTAAATTCTGTTGCTTCCTTCATTTCAAATTCACTAGTTAGTAAATGTTTAACTTCACTGTGTTGGTTAGTATCTTCACTGATGAGCAGCAGATCGTCAACATATAATACTAGGTACATTATATATCCTTTGTGCTGTCTGACGTAAACACAGTAATCATGTAGGGATCTTGAAAAACCAATTTTAAAGGCCGCTTCATTGAACTTTTGGTACCAACAGAGAGGCGACTGCTTTAGTCCATAAAGTGCCTTCTGCAATTTACAAGCCGTACCACTTTCTGCCTTCATGCCCTCCGGAACCATCATAAACACATTTTCTTTCAGCTCACCATTCAGGAACGCAGTCTTTACGTCCATTTGACTGATAATGTAGCCTTTCTGCATCGCCATTGAAATGACAGTCCTTATTGCTGCTAACCTCGCCACTGGAGCATGAGTTTGCTCATAGTCGACACCGAATTCTCGCTGGCAACCTCTTGCCACAAGGCGTGCTCTGTATGCACTTGGTTTTCCATTTTTGTCAGTTTTCAATTTGAAAACCCATCTGCAACTTAAAATTTTCATTCCGGGTGTTTTTGGAACCATCTTGAATGTATTGTTCCTCCTCAAGGACATCAACTCTTCTTCGACAGCAGCTTTCCATTTATCACGATCAGGTCGTGATTCGATTTCTCTGAAGGTACCAGGTTCATCTGAAAAATTAACTTCGCACAGGTTTATTTGTTCGAAATCAGTATTGTAAATTAACTTGCCTGGAGGTCGGCGCTCACGACAGAGAGGCCTTTGATTAACCAAAGATAAATTCTGTCTGAGCGCAACTGGTGATTCTGCAGCCTCGCCATCTTCCTCAAAGCCCTCAAGTGGATCCATATCTGCTAAGGAGTCAACCATCGCTCGCATCTCAGGTTCTTCTTTGCTTAAAGTGTCCTCATGTTCATCTCTGCTTGAAGTTTCTTCAGGTTCTTCTCTGCTTGGGTCTTCAAATGAGTCCCCTTCTGCAACTCGTGTCTCTTCTTCAGATGTCGTTGGGGTTTTAAAAGTGTCCCCTTCAACGACAAAGTTCTCCTTTTCGTATCTCAATGTGGTATCCTTGTTACTTATGGCAGTGTGTTTCTTCGCTGGAAACGATGACTCATCAAATTTGACATTGCGAGCAACCACTATTTTTCGCGAATTGGGATCCCACAGCATACCCAATCATCACCAGCTCCTTGTTTTTAGCGTCGAACTTTTGCCATTTTTTTTGGCAACAGTGAAAACGCCTGACAGCCAAATATTCTTAGTTTTCCCACGTCTGGTTTAGCACCATACCAAACTTCAGCTGGAGTTTTATTCACTAAACATCTTTTAGGGTATCGATTCATCAAATATGTTGCTGTCAAAACAGCTTCTCCCCACGTCTCCTTGTTTATCCCCGTCTCTGCGATTATTGCTCTAGCTCTTTCCACAACACTTCGATTGAACCGTTCCGCGACACCATTTTGTTTGGGACAGTAACCAACTGTTGGCTCAATTTCCACCCCTTTGTCAGCATAAAGTTTGTACTGTTCCTTGGATAAGTACTCTCCGCCTCTGTCGCTCCTCAGATACGCAATGCTGCATCCAAATTTCGCTGTTGCGTGGCTTTGAAAATTTTTAAAGCACTCAAACATATCAGATTTCTTTTTTATCAAATAAACGCGAGCGAAATGGCTATAATCATCGATGAAGCTGACAAAGTACCTTTGCCCTTCATATGTACATGGTGTGATCGGGCCGCAAACATCGGAATGTATTCTTTCGAGAATTCTCGAAGTCGGTGGTCTCTGTCGTGAATAACGGATCTCCGTTTGTTTCCCTTTTGCACAAGGAACACATGACACTTTTTCTTCGCCAACCTCCAGGCCAGTTACCATACTTTTGTATTCTAACTGTTTCAAATATGATTTGTTAACATGGCCTAATCGGCGGTGCCAAATATCACTGATTTCACACACATTCACTTGAAGTTTTACTGGATAAATTTTAACTTCATATAAAGAGCTTGATAACTCGCCAATCGCAATGGTGTAACCACCTGACTTGATGAATGCATTTTTCTGGCGGCCAAAATGAATTTCAAGTCCCTTTTCTTGCAGCGCTTTTATTGAAAGCAGGTTGACTCTAAGCTCCTTAGCATATAGAACGCCATTGACCTCGATATTTACTTTTTGCCCATTAACAAAAGTGTGCCCTTTAAGTAGACCTCTGTGAGTTGCCTTCAGCTCACCTCCTTTTTCAGCCGTACTGATGATTAAAGGTGTATTTAATTTCTCGACAGAAGTGAAAGCGGCTAAGTTGTTCGTTGCGTGTCGTGTGCTCCCAGAATCCAGAACCCAAGTACTTCCATCCACATTGTTTGACCCCATCATAAAAGCATAAGCGCTGCTATCGTTCATATTAGAAGAATATCTGCCTTTCCTTAGAAAATTCGATTTCGATTTAGCTCCTTTTTGTGGACAATTAAAACTCTTGTGTTCCCTTTTTTTGCATTTGTAGCATTCTCCAGATAAACCCACCAAAAAAGCAGCATCATGGCTTTTATCAACATCTGCACTCTCTTTATATACCAGTTGTCTCATTTCCTCATTTAACAAACGAGACTTCGCATAATCCACTGTCAAACCATCATCAGGCATGTTTTCTAGTGCCGTTATAAGTGGTTGAAATTCTTCAGGGAATGACTTGAATAAATAATAAATTATTTCATTCGGATCCAATTTAGCACCTGCCGCAGTCAATTTCCTCACACACTCGTCGAATTTGATGAAATGCTTCTTCATGTCGCTACCGAGTTCATACTTGAGTCTATCCAACCTTGCCCGCAACATATTTTGCTTAGAAATGTTTGTCCCTGAAAATGTCGTGGCCAAAGCATTCCACATCTCCATTGCTGTTGGCTTATTTTTTATATATTCCAAATGATTATCGTCCACCAAACAGATAATTAAATTCTTTGCTTTTAAGTTTTTTTCACACCACTCCTTTATTAAAGCACTGTTATCATTTCCCGTTGTCGGCTCCGTCTTCGGGCTTGATAGCACATCAAGAACATTTTGTGGTTCTAAAAAATTTTCAACCCGCTATTTCCACGAATCAAAATTTTTACCGTCAAAAGGTTTAATTTTTGCAAACACTAATTCTAATGCCATTGTGATCTGGGCCCATAACCTGTAGATCGCAATAAAAGAACTTAGAAAGAAAAACGCACGACTTATTAATGATAACAACTGTATTCAACGGATTCAAGGTTAAGACTAAAATATAATTCATTTATAATACATAACTCATACATAGAGCAATATATTCCTCTCTCTCTCACAACTGCATCGTTGCACTGGACACAGACATTGCTACAATTATTTGTTTTAAATTGCCATTCCGCAAGATATTTAGTTCTCTTAGCTTCGTCTTCTGCTTCTTTCGTCTCCCGAACTTCTTTGTTTGCTGATATCATCTTCGTGTTTGCGTCTACCGCTGCATTCGTCTTCGTATTTTCGTCTTCCGTTGCATTCGTCTTCGTATTTTCGTCTTCCTCTGCACTCGTCTTCGCATTATCTTCTTCTTTCTTATTCTTAGTTTTAGCTTCTTCTTCTGATTTCTCCTCGCTGAGAATTTCCGATAGCCTTGCTTGAAACTTCTCTCGAGCTATCGCCACCGTTGACTTCATTTGGTCGTAGTATTTTGACACTTTATATAGATGGTCTTCTCCCAAGTCTTTGTGAGCATTGATTATATGATCTTCTTGTTTGAACGCTTGCCAATAGGACTCAAGGTCGATGAGTCTCTGCTGCACAAACACTTCTGTTCGTCTTATTTTGGCCTCCTTTGTAAATTTTTCCAGCACCTTTTTGATTCGTTCCCCTCTATCTCACTGTCTGTCGACGCACTCATCTAAGAATGTCATCTTCTATCTTCGTTATTTGTTTTCTTTCTACACTCGCTGTTTGCTCGAAGGACCAAATGTTCTATCACAAATTTAATCACCTTACCGCTGGTGGGGGGATAATTAAATGTTTGATGTAGAACTTATCAAGCTATGTTTACTTAATGCTTAATTGGTAATAATGTCAAATTCTCATAATTTGTGAGTTCGACTTTATTTCGCAAAAAAAAAAATTAGTAAATGGAAATTATGTTACTTAGCAAGCTTCGTAGATAGTATGTTATTGAATCCCTCCAAGGAGCTGGTAGTCCTATGCAAACCTTTTTAGCACGATATTTTCTCGGGTCCTTCCTCTATTTGAACAGAGGAATAGTTCTAAGAAGTATATGTATATTTTTATGCACCGCAGGAATAGCTTAATAAGATGGAAGAAGGGTGTGCAAACAGCGGCAAGGAAGGGGGGGCCGGGCAGTGCTGGTGGGCGACGGCCCAGGTGGGCAGCGTGGGTGGCTTGTGATGGCGCGTGCCACCGGCAACCCACGCCGCCTGCCTGGGCCGTCGCCCACCCGCGCTGCCCGGCCCCCCTACCTTGCCACTGTTCGCACACTTTTCTTCCATCTTTTTCTGCTAATTTTTTTTGAATGCGACATTATTTCCCTTCCCATCGACCTTATTGCCACTTCGTTATGGTTATAATGTTGACCATTGGAAAAGGTGTAATTCGACATTATTTCCAATAACAAATGGAAATAAAGCCCCTTCGGCCTTATTGCGCACGACTTTATTGCACGGCACCAAATTAACATATCTTATGAACTGTCATTATGCTCAACATTCGGTACATAAACACTTCTTAAACAAAGAATTTGAGCTTCCTTGTGTATTTTATACAAATAAGAGTAGTTGTTACTGCTCGAAAAAGTATTAACATCCTGCTTTTGCACCCACAGATGAAGTACGTGCTACCAAGTCGTTCATTTTATTTGTCTTGTGTTGTGTTGAATATATTGTTCAATTTCATCTTCATTTTTCGCGTGATAATGATTACACTGATTACAGAACTGAGATGCAGAACATGTATATATAGGGTGTTTTTTTTAGAGGTTGGTTTTTCGAATAGAAATAAAACTGACATTTTGTGGTCAAATCGGGCAACTCTTATGTCATTTATATTCAGTTTGGTTTGCCATTTCATCATGAACAGGTTTTTTGAGAGAACAACGCTTGCAAATCGTGCAAATTTATTTTGAAAATAGTGGTTTAGTTCGCGAAGTCTACCGCAAGCAATTTTGTTCAGTAATGAGGCTCATTTTTGGTTGAAAGGCTACGTCAACAAGCAAAATTGCTGCATTTGGAGTGAATCGAATTCACATGAGACCCTTGAGACGCCATAACAGCCACAAAAACTGACTGTTTGGTGTGCTCTATGTGCTGGTGGAGTCATTGGGCCATACTTCTTCCGAAATGATGCTGGCGAGCCAGTTACCCTTAATGGAGACCGGTATAGAACCATGATAACCGACTATTTTGTTCCACAATTGGATGGCATGAATGTGGATGAGATGTGGTTCCAACAAGACGGCGCTACATGCCCCACAGCGCACGTCACAATCGATTTATTGAAGGAAACATTCGACGAGCTCATAATTTCGTGGAATGGACCTGTCAATTGGCAACCAAGATCGTATGATTTCACACCATTTGATTATTTTCTTTGGGGATATGTGAATTCGCTCGTCTACATCAACAAAAGAGAAACGTTAGGGGACTTGGAAGCCAACATTCGTGGCGTTATTGCCAACATACGGCCCCAAATGCTCGAAAAAGTGGTTGAAAATTTGACCTCTAGACTTGGCTTTATTCGAGCCAGCCACGGCGCGGCGGCCACATGCCCGAAATTATATTTAAGCATTAATGGCATAAAATTATCTTTCCAATAAAGCCAAAGTGATGGACATTAAAACGATTTTCTTGTGTTTTATTTCAATTCGAAGTTTCTCTAAAAAAAAAAAAACACCCGATACATAATTATGTATACATAGCTTTTTGCAAGGACCTTATGCACTTTGGTGGTGCGAACAAGGAGACACTCAGGAAGCCACATCCTATGAAATCTATCTCTCTATTTACGGGAATTCTTTCTTTTTTTCGTTCTTCTGAATTGCGATCTCAGCTTCAACATGACAAAACGCGAACAAGAATATCCGCGGGGATTCATGTTGATTATTTTCATATAAAGTATATAATACGTATATATGTCTATTATTTAAATGTGCAAAATGATGCAAAGTGTCTATTTATCTATGCGCTTTCTCGCTACTTCTCTGGATGCTCGCTCTCTGACAATAGATCTTTTCTTTTTTTCTCATTTCAGGTCATGCCATTCAGAACTTCACTCGTGTTCATCAAGTTGGCTCCAATCTGCATGTGAATAATGTTGTCAAGGATGTAGATGCCGGAGACTATGCATGCATAGCTACGACTGACTCAAGTGGAGCACGTCAGGCTTCGCCACCAGCTCGTCTAAACATAATATGTAAGTAATAACATTTATACGTGATTTGTTGTATTTTTCATTTTCGAAAATGTGTTGGAATTTTACACCGTATAATATGGATGGGCTGAAAAAGGATGGTTTTCTATGCGAGCTATGCAAATAAGTCAGCATTTTTTACAATTATTGCCTTCATTTTATTTCACGCGATTTATGTTTTATGTGTCTTCAATAAAAAAAAACTCTTTTGTTTACTACAATTGGGCCACAGGCCTCTTACGCTTTATTGACAAAATTATAAATAATATATTAATAAAAAAAAACCAAAATTGTCCGCCCGCGCCGTCCAAGCGTCCGTCGCTGCGGCTAAGATGGTTGTTTACGTATTAATGGGTGCCGTTGGCTTGCAATACCTTTGCTTTAATAGTAGTTATTGATTTATGACACTTCATTTGTAGGTTGTTGACCCTTTATTGCTGATGTGGCATTGAGTTGATGTTGCATTTGCTTCATTTTGTTGTTCGTTTGGTATGTTTGTAGTGGTTATATCATATGTAACTCCTCCCCAAGGATGCCAATCTACTACATATGTAGTAGATCTGCTTCATTTATTTTTGTATATGCGTCTACTACGTAGCAACTCTAATCTACTTCGTTTTTCTCATTTTTATATAACGATCATAATTTCATATAATTATGTGTTGAATTGATTCATTTTTGCAAATCGAAAAAGCCATTTGCTTAATCTGAATGCACTCATCGCAAAAACCTCCTAGTTACTACAATTTATTTTCCAAACACCTTACTATCGTGTAGAAAAAGAGCAGATAGATACATTGGGGTTGCCTGACTATATGCTTACACTAGCTAGTCTACCACATAGCAGTGCAGCAGCCGAAAGACGGTTTTCAGATTTTAGCAACGTAAAAAAAAAAAAAAAATGCACGACTGAGTCGCACGTACCGGCTCTGTTGGTGCAATAGTACGATGAAAACAAAGTCTTCGAGCAATATGAAAAACGCATGTTTGAAAAATTTTGGGAAAAATAACAAAATTTTGGTTAAAACTGGAAAACCCGATATACCTGACTTACTTAAAGAAACCTTTGAATATTTCAATTTGAGATGTCATCTTTTGGTTGCTATAAATGATATAAATATCCGCTAATGGCCAAATTAATTAAATTGTAAAAAACAAATTTCCGTTATTATCATTTGAAGCCAAAAACTAAAATGCAGTTTTCTTCAAAACATTCTATGTATACTCAATAAAAAGTTTAATAAAAATCGGTAAAGCCTTTTTTGAAAAAATTAGAAAAAACTAAAAAAAATTGGCCAAAACCTAGTGGCTCTTTGTATGGGAGCCACTATTTAAAAAAGAGGAACCGAAAGAAATGCAATGCCATCTGATAGAGAGGTGTAAGAAACTATACCAAACAAAGTTTGATTGAATTCGATACAACCGTTGAAAACTTCTGGCCAATTGAAAAAAAGACGTTAAGACCAGATCTCCGTTACTAGCATTTTTCGCCAAAAACTTAAAACGCAGTTCTCTTAAGAACACTAAAGGAACACAAAAAATTTAATCAAAATCGTTAAAGCCATTTTGGAGCAAATTATAAAAAACCAAAAAAAGTTGGCTAAAACTGAACGGCTCGTTGTTATGGGAGCCACCATTTGGAAAGGCTTTACTGAAAAATTTATAAAACCATCCTATAGAGCACTATAAAGACCTATGCCAAACGAAGTTTGAATCAATTCAATCGAGCCGTCTCGAAGTTATGTTTAAACCTGATTTTCGTTACGACCATGTTAGCCAAAAACAAAAAACGCAAATTTGTTAGAAATATCTGAGGTAAGTTAAATTCTACGTTTAATCAAAATCGTTAGAGCCGTTTTCGAGCAAATCAAAAATGAAAAAACCGTTACTTGAAAGGTACCAGTTTGAGCCGGGCTAAAACAAAATAAAAAAATCCTCGATAATGATTTTTCTTCAAACTGCTATATACCAAGTTTGAAGGAAATCCGTCAAGCCGTTTAGGCTGTATCATGACGTGAAAAAGCGCACAGACAGACCGACGGACGGTATGGCGAAAACCATGTTTGATTAAAACCTCGATTTTTTTTTCTGCACGAAACCAATACTTGCCCTATAGAGCAAGTAAAAAAGAACTAATCCTGATATAAGTACCGCTTCTTCCATATTACTTATAAGAGAGTTTGTGGCTGGGCTGGAGGATTTCGAGCCTCCGAAACAATTAATATCATATTTTTATAGATTTAAATTTGTTTCGGATGGTTACGTCTTAAAAACTGATTGATCACAATTTCCAAAGTATTATAGCTTTACTAGGTATATTTTGTTTATTAAAAAACAGTGAAACAAAAGTTCGTTTTTACTTTATGTGTTTATTTTAATGTACCTAAAGTTCCTATTTATTTTAAAACTAACTAAACTACATATGGTACCTATGAAGTTGTAAAATAAAAGGCTGTTATTGTTTTGAATACGAAATATATATAAATTTGTTTGTTTTTTAAAATATTTTGTATTTTTCATAATCTACTACACTTTTTTTCAAATCTACTTCGTTTTTTTCGGCAATCTGCTTCATTTTTTGGGTTCAGCATTGGCATCCCTGCTCCTCGCCGTTTGAGTAAGAATTCTTCTGAATTCTATAATTATTATTCACTTATAATTTATTGTATGCTTTATTATACATTTTACTGCAAAGATAGGTTATGCTTATTGTTGTACAAATAATCATTATAATCATGCTAACGTTTATTACATTATGATACAATTACAGTTTTATCATCTATTATTTGAACTTTGGCTTTATTTTTTTTATCTTAATTTACAATTTTTAGTTAGAATACAATGTTTGCTTGGTTTTAATTGTTGTAAAGTTACATCATTTTGGTATACAAATGTTTTATTATTAAATTGTATAATATATTCGGTTTCGTTATTAATTTCAAAATGTTTATCATTGGGTAAAGGTTAAATTAACTTTTGTTCTACTGTTACATAATTTCTTGGAATTTTAATGGCAATTAAAAGAAATTTTTTTTTCGTATTTTAGTATACCCATTTTAATTAAGTTTATGCAAAACAATTTCATATTCATTTAGTTCTTCTAATGTTAATATTCTGGGGTGTATTGTAATATATTTTGCTGATACAACATTATCTTGAATTTGATTTATTTTGTTTTCTATGAATCTTAATTTGGTTATTTGATCTAAAAATAATTGTTGTTGTACAATTTTTGAAATAGAATTTTCTATTTTCTTGTAAGTATTAAGTATGTTTTTTTTATCGTTTTATTTTTTAACTTTTAAATTTATTGTCTCAATTGCGTTATGGCTATTTTCTTCTAATATATTAAAATAATTCCAAATTTGTTCCCTATCTTTATTATACATGGTTCCAAAGAGCCATATTTCTACGTTTCCTACCATGTTTATTAAACCTCTTTTAAATCTTCTCTGTTCTTTAGTTGTAATTGACTTAATTTTATCTATAAGTGTTTCTATTTCTTTAAATATCACGTCTTTGTATTCGATTTGTTGGTGTTTTATGTTAGTTTGTATGAGTGTGATTGTGTTATAAATTT
This sequence comes from Platycheirus albimanus, assembly GCA_916050605.2. Taxonomy (NCBI): domain Eukaryota; kingdom Metazoa; phylum Arthropoda; class Insecta; order Diptera; family Syrphidae; genus Platycheirus; species Platycheirus albimanus. Next base: position 325,288,037 of record OU696696.1, on the reverse strand, counting down.
CTTCTGGATTTATTATATATAAAATAGTATTTTTTCTATTAGTGATTTCTAAATCCTTAATTTTTATTTTTAAGAAATTTTTTGTTCATTGATTATAGTTGTTTGAAGTATCCCGTGTGTTTTAGGAGAATTATTACTTGAAGTTACTTTTAATATTGCTAACGTGTTCGTTATTAAGATTTTTTTAATTTATATCTAGGTTGTTCCTTATGTCGGAAATTTTTGTAATTTTTTATTTGTCCTAGTTCTCTTTTTTCTGAGTGAGTTTCGCGTTTTTCAATAAGTTTGTTATTTTTTCTAGATTTCATTTGTTGGATTCTTTCATTTAGTACTAATTCATCGATTTCTTCTTTAGCTATCTTAGGTGTATTTTTTATTGTGGAATGATATCTGTTGTTATAATTATCTAAAACTAATGGCAATTCCATTTCTATTGAAAAATCTTTTTCTTCAATGCCTGTTATTTTTTCTAAAATAGTTGAATGTAATCTTTCCATATCCGCGTTCCCAGTGTGGCTATTGGATTTCGTGAAATGTATTTCGACCTCACTTCTATTAAGAAAATCTAAAATATGTTCTGATTTGAACTATAACCGAACCTACTTCTTCACAAAAACAAGAAAATCTAGCCTTACGGCACAAGTGATCATTTAACCAATTTGTTCGTGTTTTTGTGAAGAAGTAGGTTCGGTTATTTTTGAATACCTTGGCAACAAAAAGTCGTAGAGCCATATGGTTTTCAGTGTTGGATTACAGATTAATGGAAGCATTGAATTCTGAGAACAAAATTTATACTTAATTACGTAAAATTTTGAAAAAAATTAGTTGTAAAATTATTTTTTCAAATTTTTTTTTCAAAATTTTGAGTTTGAAAATTTTTATTTTTTAAACTATTCGTTAAAACAATTTAATTTAGAAACAAAATGAAAGAAGTTTTTGGCTTTCCAAAAAGGTATAACACGGTGTTGTAAACGAAGCCGTTGATTTTTAATATTTTTTTTTACAAAATAAGTCAATTTTTCAGAAAATTGCCCCTCCCGGCTAAACGGGGTGAAATAGACCCCCCTCCCATACGATTTTTTTCTTGTCTCAACTCAACCTACACGCTCTAGCTTTTTGGCACAACGCTCGTGAATCACCCTGTATAATTCTACGTTCATGCAATATTTGTATTTCAATTGTTATTATACTGTAAATTAGGATTAATTGCGTTTTATATTTTATTCCTATATGATCTAAGTGTTATTCCTCAACTGAATGAATTGTTTCTGTAAGCTCCATATTAGATTCTGAATCATTATCCTCGTTAATCTTAGGTGTGTTTTCTAATCTGCTAAGGAAATCCGCGACTTTATTCTCTTTCCCTTTCAAATATTCGATTTCAACATTATACTCTTGAAGTTTCAAAAGCCATCTTTGATTTCGTTGAGATAATTCCTTTCCTTTATATTTGCTATTTAGATAATTTATTGGAATATAATCAGTTACAATTTCAAAATGGTTTTCATATAAAAATGGTCAACAATAGTTGACTGAGTAGACCATTGAAACTCTTTATCTGTTGCACTGTACTTTTGTTCGTGTTTATTAAGAGTTCTGGATACGAAGCATATCAGGTGCCCATTTTGAGATAGGACAGCGTCAATGGCATAATTGCTTGCGTCTGTTGTCACTATAAAGGGTTTGTCATGTTCAGGATATTTTAAAATTGGGTGTGAAATTATTAAATCTTTAAGGTTTTCAAAAGCTGACATATATTCAGGGTCTTTAATAATATTTGATTTACCTTTCTTTAAATATCTTATACTACGTTTTCATTAGGGCAAAAAATGTGATTTCGTTGAAAATTTCCAAATTTGAGTCCACTTTCCATACAAAATAATATTAAAATTTTGTTTGATTTGGACGAAATCAAGGTTGCAAATTATGTGAAAACAAATCAAACGCAACTAAATTGAAACAAATTGAATAGATATTTTCTAAAATGTCAATTTAAAACAAAATCCAAGGCAACGGCAAAAGTAAACAAACCAACATGCAAAGCAAACGGCAGAAGTAAACAATACAAAATAACAATTTTGAAATAAAATCCAGGGCAACGGAAGTAGTAAACAAAACAAAACAAGAAGAAAAAATGAAAAGGTTGTAAAAAGAAACAGAAAGAAGATAGCCTGATGTCAAAACAAATTTGGAAACCTAGATGAAAACACTTTTTTAGCAATTTTTCAAATATCCTAATTTCGGCCCTAATGAAAACGTAGTATTATCATTGGATAAGCAATCTTAGCATACTCCCTGACGAATTTCCTATAGTACCCTGTCATCCCTAGGAAACCTTTAAGTTTTTTCTCTGTTTTTGATATCTTTCAATTATCAATTTCTTTTACTTTGTTTGGATTTTGTTTAATCCCTTCCTTAGTCAAAATAATAACCAAGAAATTCAGTATCTCGTTTCATTAAACTACATTAACGTTTCATTAAAAAGAATTTAATTCAGAAGTTACATGCAAATCATTAGCTTGTTAGTTGTTAGTGACCTATGGATTAAAAAACATTGAATTCTTAAGCTTATTAGTGACTTATGAATTAAAAACCATTTATTTTTAAGTTAGTAGGTTACTCATGAATTGAAAAACATTATATTTATAATTTATTTCTATTCCTTCTAAATATTGCCGTGCAGTTTGCATTCAAAAGGCATATAGTTAAAATTATTATTATTATTATTTATTTTAAATGAAAAGCTTTATTTATGAAATTTTTTTTTTAGAGCTTGAAAGTTTATATGAAGATTTGTAAAAAAAAATTATTTTAACTTAGGTATGTACATAATAATATGTACATAAATCATTCAAAAACCAATTGTTCAGTGACTAGTGAGTGACAAGTGTGCATTAAGATCAAAAAGTAAAAAAGGGAAAATTTAAAAAGTGAAATATAAAATAATCGGTGCTTACACAAAAACATACGAGTACATTTGTAAGTTTCTTATAATCTATTTTTTTAAGGTATATGATATTAAATTTTTGATATAATTAAGATCATGGCAACAAATGAAGATTACGCTGGTAATGAATTTTTTCCCGCAATAAGCTTCGGGAAGAAAGTTCTGAAGCCTCAAGCCAAGAGGAATTTTTTAATGGGGCTAGTGCTAGTGGAAGTAGTAATATAACCGACATTTTAGGCCCAGAGGAAAGAAATCTTCTAAAAGATTGCCAAAAAACAAGCTATTTGGATGGATGCTTTTTTACGGGTTACACCAAGGAGTCTGTCTCGAAAAATAAAATAGTCGCAAAGTGCAATAATTGCTCAATGGCTTTATCTGGCAATGTCAATGTGTCATCTAATTTATTGCGTCACTTAAAGGTTGGGTTTAAGGCTTTCGGAACAATAAGATAAGTGTAACAAATTTTGCAATGAGGGTTATTTGTAAGGCAAGTTCCCAGAACAAATACAAATAAATGTTTATTTATTTGGTTTTTTTAATTTTTTTTTTAGTAATTTTGTTTTTAATTTTTTTTTGAAATAATTTTTGTTTGCTATCACATTTTTCCTTGTATTGATTTTTATTTTTATATTTGTTCGTAAGATTTTTGTATCTACATAATTTACTTTTATTTATGTAATAAACATTGAAACATATTATTTAAAATGTTTCTTTCTTTTTATTTTATTGCAAACTTTTGGTTCCTGCTAAGTAACTTTTAGCTTTTGAATCTGTTTTTAACTTTCAAACGCTGCTTATTAAATTACAAAATTGGCATGCTACCTTTCAATATTCCAATATTTTTAATTCATAAATCACCAACTACAGCTTAAGAATTAATTTTTTTTAGTTCATAAGTCACCAAACAGCTTCTCAATTAATTTTTTTTTAATTCATAAATCACCAACTAACTTATAAGTTAAATTTTTTTAATTCATAAGTCACTTACTAATTTATGAATTAAATGTTTTTAATTTATAATTCACTAGCTACCTAATGATTTACATGTTTTTTAATTCATAAGTCACTTACTAGCTTATGAATTAAATGTTTTTAATTCATAAATCACTAAATAGCTTATGATTTTTTTTAAATTCATAAGTCACCGACTAGCTTGTGAATTAATGTCAGGAGTTAAAACAAGAAATGACTTAAGCTTTTGCAACTCTGATCACGTAACATATCATTCATTAGTCTTTAAAATTTTGCAGGTGCATTCTTTAGGCCGAATGGCATCCTGACGTATTCATTTATAGACCTGCTGGAGTGCCGAAAGCTGTTTATTCAATATCTTTTTCATCTACTTAGATTTCGTGATACTTTTTTACTTGCGATTATAGGTACTATAAGGCAAGTTATGGATTCGTGCAGAAAAAAAAAATTTGAGATAACAATCACACATGACATTACGATGATGGAGAAGTCGAAAAAAGTGGGTCTGGGAATTCCGTCCGTCTGTCTGTCTGTCTGTATGTCTGTTCGCGCCTCTGGAGGCTGAACGGGTGGGCCGATTTGCTTCAAATTTGGTATTTAGGATTTATTTGGCCGTCCCTCGGAAAATATTTTTTATTTTTGCTCTAGGTCCAAAACTAACGGCACCTGCCATACAATCTTGAAGACAAAAATTGATTTTCTCAAAAACGGCTCTAACGATTTTGATAAAACTTTCAGAATGCTATTTTTGCAAGAAAATCTATCTTTCGGTTTGAAATTTTTTTTCAAAATTTGTCTAATAACGGTACCTCTCATAGAACCAGTATTTTCAAATCAAATTTTCTCGTAAACTATACATTCGATTTCAATAAAATTTTGGCCACAGGAAGTTATTCATAATTTTATTAATATGACATTTAAAAATTTTCAAAAACTTTTTTTTTGATTTTTTATAATTTTTTCAAAAAAAATTTTGGTTTTCGAAATATGTTGAAAACGGGTACATTGATTTTTTTTAAATTATTTTTCAAATGTAAACTACAGATTGCCATATATTTGCATACTCAAATAAATTTCAAAATATTTTTTGAAAAAGTTTTTCAAAAATAACCTTTAAAAAAAAACTGGTCCAACGATTTTCAATATTTTTTTTTTCCTAGATTGACGTATAGCTTTGAAATTTTATTGCATACTTAGTTTTTCCGAGAAAACTCTTAAACAAATTTAAAAAATAAAAGAATTTTCGAAATTATTTAATTTTTTTAAAGATCCATATATGCAGCCACTACGCAATTTATTGAACATAAGAGCAAGTTCGTGCGACCCAGTCGTGCATTTTATTCCTAAAGTACTGAGATTTCCCTAATTTATCCAATATACCGACTACTTGATTCAGCTTTCTATAATCTATGACTATCTATATAATATAAAACTCAAAATTTGTGCGTGTTAACGCTATATTCTCGAGAACTATGCACACAACCCTCTTGAGTGCTAAAAGAAATTGTCACTACAAGTCATAAGTAAGGTTTATGGAGCGGTCCGACCCACTGCCGATAGATGGCACTGGCATTTTATCATTGCGTGGAATTTTACGTTCATATAAGAAAGGAAGTTTTCAACTTTTTTATACACATAAGAGGAGTAAATGAAAAAAAAATAAGAACAAAAATCAAAAGGAAAAGAAAATCATAAACATGAAAAAATTCGCAATATTTGCATGATTTTGTATGAACAAAAATACTGTGATGATTGATCGATTAAATAAAATTGACTTTGCGTTGTCGTTATTTATGTATATTTCAAAAATAAAAAAATTATAATTAATAATTCATGTTGAGAAGCAAAACACATTTGCATGGTAAATATTTTTGGGGACATTCACTGTCATAAATGTTATACGTATAATAGGACATAAATATTCAATTTAGTTGCAGATAGTGAACAGTTAAAATTAAACCAAATGCCACCAAAAAGACATCTATTGAAAAATCTAACCGTAATTTGAAACGTGTGACAGATGGATAGAGTCTGTTTGTATTGCCGTGCTTTGAGGTTGCAGAAAGAGTCGTCTGGCATGTGTTGTTCGTGTTATATTTAATTTTAGTAACGAAACTGATTTGGTGAAAGAGAAATAAAACAACCGTCCGTTTTCGTTAATAAAATCGCACTCACTTCAAGTTCCACACTCCCGAAAACCTTTTCGACCTAATCCGATTACTTCACCTTGAGCCCCGATATATGAGACACATAAATCGTTGAACTCAAAGTGAATCTTTCTTTATACTTCAACTTGAACGCCGATAGGTATATGAGATATGCACATATTTTGAACTCCCATCCACGGATTCAAGGTGACGTATATTGAAGTGGATGGAGATCGAAGCACCCAGATTCTATGTGAAGTATGTATTTTATTTATGATTTTATTTCCATAAAAAAAGCCAGCATGACAATAAACTACTTATGAATGCAACAATTTCCTCCCCTTCTTAAAAATGGAGTTATGTGTTTGGCCTATCCATTTTAATGAAAACATCTCTCGAAGGCCTTTGAATTCGATATTTACAATATGTATTTTCATTCAAAGGGTTAAAAAATATTTTAACTGAACATTCCGTTGTAGCTGCGGCACGCGTAATGGGGCTATAGAGTATCCCAACATGAGTTGTAGTGTTCAAGTCATGCGTGATTTTGATCAATCTTTGAAAACTTTCAGTTTGGAATAGTATGAAAAATGAAATCCTGGGTTTCAATGTGGGGTGCTAGATGTGAATAGCTGATATCGGGAACTATAATGAATGTCCCACAGAAAGGTGAATAGGAAAACAAACAATTTTAAAAAATTTCATTTCAGGAATAGTCAACATTGGTAAGCTGATCTTGACCACTAACTTGTCTACTAATATATGTGATTTGATCTCAGATGTTTGATATATCAGTGGTAGGCAGTTTTCGCACATTGGTTTCGGCCTTAAATAAATCGTTGAAAGTGTGTTACGAGAAATTAACATGGGGTGAATTTGATTATTTCTGGAGGCTAATATAATATCAATAATGGACTTTTGACGAGACTTTAATTCTGCAACCTGTAAGAGTATGTTACTAAAAATCTCTTGTCTCATTTGAGACTTTGCGGAGTTGTTGGTAAGTTCAGGGATCCTATTGATTTCATACCCTATTTGATGTTGTCTTTCCATACGATATTTCAAGGGCTTTTCAATTGCTTGGAAAGTAGTTCTAACTACGCTTATTTGTTTTTTATTCAATTCAGCTAGTGTTTTTTCGTTTTCATGCAATTCAGTTATTTTGCTATAAACATCCCTTTCATTTTCATGATCCATTGTTCCAAAAACATAATGCAATGCGTTCCCAATACCATCAAATAACGACCTGCGGTGCCTTCGAGTTGGCAGTAATTCGTAAATTGTCCAGATACGGCTTTTGATTTTTTCTATAGCCGTGTGGATACATAATATGTAAATCACAGACCATATACAGACCGCCAACTCGTACTCCTCTTGCCTGAAACACCCTCGAAATATTTGTTTCAGTCTGTGAATACGTGTACAATGTACATCTCTCTCTGTGCATTTTGTAATGGCAACTATACCTGCGTATGCCATTTATTTTTTAGGTGTGTTTGCTAAATGGGTTTTAAAGCAAGGGAGAGCGTCACACTCTCAAAATAAATGGCATATCAGCTGATTTTTAGCTTGATGGCAAAAAGAGAGACCATATGGTGAGTTGGCGGTCTGTATCTTCTTGGTCCGTGATGTAAATGTTGTACTTGAACGACACAATAGTTCTTTGTGGTATTATTGTTTGTACTGCAGAGTTCGTTCGTTCAGCATATTCTGCAGCTTTCGCTTGTTATTGAGGGGGGTGATAACATAAGGCTGCCCGATAGATTTTCCACAGAAAATAAAGGTTACCACACAAAGCAAAACGAGTTCCATTAAGATGGGCTGGAATAATATTGGAAGTATGTTAGAAAAAAGAAAAAAGTGTGCGACTTTTAGCAATATGTAGTTAAACTAAATGTTTTAATAAAATTGTTTTAGACGATTGTTATGGACAACAGGGAATTTCTTTCCTATCTTTATTTTGCAGTTCACTTCGCTTATTATTTGTGTAGCTGTGTAAGGACCTCTCCACAAAGGGAATAATTTTCCTTTGCGAGTTTCGTTTCTGAGCAGCTTCTTATCACCAATGTGAAATGTGTGGGGCCACAAAGAACGATCATAATACTCTAGACCGTTGTTTAGTTAGGAGAATATTGCGTCTAGCTATTTCATATGTTTTTTGGAGCTTATATGGTGGTAGCTTTCATGATTGTAAAGTGGGTCAGGGTCCCTTTTCAAGTTTGATGGGACCTCTGCAGAAAACCCATATAGACAATCCATCGGTGTTAATTTGGTACTGACATGTACACTATTATTGTATACAAACGTGGCTGTCCGCAGGTATTCGTCCCATAATTGGGGATTTTTATCTACTATATTGCGTAAGTGTAGTACCCCGTGGCGTAGTGTTAGTGTATCGGACAGCTATGCCTAAGGTTCAGGGTTCGATCCCTGACGTTGCCACCTAAGTTTTTTTCCGGGGTACTGCCTCTTGTGAGGAAGTGACAAATCCTCCAAGAGTAATTAATGTCATGGAAAGTGCTTCTCTGTTAGCCGTTCGGATTCGGCGGTAAATTGTAGGTCCCTTCCATTCCTGAAGAATATCAACGCAAACACAGGAATGGTTGAGAGTGTAAGTCACAGGCCCCGGCCCCGCTTGGAGCTGTTGTGCCAACAATTTATTTATTTTATTTTATATTGCGTAAGTACTCAACAAGGGGTCGATGTGTACGTTCTAGAGCCCTGTTTGACTGAGGATGGTACGCAGATGTTTGAGTTTTTTAATTTGAAGCAGTTGGCAAAGATTTTTAAATAGATTGCTTAGGAAATTAGTACCTTGGTCGGTAACCAATTGTTTGGGAGTACCGTACGGAGTTATAATTTGGTAAAAAAAAAACTAGTGCAACTGTTGTTGATTCTGCGTTTTGCAACGCATAACAATCGAATATTTTTGTTAGATTGTGCTGTAATGTTAAAATATATAAGTTATTACAATGTGTTTTTTTAAGGGGACCTACAATATCTAAGTAAACTTTTTCGAAAGGTTTCTCGGCAATGTCCGTTATCACCATTGGCGTTCGCCACATCGGTGAAGCTTTCATAGTTTGGCACTTTTTACACGCTCTTATATGGCGTTTAATGTCGCCTAACATGTTTTTCTATCAATATTTCTTTCGGATTCGGTTGTTGGTTCTAATGATACCCTGATGCCCAAAAATCGAATCGTGAGTCTTTAATAATGGTTGCTTTTTCATTGGGGCATGTAATTTCTTCGATTTTTGTTTTATTATTTGTTTGCGGTGATGACTCGTATGGTAGCAGGGTTGGTGTATTCATATCTAGCTGCTGTTCCGTAATGCAGTCATCCTCTGATGCTTTTTCATTGTTTTTAGGTGCGCCTTGTTCTACTGATTCTTTTACTGCCAACGTAGATTTTTTAGTTTTTGAACGCGTTATGCGTTACACTTCTCTGGTTGTTTAAACTTGATGTTCTCTCCGCTCTTGGGGAATGCATGCACTTCAGCTTTGGTTAATACAATTTCAAAATCTGGTATTTCTTGTATAGTTGAGTTAACATTTTCGAAATATATGTTGTTTTCTGGTTTTGGTGACTCTTTTTGCGTTTTTGCAGTGTATTTTGTTGTGGAATACGACTTAGAGCGTCTGCATTGGTGTGATATTTGCCCAGCTTGTACTCAATTAAGTCGTATTCCCACTATTTGTGGTGAAATTGAACCAGCCGAGTTGTAGGGTCCTTCACATTAAATACGCCCTTAAGAGGCTTATGGTCGGTGTAGACTTTAAATTTCCTTCCCTGAAGATAACACCTAAAATTTTTCACAGCCCATACTATTGCTAGCAACTCCTTCTCGATGGTAGAGTAATTATCTTCAGCCTTATTCAGCATACTGCTAGCTTAGGCAATGAGCCGATCCTTACCCACATCACCTTGGGACAGCACCGCTCCAATTGCTTCGTTACTTGCATCAGTTGTCAGGTTAAACTCCTTACTAAAGTCGGGGTAAATGAGGAGAGGTGGCGAGACTAAAAAATTTTTAATATGTTTAAATGCTATTTGACATTTTTCCGTCCAAATAAATTTAACTTCTTTTCCTAGGAGGTTGGTAAGTGGCCTTACTATTTTTCAAAAACTGGGAATACATTTTCGGCAATAATGAGCTAATCCCAAAAAGGACTGCACCTGTTTCGTCGTATGCGGAGAAGGAAACTCTTGTACACAAGCAATCTTGCCAGGTTCTGGGCGTTCTCCTTGCTTAGAACATATATGTCCTAAATATACTACTTTGAGGTTGTGCATTCTTAGCCTATGAAACACCTTTCTGAGTTTACTATTATGGTCTTCTAGGTTCCTTCCATAGATGACTATATCGTCAAGGTAAACGAAGCATTCAAGACCCTGTAAAACAGTGAGGACATAGTTCATCAGACATTGGAATGTAGCAGGGGCTCCCTTGAGCCCGAAGGGTATGCGTACGAACTCTTAATGTCCGTAATTTGTGCTAAAAGCCGTTTTCGCTCGATCTTTGGGCTCAACCAAAACTTGGTGATATCCACTGGCAAGATCAAGTGTTGAAAAATAACGTGAATGACCGAGTTGATCAAATATTTCCTCTATTCGGGGGAGCGTCGCCAATGGTTTTTTCGTTTAATTCCGAAAATCAACTACAACTCGCCGCCTTCTCTCACCATTTGGTCCCGCCTTTTTGGGAACTACTAATAGAGGCGAGTTCCATGGACTTTTACTCGGCTGAACCACGTCATCTTCTAACATTTCCTTAAGTTGCTCATTAATTATTTGTCTTTGGGCTTCAGGTAACCTATACATTTTTTGGTTTATAGAGCCCTGATCCTGCATCAAAGGAATTTCATGTGTAATAGCTTCTGTGTGTGAAAGCTTATCCCCTTTTAAGTGGAAAATGTCTGAGAACTCATTGCAGAGTTCTGTTATTGATTGATTTTCTTGCAACCTTTAATTCCTCATTCAACTGCTTGGAACGGTAGTATGTGTCATCGCCCTGCAATGTTAAACGTTGGAGTTTTTTTGTTTCTGAGTATTCAGAATTCATTTGTTTAATTTCGAGAGGTGCTATCGAATATTGGATTAAAGGAACTATTTGAAGCTTTATTTTGGGAATGCTAACAGGTTCAGTTTTTACATTTAACACACTTATTAACCGATTCGGCCCCGCTGAAATTAAAATGTTTCCAATTAAGACCCCTTCACCAATATCTTGGTTAAAGCAGATCATTTCTTTTATAGTGACTGGAATTGCTATTAGTTTCTGTGACCTTGCAGGAAGACTATATATTCTGACTCGTCAACAACTACTGTTGGTAAGGTTTTACAACCAGCTCCCCTAGAAGGAGCCTTAGGGATACCGCCAAAGTTCTTAGATTCTTTTAGATTGGGTCCCACTTCGATTGCCCTTGTAGAGTAGCTTTGTGTTGGACGTTGTTTAGCTGTATTTTTATTTGTATTAATTGAGTTAAGTGGAATACTAAAATCCTGTTGGTTGGTTTCGGTACATGGAAATTTTAGTTGCTTGTTTGGGCCCTCTATATTGAAATTTTCTAGTATACCATCTTCGTCTAAAGCAAATGTATCTTGAACGACTTGGAAGTTACAAGGAAATTTTGTTTTTAGATTAATGTTTCCCTGGCAACTTCCTACTTTTTTTCCTGTGCCATATGGCGTTTGCAATGTACACGCTTTATTTTTATTGATTTTTACTTTTCTATTTATTTGGGTCTTTTAATAAACTCACCTCAGCCACCGTATCCACTAATAATTTTACGTTGCCGTTAGGGCTTATGTCTAATGGTACATCAACCGAATTGATGCAGGTTGAGGATGGCTGAGAACCTCATTTGTTCGTTTTTGCTTTTAATGTTGTCGGGTCGGGGAATTTTGGCCCGACCTTTGGGAATTTCCCGAATCTGAGTTGAGAGAATCCCATCTAATTTTTTGACGGCACTGTGAAACATCGTGATTCCAACGCCCACAAAAATCACACATTTTTCTTATATTGTAAACTCTTGGGGGGGTTTGGACTTCTTTGGTTATTAAGAGTTCTGTCGGAGCCCCTATCCCTTAAAGGATTTCTTTGTGACTCAACGTTGATAGTGAGCGCTTTTCTGCAATCCTTAGCATCATGATTACGTAATTTGCATAAGGTACAGAAAGGTGTATTGTTTCTCGTCACACAGTCCGTATACGTTACGTATGTCCCTTTATTTTGCAGTAATTGCATACCACGTCCTCAACTAAATTTCTGCTGGTATTATGGCTTACTTGAGCAGGAACTTGGGCCTGATTGATTGGGTTGAAAGCTTGTTGACTATTATTGGGGGTAGATTTAGTGTTGAGAAAGTTATAGGTGGTGGGACTCGGAAAGTTTTGATTAGGATTTACAAAATTAAGACCCTGGGTGAGGTTGTTAGGGATTTGTGGAAACGTTGTGTTTGTGTACGCGTTAAATTGTGTTAGGTGGTTAGGAATGGGTGGGTATAATGTGTTTGTGTACGCATTGAATTGCGTATGATAGGCCATCTGTTGGAGTCGTTCCATATCCAGAGCCTTCTGTACAATATCTTCAAAAGGTTCTTCACTTATTGTGTGAAGATATTGACAAAGGTGAGGATTTGTTACGCCCCCTTTCAATGCGCTTTTGGAAAAGTCTTCTAGCTGTGTTACCACAGCTGGAACTGGGTTTTCTTCATGTTTGTGGCCTGCTGCCTCCTTGCAGAGTAATCTCTTATGCTTTATCCTGTGGATAAATGACGAGAGAGTCTCTAATGGAGATTGACGCATAGTTATCAATTGGTCAACTAGGCCAAGACTAGACAAAGTCAAATTAACTAACCCATATTTCTTCTTTTGATGGAACAAATCTTTTCAGGGAATGTGATTGACTTTCTTTTTCAAAGTTAGCCACCATTTTTGTTTTTGTGTCTAAGTCCACACTGTCATAAAATTAAGCCAAAACTGCAGCCTTTTCGGTCAAATAATATTGATGCTGACACAAGTTTTGAAAGGCTGCTTTCGAAATCGACTCGTCCACTTTTTTATAATTTTTAATTTTTTTCAGAAAGCACAAGTCGTGAAAGGGTGCTTTTACTGCCGAACTGCACTGCAACCATAGTTCAACATAAACCATTACACTAAAAACACAGACTTCTTTTAATCCTTCACTATCTTTTTTTGTCAATTTAAGTTGCGAGCGAAGCAAAAATATTTTCAACGCATAAATTGCTCTTGCCATCCATCTCGCTTGATGCATTGCACCTGGCGGCCTGATTTTTAGTTGATTATCGACATCTCCTGCTAAGAATATTATTGAAAGTTTAGTAACATCACGATAGTCATTTCTAACAGCTGGTTTTCGTAGCTCCACAAAGTAAAAACTTAGGATTTCAGTACTTTCGAGGACCTTGAAATTCTCTTTAACAATGTCAGCACCGGTTTGAAAATTGTAAGTTTCAATATTTTTCCATTCATCTGGAAACTTTTTAAAAAGAGGTATTTCAGGACTTATTGTTACTCGACGAGCCTTCAGTTCGAATACACTTTTAAGCACGAGCTCATACATATGATGCCGAAAGCCAAATAGCAGCAGCTCTCTTTCTAATTCCTGTTCCAAGAGCATGCTCAGTCTCAGTGTCGATCAAGTACTCGTCGTGTGCGGTCGCGTTGCTTCTGTGCGCGTCACCCAAAAATAATCAAAAAAAAAAAAAAACCAAAACCCAATTCATATACCACATACAATACATAGTGCAATTAAATTAAAATGAGAAATTAAATTCAGCCCTTTACGTTACCCAAAATTAGAAAAAAAAAATAAATAGAATAAACCAGTGAAAAATAAAAAGAAGAAAAAAAAAAAAAAAAAAAATACATCAAACCTCGCTCATTCGCAGCACAGCATCCAACAATACCCATCCTGCCGACCCACACCACCCATAACTGTTGCTTTCTATGCAATGCAAGCCTCTTGTGAGGCTTATCGCAGCAGGTTTTGCATTGGATAGGTGAGTAGCATTTGATGTATATTTCATTCGTGTTTTGTCTAGATTAATTCCCGTTTGCACATTGTTTTATGGGCATAACACCTAGGACAGTTTGTTTATAATTGGAATTAATATGGGCCTATACTGCACGGCTGAAACTAGTTTCGTCAAAGTTGAATTTTGTGTGTTTAGTTTTTCAGAATGGTAAGTGATTTTTGTGTCGTCTATTCAAATGTTCGTGGGCTAAGAAAGAATTTTTTTTCTGTGTACGCCCATACTATGCAATACAGGCCAGCTGTTTTGGCATTGAGTGAAACCCAAGTTGGACAGGATACTGATTTATTAGAATTTTTTTGTTTGGATATGGTATTGTCGTTTATGTTAGGAATGATATTGCTTGCCAGCGCCTTCCCCAATATGGGCATTGTTCTAATACGAACTTTAATTTCCTGTGGCTCAAATTCACTGTCCGCAAGCATATCATACATCTATCTATAACCATCTTACCCAGCTTGTCGATGAGCCTACTCGTATACCGGATGTTGATGGGCATTCCGCCCATACTCTTGACTTGTTCCTTACTTCCCATCCTGATAAATATACTATTACAGTAACTTCTCCATTTGGCACCTCGGACCATTGTGTCATTTCAGCTATTTTCTCGATCTCCAACCATCCAGTTAAAGAAAAAATTCCCACTAGGACCGTTTGGCAATACGAGAAAGCTAACTGGGACGGTCTGAATAATTTCTTTCGCAACTTTAACTGGTCATTATGCTTCCTCGATAATGACATTGATGCCAGTGCTGAAATGATTAAAGAAGTGATTTTTCTTGGAACGAGAACTTTTGTCCCTCACAGAACAAAATGTATCAAACCAAAATAAAAGTCTTGGTTTACCGAAGAGTGTAAAGAAGCTATCAGGTTGAAAGAAGTAAGCTTCCGCTCCTATAAAGCCAACCCAACTGAGGAAAATCGGAAGAAACACAAACAAGTTAGGAACTCGTGCAACTCCGTTATCCATAAAACGAAATGTTTGCACGACAAGAAGTTACGGCAAAAAATTCTGCAATGTCCCAAAAGCAGTAAAAACTTCTGGTCATTTGTTAAAAACGTCAAGAACTCAACGTCATCATCAGTTCCAACGCACATCGTCGACGATACACCTATTGTCAGCTCTTCAGAGAAGGCGAATATGCTCGGAGCTCATTTTGCTGCAAGTTCTACGTTGCCTGCAAGCAACAATGCCCCTCCTGTACTTGAGAACGTTAATTCTTCTATGGGACAGGTATTTTTCCGCACTCGTACAGTAGCAAGAGTACTTCAAGATCTTGATACACACAAATCCGCTGGCCCGGATGGTATACCCCCTATTCTTCTGAAGAAGTGTTCTTCATCGCTGGCAAAACCACTGCGTAAGCTTTTTCATCGCTCCTATCATTCAGGAATCTTTCCTAGTATAGGTGGAAAACAGCATTTGTCCAGCCCGTCCCAAAAAAAGGTGACTCCTCCTCCCCCTCCTCCTACCGACCAATTGCACTTACGTCCCTTCTTTCCAAGGTCATGGAAACGCTGATAAATCGTCAGCTCAAGAAATATCTCGAAGATCGTGAGCTTTTAAATGACCGGCACGGATAGAAGTTGTTCCTCATCTCCAAAAGTAATAACAATAGGAAGTCGTTCTTACTTAGCACTCCTTACATTCAAGCCAGGTAACAATTTTCCATCCCAGTGAACAGTAACGCCCTCTGGAATATTATTGTGAAAATCGGTTTTAATGTTTTCTGCCCTTTCTTTTCTAATCCGGGTTCGCATGCGTTGAATCGAAGATTTATTGGTTGGAAAATCATCAAAGTTAAGCCCAAGAGCCTCCACTGTAGCCTGTAGTATATAAACGAGTCTCTTATGCTCAACTGACATATGTCTAATGCTGAGACTAACTTTGGAGACCATCGGAGCTCGTAAATATGTCGTGCTCTTCAGGAATTATATCCTCCAACGACGTTGAAGAAGTAGATCAGCATGAGCTACATATGTCAAATATGTTATCCAAATTTTCCTGGAAATCAGCTCCTCGTCGTTTATGCACCTTCTGGGTTTTCTTTGAATTTTTTTGCAATTCTCTCCAACCTTGATACAAATTCATAAGCTTTTTCACAGAAGTGGGTAGTGATTTTGTGGGGATTCTTGCCTTTTCCCAAAAAATAGTACACTCACGAATAACAAGATTCGCACTTTCACTGGCTGTCAATTTAACTTCCCGCATATTAAAAAAGAAAACTGAAAGAACTTGTCGATTTGATATTAATTTAGCACCATTGTTTTGGCAATTTACATCTCCCACTAAATAAATACTTTTTGTATTGCTTCTTAATTGCAGTCACATCTTTAAACGGTTAAAAAACACGCGTTTACCGTTCAAAATCAAAAAATGCTATGAAAATTTGCTTTGGCACTTTGGTAATTTGTACTGACATGTTTCGATTAAAGTCGGCACGGGTGAAAATGCTCCAAATTTTTTTTAGTAACATTTTATACATATACATATGCGTTAAAAAAAAAGGCGAAAAATACTTGACACCCTATTAGATTACTTTATTTTGTAAGCTTGTTTACTTTACACAAGTTCACTTGGAAGAGTTTCCTCTTCCTCTTATCGTTTTTTTTTTTTTTTTTTTTGATGTATAGAATACCGGCTGCGCCAAAATGTTATATATAATTTTAGTAACCAAACTGATTTGGTGAAAGAGAAATAAAAACAACCGTCCGTTTTCGTTGTTAAAATCGCACTCACTTCAAGTTCCATACTGCCGATAACCTTTTCGACCTAATCCGATTACTTCACCTTGAGCCCTTGAGCCCCGATATATGAGATACATAAGTCGTTGAACTCAAAGTGAATCTTTCTTTATACTTCACCTTGAACGCCGATTTGTGAGATATGCACATATTTTGTAGGTACTCCCATCCACGGGTTCAAGGTGACGTATATTAAAGTGGACGGAGAACGATGCACCCAGACAGCGTAAATTGCAACGGTGCGATTCTACGGGAAGTATTTTACTTATGATTTTATTCTCATAGGAAAAGCAAGCATGACAATAAACTAATTATGAATGCAACATTCGAATGGTAAAATCAAATTACTGACTAAATGAGCGAAAGGAAAAGAAGATCATAAACATGAAGAAATTCGCAATATTTGCATGATTTCTTAGGAACAATGACGCAAAAGTGTTGGTTGAACTTTACACACACACGTCCCGTAGATACAAAGAGCCGGTTGGAATGCCACCACATATACTATCTTTGAATGTAGGCTCACCAATCATGCTTCTTCGAAATTCGGATCCAACAAAGATATGCAACGAAAACAGACTTTCTGTTAAGAAATTAATGCCAAATGTTATTGAAGCAACAATCAATAGCGGCGAAAGCAAAAGAGAAGATGTGCTGATTCCGAGAACTCCGAAGAAACCCACCAATCTACCGTTCAATTTCAAGCGATTACAATTTCCTGTGCGCCTAGCTTATGCGACGGCTGCGCGCCTCAATATCCGCGGACAAAATATCCGGGTCAAAATATCCGCGACAAAATATCCGCGGACAAAATATCCTCGGACAAAATATCCGCGTCAAAATATCCGCGACGCATAATATTACGGTGTATAAGCAATGACCTATGTAAGGGGGGGGCATGCTGCCCCCCTGCAACCCCCCTGCTTGGGCACACTATAGAACTTGGGGTAGGTGCGAGGTTGAGTGTATGCGGATATTTTGACGCGGATAT
The DNA here is from genome assembly GCA_916050605.2 of Platycheirus albimanus. Lineage (NCBI taxonomy): Eukaryota > Metazoa > Arthropoda > Insecta > Diptera > Syrphidae > Platycheirus > Platycheirus albimanus. The sequence continues at coordinate 325,270,174 of OU696696.1, read as the reverse complement.
TTTTTCCGCGGATATTTTGTCCGCTGATATTTTGTCGCGGATATTTTGACCCGGATATTTTGTCCACGGATATTGAGGCGTGTCACCAATGCGACTATAATAAATAAAGCTAGTACCCCGTGGCGTAGTGGTTAGTGTGTCGGACTGCCACGCCGAAGATTCTGGGTTCGATCCCTGACGACTCCACCTTACAAAGTTGATTTACGGGGTACTGCCTCTTGCAAGGAAGTGACAAATCCTCCAAGAGTAATTAATGTCATGGAAAGTGCTTCTCTGTTAGCCGTTCGGATTCGGCGGTAAATTGTAGGTCAGAATATCAATGCACACACAGTAATGGTTGAGAGTGTAAGTAACAGGCCCCGGCCCCGCTTGGAGCTGTTGTGCAAACAATTTATTTATTATAATAAATAAAGCTCAAGGACAATCGCTTGCTGTTGCGGGATAGAATATTGAGAAAAGATGTTTTTCCCATGGCCAGCTATGTATATGTTGCTTGCTCCAGAGTTGGAACGCCGAAAAAAATTGTTCATTTTTGCACCAAATGAAAAAACCAAGAACATTGTGTACATTTACATAAATCGCATCGTTACCTCCAAGCGGTGCCTGCTGGATAGCCGAAAGGTGAACTAACGGCGAGCGTTGGATTTATCGGATCCATAGGTTGTAGATACCTGAGTTCTCTTCTCAGGAACTAGGAGCAAGAGGAAAGATACGCTCTGAAGATCCAACCCACCAAGATCTATATATCGTGCACAGGCCTCACAAGCCGGTCATGAAAGGGAAATTTTATTGTGATGAAAACCGCAAAAATGCCTCGGATGAACGAACCAAAAATGTTGACGACCCCCTCCACCGCAAACGAAAAACGGACAACTATTTATGCATATGCACTTGGAATGTGCGTACGCTAAACAGCGTAAAGCCAAGCAGCTAGCCGAGACCCACGCCAGTCTCAACGCTGATATAACAGCCCTGCAGGAGATGCGATGGGATGGACCGGGCCTGAGAACAACAGAGGACTGTAATTTCTATTATGGGAAATGCCACCTGGATGGGAGATCGCGCTTGTTTGGGCGCGGATTCGCTGTCAGAGGAAGACTTAGGCAAAAGGTCTTGAGCTTTCGCGAAATCAGCGAGAGAGTGACAACGATCCGCATTAAGGCCAAATTCCACCACATAAGCCTAATAAGCGCCCATACCCCTACAGAAGAGAAAGACGACGCTACCAAAGAATTTTTCTACGAGCTCCTCGCCAAAACATATGAGCAGTGCCCAAAACATGACATTAAAAACCTCTTGGGAGACTTTAATGCCAAAATTGGGAGGGACGACATCTTTGGTGTGACGATCGGAAAACACAGCCTGCACAACACCACCTCCGACAACGGACTCAGGCTCATCAATTTTGCAGCGGGAAAAAACATGGTGCTGAGCAGCACACGAGTCCCACGTCCCAACATCCACAAGGGCACATGGCGATGGTCGAACCTGCAACCAAATCGACCATGTTGTGATTGATGGAAGACACTCCTCCAGCATTATGAATGTCCTTACATTCCGAGGAGCAAACATCGATTCGGACCACTACCTAGTCGGTGCAAAAGTTAGGGTACGGATCCCCATGGAAGTGCTTAGGCGAACACCGACTACACCGAGGAAATTCAATGTTGGACGTCTTCAATCCGAAGAGGCCGCCGCTGCCTATGCCGACCGCGTATCCCCTGCAAGAAATCCTTCGACTGATGACATAAACCCGGAAGACCAATGGCAGCTATGTCAACAAGCCATAAGAAGTGCTGCGTCAGAGGTATTGGGATTCTCACATCTTCCTCCCAGAAACCCCGTTTTTCGACTCCGAATGTGCTCAGGCAAACAAAGCCAAAACGAAGGCATAAAAGTCGTGGCTCCAGAGAGATACTAGAGCATCCAGAAATCTCTATGTTGAGAGTAGTGAGGAAATGATAAATTAATATGTATAGGTAAGTATAAATAATAGTAGGCAAGCTCAAATTTTGTTTAAAAATGTGTCTTAGGGCCTATTCTACAATCGTGGTTCATCCTCGGATCAAAATATAAAAAGGATTTACATCGTTTCGTTTTTTTCAGCAACTTTTTTTTGATTAATTTGTTTTTAAAACATGAATATACTTACATAAGTACTTTTTTTCTAAAATTGCCCATTTTTATATAGGTGGTGTTACTTCATCACTTATGTTTTTTCATCTGGTTGATATTTTTAAAGATGAAAATTGTTTCATGAAGTCAATGCAATAACACAAATTTAAAGATATAAATCGTATTCTTAGTAAATTCCCAACACAAATGTTTCTGCGAGTTATAAGTTAAAGTTATAGCGATTCCAAGAATAGTACTAATCGAACTTATTTTATGAACTATTTTGACCCCAAACATTTTAATGAAATTAACCGTTTTTGAGTGAATTAAAAAAACTGATTTTCGTGTCCTTTGACCTTGAATAACTCACGACACAGGCGCGAGATTTTATGTGACTTTTGAGACAACTTTTAGAACACCAAAACGAAGGTGTTTTTTTTTTTACACTATCAGTTCTCGAAAGTAAGAAGCTTATATCAAGCATTAACTTACAATCAGAGATTAGCCAACACATATTATGTGCTCACTGGCTACATCATTTAGTGCAGGTGTTAGTTGTTAGTAAGCAAATTATACAAAAAGCGTAACACAAGCACACAAAATAAAAAGATAAATAAACAAATACATTACAAAATAGATACAAAAACATTGAGAACGTACTAAACATAAACTATAAGCGTGGTGCACTGGTTTTGAATGTTTTCTTTAGACAAATTTTACTAATGTTAAAATCAACTATACTTTTATTTGAGTTAAAAAGCTTGCACATGCGGGTAAGAGGTTCATTCATGCCATAATTAGTACGGTGTTGGGGACAATGCAAAAACTCTAAGCTACGAAGATAATGAGCCCCTCCGCGATAGTTAAAACCGATAAAAGATAGTGTGTACCAATTCCCAGCTTTTTATCTCTCATTCCTATTTTGACTGGGCTATCATATTACACTCAAAGATGCGTTTTTTGACTTAAAAAACTTCAAAAACAATGCAACGGCAAAGCTCGATTGCAACTTAAAAAAACAGAGACCAATGTGGTAATTCACTTACTTTTTATGTCTATATCTACAAGGTGTCTCAAAGAAAATTTGTTTATATGTATACCTTTTCTTTTCAAAAGTTAAATACAAAGTTTATTTTAATAAACATATCACTACATAAAGTTGTACACCGTGGCGTAGTGGTTAGTGTGTCGTATAAAATTATTATATAAAATTAAAAATCTGATATAAATTTGAGTTTTTAAATAATAAATTTTCTCAAAACTTAGATATAAGATATTGAATATATTGAATTACTATCAAATAAATTTGATATAGGTAAGCCGAAAGGTACAATTTAAGTTGGTTATTAATTTAGGGCGCCTGCACCGGGCCAGTTATAGTTATATTAAGTTGATATTTAAACTAGTTTTTAAGGTTTTTGTCTAGCGTTAAGATAGTTTTAAGAAAAAAACTGAATAAAAGCTTATTGACAATTGAAAAATTAGTGTGTTGGACTGCCACGCCACAGGTTCTGGGTTCGATCCCTGACTCCGCCTAAGGTTTTTCCGGGGTACTGCCTCTTGCGGGGAAGTGACAAATCTTCCAAGAGTTATTAATGTCATGGAAAATGCTTCTCTGCTAGCTGTTTGGATTCCACGGTAAATTGTAGGTCCCTTCCATTCCTGCAGAATATCAACGCACACACAGGAATGGCTTAGAGTGTAAGTCAGAGGCCCCGGCTCCGCTTGGAGCTGTTGTGCCAACAATTTATTAATTTATTACTACATAAAAGAGGTTAATGTTTATAGATAAACATTTACCTTTTATTAAAATACAGTCTATAATGACGTCATCTAAATGCAATCCATCACATTTCGGTACTCATGTATGAAAAGATAAATTTCCTATTTCATATAGGCTCTGATCGTAATGTAAAGACCGTCCATAATCTCGGTTTATCTAGTGATGCACCAGCCTCCTCCAACTTTTTATTCTGAGCCCGAATAAGGAGTTTCTTGGTTTTTCTTTGTTTCTCTGCATATAAAATAAAATGCACGACTGGGTCGCACGAACTTGCTCTAATGTGTGAAAGTGGTCTATAGGGGCTTGAGATTTTGATCAAAATAATTTTTTCAAAACTCTTAAATAAATACTTAAACTAATTTGAGCTGAAAAAAGGACACTATTTTATTTCTTGGATAAATTTGAATTTATGAGACCAAATTTATAAAAATCTGTGGAGCGGTTTTTGAGAACACAAATTTTTTTTTGAAAAACTTTTTGAAAACATTTTTCAAAAAAAATTCAAAAACACCAGTCAGGTATTCAGCAAATACATTTATTTATAATTTAAAAAAAAAAATTAATAAGCAGTTATCAAAATATTAATTTTTTAATTTTAAACGCTTTTAAAAATACAAAAAAAATATATTTTTTAAATATTGGTATGCAGTACGAATGCAGTACACTTATACATGTCTGCACTCAGAGAAAAATTCTGTGTTAAACTGCCTTAAACGCCTTAGGTAAATATTTTTGTATGGAAAGTTTTTGTCGCTCAGAATTTAGCCTAGATTTAAGGCAGTTTATGTACGTTTTTGGTAACGTGAAACAACCTAAAATAGGCTAACATGCCTTAAACGTCTTAGGTGAATTTTTTTGTATGGAACTTATTTGTCGAGCATAAATTTGCCTAAAACTTAGGTAATTAGGTGCGTCCTAGGTAAAGGGAAATAGGCTAATTAGCCTTAAAAACTAAGGCAACGTATTTTTTTCCAGGAGTGTTATTGAACAAGCATAGCTTTGCCTAGGACTAAGGTAATTATGAAAGTACTAGGTAAAATGAAATAGGTTAATTTGCCTTAAAAATTAAGGCAAGAGGTATATTTCGAGAGTGTTATCGAAAGAGCATAATTTTGCCTAGAACTAAGGCAATTTATGAACGTCCTAGGTTAAAAGTACTAGGCTAATCTGCCTTAAAAACTAAGGCAAAGTGAATTTTTTACGGGTGTTATTGGACGAGCATAATTTTGTCTCGAACTAAGGCAATTTATGTTAGTCTTAGGTTGAGTGAAATAGGCTAATTTGCCTTAAAAACTAAGGCAAAGTAATTTTTTTACGAGTGTTATTGGACGAGCATAACTTTGCCTAGAACTAAGGCAATTTATGTTAGCTCTAGGTTAAGTGAAATAGGCTAATCTGCCTTAAAAACTTAGGCAAAGTGAATTTTTTACGGGTGTTATTGGACGAGCATAATTTTGCCTCGAACTAAGGCAATTTATGTTAGTCCTAGGTTGAGTGAAATAGGATAATTTGCCTTAGAATCTAAGGCAAAGTAAATTTTTTACGAGTGTTATTGGACGAGCATAACTTTGCTTAGAACTAAGGCAATTTATGTTAGCTCTAGGTTAAGTGAAATAGGCTAATCTGCCTTAAAAACTAAGGCAAAGTGAATTTTTTACGGGTGTTATTGGACGAGCATAATTTTGCCTCGAACTAAGGCAATTTATGTTAGTCTTAGGTTGAGTGAAAAAGGCTAATTTGCCTTAAAAACTAAGGCAAAGTAATTTTTTTACGAGTGTTATTGGACGAGCATAACTTTGCCTAGAACTAAGGCAATTTATGTTAGCTCTAGGTTAAGTGAAATAGGCTAATCTGCCTTAAAAACTAAGGCAAAGTGAATTTTTTACGGGTGTTATTGGACGAGCATAATTTTGTCTCGAACTAAGGCAATTTATGTTAGTCTTAGGTTGAGTGAAATAGGCTAATTTGCCTTAAAAACTAAGGCAAAGTAATTTTTTTACGAGTGTTATTGGACGAGCATAACTTTGCCTAGAACTAAGGCAATTTATGTTAGCTCTAGGTTAAGTGAAATAGGCTAATCTGCCTTAAAAACTTAGGCAAAGTGAATTTTTTACGGGTGTTATTGGACGAGCATAATTTTGCCTCGAACTAAGGCAATTTATGTTAGTCCTAGGTTGAGTGAAATAGGATAATTTGCCTTAGAATCTAAGGCAAAGTAAATTTTTTACGAGTGTTATTGGACGAGCATAACTTTGCTTAGAACTAAGGCAATTTATGTTAGCTCTAGGTTAAGTGAAATAGGCTAATCTGTCTTAAAAACTAAGGCAAAGTGAATTTTTTACGGGTGTTATTGGACGAGCATAATTTTGCCTCGAACTAAGGCAATTTATGTTAGTCTTAGGTTGAGTGAAAAAGGCTAATTTGCCTTAAAAACTAAGGCAAAGTAATTTTTTTACGAGTGTTATTGGACGAGCATAACTTTGCCTAGAACTAAGGCAATTTATGTTAGCTCTAGGTTAAGTGAAATAGGCTAATCTGCCTTAAAAACTTAGGCAAAGTGAATTTTTTACGGGTGTTATTGGACGAGCATAATTTTGCCTCGAACTAAGGCAATTTATGTTAGTCCTAGGTTGAGTGAAATAGGATAATTTGCCTTAGAATCTAAGGCAAAGTAAATTTTTTACGAGTGTTATTGGACGAGCATAACTTTGCTTAGAACTAAGGCAATTTATGTTAGCTCTAGGTTAAGTGAAATAGGCTAATCTGCCTTAAAAACTAAGGCAAAGTGAATTTTTTACGGGTGTTATTGGACGAGCATAATTTTGCCTCGAACTAAGGCAATTTATGTTAGTCTTAGGTTGTGTGAAATAGGCTAATTTGCCTTAAAAACTAAGGCAAAGTAATTTTTTTACGAGTGTTATTGGACGAGCATAACTTTGCCTAGAACTAAGGCAATTTATGTTAGCTCTAGGTTAAGTGAAATAGGCTAATCTGCCTTAAAAACTTAGGCAAAGTGAATTTTTTACGGGTGTTATTGGACGAGCATAATTTTGCCTCGAACTAAGGCAATTTATGTTAGTCTTAGGTTGAGTGAAATAGGCTAATTTGCCTTACAAACTAAGGCAAAGTAATTTTTTTACGAGTGTTATTGGACGAGCATAACTTTGCCTAGAACTAAGGCAATTTATGTTAGCTCTAGGTTAAGTGAAATAGGCTAATCTGCCTTAAAAACTTAGGCAAAGTGAATTTTTTACGGGTGTTATTGGACGAGCATAATTTTGCCTCGAACTAAGGCAATTTATGTTAGTCTTAGGTTGAGTGAAATAGGCTAATTTGCCTTAAAAACTAAGGCAAAGTAATTTTTTTACGAGTGTTATTGGACGAGCATAACTTTGCCTAGAACTAAGGCAATTTATGTTAGCTCTAGGTTAAGTGAAATAGGCTAATCTGCCTTAAAAACTAAGGCAAAGTGAATTTTTTACGGGTGTTATTGGACGAGCATAATTTTGCCTCGAACTAAGGCAATTTATGTTAGTCTTAGGTTGAGTGAAAAAGGCTAATTTGCCTTAAAAACTAAGGCAAAGTAATTTTTTTACGAGTGTTATTGGACGAGCATAACTTTGCCTAGAACTAAGGCAATTTATGTTAGCTCTAGGTTAAGTGAAATAGGCTAATCTGCCTTAAAAACTTAGGCAAAGTGAATTTTTTACGGGTGTTATTGGACGAGCATAATTTTGCCTCGAACTAAGGCAATTTATGTTAGTCCTAGGTTGAGTGAAATAGGCTAATTTGCCTTAAAAACTAAGGCAAAGTAAATTTTTTACGAGTGTTATTGGACGAGCATAATTTTGCCTCGAACTAAGGCAATTTATGTTAGTCCTAGGTTGAGTGAAATAGGCTAATTTGCCTTAGAAACTAAGGCAAAGTAATTTTTTTACGACCGTTATTGGACGACCATAATTTTGCCTCGAACTAAGGCAATTTATGTTAGCTCTAGGTTAAGTGAAATAGGCTAATCTGCCTTAAAAACTTAGGCAAAGTTAATTTCTTACGAGTTTTATTGGACGAGCATAACTTTGCCTAGAAATAAGGCAATTTATCTAAGTCGTATAGTTAAAGTGGAAAAGGTTTATTTGCCTTAAAACCTAAGGAAAAGTTTTTTTTCGCAATTTTTTTTGGACGAACATAACTCCACCTATAGAACTAAGCAATTTATGGAACCTTTTTCCTTGGGGCTAAGCTAATTTTCCCGCCAGTATCGCTTGCTCAATAATTTTACCTTAGGCCTAAGGAAATTTTACCTAAATATAACGCAACTTTTACTTAGGGCTTAAGGTAATTTTACCGCCAATTTCTTAGCGTGATAATATTTCCTAAGATCTAAGGTGATTTTACCTAGAATTAAGGCAATTTTCCCGCAAAAACTCTCTTTTTAGTAAGAAAATGACAAAGGCGTATGCAATTTATTGATCGGGGGGTTGTATTCCAGCATATGCTGAAAATAAGTTTTTCCATACTGTCTGGATAGTATTCATAATTTTTAGTTCGTTACTTATTTTTAATGATGTCGTAAAACTTTTCATAGCTAAATAAAAATAAAATGCACGACTGGGTCGCACGAACTTGCTCTAATGAGTGACAGTGGTTTAGGGGCTTGAGATTTTGATAAAAATAAAATTTTCCAAATCCTTAAATAAATTCTTAAACTAATTTGAGCTGAAAAAAAAATACGCCATTTTATTTCTTAGATAGCTTTAAATTAATGAGAATAAATTTAAAAAAATCTGTGGAGCGGTTTTTGAGAAAAAAAGTTTTTTTTGAAAAACTTTTTGAAAAAAATTTTCAAAAAAAATTCAAAAACACCAGTTCATAGGTATTCAGCAAATACATTTATTTAAAATTTTTAGAAAAAAATTTAATAAGCAGTTTTCAAAATATTAATTTAAAATTTTTTTTTAAATGCCTTTAAAAATACAAAACAATATTTTTCAAAAATATTGGTATGCAATACAAATAGAACCCTACAGCTATATGTTTGTGAAATTTCGAAAGAATCGGTTGTCGTTTTCGAGATAGTCGAAAGCAAAAAAACGGTCCTATGGAAAGTGCCGTTCTTAGCCATTTTTTAAAACTTTTTTTCAGCCATATCATTGATCGCACTTAAAAAGCAACACTGATTTTCTTAAATCGAAATCGTTAGAGCCGTTTTTGAGAAAAATAGGCTTTAACGTAACGGTTGTATGGCAGGTACCGTTATTTATTGAGTTAAAAAAAAATTCAATTTCCCCTCTGTACAATACCTAAAAAAGTCTATATACCAAGTTTGAAGCAATTCGGCCCACCCGTTTGAGCTGTAGGTGTCTATACATACAGCCAGACAGACAGACACACAGACGGACAGAATTTTTAGACCATCTTTTTTCGTCTTCGCTATCATCGTAATGTCATGTTTGATTGTTATCTCAAAACTTTTTTTTTCGACGAATGGATAACTTGCCTTAGTACCTATAATCGCAAGTAAAAAATGTTGGCGCAACAGCTCCAAGCGGGGCCAACTGACTTACACTCTAACTAAGCTAACTAAGCGTCCTAACGACTTAAGAAACGCATATTCCTAATCTAGGGAGGGCGCGCGATTTTCAATTTAATAAAATGTACAAAGCCATTCGGAATTCTGTGTTTCGGTATATTCTATATTTCGGGATTTTTCGAAATGCGACTGTAGCGCCACATGGAGGGGTAATTAAAATAGCCTAAGTTACTCCTTACAACATCATCTACCCGCCAGTGAAAGTCCAGTCAAAATCAATCCATAAATAAAAGTTTTTGAAAAATGCAACCGGAGCGCCACCTGGAGGAGTAATACAAATAGCCTGTATTACTCCTTACAAAGTCAGCTATCCGCACGTGAAAATCCCGTCAAAATCTGCCATAAACAAAAATTTTTTAAAATGCGACCTCAGCGCCGCCTGGAAGATTAATTTAAATAGCCTAAGTTACTCCTTACAACATCAGCTATCCGCCAGTGGAAGTCCCGTCGAAATTGGTCCATAAATAAGATTTTTTTTTAAATGCGACCGCAGCGCCACTCGAATTGGGATAAAAAGCCTATCACCTATTCCAGATTATAATCTATATCCTTGCCAAATTTCAACCAGATCCATTTAGCTGTTCTGGCGTTTTTTAGTAACAAACATCCATCCATCCATACATCCAAACATTCACATTTTTAATATAAGTGTGATTAAATTTCTGATTTATAATTTTTATTAGCTATATAGGGAAAATAAATTTGAGTGCTAGATCAACCTTTCAAACAGATTCAAAAAGCTTTTGTATTTTCAACAAAAAATAAAACAACGTTTTACTAAATAAGATTTACTTCCAGAATGAAGGTATTCATGTGACAAATGCAATCAAAGAGCAAAATGATCATAACCTTAAAGCAGGAAATACACGATACAATCATCGTACATACTTGAGTCGTACCGATATCGTTAGTAATATCGGAAGGGAGCACACACACCATGCGATTTACTTGCGATTTCATGAAAGTAGAAGTACGACGACATCTGGTTTTCGCTAGAAAGCATTCGACCATGCGATATCGGTACACCGGATCATTTCGTGCACACACACGATACAATCATCGCATTCGACCCAACTTTTGTGCGATAATCGGTACGATGATTGTATCGGGTATTTCCTGCTTAATAAACAGTGCGGTTAAATTGCACACTGTAATAGCTGTAGGGTTATAAAATGTAAACATAAGTTTTTAATTGTCTATTTAGGTAGGTACTGCTGTGGTATTACTTTGGTCAAATAAACTAAACAGAAATAAACAAAAATTGGAAAAAAATACATTAATATTGTCCCTTTGTTTCATTTGCCTTTACCTATTTAGGTACACTACTTGCCCCAAATGCCCCTTGAGAATACGCACATGTGTGACTTTCCCGCCAATAATATGTATATTATTATTACTTATACGTTTTACCTAGGCCTTAGCAATTTTACTTAGGACTTAGGTGTATAAACCTAGAACTAAGGTAAACTAAGGTTTTTTACGTGATTTTCCATTGAATTCAAGATGACGCCACTACATTACCTTAGATCTTAGGTAAGTTTGCTTAGATTTAAGGTAATGCTTGAACACACTCATTTTTAAAGGCGTTGGACGGGTTACAAAATTGATTTTAGTTCATGACAGTGACAGCAGACGCAACACGCTAAAGCAAACCCAAGTAAAATTAAAATGTGCGCAAAAACTTAAAAGTAATAATTAAGACTACAAATTAAATATAAAAAAAGTGAAAAAAAACAAAGAACAAAAAAAAACTGAAAGAAAAAAAACGCAGAAAAACATAATCTATAAATAATAGTGTTTGTGCCAAATAAATAAAAAAATAATCAGCAGAATTTGCCAGGTACGTATGTATATACATATTTATACATATTCGGGCATATTCATAGATTATGTTTAAGCTGTTTCTAAGAAAAACTAAAACTAAACTCCAGTTTAGCTTAGCAAAAACTTAAACATCATCTATGAATATGCCCCATTATCTTATATCTTTTAGGTATATGTACATATAGCTTGGTTTTTTATTCAATATAACCTTACTTTATACATTGTATTACATAGCATGCTGTGTCTCGACATTGGGCATGACTTAATGTGCCCCTGCCAGCGGCTCGATCTGTGGCTAGCTGACTTCAGAAAAGTCTTGTTTTGTGCCTTCTTCTTTCTTGTGTAGCGTCAAAGACTAATCTTGGAACATCTGTTCTACTTGCCCCAGACAGCTGAACCGCTGTACGTCTCTGTACGTGCTGTACTCGTATAGGCACGTACATATACGCGTTCTTGTATCTGTTCTACTTGCCCCAGACAGCTGAACGGCTGTACGTCTGTAGGTGCTGTACTCGTATAGGCACGCGTTCTTGTATTTTCAGTATCTTCAGTATATTTTTATTTTGTCCATTTTGCTCAAAAATACATTCTGGTAGAAAAACAAAATTATACTTTGATTTTACTTCCAATAAATATTTTGGTTTCACACAAAGTGAAAGGCGGTCTACGACAATCAATTTATACAACTGCAAAAAAGTCAAAATTCAAAATATTTACTGAAACAAAAATCTTTGGACACTGTCATTAAGAGGATTGAAATTAGGATCTATGCATGCATAAATCGTTTCTTTAGGACAAGTGGTCTAGGAGTTATGGGCCAAAGTATATTTTCAATTTGTCCATTTTGCTCAAAAATACATTTTAATAGAAAAACAAAATCATACTTTGCTCCATAACTCCTAGACCACTTGTCGTAAAGAAACGATTTATATGTGCATAGATTCTAATTTCAATCTCCGCAATGAAAGTGCGCGAAGATTTTACTTCCAATAAATATTTTGATTTTGCACACAGTGGAAGGCGGTCTACGACAATCAATTTATACAACTGCAAAAAAGTCAAAATTCAAAATATTTACTGAAACGAAAATCTTTGGACACTGTCATTAAGAGGATTGAAATTAGGATCTATGCATGCATAAATCGTTTCTTTAGGACAAGTGGTTTAGGAGTTATGGGCCAAAGTATATTTTTACGACAATCAATTTATACAACTGCAAAAAAGTCAAAATTCAAAATATTTACTGAAACAAAAATCTTTGGACACTGTCATTAAGAGGATTGAAATTAGGATCTATGCATGCATAAATCGTTTCTTTAGGACAAGTGGTCTAGGAGTTATGGGCCAAAGTATATTTTCAATTTGTCCATTTTGCTCAAAAATACATTTTAATAGAAAAACAAAATCATACTTTGCTCCATAACTCCTAGACCACTTGTCGTAAAGAAACGATTTATATGTGCATAGATTCTAATTTCAATCTCCGCAATGAAAGTGCGCGAAGATTTTACTTCCAATAAATATTTTGATTTTGCACACAGTGGAAGGCGGTCTACGACAATCAATTTATACAACTGCAAAAAAGTCAAAATTCAAAATATTTACTGAAACGAAAATCTTTGGACACTGTCATTAAGAGGATTGAAATTAGGATCTATGCATGCATAAATCGTTTCTTTAGGACAAGTGGTTTAGGAGTTATGGGCCAAAGTATATTTTTACGACAATCAATTTATACAACTGCAAAAAAGTCAAAATTCAAAATATTTACTGAAACAAAAATCTTTGGACACTGTCATTAAGAGGATTGAAATTAGGATCTATGCATGCATAAAAGTGAGTGGAAGGTGGTGGCAGGTGGGGTAGGTGGTTGGATTTGGGGGATTTGGTGTTGGGATGGGGTTGGGGAAAAAATTGTCAAAAATGGTTGGTGGTTGGTTGGTGGCTGTAAGTGTGATGGGTGGTTGGCGGTGTTGGGTGAGTGGCAAGTTGTTGTAGGTGTAATGGGTGGTCGGATTTGGGGGGGAGGGTGAAGTGGAGGGAATTGTCAAAGGTAATTGTACTGGGGGGGGGGGGGAATTGTCAAAAATGGTCTGTGAGTAGCAGGTGGTTGTAGATGGAGTAAGTGGTTGAATTTGGTGGTTGGTTGTTGGCTGTAGTTGGGATGGGTGGTTGGTGTTGGAAGATTTGGAAGGGGGGTGAGGCAAAATTTTCAAAATTAATTTGTGGTTGGTTGGTGGTTTTAGGTGGGGTGGTGGTTTTTGATGGTTAGTAAGATGGGATTTATTGTGTGAAAAAAAGGTTGGTGTGTGGCAAGTGGTTGTAAGTGGAGTGTGTGGTTGGATTTGGGGGAATTTGGTGTGGTGAAGGAAATATCAAAAATAGTTGGGGTAGGTGGTTGCTGGTGGTGGTTGGGGGGGGGGGGGTATTTAGGGGGGGGGGGGCAAGGAAAAAATTGTCAAAAATGGTAGGTGAGTAGGTTGGATTTGAGGCAGGATTTGGTGTTTGGGAGGGAATTGTCAAAAATAGTGGGTGGTTGGTTGGTGGTGGTAAAAGAAAGGGAGATTTATTGTGTTGGGGTGGGAAGAAAAAATTGTCAAAAACTGTCAAAAATGGTGGGCTGTTAATTGTATCGTGGGGTGAGAGGCCGATGTTTGAGGAGAAGGTGTGAGAAAAAAAAAATCAAAAATGGTGGTTGGTTGTAGGTGGGGTTTGTGGTTGGTGGTTGTAGGGATACTACCTACATATGAACTGTTTTGTGAACCGGTTATCACGTAAAACTATCGTTCGCAAACCGACTTTACAGACAACCAATTTTTTTCGTAAATATTTTGAATTTTGACTTTTTGGCAAACATAAATTGATATTCGTGGTTATGAAGTTTTTGTAGGGAAATAAAATATGAAAAAATGTCAATATCTAATTGATACTAACCAGGTTCCACCGCTAAAAACTTACTAAATATTTTATTTGTATTTATTTTACAGAAATGTTTTGCTTTATATGTTCAAAATCATTTCATGATTTAGATAAGCTTATAAAACATTTGAAAATTCTACATGGTTGTGATAAAAACAGAAAACTAGAATGTTTTGAAAAGTCTTGTCGCCAAATATTTCAAGGCATGCCTGTTTATAAAAGACATTTAAGCAGCCATCTTAAAAGTTCAAAAAAAAAAGAAAAAACAAGTTTTGAATCTGAGGGGCAAGAAAATTTAGATTTAGAAGAGTGCAGTTCTTCATCTGATATATTTCAAAACACTTTTCAAATTAGTCATGTCGAGGGGCAAGTGAAAGAATGCAGTACATCTGAAGAGTTTCAAAACACAACAAAAATTAGTCATCTTGAAGAGCCACATATTATTAAAACAGAGACAGAAAACTTTCAAGTGCCGTTATACTCAATTATGAGGACAGAATTTGAAGACAATATGCTTGAATTCGTTTTAGGCCTTCACAATAATTCAAATTTCAATAGAAAAGATGTTAACAGAATACAGCTTGCTGTCGAAAAATATATAGTATCACCTTTGTTAGAAAACGTAAGCATCATCGCTGAACAAATGCATGAGGAGGATAAAAACAAAATAGAAAATGTTGTTAAGGAGTACAAAGGGGTATTAAAAGAGTTAGATACAGAATACAAACTGCAAAAATTATTGGAGAAGCGAGATTTATTTCAGAAGCCCAAGGAATTTGATATAAACAGAGAAATTTCCAATGTTATGAGAGATGGACAAAGTACCTTGGGTGAAAAAATTGACAAAGGTATACTAATGAACTTGAAATTTGAATTTCGTAAAATTTTTGAAAAGCCAGAGAATCACGAGGTTATAACAAATTTTCTTGACAATCGAGATCAAAATTCTAATTTGGGAAATTTCACAAAAGGAAAGCTATGGGAACAAAAAAAGGCAATGTATGAAAATAAGAAATTGGTACCATACTATCTTTATGCAGACGAATTTGAAATCAACAATCCTCTAGGATCGCACACTGGTGTTCATAAAGTAACCGGTATATACTTTTCCATTCCCATCTTTGAAAATTATTTCAAAGTAAGCGATATTTATTTAGCTGGTTTGATTAAAGCTCAGGATATAAAAATATATGGAAACGATTTGACAATCAATAATCTAGTTCAAGAGATTATTTCCCTAGAAACTGAAGGAATAGATTTGGTTTTAAATAATCAGAAAATTACTATACACTTAATATTGGGTATAATCTTAGGTGATAACCTTGGTTTAAACCAAATTCTTGAATTCAGTAAATCCTTTTCCTCTAACCATTTCTGTAGATTTTGCACAGCTTCTAGCGACGTAACTAAAAAAATGTGCAAAGAAGTTTCAACACTTATCCGCACTGAAGAAAATTATCAAGATCACCTATCCGCTGATTTTTTTTCTACTGGAATCTATAAAGACTCAATTTTAAACAGAATTCCATCTTTTCACGTTGTAAATAATTTTTCCGTCGATTTAATGCATGACATTTTTGAAGGTGTTGCACACTATAACCTTGCCCATGTCATAGAATATTACATCAAAAATAAAGTGTTTACATTAACCCAACTAAACCAATGTAAGTTGACTTTCTGTTATGGCGACACTGAAAAGGGAAATATTTTCAAAGATATAACTGCATTACACATAAAACGAAGAAAATTTAGTGCTTCAGCCAGAGAAATGTGGACATTCATTCATTACTTCCCGTTACTTATCGGTCATTTTATACCGGTTAATGACAAAGTCTGGGAATTTGTGCTTACCTTTATAAAAATAGTAGACACTTTACTCCTTGCTAGGTATGATGATAAAACGTTGGGTGACCTTGAATCACTAATTGAAAAGCATAACATTTTGTATCAAACATTATTTGGAGATACCTTAAAACCCAAACATCATAACCTTGTTCACTACCCACGAATTATTCAATACTCTGGACTCCCAAAATATTACTGGTCGTTTTTGTTTGAAGCAAAACATCAAGAGCTAAAATCGTATGCGAGGGTCACATGTAGTAGAAAAAATATTTTACTCTCAATTGCATTGAAATTTCAGTTGAAGTTTGCTCAAAATATCATGAATTCTAGAGAAAGCTATCTTAAACATTCACCTCATAATGAGATATTAAATTTCAATCTAAACCTTGACAACTTGGACATCTTAGAACCAACATCGAAATATTTTGAAAAAATTGAATATCTGGGAACTATTTACAAAAAAGGGCAATACTTATCTATTACACATACAGTTGATGTTAAATTTTATATTATAGATATAATTGTTGTGAATGAAAATAATAGCCCATATATCGTATGCCAAGAAATAAGTACAATATTCAATGATCATTATCTCTCATTTGAAATTATATCAAGGTCAAATCAAAGCTTTTTACTTATCAAACCTATCAAGGATTTCGACGGCCCACCAGTTAATTCACATCAACTTTTGTGTGGCAGCGAATTTATTCGCAAAAAACACTTTTTTTAATAACTAATATACTCAACATGGCTGGAAACAACAAAATCCATTCAAACCAAACCGGAGCATTCAACATTCATGAAAATGACGATACAGGTCTTCAAAACAAAACAATAACATTACCAATTGATGAAAGTACAGACAAAGGATTTCAAAATGCCACCGAACCTCTTAACATTGATGAGAATGATGATGCAAGACTTCAAAACACAATTATAACCTTACCAATTGATGTAAACACAGAATCAAGATTCGAAAATGCAACTGACCTCCTCAGCATTGATAGACACGACGATACAACATTTCAAAACATAACCGGAACCTTAAACACTAACGCAAATACAGAGTTTCTAAATGAAATAGAAATCTCCAACATTGATACACAATTATTACAAGCAAATACAAATGCACAAGAAGATTTAAATGGATTGTACGTCATTGACTCTGATGGGAATATAACTCAGTGTCATCCGAATGTACACAAAATGAATTTTGCTATCCTATCAAAACCCCAAAATCAAAACAAAATTGATGACCTAGGCTGCCTTCTGAAATCGTGGGAACTTTATGACCAATTATATACACATCTTAAAGGCAAGATAGTTGAATATTTGTAAGACACTTAAAAACTTATATTTTTTAAGTAGATAAGGGAGTTGATCTGGAATGCTTTAAATACATGTTGGAAAGGCATGTGGATGAAATCTTCCATGGTTTAAACGATTTCAAGCTGAAAATAATATTCGAAAACAAGCTGAAGCACTGGCAAATCAGCAACGTAAGTATACCATTTTTTGGAATATTTCTGATAAATATGTAACTATTTTCTATTTTACTAATTTAAACACTAAGGGCTTTTATGATCCAAGCCTTCAACGATCCAGTTTTATGAGTAGACAACCATCAGTCGAGTCTTGGATAAAAAATTTAAATGATAGTCCTGTTTCAAGCACCAACTCAGACAGCGAAGTAAGTTATTTCTATTGCTTGTACCGAATTTGTTTAACAGTTTTGTTTTTGATTGGATTATTTAAGGTCACAGCAAAACAAATTTTAAATATGACAGAACAGGGAAAAACAATAATTCAGTCATATCAGAAAGACAAAAATTTAACGCCAGAAAATAGGACAATTCTTGTCCACAAGATTATGCAGTATTTTATTGAAAGAAACGCCAAAATATCAGTAAAAAAATGTGAACAACTGGCACATGACATAGTAAAGACCTTCCCAAATGAAAATGTGGTAAGGTTGTGTTATATGAAAGGAGAAAGTATTTACGTGTATTGTATATGGTCAAAACTGATTTTAAATCAAACCTAAGATTGACTTGTCTTTATTCGAAACTGACGAAAAGGCTCAGCCAAAGTCAATGTTTTTTTTTTGTATCGATAAACTTAAGTTTGATATAAAATCGGTTTTTGATTTTAATATATCAACACTCCACACACACCACACACATTCAACACTCTTCTTCTTTTTTCTTTCGGCGATGCTATGATCTGAGGTGGAACACAACCATCCCAATTTATTGCGTTCGTTTATTCAATTAAGTTAACTATTGTTAACAATATTAAACTTTGGTCGTTCTTAAATTCCAAAATTTCGACAGTGTGTAACATTAACGTCGTTCTTTTATGCACCATAAAGTTACATTATGTAACAATATCCAACTCATCTCCACGACATTTGCGTGGTGTATTGAATTTTGGTTTCTTTTTTTATATTGAATTTTTTAATAAAAAAAAATTTTTTTAACGGATTTCACTCTTGTAGAAACACCAAAACGTGCAGTAATTTTGCAAGAATTTTCGATTAGTTCTTTCGTTTGACCGATCAACACTGTCGTTCTTAAATGAAATTGTAACAATCTAAAAAATCTCTAACATGACACTTCAACACTTTTTTTGACATAAACATCATCTGGAGAAAACGAACGAACCACTTGTCTGCTTCATACAGTTATGCGCAACAACATAAAATCAAATTCTTATTCTCAATAGAACATTTCAACCAATACTTATTCTTTATGCAATGAGCCAACAGATCTTTACTACTTTTTATAATAACTGTTGTCATAAACTCTTTTTATTATCATTATAAGTACCTATTTCTTGAGTTCTCGCTTTTATTCTTATGTTTTATTCTTATTCGCAATTTCAGAACACTAATTGGTATTATTAATCATTTTAGTGCACTTATTTCACCCCGGGAAGCGGTAAACTTCCTCCTAAAGGAAAATTGTATGACAGGTATAGGGGTCAAACACGGTCATTGAGGAAATTGCACTTGGAGGAGGTTCCAAGTAAAAAAATAAGACCCAACGCAGAAATGATGGCAAACAACAACATTCAAGGTAGAAATAGAAAAAATGAATATTTGAAAATATGTAACTAATATTTCCCTCACGCATCAAGATTCTTTGACAGATACAGAATTGGAAAGAATATGCAATGAATTAAAACACAACCGAAACTGGGATTCGGTTCTGAAGCAGTGGAAGGATACCCTGCACTATAGAAGGAAGAAGATTATGAGCAACAAAGACCCCAACAATTTCCAAATTTTCCAAGACTGGCCTTTATACAAATATTCCCGGGCTCAAGAATTGGTACGATTTAACATCACAATCACACAAGGTTTTACCTTTTATAATGTTTGTAATTTTTTTTATTAATTTCAGATCAACTTGGACTTTCAATTTCTTAAACCTAGACACACTTTTCTATATCCAAAATGGCAAACGTTTTGCAACAAGGCCATGGATATTTTCCAGCAGAGAATTAAAGCAAATTTCCTGAAAATCTATCTCAAGGAAATAAAACAGCACCTTTCTGAACTGGATATTGGTATGTTAGCAATATTCTATTGCCAAATTAAATAATTTTTAATAAAATTTACGGTTTCTGTTTACAGATAATATAAACATAGCATATGCAACATTACTGCATGGAATTATGCCACCAACATCGAGAAAAATAAACGGAAAGAACAAGAAATATACAATCGAAGACTCCAAAAAAGCCTTCACATTGGAAGTTCCCAATCCCTCTCTAATCGAGGCTTTTATCGACAAACGGCGAGAGGAATGCCTAAAGGCAAAAACAAGCTTTCAACCCATCATAATTGTAGTGGGTGAGAAGCTAAAATTTTATAAATATTTTATTTCAATAGATAACATAAAATTTGAAATGCAGTCGTATTTAGACTGCATCGATCTTTATTTGAAAATAGTTTATGTTTTGAACATTAAATATCCGACAGCATGCTTGTCCGTTTGGACATTTTTGGAAAAGTTTTGTTATAATATAAATGATGGTGAAAAAATACCAAGTGTACAAACATTATTAAACGATATAGAAACAATAATAAATTTATAAAAACTTAACTATTTTCAATTAAAAGTTATAAAAACTTAACTATTTTCAATTAAAAGTTATAAAATACACCCCTGGTCATATTAATAGCCGCAATGTAGAACAAATACAAGGTCATAAACAAAAACAAAAACAAGAACTACAACTTGAACTAGCAAAAAGACTAGAACTAGAACAAATACAAGGACATAAACTAGAACAAACACAAGAACTACAACTAGAACTAGCAAAAAGACTAGAACTAGAACAAATACAGGGACATAAACTAGAACATACACAAGGACTTAAACTGGAACAAAAACAAGAACAACTACTAGAACTACCAAAAAGACTAGAACTAGAACAAATACAAGGACATAAACTAGAACAAGAACTACAACTAGAACTAGCAAAGACTAGAACTAGAACATACACAAGGACATAAACTAGAACAAACACAAGGACATAAACAAAAACAAAAACAAGAACTACAACGAACTAGCAAAAAGACTAGAACTAGAACAACTACAAGGACATAAACTAGAACAAACACAAGGACATAAACAAAAACAAAAACAAGAACTACAACTAGAACTAGCAAAAAGACTAGAACTAGAACAAACACAAGGACATAAACTAGAACAAGAACTACAACTAGAACTAGCAAAAACTAGAACTGGAACATACACAAGGACATAAACTAGAACAAGGACATAAGCTAAAACAAAAACAAGAACTACAACTAGAACTAGCAAAAAGACTAGAACTAGAACAAATACAAGGACATAAACTAGAACAAGAACTACAACTAGAACTAGCAAAGACTAGAACTAGAACATACACAAGGACATAAACTAGAACAAACACAAGGACATAAACTAGAACAAACACAAGAACTACAACTAGAACTAGCAAAAAGACTAGAACTAGAACAAACACAAGGACATAAACTAGAACAAGAACTACAACTAGAACTGGCAAAGACTAGAACTGGAACATACACAAGGACAAACACAAGGACATAAGCTAAAACAAAAACAAGAACTACAACTAGAACTAGCAAAAAGACTAGAACTAGAACAAATACAAGGACATAAACTAGAACAAGAACTACAACTAGAACTAGCAAAGACTAGAACTAGAACATACACAAGGACATAAACTAGAACAAACACAAGGACATAAACTAGAACAAACACAAGAACTACAACTAGAACTAGCAAAAAGACTAGAACCAGAACAAATACAAGGACATAAACTAGAATAAGAACAAGAACTACAACTAGAACTAGCAAAAAGACTAGAACTAGAACAAATACAAGGACATAAACTAGAACAAAAACAAGAACTAGAACTAGCAAAAAGACTAGAACTAGAACAAATACAAGGACATAAATATAAAGACTCCAAAAAAACCTTCACATTGGAAGTTCCCAATCCCTCTCTAATCGACGGTTTTTATCAACAAACGGCGAGAGGAATGCCTAAAGGCAAAAACCAGCTTTCAACCCATCATAATTGTAGTGGGTGAGAAGCTAAAATTTTATAAATATTTTATTTCAATAGATAACATACAAGACTAGAACTAGAACAAATACAAGGACATAAACTAGAACAAACAAGGACATAAACTAGAACAAAAACAAGAACTACAACTAGAACTAGCAAAAAGACTAGAACTAGAACAAATACAAGGACATAAACTAGAACAAACACAAGAACTACAACTAGAACTAGCAAAAAGACTAGAACTAGAACAAACACAACGACATAAACTAGAACAAGAACTACAACTAGAACTAGCAAAGACTAGAACTAGAACATACACAAGGACATAAACTAGAACAAACACAAGGACATAAACTAAAACAAAAACAAGAACTACAACTAGAACTAGCAAAAAGACTAGAACTAGAACAAATACAAGGACATAAACTAGAACATACACAAGGACTTAAACTGGAACAAAAACAAGAACTACAACTAGAACTAGCAAAAAGACTAGAACTAGAACAAATACAAGGACATAAACTAGAACAAGAACTAC
The DNA here is from genome assembly GCA_916050605.2 of Platycheirus albimanus. NCBI lineage: Eukaryota > Metazoa > Arthropoda > Insecta > Diptera > Syrphidae > Platycheirus > Platycheirus albimanus. The sequence goes on along the minus strand of OU696696.1, from coordinate 325,247,974 downwards.
AACTAGAACTAGCAAAGACTAGAACTAGAACATACACAAGGACATAAACAAAAACAAAAACAAAAACAAGAACTACAACTAGAACTAGCAAAAAGACTAGAACTAGAACAACTACAAGGACATAAACTAGAACAAACACAAGAACTACAACTAGAACTAGCAAAAAGACTACAATTAGAACGAATACAAGGACATAAACTAGAACAAGAACTACAACTAGAACTAGCAAAGACTAGAACTAGAACATACACAAGGACATAAACTAGAACAAACACAAGGACATAAACTAGAACAAACACAAGAACTACAACTAGAACTAGCAAAAAGACTAGAACTAGAACAAGAACAAATACAAGGACATAAACTAGAACAAGAACAAGAACTACAACTAGAACTAGCAAAAAGACTAGAACTAGAACAAATACAAGGACATAAACTAGAACAAGAACTATGTACAACTAGAACTAGCAAAGACTAGAACTAGAACATACACAAGGACATAAACTAGAACAAACACAATGACATAAACAAAAACAAAAACAAGAACTACAACTAGAACTAGCAAAAAGACTAGAACTAGAACAACTACAAGGACATAAACTAGAACAAACACAAGAACTACAACTAGAACTAGCAAAAAGACTAGAACTAGAACAAACACAAGTACATAAACTAGAACAAGAACTACAACTAGAACTAGCAAAGACTAGAACTAGAACATATAGGACATAAACTAGAACAAACACAAGGACATAAACTAGAACAAACACAAGAACTACAACTAGAACTAGCAAAAAGACTAGAACTAGAACAAACACAAGGACATAAACTAGAACAAGAACTACAACTAGAACTGGCAAAGACTAGAACTGGAACATACACAAGGACAAACACAAGGACATAAGCTAAAACAAAAACAAGAACTACAACTAGAACTAGCAAAAAGACTAGAACTAGAACAAATACAAGGACATAAACTAGAACAAGAACTACAACTAGAACTAGCAAAGACTAGAACTAGAACATACACAAGGACATAAACTAGAACAAACACAAGGACATAAACTAGAACAAACACAAGAACTACAACTAGAACTAGCAAAAAGACTAGAACCAGAACAAATACAAGGACATAAACTAGAATAAGAACAAGAACTACAACTAGAACTAGCAAAAAGACTAGAACTAGAACAAATACAAGGACATAAACTAGAACAAAAACAAGAACTAGAACTAGCAAAAAGACTAGAACTAGAACAAATACAAGGACATAAATATAAAGACTCCAAAAAAACCTTCACATTGGAAGTTCCCAATCCCTCTCTAATCGACGGTTTTTATCAACAAACGGCGAGAGGAATGCCTAAAGGCAAAAACCAGCTTTCAACCCATCATAATTGTAGTGGGTGAGAAGCTAAAATTTTATAAATATTTTATTTCAATAGATAACATACAAGACTAGAACTAGAACAAATACAAGGACATAAACTAGAACAAACAAGGACATAAACTAGAACAAAAACAAGAACTACAACTAGAACTAGCAAAAAGACTAGAACTAGAACAAATACAAGGACATAAACTAGAACAAACACAAGAACTACAACTAGAACTAGCAAAAAGACTAGAACTAGAACAAACACAACGACATAAACTAGAACAAGAACTACAACTAGAACTAGCAAAGACTAGAACTAGAACATACACAAGGACATAAACTAGAACAAACACAAGGACATAAACAAAAACAAAAACAAGAACTACAACTAGAACTAGCAAAAAGACTAGAACTAGAACAAATGCAAGGACATAAACTAGAACATACACAAGGACTTAAACTGGAACAAAAACAAGAACTACAACTAGAACTAGCAAAAAGACTAGAACTAGAACAAATACAAGGACATAAACTAGAACAAGAACTACAACTAGAACTAGCAAAGACTAGAACTAGAACATACACAAGGACATAAACAAAAACAAAAACAAGAACTACAACTAGAACTAGCAAAAAGACTAGAACTAGAACAACTACAAGGACATAAACTAGAACAAACACAAGAACTACAACTAGAACTAGCAAAAAGACTACAATTAGAACGAATACAAGGACATAAACTAGAACAAGAACTACAACTAGAACTAGCAAAGACTAGAACTAGAACATACACAAGGACATAAACTAGAACAAACACAAGGACATAAACTAGAACAAACACAAGAACTACAACTAGAACTAGCAAAAAGACTAGAACTAGAACAAGAACAAATACAAGGACATAAACTAGAACAAGAACAAGAACTACAACTAGAACTAGCAAAAAGACTAGAACTAGAACAAATACAAGGACATAAACTAGAACAAGAACTATGTACAACTAGAACTAGCAAAGACTAGAACTAGAACATACACAAGGACATAAACTAGAACAAACACAATGACATAAACAAAAACAAAAACAAGAACTACAACTAGAACTAGCAAAAAGACTAGAACTAGAACAACTACAAGGACATAAACTAGAACAAACACAAGAACTACAACTAGAACTAGCAAAAAGACTAGAACTAGAACAAACACAAGTACATAAACTAGAACAAGAACTACAACTAGAACTAGCAAAGACTAGAACTAGAACATATAGGACATAAACTAGAACAAACACAAGGACATAAACTAGAACAAAAACAAGAACTACAACTAGAACTAGCAAAAAGACTAGAACTAGAACAAACACAAGTACATAAACTAGAACAAGAACTACAACTAGAACTAGCAAAGACTAGAACTAGAACATATAGGACATAAACTAGAACAAACACAAGGACATAAACTAGAACAAAAACAAGAACTACAACTAGAACTAGCAAAAAGACAAGAAATAGAACAAAAAAAGGACATAAACAAGACAAGTACAAAAACTAGAACTAGTACAAAATCTAGAACTAGAAGAAGGACGAGAACAAGAACTCGTACTAGAAAAGGGCGGCTTTTAACATGACCAGGGGCTGTATGTATTTTGATAGAACTACAAATCGATCTTAAAATTCTCAATTGTTAATTTCTTTTTTTGCCGTTTGTTTAAGTCGGTGCGGCACTATTCTGTGTAATAATGTTGCCTTTGTAAGAAAAAAGCTCTATATGAGACAAGTCTCACATCTCTGGTTTTCAAAAATAATGTAAGCACTTGAAACAAAATTTAATATAAATGTTTGTAATACTTAGAAAATAAGAATTAAATTTTAATTTTCTCTCAATAAATAGACCTAAGTTAAGTTATAAGTTTCATTCACCTTTATACAAAAATAATATTTACAAAATAAAATTGTTTGTTTAAAAATTACCTAATACATTTTTAACTTTTTTCATTTTATATTGAAGCATCTTTAAGCTAAAGAGATACGGTAAGTTGACCTAGTCGAAAGCGCAATTTACGCCAGAAACTAGGTAAGATATGGTTTGCTGCCTTAGTTCCTAGGTTAAATAGGAACGTTTTTTATGTTAATCGCTAGGTTAAATTACCTTAGCCTTACATAATTCACCTTAGTTGAAAGCATAGTTTAGCATTGAAAATAAGGAGAGTTTACCTAGCAGATAGCGTAATTTACGCAAGAAACTAGGTAATATATGTTTTATTGCCTTAGTTCCTAGGCTAAATAAGAACGTTTTTTATGTTAGACGCTAGGTCAAATTACCTTAGCCTTGCACAATTCACCTTAGTTGAAAGCATGGTTTAGCATTGAAAATAAGGCAAGTTAACCTAGCAGATAGCGTAATTTACGCAAAATACTAGGTAAGATATGGTTTACTGCCTTAGTTCCTAGGTTAAATAAGAACGTTTTTTATGTTAATCGCTAGGTTAAATTACCTTAGCCTTGCATAATTCACCTTAGTTGAAAGCATGGTTTAGCATTGAAAATAAGGCAAGTTAACCTAGCAGATAGCGTAATTTACGCAAAATACTAGGTAAGATATGGTTTACTGCCTTAGTTCCTAGGTTAAATAAGAACGTTTTTTATGTTAATCGCTAGGTTAAATTACCTTAGCCTTGCATAATTCACCTTAGTTGAAAGCATGGTTTAGCATTGAAAATAAGGCAAGTTAACCTAGCAGATAGCGTAATTTACGCAAAATACTAGGTAAGATATGGTTTACTGCCTTAGTTCCTAGGTTAAATAAGAACGTTTTTTATGTTAATCGCTAGGTTAAATTACCTTAGCCTTGCATAATTCACCTTAGTTGAAAGCATGGTTTAGCATTGAAAATAAGGAAAGTTTACCTAGTAGATAGCGTAATTTACGCAAGAAACTAGGTAATATATGGTTTATTGCCTTAGTCCCTAGGCTATATAAGAACGTTTTTTATGTTAGAAGCCAGGTCAAATTACCTTAGCCTTGCACAATTCACCTTAGTTGAAAGCATGGTTTAGCATTGAAAATAAGGAGAGTTTACCTAGCAGATACCGTAATTTACGCAAGATACTAGGTAAGATATGGTTTACTGCCTTAGTTCCTAGGTTAAATAGGAACGTTTTTTATGTTAATCGCTAGGTTAAATTACCTTAGCCTTACATAATTCACCTTAGTTGAAAGCATAGTTTAGCATTGAAAATAAGGCAAGTTAATCTATTCGATCGCATAATTTACGCGAAAAACCTAGGCAAAATATGTGTTATTGCCTTAAATCCTAGGCTACGTTAGAATATTTCTTGTGTTAGATTTTTGGTAAAATTACCTAATAAAATTGCATAACCTACAGCATATATTAGCCTAAAAAATAAGGCAGGTTAACCTAGAATAATAGTTATTTTTGCGCAAGGTTCTAAGGTAAAACAACACGTTACATAAGGTGAAATAATAGGTTAAATTTAGCCTAAATAGGTAAAAATAAAGTTGATATCACAAAAGAGGGGAAATATTCACTTTACCTTATCGAAATAAGGCAAGTTGCCTTAAATATTACCAAGTTCAAAACGGCCTTAGATCTGTGTTGGCGTATACCTTGATTTAGGTCAATTTTACACAGGTTTTTCTCTGGGTGTGAAATTTCGAAAGAATCGGTTGAGTCGTTTTCGAGATAGTCGAAAGCAAAAAAAAAACGGTCCTATGGAAAGTACCGTTCCTAGACATTTTTTAAATCTTTTTTTAGCCATATGATTGGTCGTACCTAAAAAGTACACTGATTTTTTTAAATCAAAATCGTTAGAGCTATTTTCGAGAAAAATAAGCTTTACGTAACGGTTATATGGCAGGTACCGTTATTTTTTTAGCTAAAAAAAAGTTTCAATTTTCCCTCTGTACAATACCTAAAAAACTCTATATACCAAGTTTGAAGCAATTCGGCCCTTCCGTTTGGGCTGTAAGTGTCTATACATACAGACAGCCAGACAGACATACAGATGGACAGAATTGTTAGACCATCATTTTTCGTCTTCGCCATCATCGTAATGTCATGTTTGATTGTTATTTCAGAACTTTTTTTTTCGACGAATGCATAACTTGCCTTATACATAGTAGGTACACGACTGGGTCGCACGAACTGGCTTTAATGTGTGGCAGTGGTCTAGGGGCTTGAGATTTTGATAAAAATTATTTTTTCAAAATAAAATAAAATTAAATTAAAATTAAATAAATTCTTAAACTAATTTAAGCTGAAAACAAAGTACGCCATTTAATTTCTTGGATACATTTGAATTTACGAGAATAAATTCATAAAAATCTGTGAAAAAAAAAGTTTTTTTGAAAGAACTTTTTGAAAATTAAAAAAAAAAGTCAGAAACTCCACTTAGTTAAAATTAAATTATTGAATTTAGAATTCAGCAAATGCTTTTATTTATGATTTTCGAAAAAAAATTAATAGCAGTTTTTAAAATATTAATTTAAATTTTTGTTTTAAACATTAATATGCAGTATATAAATTGAGTTACGTATATCTACCTAATATATTTGTGAAATTTCGAAAGTATCGGTTGAGCCGTTTCCGAAATAGTTGAAATAAAAAAAAAACGGTCCTATAGAAATTAGGTACCGTTCTTAGAAATTTTGTAATCCTTTTTTTCAACCATATGATTGGTCGTAACTAAAAAGCAACACCGATTTTTTTTAAATCAAAATCGTTAGAGCCGTTTTTGAGAACAATAAGCCTTAACGTAAAGGTTATATGGCAGGTACCGTTCTTTTTTAGCAAAAAACCAATTTCAATTTCCCCACCCGTTTGGGCTGTAGGTGTCTATACATGCAGACATACAGACAGATATTCAGACGGACATAATTTTTAGACCATCTTTGCTCGGTTTCGCTATCATCGTAATGTCATGTTAGATTGTTATCTCAAATTTTTACTTGCGATTATAGGTACTATAAGGCAAGTTATGCATTCGTCGAAAAAAAAAGTTTTGAGATAACAACCAAACATGACATTACGATGATAGCGAAGACGAGAAAAGATGGTCTAAAAATTCTGTCCGTCTGTATGTCTGTCTGTCTGTCTGTCTGTATGTATAGAGACCTACAGCCCAAACGGGTGGGCCGAATTGCTTCAAACTTGGTATATAGACTTTTTCAGGTATTGTACAGAGGGGAAATTGAAATTTTTTTTAGCTCCAAAAATAACGGTACCTGCCATACAACCGTTACGATAAAGCTTATTTTTCTCAATAACGGCTCTAACAATCTCTATTTAAAAAAATCAGTGTTGGTTTTTAGGTACCTACGACCAATCATATGGTTAAAAAAAAAAAATTTTAAATGGCTAAGAACGGTACTTTCCATAGGACCGTTTTTTTGCGTTCGACTATCTCGAAACGACTCAACCGATTCTTTCGAAATTTCACACACATATAGCTGTAGCGTAGCTCAATTTGTATTGCATACCAATATTTTTGAAAAAAAAAATTTTGTATTTTTAAAAGCATTTTTTAAATAAAAATTTAAAAAACTAATATTGTGAGAACTGCTTATTAAATTTTTTTCTAAAAATTTTAAATAAATGTATTTGCTGAATACCTGACTGGTGTTTTTGAATTTTTTTTGAAAAATGTTTTCAAAAAGTTTTTCAAAAAAAAATTTGTTTTCTCTAAAACCGCTCCACAGATTTTTATAAATTTGGTCTCATAAATTCAAATTTATCCAAGAAATAAAATAGTGTCCTTTTTTCAGCTCAAATTAGTTTAAGTATTTATTTAAGAATTTTGAAAATTTTATTTTTATCAAAATCTCAAGCCCCTAAACCACTGTCACACATTCGAGCAAGTTCGTGCGACCCAGTCGTGCATTTTATTTTTTTGACGAATGCCTAGCTTGCTATATAGTACCTAGTACGCAAGTAGGAAAGCCGTTGATCAGATCTCCGTTATTTACATTCTTAGCTTAAAACTAAAAATGCAGTTATCTAGAAAACAAATCAGAGTATTACACACAAACTTTGAGTCGATTCGATAAGCCAACTTATGGCCATTTGAAAAAAAGCAGTTTAAACCTGATTTTCGTTTGGCCACTTAAACAAAAAACAAAAAACGTAGTTTTATCAAAATTACTTAGGTTTGTTAAATTTTGATTTTAAGCAAAATCTTTAGAGCCGTTTTCGAGCAAATCCGAAATGAAAAAAACAGTTACTTAAAAGGTAGGTTCTAGCCGGGCTAAAACGAAATAAAAAAAAGCCTCAACAACCGTTTTTCTACTGTTATATATGAAGTCTGAAGAAAATCCGTCAAGAGATGTAGGCTATAGCATGTCGTGAAAAGCGCACAGATGCACAAATGTTATTTTTTTTTCACCAACTTTAAACGGGATCTTTGGACTCACCCGATCTTCTATCATGTCTCATGTGTAGAATTTAATTATCGCGGAGGGTTTCATCATCTACGTAGATTAGAGCTATTACATTGTCCCCATCACCGTAATAATTATGGCATGAATGAACCTCTTACCCGCATGTGCAAGCTTTTTAACTCAAATAAAAGTATTGTTGATTTTAACATTAGTAAAACTTGTCTAGAAAAACATTCTAAACCAGTGCACCATGCTCATAGTTTATGTTTAGTACTCGTATGTTCTCAATATTTTTGTATCTATTTTGTATATGTATTTGTTTATTTATCATTTTATATTTTGTGCTTGTGTTATGCTATTTGTATATTTTGCTTACTAACAATTAGCACCTGCATTAAATGATGTAGCCAGTGAGCACATAATATGTTAATTATTGATATAAGCTTCCTACTCTCGAGAATTGATTGTGCAAAAAAAAAAAAAAAAAAAGACAGACCGACGACGGCCGGTACAGCGAAAACCACTTTTTTGGGTTCTCTATCATCGTAATGTCATGTTGGATAAAAACCTCGAATTTTTTTTTCTGCACGAATCCAATACTTGCCCTATAGAGCAAGTAAATAATCCAAAGATGTGATATCGCACGATCTAGGCGGTCAATTTATCGTAGCAAAACGTGATATTAAGTGATCACCAAAATGATTTCTCAACAAGTCCATTGTTTCACACGCTATATGGCTCGTAGCACCCCTGCGGCCGTTAAAACCAGAGCTCACCGAGATCATGTGCTTGAATTCAGGAAGCACATAGTCCGTTAACAGTTACCGTTGAGGTTAACATTCTGATTTGCTTCATTTTTGAAAAAAAATTTTGAAAATTTTATTTTTATCAAAATCTCAAGCCCCTAAACCACTCACACATTCGAGCAAGTTCGTGCGACCCAGTCGTGCATTTTATTTTTTTGACGAATGCCTAACTTGCTATATAGTACCTAGTACGCAAGTAGGAAAGCCGTTGATCAGATCTCTGTTATTTACATTCTTAGCTTAAAACTAAAAATGCAGTTATCTAGAAAAAAAATCAGAGATTACACATAAACTTTGAGTCGATTCGATGAGCCAACTTATGGCCATTTGAAAAAAAGCAGTTTAAACCTGATTTTCGTTTGGCCACTTAAACAAAAAACAAAAAACGCAGTTTTATCAAAATTACTTAGGTTTGTTAAATTTTGATTTTAAGCAAAATCTTTAGAGCCGTTTTCGAGCAAATCCGAAATGAAAAAAACAGTTACTTAAAAGGTAGGTTCTAGCCGGGCTAAAACGAAATAAAAAAAAACCTCAACAACCGTTTTTCTACTGTTATACAGGGTGATTCACCAGCATTGTGCCAAAAAGCTAGAGCGTGTAGGTTAATTTGAGACAAGAACAAAATCGTATGGGAGGGGCGGTCTATTCCCCTCCGTTTAGCCGGGAGGGGCAATTTTCTGAAAAATTGACTTATTTTGTAAAAAAAAAATTTAAAATCAACGGGTTCGTTTACAACACCGTGTTATACCTTTTTGGAAAGCCAAAAACTTCTCCTTTTATTTTGTTTTTAAATTAAATTGTTTTAACGAATAGTTTAAAAAATATAAATTTTCAAACTCAAAATTTTGAAAAAAAATTTGAAAAAATAATTTTAAAACTAATTTTTTTCAAAATTTTACGTAATTAAGTATAATTTTTGTTCTCAGAATTCAACGCTTCCATTAATCTTTAATCCAACACTGAAAACCGTATGGCTCTACGACTTTTTGTTGCCAAGGTATTCAAAAATAACCGAACCTACTTCTTCACAAAAACACGAAAAAATTGGCTAAATGGTCACTTGTGCCATCCCGTAAGGCTAGGTTTTCTTGTTTTTGTGAAGAAGTAGGTTCGGTTATTTTTGAATACCTTGGCAAGAAAAAGCCGTAGAGCCATACGGTTTTCAGTGTTGGATTAAAGATTAATGGAAGCGTTGAATTCTGAGAACAAAAATTATACTTAATTACGTAAAATTTTGAAAAAAATTAGTTTTAAAATAATTTTTTCAAATTTTTTTTCAAAATTTTGAGTTTGAAAATTTATATTTTTTTAAACTATTCGTTAAAACAATTTAATTTAAGAACAAAATAAAAGGAGAAGTTCTTGGCTTTCCAAAAAGGTATAACACGGTGTTGTAAACCAACCCGTTGATTTTAAATATTTTTTTTACAAAATAAGTCAATTTTTCAGAAAATTGCCCCTCCCGGCTAAACGGAGGGGAATAGACCCCCCCTCCCATACGATTTTTTTCTTGTCTCAACTTAACCTACACGCTCTAGCTTTTTGGCACAACGCTGGTGAATCACCCTGTATATGAAGTCTGAAGAAAATCCGTCAAGAGATGTAGGCTATAGCATGTCGTGAAAAGCGCACAGATGCACAAATGTTATTTTTTTTTCACCAACTTTAAACGGGATCTTTGGACTCACCCGATCTTCTATCATGTCTCATGTGTAGAATTTAACTATCGCGGAGGGGTTCATCATCTACGTAGATTAGAGCTATTACATTGTCCCCATCACCGTAATAATTATGGCATGAATGAACCTCTTACCCGCATGTGCAAGCTTTTTAACTCAAATAATAGTATTGTTGATTTTAACATTAGTAAAACTTGTCTAGAAAAACATTCTAAACCAGTGCACCATGCTCATAGTTTATGTTTAGTACTCGTATGTTCTCAATATTTTTGTATCTATTTTGTATATGTATTTGTTTATTTATCATTTTATATTTTGTGCTTGTGTTATGCTATTTGTATATTTTGCTTACTAACAATTAGCACCTGCATTAAATGATGTAGCCAGTGAGCACATAATATGTTAATTATTGATATAAGCTTCCTACTCTCGAGAATTGATAGTGCAAAAAAAAAAAAAAAAAGACAGACCGATGTTATGGTAGGTCTTGGTACTCTACGTGTTGCTCATCAGCCCAAATACATTAACATATCCTGATTATCGTAATACAGCTGAAAAATTAGGAGACGCTGTTGTGGTGTGAGGGTTTCTATGATGACTTGCCAAACGATACTGAACAAAAATGACAAAGCAGTTAGGAGTCACCCTTGTCTACATATAGCCTATAGTATTATGAAGAAGCAGCTTTTTGTGTTGTAGGGCTCTGCCGTTTGATATCGCTGCCTACGACAGCAGTTTGGACTTTTTTTTCAGTTATGACCATTCTCGCTCTATTCTTTACATCTATTATAAAACAAAGTCGTGTTTGTTCGAACACTTATAACTCGGGAACGGTTAGACCGATTTTCATGGTTTTTGATATGCTGTATTAGTCTCCGTCCCGAATAGGCTATAGGCTTTTAAATACATTAGAAAATTGACGAACAAATTAAATAACAGGAAAATAAAAAATACACTAAAAACTAACTTAGCGAAACTGAGAAATCATTTATTTGAAATATCAATCAGTCAGGATTTTATATTAATATTTTGTTTTTGTTTTTGGTTTTGAAGTCAAAAATATATACAAAGTTTTAAAGATACAGGTGGTGCTCTTGAAGTTTACAATTGTAATAGAAAGTGTATGTATGTATGTGTATGTTAGTGTATCCCTAAAAAATTCCTACAATAGTGAGATTAAATTATTCTTGGGGTATTTTTCGCTGCCGTTTCTTTCATGTAGACATTAATGGGCAGCAGCTTTTTGTTCTGCGAAGTATCCATAATGTTGTTACATGTGCACTCCTCACTATTGCAATATTATGTATGTATGTACATATGTATATTACAGAATGACATTGGGGCTCGGGTCAATGGAGACTTTCTAACATTAACATTTAATTCCCAGTTCAAAACCCTACCAAAGTTCCGCCAAACACTGCCAGTAATTCCAAGATCAACGGCTGCCGACGAAATAAATGCTTGCCTCAAATCATCGAATCAATGGCGCTTTGTGAAGAAACTTCAGCTGACAACAAACATGAGAGTTGCATTGCTGAATGAAGCATCTGCTGAAGATTTATCTGAGCAATCGCTGACTTTCGGTAATGGTCGATTAACTGTCAACGAATCAAGCGGATTGATTTAATTTCCTCTGAATTTGCGCAATTTCGTATCATCAAAAGAGGAGCTCATCAGCAAAGTATTCCCGAACATCATTATTTTCCACGAAAATAACAAAAGGTTAAACGAGCGAGCAATTTTGGCGGCTAAGAATAAAAATGTAAATGACTTAAACTTTATAATTCAGAATCAAATCGTTGTTGGTCTGCATTCACTTATAAATTTATATATTTATGTATATTGACTGTGTAGCAAACGAAGATGAAGCCACTAATTACCAAACTGAATTTTTAAGCTCCTTGGATGTGCCTGGCTTACCACCGCACAATTTACAACTGAAGGCGGGATCGGTAGTCGTCCTGCTTCGAAATCTTAACCAACCAAAACTATGCAATGGAACGCGCCTGGTGAAAGGAAAACTGATGAGTAATGTGATCCACGCGCCGATACTCAAAGGAAAATTTAAAGATGAGCTATTTCTCAGTTCGTCGCCATGACTATTAACAAATCACAAGGCCAATCCTTGGCAGTTTGTGGCCACAAGACAACTTAGAAAATTCATATTTTTCTTATGGGCAGTTGTACGTGATATGTTCACGTGTTGGCAAGTCATCCGCTTTATTTGTTCTTGAACTTGATAAAAAAACAAAAAATGTCGTATATCAGAAGATACTTCGATAAAGAGAATCAAACAGAGTGCATCCCATGCTGCACAATATGTACATTGTACATAGCTCAATTCAATCATGACTTGCGATTGATATACTTAATTTGTGTACGTTTTTATTTCTTTCTGAGTTATTATGTTAATAAAGTAGTGAACTAATATTTATATTGTATTCATTGTATTACTCTCGAAAAATCATGAATTAAGTTCAGCTAATCTGTAACACGACATTCATTAACTGTTAGGCGGTACGAGGTTAGCCGGGTCAGCTAGTTGTTTATAAATTATATAAGTTTAATTATATAGTATAACCCAAATCCAACCACCCGTAACACCTACAACAACTTGCCACTCAACCAAACAACTCATCACACCTACAGCCACCAACCAACCACCAACCATTTTTGGCAATTATTTTTCCCTCATCCCTCCCAACATCAAATCCCCCATATCCAACCACCTACCCCACCTGCCACCACCTTCCACTGACCAACCTTTTTTGACAACTTTTTCAGGAAAAGTCTTATAACGGTATCTCCCATAGGACCGGTTTTTTTAAAATCAGATTTTCTCGTAAATAACTTGACGGATTTTTTTAATGTAGAAGCCTTTTGAATACAAAAGAATATTAATTTTTAAGTTTTTGAAAAAAAAAAATTTAAATGTTTTTTTAAAAAAAACATTTAAATTTTTTTTTTTCAAAATCGGTTCAAGCTATTTTTTAAAATTTTATTTTTCTGATAAAAACTACAAAGTGCTAGAAGTTGGCATACTGAAAAAAAATTTGGAATATATTTTGGAAGTTTTTCAAAAAAAAAATGTTTTTTGATATATCTTACTTCATTTTTTTCCAAAAAACGTTTCAACTATTGATTTTTAAGTGATCAATAAAATTTCATACACTTAGGTTTTTCCCTGATTTTTTTCCAAAATCTCAAACCTTAAGAACACTGTCTCACATTAGAGCAAGTTTGTCCGACCCAGTAGTGCACTTTATTTTTTGAATATTTTCAAAATATCCAAATTTTTCGTTTAACTATTTACAATGTAGGTACGCCTCAGCTAAACACGTATGTACAATAATAGGCTGGAGAAATCAAACTCTCAGTAAATTAATATCAGTTGAATTATCAATAATTGACGCGTTTGATGTACCATCTACCATCTCTTACCACCAACCATCTTCTACAATCTACCGTCTTCCACAATCTTTAACCATCTACCATTCACCAGCTTCCACCATATACCATCGACCACCTGTCTTTGTATTCCTTCTTGTTCGCACATGTTAAATCTTTATATGGGTATTCATATTCCCTTGAGTGCGAGTGCATAGTAAAAAAAAAACATCTTCTATCATCTATCATCTGCAACCTTCTACCATCTAGAATATTCTATCATCTACTATCTTGTTCTATTAACCATCTGCTACAATAAAAATTCTTCTATATCATCTACCATCTCCTGCCATCTTCCATCTTCAAACATATACCATCTTCTACCACTTTCTACCATTTACGATCTTCTAACCAACTACCTTCTTCTAGCATCTACCATCTCTTGACCATATACTGTCTTCTTACATCTACCATCTTCTACCATTTACCATCTCCTACCATTACTATCTTCGTTCGTCTACCATCTCCAGCCATCTGCCATATACCATCTTCTTCCATCTACCATCTACCAACTTCCACCTTCTTCTATCAACTTTCTTCTACAATCTGCTACCATCTTCCATTTTCTCCCATCTACCATTTACTCCCTTCTAACATCTTCTTTCATCTACCATCTTCTACCATTTATCATCTTCTACCTTCTCTACCATCTTTTACCTTTTATTTCTTTGAAATTTTTTTTCTTTAGAAAGCTTTTTGATGTTAAATTTTTTTAGAATACCTATTACATATACATAATGTATGTATTTATGTACATCATTTAAATGAAATTTGTAGCGTTCAAAAATATAACACATATTTTGTTTGTGTATATTTGTACTTCAGAACAAAAAACAATAAATTAATATATCAAATTCTGCCTGATAAATATTTCAAATAATTGACACTTTTACACTCCTTATTTATTTTTATTTTTGCACGCAAGGTAGGTCGTCGTAATTTTTTTTTTACTTATAATTCATTTTTCTCACCGTTTACACCTTCCCTGAACTTCCACAAATATTTCAAGATCAAAATTTCCAAAATTGGTCCAGCCATTCTCGAATTTTAGCGCTTCAAACGAACAGCAATTGATTTTTATATATAAGACTAGCTGACCCGGCGAACTCCGTATTGCCTCTTTTTTTCTTGCGATTATAGGTACTATAAGGCAAGTTATGCATTCGTAAAAAAATTAAAAACATGGTTGTCTGTAAAGTCGGTTTACAGACGATAATTTAACGTGATAACCAGTTCACAAAACACTTCATGTGTATAGGTATCCCTCCAACCACCAACCACCCAACCTACCTTCAAACAACCAACCTTTTTTTAGTTTTTTTCACCCCTTGAACACCAACCTCTCACCCCCACATACAACCACAAATCAACAGCCCACCATTCTTGAAAATTTGTTCCTCCTCCCCCACATTGTAAATCCCCCCTTCCTAACCACTACCAATCACCCACACCACCTACAACCAACCACCCACTATTTTTGACAATTCCACAATTTTTTCCTCACCCATAAGCCCTCCCCAGTACAACTATTTCTGACAATTCAGTTCACTACACCCTCAACCCAAATCCAACCACCCATAACACCTACAACAACTTTCCACTCACCCAACACCGCAAACCACCCACCTACAGCCACCAACCAACCACCAACCATTTTTGACAATTATTTTCCCTCACCCCCTCCCAACACGAAATCTGCCAAATCCAACCACCTACCCCACCTGCCACCACCTTCCACTCACCCACCTTTTTTGACAACTTTTTCATCGCACCCCATCAAATCAACCATCCCCACCACCAAAACTGCCAACCAATCAACCCACCTACAACCGCCAACCAACCACCCACCATATTTGACAATTCGCCCTCCCCCCTCCCCCAACCATACCAAATCCCCCCAAACACCAAACACCCATCCCACCTACAGCCACCAAGGAACCACCCATTAGCTTGACAATATTTATCTCACCACCCAAACCAGCTACAACCACCCACCATTTTTCCTCTTCCCGACACTACCCCTCCCCTCCCCCTCGCCTGGCCCACACACACTCCCACCACAACCAACCAACTACCCAACACCCTCCCCTCCCACTTTATCGACTTTCTAAGCAATGAAAGCAAAGGCTAGGTAACGTGACTATGACTGTGACATTTTTCCGTGCGTGCTGCTCATATATTCCAAACCGATTTATTAGACGTTATCTCGTCAAAAAAAAAATTCTAACAATCAAACATGACATTACGATGATAGAGAAGTCTGGAAAAGTGGGTCCGAAATTCTGTCTGTCTGTCAGTCTGTCTGTCTGTCTGTCTGTCTGTCTATCCGTGTGTCTGTCTGTCTGCATAGTTACCTACAGCTGGACCGATTTGCTTCAAACTTGGTACATAGTATTGTTATGACGTGCTACAGAGAGGTTTTTGGAATTAGCATTATAGCTCTAAAACTAACGGTTTTTAGTGAAAAATTAATTTTTCTCAAAAACGGCTAATACGGTTTTGATAAAACTTTCTGAATAGTGTTTTCTGTGCAAACTTTATGTTTTAGTTTTAATAGATTTTTCAGGAAAAGTCGCTTATAACGGTACCTCCCATAGGACCGGTTTTTGAAAATCAGATTTTCTCGTAAACCACTTGACGGATTTCGATGAAATTTTTGTAGAAGCCTCTTTAAAGACAAAAGAATGTTAATTTTTAAGTATTTGAAAAAATAATTTCATACACTTAGGTTTTTCCCTGCTTTTTTCCAAAATCTCAAACCCCAAGAATACTGTCCCATCCAGTCATGCACTTTATTTTTTGAATATTTTCGAAATTTCCAAACTTTTCGTTTAACTATTTACAATGTAGGTACGTTTCAGCTAAAACCGTATGTACAATACCAGGCTGGAGAAATCGAACTCTTCCAGTAAATTAATGTCAGTTGAATTATCAAAAATTGACGCGTTTGATGTACCATCTACCATCTATTACCACCAACCATCTTCTACAATCTACCGTCTTCCACAATCTTTTATCATCTTCTACCATCTACCATTTTCTACCATTTACCACCTTCCACAATACACCATCGACCACCTGTCTTTGTATTCCTTCTTGTTCGCACATGTTAAATCATTATAAGTTTATTCATATTCCCTTGATTGCGAGTGCATAGTAAAAACAACTTCTACCATCTAGAATCTTCTACCATCTACCATCTTGTTCTATCTACCATCTGCTACTATCAAAATTCTTCTATATAATCTACCATCTCCTGCTATCTACCAACTACCATCTTTTACTATCAACTATCTTCTACCATCTGCTACCATCTTACATCTTCTATCATCAACCATCTTCTACCATCTAGCATCTTTTACCTTCTGCCATCTAGAATCTTCTCCCATCTACCATCTTGTTCTATCTACCATTTACCATCTTCTAGCATCTACCATCTCCAGACATCTGTCATATACTGTCTTCTAACATCTAACATCTTCTACCTTTTACCATCTCCTACCATTACCATCTTCTATCGTCTACCATCTCCAGCCATCTGCCATATGCCATCTTCTTCAATCTACCATCTACCAACTACCACCTTCTACTATCAACTTTCTTCTACCATCTGCTACCATCTTCCATTTTCTCCCATCTACCATTTACTCCCTTCTAACATCTTCTTTCATCTACCATCTTCTACCATTTAGCATCTTTTACCTTCTCTACCATCTTTTACCATTTATTTCTTTGAAATTTTTTTTCTTTAGAAAGCTTTTTCATGTTAAATTTTTTTAGAATACCTACATAGACATGTGTACATAATGTATGTATGTACATATGTACATACATCATTTAAATGAAATTTGTAGCGTTCTAAAATATAACACATATTTTGTTTGTGTATATTTGTACTTCAAAACAAAAAACAATAAATTAATATATCAAATTCTGACTGATAAATATTTCAAATAATTGACACTTTTACACTACTTTTTACTTGCGATTATAGGTACTATAAGGCAAGTTATGGATTCGTGCAGAAAAAAAAATTTGAGATAACAATCACACATGACATTACAATGATGGAGAAGTCGAAAAAAGTGGGTCTGGGAATTCCGTCCGTCTGTCTGTCTGTCTGTCTGTCTGTCTGTCTGTCTGTCTGTTCGCGCCTCTGGAGGCTGAACGGGTGGGCCGATTTGCTTCAAATTTGGTATTTAGGATTTATTTGGCCGTCGCTCGGAACATATTTTTACTTGCGATTATAGGTACTATAAGGCAAGTTATGCATTCGTCGAAAAAAAAAGTTTTGAGATAACAATCAAACATGACATTACGATGATAGCGAAGACGAAAAAAGATGGTCTAAAAATTCTGTCCGTCTGTATGTCTGTCTGTCTGTCTGTATTGGACCTACAGCCCAAACGGGTGGGCCGAATTGCTTCAAACTTGGTATATAGACTTTTTTAGGTATTGTACAGAAAGAAAATTGAAATTTTTTTTTTAGCTCAAAAAATAACGGTACCTGCCATACAACCGTTACGTTAAAGCTTATTTTTCTCAAAAACGGCTCTAACGATTTTTAATTAAAAAAATCAGTGTTGCTTTTTAGGTACGACCAATCATATGGCTGAAAAAAAAGTTTTAAAAAATGGCTAAGAACGGTACTTTCCATAGGACCGTTTTTTTTGCTTTCGACTATCTCGAAAACGACTCAACCGATTCTTTCGAAATTTCACACACATATAGCTGTAGGTAGCTCAATTTGTATTGCGTACCAATATTTTTGAAAAATATTTTTTTGTATTTTTAAAAGCATTTTAAAAAAAAAATTAAAAAAAAAAATATTTCGAAAACTGCTTATTAAATTTTTTTTTAAAAATTTTAAATAAATGTATTTGCTGAATACCTATGAACTGGCGTTTTTGAATTTTTTTTGAAAATTTTTTTCAAAAAGTTTTTCAAAAAAAACTTTTTTTCTCAAAAACCGCTCCACAGATTTTTCTAAATTTATTCTCATAAATTCAAATTTATCCAAGAAATAAAATGGCGTACTTTTTTTTCAGCTCAAATTAGTTTAAGTATTTATTTAAGAATTTTGAAAATTTTATTTTTATCAAAATCTCAAGCCCATAAACCACTGTCACTCATTAGAGCAAGTTCGTGCGACCCAGTCGTGCATTTTATTTATTTTTGCTCTAGGTCCAAAAATAACGGCACCTGCCATACAATCTTGAAGACAAAAATTGATTTTCTCAAAAACGGCTCTAACGATTTTGATAAAACTTTCAGAATGCTATTTTTGCAAGAAAATCTATCTTTTGGTTTGAAATTTTTTTTTCAAAATTGGTCTTATAACGGTACCTCTCATAGAACCAATATTTTCAAATCAAATTTTCTCGTTAACTATACATTCGATTTCAATAAAATTTTGGCACCAGGAAGTCATTCATAATTTTATTAATACGGCATTTCAAAATTTTCAAAAACTTTTTTTTTTAGATTTTTTATAATTTTTTCAAAAAAATTTTTGGTTTTCGAAATATGTTGGAAACGGGTACATTGATTTTTTTTTAAATTATTTTTCAAATGTAAACTACAGATTGCCATATATTTGCATACTCAAATAAATTTCAAAATATTTTTTGAAAAAGTTTTTCAAAAATAACCTTTTTAAAAAAAAAACTGGTCCAACGATTTTCAATATTTTTTTTTCCTAGATTGCCGTATAGCTTTAAAATTTTATTGCATACTTAGTTTTTCCGTGAAAGCTCTTAAATTAATTTAAAAAATAAAAGAATTTTCGAAATTATTTAATTTTTTTTTAATATCCATATTTATGCAGCCACTACGCAATTGCTTATCATAAGAGCAAGTTCGTGCGACCCAGTCGTGCATTTTATTTATATTTGCTCTAGGTCTAAAAATAACGGCACCTGCCATACAATCTTGAAGACAAAAATTGATTTTCTCAAAAACGGCTCTAACGATTTTGATAAAACTTTCAGAATGCTATTTTTGCAACAAAATCTATCTTTTGGTTTGAAATTTTTTTTTTCAAAATTTGTCTAATAACGGTACCTCTCATAGAACCAGTATTTTCAAATCAAATTTTCTCGTAAACTATACATTCGATTTCAATAAAATTTTGGCCACAGGAAGTCATTCATAATTTTATTAATATGGCATTTCAAAATTTTCAAATTTTTTTGATTTTTTATAATTTTTTCAAAATTTTTTTTGGTTTTCGTAATATGTTGGAAACGGGTACATTGATTTTTTTTAAATTATTTTTCAAATGTAAACTACAGATTTCCATATATCTGCATACTCAAATAAAATTCAAAATATTTTTTGAAAAAGTTTTTCAAAAATAACCCTTTAAAAAAAAAACTGGTCCAACGATTTTCAATATTTTTTTTCCTAGATTGACGAATAGCTTTGAAATTTTATTGCATACTTAGTTTTTCCGAGAAAACTCTTAAACTAATTTTAAAAATAAAAGAATTTTCGAAATTATTGAATTTTTTTTAATATCCATATATGCAGCCACTACGCAATTGCTTATCATAAGAGCAAGTTCGTGCAACCCAGTCGTGCATTTTATTTTATTTTTGCACGCAAGGTATGTCGTCGTAATTTTTGTTTACTTATAATTCATTTTTCTCACCGTTTACACCTTCCCTGAACTTCCACAAATATTTCAAGATCAAAATTTCCAAAATTGGTCCGGCCATTCTCGAGTTTTAGCGCTTCAAACGCACAGCAATTGATTTTTATATATAAGACTAGCTGACCCGGCGAACTCCGTACCGCCTCTTTTTTTCTTGCGATTATAGGTACTATAAGGCAAGTTATGCATTCGTAAAAAAATTAAAAACATGGTTGTCTGTAAAGTCGGTTTACAGACGATAATTTAACGTGATAACCAGTTCACAAAACACTTCATGTGTATAGGTATCCCTCCAACCACCAACCACCCAACCTACCTTCAAACAACCAACCTTTTTTTAGTTTTTTTCACCCCTTGAACACCAACCTCTCACCCCCACATACAACCACAAATCAACAGCCCACCATTCTTGAAAATTTGTTCCTCCTCCCCCACATTGTAAATCCCCCCTTCCTAACCACTACCAATCACCCACACCACCTACAACCAACCACCCACTATTTTTGACAATTCCACAATTTTTTCCTCACCCATAAGCCCTCCCCAGTACAACTATTTCTGACAATTCAGTTCACTACACCCTCAACCCAAATCCAACCACCCATAACACCTACAACAACTTTCCACTCACCCAACACCGCAAACCACCCACCTACAGCCACCAACCAACCACCAACCATTTTTGACAATTATTTTCCCTCACCCCCTCCCAACACGAAATCTGCCAAATCCAACCACCTACCCCACCTGCCACCACCTTCCACTCACCCACCTTTTTTGACAACTTTTTCATCGCACCCCATCAAATCAACCATCCCCACCACCAAAACTGCCAACCAATCAACCCACCTACAACCGCCAACCAACCACCCACCATATTTGACAATTCGCCCTCCCCCCTCCCCCAACCATACCAAATCCCCTCAAACACCAAACACCCATCCCACCTACAGCCACCAAGGAACCACCCATTAGCTTGACAATATTTATCTCACCACCCAAACCAGCTACAACCACCCACCATTTTTCCTCTTCCCGACACTACCCCTCCCCTCCCCCTCGCCTGGCCCACACACACTCCCACCACAACCAACCAACTACCCAACACCCTCCCCTCCCACTTTATCGACTTTCTAAGCAATGAAAGCAAAGGCTAGGTAACGTGACTATGACTGTGACATTTTTCCGTGCGTGCTGCTCATATATTCCAAACCGATTTATTAGACGTTATCTCGTCAAAAAAAAAATTCTAACAATCAAACATGACATTACGATGATAGAGAAGTCTGGAAAAGTGGGTCCGAAATTCTGTCTGTCTGTCAGTCTGTCTGTCTGTCTGTCTGTCTGTCTATCCGTGTGTCTGTCTGTCTGCATAGTTACCTACAGCTGGACCGATTTGCTTCAAACTTGGTACATAGTATTGTTATGACGTGCTACAGAGAGGTTTTTGGAATTAGCATTATAGCTCTAAAACTAACGGTTTTTAGTGAAAAATTAATTTTTCTCAAAAACGGCTAATACGGTTTTGATAAAACTTTCTGAATAGTGTTTTCTGTGCAAACTTTATGTTTTAGTTTTAATAGATTTTTCAGGAAAAGTCGCTTATAACGGTACCTCCCATAGGACCGGTTTTTGAAAATCAGATTTTCTCGTAAACCACTTGACGGATTTCGATGAAATTTTTGTAGAAGCCTCTTTAAAGACAAAAGAATGTTAATTTTTAAGTATTTGAAAAAATAATTTCATACACTTAGGTTTTTCCCTGCTTTTTTCCAAAATCTCAAACCCCAAGAATACTGTCCCATCCAGTCATGCACTTTATTTTTTGAATATTTTCGAAATTTCCAAACTTTTCGTTTAACTATTTACAATGTAGGTACGTTTCAGCTAAAACCGTATGTACAATACCAGGCTGGAGAAATCGAACTCTTCCAGTAAATTAATGTCAGTTGAATTATCAAAAATTGACGCGTTTGATGTACCATCTACCATCTATTACCACCAACCATCTTCTACAATCTACCGTCTTCCACAATCTTTTATCATCTTCTACCATCTACCATTTTCTACCATTTACCACCTTCCACAATACACCATCGACCACCTGTCTTTGTATTCCTTCTTGTTCGCACATGTTAAATCATTATAAGTTTATTCATATTCCCTTGA
This sequence comes from Platycheirus albimanus, assembly GCA_916050605.2. NCBI lineage: Eukaryota > Metazoa > Arthropoda > Insecta > Diptera > Syrphidae > Platycheirus > Platycheirus albimanus. Next base: position 325,225,448 of record OU696696.1, on the reverse strand, counting down.
TTGCGAGTGCATAGTAAAAACAACTTCTACCATCTAGAATCTTCTACCATCTACCATCTTGTTCTATCTACCATCTGCTACTATCAAAATTCTTCTATATAATCTACCATCTCCTGCTATCTACCAACTACCATCTTTTACTATCAACTATCTTCTACCATCTGCTACCATCTTACATCTTCTATCATCAACCATCTTCTACCATCTAGCATCTTTTACCTTCTGCCATCTAGAATCTTCTCCCATCTACCATCTTGTTCTATCTACCATTTACCATCTTCTAGCATCTACCATCTCCAGACATCTGTCATATACTGTCTTCTAACATCTAACATCTTCTACCTTTTACCATCTCCTACCATTACCATCTTCTATCGTCTACCATCTCCAGCCATCTGCCATATGCCATCTTCTTCAATCTACCATCTACCAACTACCACCTTCTACTATCAACTTTCTTCTACCATCTGCTACCATCTTCCATTTTCTCCCATCTACCATTTACTCCCTTCTAACATCTTCTTTCATCTACCATCTTCTACCATTTAGCATCTTTTACCTTCTCTACCATCTTTTACCATTTATTTCTTTGAAATTTTTTTTCTTTAGAAAGCTTTTTCATGTTAAATTTTTTTAGAATACCTACATAGACATGTGTACATAATGTATGTATGTACATATGTACATACATCATTTAAATGAAATTTGTAGCGTTCTAAAATATAACACATATTTTGTTTGTGTATATTTGTACTTCAAAACAAAAAACAATAAATTAATATATCAAATTCTGACTGATAAATATTTCAAATAATTGACACTTTTACACTACTTTTTACTTGCGATTATAGGTACTATAAGGCAAGTTATGGATTCGTGCAGAAAAAAAAATTTGAGATAACAATCACACATGACATTACAATGATGGAGAAGTCGAAAAAAGTGGGTCTGGGAATTCCGTCCGTCTGTCTGTCTGTCTGTCTGTCTGTCTGTCTGTCTGTCTGTTCGCGCCTCTGGAGGCTGAACGGGTGGGCCGATTTGCTTCAAATTTGGTATTTAGGATTTATTTGGCCGTCGCTCGGAACATATTTTTACTTGCGATTATAGGTACTATAAGGCAAGTTATGCATTCGTCGAAAAAAAAAGTTTTGAGATAACAATCAAACATGACATTACGATGATAGCGAAGACGAAAAAAGATGGTCTAAAAATTCTGTCCGTCTGTATGTCTGTCTGTCTGTCTGTATTGGACCTACAGCCCAAACGGGTGGGCCGAATTGCTTCAAACTTGGTATATAGACTTTTTTAGGTATTGTACAGAAAGAAAATTGAAATTTTTTTTTTAGCTCAAAAAATAACGGTACCTGCCATACAACCGTTACGTTAAAGCTTATTTTTCTCAAAAACGGCTCTAACGATTTTTAATTAAAAAAATCAGTGTTGCTTTTTAGGTACGACCAATCATATGGCTGAAAAAAAAGTTTTAAAAAATGGCTAAGAACGGTACTTTCCATAGGACCGTTTTTTTTGCTTTCGACTATCTCGAAAACGACTCAACCGATTCTTTCGAAATTTCACACACATATAGCTGTAGGTAGCTCAATTTGTATTGCGTACCAATATTTTTGAAAAATATTTTTTTGTATTTTTAAAAGCATTTTAAAAAAAAAATTAAAAAAAAAAATATTTCGAAAACTGCTTATTAAATTTTTTTTTAAAAATTTTAAATAAATGTATTTGCTGAATACCTATGAACTGGCGTTTTTGAATTTTTTTTGAAAATTTTTTTCAAAAAGTTTTTCAAAAAAAACTTTTTTTCTCAAAAACCGCTCCACAGATTTTTCTAAATTTATTCTCATAAATTCAAATTTATCCAAGAAATAAAATGGCGTACTTTTTTTTCAGCTCAAATTAGTTTAAGTATTTATTTAAGAATTTTGAAAATTTTATTTTTATCAAAATCTCAAGCCCATAAACCACTGTCACTCATTAGAGCAAGTTCGTGCGACCCAGTCGTGCATTTTATTTATTTTTGCTCTAGGTCCAAAAATAACGGCACCTGCCATACAATCTTGAAGACAAAAATTGATTTTCTCAAAAACGGCTCTAACGATTTTGATAAAACTTTCAGAATGCTATTTTTGCAAGAAAATCTATCTTTTGGTTTGAAATTTTTTTTTCAAAATTGGTCTTATAACGGTACCTCTCATAGAACCAATATTTTCAAATCAAATTTTCTCGTTAACTATACATTCGATTTCAATAAAATTTTGGCACCAGGAAGTCATTCATAATTTTATTAATACGGCATTTCAAAATTTTCAAAAACTTTTTTTTTTAGATTTTTTATAATTTTTTCAAAAAAATTTTTGGTTTTCGAAATATGTTGGAAACGGGTACATTGATTTTTTTTTAAATTATTTTTCAAATGTAAACTACAGATTGCCATATATTTGCATACTCAAATAAATTTCAAAATATTTTTTGAAAAAGTTTTTCAAAAATAACCTTTTTAAAAAAAAAACTGGTCCAACGATTTTCAATATTTTTACTTGCGATTATAGGTACTATAAGGCAAGTTATGCATTCGTCGAAAAAAAAAGTTTTGAGATAACAATCAAACATGACATTACGATGATAGCGAAGACGAAAAAAGATGGTCTAAAAATTCTGTCCGTCTGTATGTCTGTCTGTCTGTCTGTCTGTCTGTATGTAGACCTACAGCCAAACGGGTGGGCCGAATTGCTTCAAACTTGGTATATAGACTTTTTTAGGTATTGTACAGAGAGGAAATTGAAATTTTTTTTTAGCTCAAAAAATAACGGTACCTGCCATACAACCGTTACGTTAAAGCTTATTTTTTTCAAAAACGGCTCTAACGATTTTTAATTAAAAAAATCAGTGTTGCTTTTTAGGTACGACCAATCATATGGCTGAAAAAAAAGTTTTAAAAAATGGCTAAGAACGGTACTTTCCATAGGACCGTTTTTTTTGCTTTCGACTATCTCGAAAACGACTCAACCGATTCTTTCGAAATTTCACACACATATAGCTGTAGGTAGCTCAATTTGTATTGCATACCAATATTTTTGAAAAATATTTTTTTGTATTTTTAAAAGCATTTTTTAAAAAAAAATAAAAAAAAAAATATTTCGAAAACTGCTTATTAAATTTTTTTTAAAAAATTTTAAATAAATGTATTTGCTGAATACCTATGAACTGGCGTTTTTGAATTTTTTTTGAAAATTTTTTTCAAAAAGTTTTTCAAAAAAAACTTTTTTTCTCAAAAACCGCTCCACAGATTTTTCTAAATTTATTCTCATAAATTCAAATTTATCCAAAAAATAAAATAGCGTACTTTTTTTTCAGCTCAAATTAGTTTAAGTATTTATTTAAGAATTTTGAAAATTTTATTTTTATCAAAATCTCAAGCCCATAAACCACTGTCACTCATTAGAGCAAGTTCGTGCGACCCAGTCGTGCATTTTATTTATTTTTGCTCTAGGCCCAAAAATAACGGCACCTGCCATACAATCGTAAAGAAAAAAATTGATTTTCTCAAAAACGGCTCTAACGATTTTGATAAAACTTTCAGGATGCTATTTTTGTAGGACAATCTATCTTTTGGTTAAAAAATATTTTTCAAAATTTGTCTTATAACGGTACCTCTCATAGAACCAGTATTTTCATATCAAATTTTCTCGTAAACTATTCATTCGATTTCAATAAAATTTTGGCCACAGGAAGTCATTTATAATTTTATTAATATGGCATTTCAAATTTTTCAAAAACTTTTTTTTTTGATTTTTTATAATTTTTTCAAAAAATTTTTTGGTTTTCGAAATATGTTGGAAACGGGTATATTGATTTTTTTTTAAATTATTTTTTCAAATGTAAACTACAGGTTGCCATATATTTGCATACCTAAATAAATTTCAAAATATTTTTTGGAAAAGTTTTTCAAAAATAACCTTTTTAAAAAAAAACTGGTCGAACGATTTTCAATAATTTTTTTTCCTAGATTCACGTATAGCTTTGAAATTTTATTGTATACTTTGTTTTTCCGAGAAAACTCTTAAACTAATTTAAAAAATAAAAGAATTTTCGAAATTATTTAAATTTTTTTTTAAATCCATATATGCAGCCACTAAGCAATTGCTTATAATAAGAGCAAGTTCGTGCGACCCAGTCGTGCATTTTATTTTTTCCTAGATTGCCGTATAGCTTTAAAATTTTATTGCATACTTAGTTTTTCCGTGAAAGCTCTTAAATTAATTTAAAAAATAAAAGAATTTTCGAAATTATTTAATTTTTTTTTAATATCCATATTTATGCAGCCACTACGCAATTGCTTATCATAAGAGCAAGTTCGTGCGACCCAGTCGTGCATTTTATTTATATTTGCTCTAGGTCTAAAAATAACGGCACCTGCCATACAATCTTGAAGACAAAAATTGATTTTCTCAAAAACGGCTCTAACGATTTTGATAAAACTTTCAGAATGCTATTTTTGCAACAAAATCTATCTTTTGGTTTGAAATTTTTTTTTTCAAAATTTGTCTAATAACGGTACCTCTCATAGAACCAGTATTTTCAAATCAAATTTTCTCGTAAACTATACATTCGATTTCAATAAAATTTTGGCCACAGGAAGTCATTCATAATTTTATTAATATGGCATTTCAAAATTTTCAAATTTTTTTGATTTTTTATAATTTTTTCAAAATTTTTTTTGGTTTTCGTAATATGTTGGAAACGGGTACATTGATTTTTTTTAAATTATTTTTCAAATGTAAACTACAGATTTCCATATATCTGCATACTCAAATAAAATTCAAAATATTTTTTGAAAAAGTTTTTCAAAAATAACCCTTTAAAAAAAAAACTGGTCCAACGATTTTCAATATTTTTTTTCCTAGATTGACGAATAGCTTTGAAATTTTATTGCATACTTAGTTTTTCCGAGAAAACTCTTAAACTAATTTTAAAAATAAAAGAATTTTCGAAATTATTGAATTTTTTTTAATATCCATATATGCAGCCACTACGCAATTGCTTATCATAAGAGCAAGTTCGTGCAACCCAGTCGTGCATTTTATTTTATTTTTGCACGCAAGGTATGTCGTCGTAATTTTTGTTTACTTATAATTCATTTTTCTCACCGTTTACACCTTCCCTGAACTTCCACAAATATTTCAAGATCAAAATTTCCAAAATTGGTCCGGCCATTCTCGAGTTTTAGCGCTTCAAACGCACAGCAATTGATTTTTATATATAAGACTAGCTGACCCGGCGAACTCCGTACCGCCTCTTTTTTTCTTGCGATTACTATAAGGCAAGTTATGCATTCGTAAAAAAATTAAAAACATGGTTGTCTGTAAAGTCGGTTTACAGACGATAATTTAACGTGATAACCAGGTCACAAAACACTTCATGTGTATAGGTATCCCTCCAACCACCAACCACCCAACCTACCTACAACCACCCACCATTTGTTTAGTTTTGTTCACCCCTTGAACACCAACCTCTCACCCCCACATACAACCACAAACCAACAGCCCACCATTCTTGAAAATGTGTTCCTCCTCCCCCAAATTGTAAATCCCCCCTTCCTAACCACTACCAATCATCCACACCACCTACAACCAACCACCTACTATTTTTGACAATTCCACAATTTTTTCCTCACCCATAAGCCCTCCCCAGTACAACTATTTCTGACAATTCAGTTCACTACACCCTCAACCCAAATCCAACCACCCATAACACCTACAACAACTTTCCACCCAACACCGCAAACCACCCACCTACAGCCACCAACCAACCACCAACCATTTTTGACAATTATTTTCCCTCACCCCCTCCCAACACGAAATCTACCAAATCCAACCACCTACCCCACCTGCCACCACCTTCCAGTCACCCACCTTTTTTGACAACTTTTTCATCGCACCCCATCAAATCAACCATCCCCACCACCAAAACTGCCAACCAATCAACCCACCTACAACCGCCAACCAACCATCCACCATATTTGACAATTCGCCCTCCCCCTCCCCCAACCATACCAAATCCCCCCAAACACCAAACACCCATCCCACCTACAGCCACGAAGGAACCACCCATTAGCTTGACAATATTTATCTCACCACCCAAACCAGCTACAACCACCCACCATTTTTCCTCTTCCCGACACTACCCCTCCCCTCCTCCTCGCCTGGCCCACACACACTCCCACCACAACCAACCAACTACCCAACACCCTCCCCTCCCACTTTATCGACTTTCTAAGCAATGAAAGCAAAGGCTAGGTAACGTGACTGTGACTGTGACATTTTTCCGTGCGTGCTGCTCATATATTCCAAACCCATTTATTAGACGTTATCTCGCCAAAAAAAAATTCTAACAATCAAACATGACATTACGATGATAGATAAGTCTGGAAAAGTGGGTCCGAAATTCTGTCTGTCTGTCAGTCTGTCTGTCTGTCTGTCTGTATGTCTGTCTGTCCGTGTGTCTGTCTGTCTGCATAGTTACCTACAGCTGGACCGATTTGCTTCAAACTTGGTACATAGTATTGTTATGACGTGCTACAGAGAGGTTTTTGGAATTAGCATTCTAGCTCTAAAACTAACGGTTTTTAGTGAAAAATTAATTTTTCTCAAAAACGGCTAATACGGTTTTGATAAAACTTTCTGAATAGTGTTTTCTGTGCAAACTTTATGTTTTAGTTTTAATAGATTTTTCAGGAAAAGTCGCTTATAACGGTACCTCCCATAGGACCGGTTTTTAAAAATCAGATTTTCTCGTAAACCACTTGACGGAATTCGATGAAATTTTTGTAGAAGCCTCTTTAAAGACAAAAGAATGTTAATTTTTAAGTTTTTGAAAAAATAATTTCATACACTTAGGTTTTTCCCTGCTTTTTTTCCAAAATCTCAAACCCCAAGAATACTGTCCCATCCAGTCAAGCACTTTATTTTTTGAATATTTTCGAAATTTCCAGTTTTTTCGTTTAACTATTTACAATGTAGGTACGTTTCAGCTAAAACCGTATGTACAATACCAGGCTGGAGAAATCGAACTCTTCCAGTAAATTAATGTCAGTTGAATTATCAAAAATTGACGCGTTTGATGTACCATCTACCATCTATTACCACCAACCATCTTCTACAATCTACCGTCTTCCACAATCTTTTATTATCTTCTACCATCTACCATATTCTACCATTTACCACCTTCCACCATACACCATCGACCACCTGTCTTTGTATTCCTTCTTGTTCGCACATGTTAAATCATTATAAGTTTATTCATATTCCCTTGATTGCGAGTGCATAGTAAAAAAAATCATCTTCTATCATCTATCATATGCAACCTTCTACCATCTAGAATCTTCTACCATCTACCATCTTGTTCTATCTACTATCTGCTACTATCAAAATTCTTCTATATAATCTACCATCTCCTGCTATCTACCAACTACCATCTTTTACTATCAACTATCTTCTACCATCTGCTACCATCTTACATCTTCTAACATCAACCATCTTCTACCATCTAGCATCTTTTACCTTCTGCCATCTAGAATCTTCTCCCATCTACCATCTTGTTCTATCTACCATTTACCATCTTCTAGCATCTACCATCTCCTGACATCTGTCATATACTGTTTTCTAACATTTACCATCTTCTACCGTTTACCATCTCCTACCATTACCATCTTCTGTCGTCTACCATCTCCAGCCATCTGCCATATACCATCTTCTTCCATCTACCAACTACCACCTTCTACTATCAACTTTCTTCTACCATCTGCTACCATCTTCCATTTTCTCCCATCTAACATTTACTCCCTTCTAACATCTTCTTTCATCTACCATCTTCTACCATACATATGTTATGTACATATGTACATACATCATTTAAATGAAATTTGTAGCGTTCAAAAATATAACACATACATACATATGTATGTACATATTTTGATTGTGTATATTTCTACTTCAAAACAAAAAACAATAAATTAATATATCAAATTCTGACTGATAAATATTTCAAATATTGACACTTTTACACTGCTTAATTTTTTTTTATTTTTGCACGCTAGGTAGGTCGTCGTAATTTTTTTTACTTATAATTCATTTTTCTCACCGTTTACACCTTCCCTGAACTTCCACAAATATTTCAAGATCAAAATTTCCAAAGTTGGTCCGGCCATTCTCGAGTTTTAGCGCTTCAAACGCACAGCAATTGATTTTTATATATAAGAAGAAAGATTATGTAGGTTCTATATACAATGTGCTTTACTCCCTTCCATCTGCCCCTTCTAAGCCATATTATGACGAAAGACAGTTGTAGGGTTCTCACACACTGTGTCGCACCAAAAAAGTTGCTTCTTCATAGTACTGTATTCTGTATGTATGTGCCTCCCTTAGTCACGCGCAGCGCTACCACTTTACTTCAATTGAAGTAGATCTGCTTCTTTTTATCAAAAAAAATTTAAATCTACTTCCTACTTCACACTATCACCAAAATACTGAAATCTGCTTTATTTTAAAAATATCTGTTTCAACCTACTTCAATTTTACAGAAAAAGGCAAAATCTACTCCCTTTTTTCCATTTCACTCCAATTTTTGTTTTACATACTACACATGTAGAAATGAAAATGATAATAATTTTTTTTTTGTTAAATTAAATTAAAAAGTGTTATGAAACAATATATGTATATAAGAAGTCGGAAAGACTTTTAGTTTGGTTTTCGTTTGATTGAATTAAGGCTATTAAAAAAAATTTATAATTTAGAGGGTGTCCAAACCCAAGTTTTTTTTCGGGCTCTAGCCTACGGATTTCTTACAAAATATTGGCTTTAAGTGATATAATCGCTTCCGGATTGTTGACATAATGTCGGTCCTTCACGGTTTCTAACAAAAAAGTCCAAAGTAGTCAAATCGCAGCTCCGAGGCGGCCAATCGATAACACGATTTTGGAATTTAGTGAGCAAAAGATCGATTGTAGAATGGGCTGTGTTTCATAGCGCGTTAACCTGCATGAAGCAGAGGTCTTCCAAATCCATATCTTCACATTGCTCTGTAACACCCACCGTTGACCGAAACGTTGTTCCCAGCCTCATTTTCGAACAAAAATGGGCTAATGAACGATGAACTCATCACTTCACAATCCGCACCAAACTGTCACACTCTTTGTGGATGCATTGGCTTCTCGACAACAACGGGTGAGTTTTCCCGAGACATTTTGTTTGTGAACGTAGCCGCCGAGATGAATATGCGCCTCATCAGAAAAGTTGATTTTTCGCCGAAAATCGTTGTGCAATTCAAGCTGCTCTTAGCCCCAACGAACTTACACAGCATTCACTTTGGAAATAAGTTTTCAATATTTTCCAACGCTGTACAAGCATAAAGCCACTCATTTCATTCCGCGGAGGTATGATACTAACAATTTTTTTGTTGAATATCTTCAGAAATGCATCCACTAAAGTACATACATATATAATAGATTTTATTTGCTATGCATAATAATGTGATTGGTATTGTTATCTATGGTTATTTCCACTATCGAAAACACAATTATTTTATATTTTTGTAGGGGTGGTTTTCTAGTAGAAAATTATATTCCCTTCGTTTTCGAACTACTGCCATATGGTTCGTTACATGATTAAAAGATGTGAGTAGAATACGGTGTTTCTTTTCGAGATCATTAATACAATTTAATTAGATTTTGTTTTTGTTTTCGCAGGGAATTTTTGTGTTTACAACTGCCACTATAGATACCGTGAAACCATAAAGACACAAACACACTAGCAAGTACTTGAAGATCCTGGACCAGAAATTTATATCTCCAGCGATGTTTTGTCCTCATCGTTCTGTGAAAACAATGAGAACACAGGAGGGTTGTCATGGTGGGTGGTGATGATGATGGACTTCGGCCTGCGCTTCAGATACGTAGGTATCGAAAATAGACGACTAAGGAAAACAAAATAAAAATACAAACAAACTCATCATTTCTACGGAAGACATTTCTCGGGTATCAGTGTAATAAAGTAGCAAAACATCGTAAAAAATTCAAAGGGAAAACAGTAAAAAACAGAAAGTATTTTATGTTTCCACTTTTAACGACTGCAATCTGTGTGTGTTGCAATGACTTTACAACTTGGGCCCAAAGCGTAATTATCTAGATAAGGTTTTGAATATTTTTTTATATACAACAACAATTTGTTTTACTTTCCACAATTTTAATGGTTGTTGTTGCTTCCCATGGTAATCTAGACAAAAACCCCTAAAATCAAAAGCTTTGTTTTCCGTCAATTGATGGCGCACCTGAAGTGGTAGTCCTATAGTTTAGTTTATATATACAATGACTAAGCCTACAATTATGGGCAATCAGCTGAATACTTTCTTTTAATTAATATTTTTGGTAAAACACACTTAATTTTTTTAATAAATAAATTGATTTAATGCCTTATAAATAAAATGCACGACTGGGTCGCACGAACTTGCTCTAATGAGTGACAGTGGTTTAGGAGCTTGAGATTTTGATAAAAATAAAATTTTCAAAATTCTTAAATAAATACTTAAACTAATTTGAGCTTAAAAAAAGTACGCCATTTTATTTCTTGGATAAATTTAAATTTATGAGATTAAATTTATAAAAATCTGTGGAGCGGTTTTTGAGAAAAAAAGTTTTTTTTGAAAAACTTTCTGAAAAAAATTTTCAAAAAATATTCAAAAACGCCAGTTCATAGGTATTCAGCAAATACATTTATTTAAAATTTTTAGAAAAAAATTTAATAAGCAGTTTTTAAAATATTAATTTTTTAAAGTTTTTTTTTTAAAATGCTTTTAAAAATACAAAAAAATATTTTTCAAAAATATTGGCATGCAATACAAATTGAGCTATCTACAGCTATATGTGTGTGAAATTTCGAAAGAATCGGTTGAGTCATTTTTGAGATAGTCGAAAGCAAAAAAAAACGGTCCTATAGAAAGTACCGTTCTTAGCCATTTTTTAAAACTTTTTTTTCAGCCATATGATTGGTCGTACCTAAAAAGCAATACTGATTTTTTTAAATAGAAATCGTTAGAGCCGTTTTTGAGAAAAATAAGCTTTAACGTAACGGTTGTATGGCAGGTACCGTTATTTTTTGAGCTAAAAAAAAATTTCAATTTCTCCTCTGTACAATACCTAAAAAAGTCGATATACCAAGTTTGAAGCAATTCGGCCCACCCGTTTGGGCTGTAGGGGTCTATACATACAGACAGACAGACAGACAGACATGCAGACGGACAGAATTTTTAGACCATCTTTTCTCGTCTTCGCTATCATCGTAATGTCATGTTTGGTTGTTATCTCAAAACTTTTTTTTTCGGCGAATGCATAACTTGCCTTATAGTAATAGTACCTATAATCGCAAGTAAAAACGTTGATTATTAAAAAATAAAATGCACGACTGGGTCGCACGAACTTGCTCTAATGAGTGACAGTGGTTTATGGGCTTGAGATTTTGATAAAAATAAAATTTTCAAAATTCTTAAATAAATACTTAAACTAATTTGAGCTGAAAAAAAAGTAAGCCATTTTATTTCTTGGATAAATTTGAATTTATGAGAATAAATTTAGAAAAATCTGTGGAGCGGTTTTTGAGAAAAAAAGTTTTTTTTGAAAAACTTTTTGAAAAAAATTTTCAAAAAAAATTCAAAAACGCCAGTTCATAGGTATTCAGCAAATACATTTATTTAAAATTTAAAAAAAAAATTTAATAAGCAGTTTTCAAAATATTAATTTTTTAAATTTTTTTTTAAAAAATGCTTTTAAAAATACAAAAAAATATTTTTCAAAAATATTGGTATGCAATACAAATTGAGCTACCTACAGCTATATGTGTGTGAAATTTCGAAAGAATCGGTTGAGTCGTTTTCGAGATAGTCGAAAGCAAAAAAAACGGTCCTATGGAAAGTACCGTTCTTAGCCATTTTTTAAAACTTTTTTTTCAGCCATATGATTGGTCGTACCTAAAAAGCAACACTGATTTTTTTAATTAAAAATCGTTAGAGCCGTTTTTGAGAAAAATAAGCTTTAACGTAACGGTTGTATGGCAGGTACCGTTATTTTTTGAGCTAAAAAAAAAATTTCAATTTCCTTTCTGTACAATACCTAAAAAAGTCTATATACCAAGTTTGAAGCAATTCGGCCCACCCGTTTGGGTTTAGGTCTACATACAGACAGACAGACAGACAGACAGACAGACAGACAGACAGACATACAGACGGACAGAATTTTTAGACCATCTTTTTTCGTCTTCGCTATCATCGTAATGTCATGTTTGATTGTTATCTCAAAACTTTTTTTTTCGACGAATGCATAACTTGCCTTATAGTACCTATAATCGCAAGTAAAAAACAACAAATACGAAAATCAATAGGTTAATTAATTAAACATGAAGTGCACATGACCAGTTGCTGAATTTGGCTAAACAAGTTGAAACATTAACCTCTGTTTCTCAAACGGACGATATACAACCACAAAGCGTTAAAAGACAAACCAGAAATAATACAAAAATCAAAAATACCACGACCATCATAAAACCAAAAAAATCATCGAAACGAAAAAGTGACGAATTAGATGCAGAAAGCTCTCTCCAAATTCCTTCGATGAAAAAAACGGCTAAGTCAATATTTGATTCTCATGCACTTACTCGTAAATTGACTAATTTTAATTTTAATGAGAATTCTGCAATTCCTCAAACTCTTCTTCCTCAAACTCTTCTTCCATCGACATCAGCTCCAAAACTTGCCAATTCAAGTTCAACTGAAACAGCTCCATCTTCGTTTACCTTACCTACTAATACAACAAAAACAACAGACATCGCAACTGCTTTGCTATCAGTTAATCCATCATCACAAACACATCTAATTTCACCAAACTTACCAACTAAGTCTTTGATATCATCGTCTTCAAATTCAAGCTCGATTAATGAAGTCCAACTTAAGGCAGCACAAAGATTTAAATGCTTATTTTTATCCAACTTTGATCCAGAGACAAGCTGCGAAAATATTTGTAAATTCGTCACTTCCCTGTTCTCAAATGCTAAAATAAAAATTGAACGACTTCAAACAAAAAGTAATGACTACACATCCTTTAAACTGTATGTTACTCAGGAAATATTCAATCAATTACTTGAAAAATCATTATGGCTGGATAATATAATTATTCATGAATTTGTAAACAAAAGGAATAATATTCGCCCTTTTCAAAACACACTGACAAGACATGTAAATCGTCGCCACTAATAAATTTTTTCTATCAAAATGTGAGAGGACTTCGGACAAAGACCAATAAGGTCTACTTTTCAACAATCACCTGCTCTTATGACGTTATTTCCCTCACCGAAACATGGCTGTATGTATGCTGGTATCAAAGACTGCGAACTTTTTGATAGCACATTTAATGTTTTAAGACGTGACCGGTATTCAGATCCGAATATAGAGGTGGAATCTTGATTGCTGTAAGATCGTCTTTCATATCTACGCCAGTACATGTTCCTGTAGCCTTTGACAACGAATTTCTCTGCGTTAAAATATCTTTAAGTAACAAAAACATTTACCTTGTTACTGTATATATAGTTCCGGGAAGTCGCTGTGATGTTTATGATAAAGCTTTTGAATTCATTAACTATATCAATGAATTATTAGAATATAACGACGAGCTGATTTGCCTCGGCGACTTTAATCTTAGCAATATTGCTTGGTTACGATGTCCTGAATCGAACGTAATGTTGCCAACTGGACATCTTAAATCTGGCGACTCAAAACTAATTGACGATTTAAACTCACTTGGACTACACCAATTTAACGATGTTTCTAATTGCAATGGAAGAATTTTGGATCTAATTTTCGCAAGCTGTGATGAAGATATTGTTGTGGAAAAATCAACAGATCCTTTAGTAGTTGAAGATAACCATCATCCATCTTTATCTTTTTCACTTTCTTTTGATTTAATATTTCATTCTGACCTTACTGAAAACTTTTACACTTTTAATTTTAAAAAGACAGATTTTAACAATTTAAATATGCTGCTGTCACAAGTTGATTGGTCATATCTCAATAATTGTTTAACTGTGAACACTATGGTCTTTGAATTTTATAATGTCTTGTTTGATTGTTTTTTAAAATGTGGACCTATAACTTCTGAAAAATCGAGATCATCAGTTCCAGATTGGTATGATAGTGAAATTAAAAGCCTTAAGAACCTCAGAAACAAGTTTTGGTCAGTTTATAAATTATCTCGAAGTGAAGCCGACTTTGAAAACTTTTGCCGTGCTCGTGAAAATTTCAATAGAGCTTCAAGTTTAAAATATTTGAATTATCTGCAGAAGGTACAAAGAGATCTTAAAATGAATCCAAAATATTTTTGGAACTTTATAAATAGTAAAAGGAAGTCTTGTCCATATCCGTCTGTTCTTAAGTCAAACGATATATCTAGTCATGACCCTCGTGTTATTACACAATTGTTTGCAGACTTTTTTCAAAATGCCTTTAACTGTGATACTAACATCTGTGATACTTCGAACTGTGATATACTTGACGAAAATAGCCAAAATTTTGGCTTTTTGAAATCATTATCTTACTTGACTGATATAAACTTCAATATTAATTCTGATAACATTGCTAAGTTCATATCTAATCTTGACGAGAATTGTAAACCAGGTCCGGATGGTATACCTTCTATTATTTTAAAAAAATGCGCAAATAATTTGCTTTTACCCTTATCCACTCTCTTTAATTGATCCCTGTTTTCTTGTCAATTTCCGTATATTTGGAAAAAATCCTTCATAATCCCTTTACACAAAAAAGGTAAAAAAGACGAAATTCAAAACTATAGGCCTATAGCCAAACTATCGGTTATTCCGACGCTTTTTGAAGCTATTATTTGTGAATCTCTGTGTTTCTATGTCAAATCAGTCATTGTTCCGAATCAACATGGCTTTACAAAAGGTCGCTCTACTGTAACGTTTCTTATGGAGCTAACCGATCTTTGCATTGATGCATTTAAGAAAAAGAAAGTAATTGACTGCGTCTTTACGGACTTTAGTAAGGCATTTGATAAACTCTCTCATAAGATCTTGCTAAAAAAGCTAAGAAATCTTGGTTTTAGCGAAAATTTTGTTATGTGGCTTCAATCTTATTTATTAAACAGATCTTATGCAGTGTTGTTTAGCGATTGTCCATCAAATTATTTGACAGTTAACTCTGGAATACCACAAGGCAGCCATTTAGGATCTCTACTTTTTATTTTATTTATTAATGACTTACCATCTATCTTGAAGTATTCTAAATGCCTCATTTACGCGGATGATGTGACAATTTTTAAAACTATTTCTAGTATTAGTGATTGTGAAATGTTGCAATCCGACCTTAATTCGTTTTTTGACTGGTGTGTTCGTAATTGCTTGTCTCTTAATATAAATAAATGTAATTTTATGAGCCTCACAAGAAAACTTTTAGTAACTCCATTTAATTATTCGTTAAATGGAATTTCACTATCATGTATGGAAAACGTAAATGTTCTTGGCGTCATATTAGATCGAAAGCTTGAATTTATTCAGCACATCAACTCCATATCAAATAAAGCCAATTCAATTCTAGGCTGGATTAAGAGAGAGTCACGGCAATTTTCAGATCCTTTTGTTACAAAACAGCTTTTTATAACATTTGTTCGTCTAATTCTTGAATATGCTTGCCAGGTTTGGTCACCCCATTACGAATGCCATATATTAAGGTTAGAACGTGTTCAAAAAAGATTTCTGCGATTTGCCTTACGGGGCTTAGGTTGGGAAAATCCTTACGAGCTTCCCGCATACATCAGTGGAAACTAATTGATTTGCCATCCCTTGTGAATAGACGTTTTTATTTAAGTTTTGTTTTTATTGTTAAATTAATAAATGGTAACATAGACTCCTTGTACCTTTTGTCTCGAATAAATTTTAATATTCCTCAAAGAAACTTAAGGAATCAACCTAGCTGCATAAATGTCCCAAACTGTCGTACTAATTATGAACGATTTTCTCCCTTAAACAAAATGTTTGAATTATTTAATCTTCTCAATAATAGCTGTAATAACTTATTTGACCAATCGTTAAATTTTTCATCTAAATTTCAGTCAAATTTGTATTCAATCATTGTATATAAAATCTAAGATTTTATATACAAGGCAAAAGCTGATTGATGACAGCTCGGATAATAGCGTTCCTGGTAGTAGCAAAATTGCAGGGGCAAACAGAAACAACTAGTTACGTTACGTTACGTCGCCTCAACAAAAATTTTAATTATAATGCCGTCTGCCTTAATCTCTACTATATATAAAAGAGTAATTTTGTTTGTGTGTCAGTTTGTCCGTATATGGCAGATAAACTGACGACACACCACTTACCTCGCAATACGGTGGATTCTAAAATCTTGCCCCATTCACTGGCCAGGTTATAGGCTATTTAAATTAAAAAATAAATTATTTTAAATAGGTTTAATCTAATAATATTTGAACTTACCTCTTAAATTTATCATGAGAAATTTTATATTTCTCAAATATTTTTGACGTTTCTCCTTTTCCTTTTTTACTTGCTCTATAGGGCAAGTATTGGTTTCGTGCAGAAAAAAAAATTTGAGGTTTTAATCAAACATGACATTACGATGATCGAGAAGCCCAAAAAAGTGGTTTTCGCCATACCGTCCGTCGGTCTGTCTGTGCGTCTGTGCGTCTGTGCGGATGTGCGGATGTGCGGATGTGCGGATGTGCGGATGTGCGGATGTGCGCTTTTTCACGTCATGCTACAGCCTAAACGGCTTGACGGATTTTCTTCAAACTTGGTATATAGCAGTTTCAAGAAAAACGATTGTCGAGGTTTTTTTTATTTTGTTTTAGCCCGGCTCAAACTGGTACCTTTCAAGTAACGGTTTTTTTCAATTTGGATTTTCTCGAAAACGGCTCTAACGATTTTGATTAAATTAATAATTTAGCTTACTTTAAGCATTTCTAACAAAACTGCGTTTTTTGTTTTTGCCTCAATTGGTCGTAACGAAAATCAGGTTTTAACGGCTTTTTTTCAAATAGCCATAAGTTCACAACGGCTTGATTGAATCAACTAAAACTTTGTTTGACATAGTTTTTAATAGTGTTCTATAGGATGGTTTAGTAAATTTTTCACTGAAGCCTTTATAAACGGTGGCTTCCATACAACGAGCCGTTGAGTTTTAGCCAACTTTTTTTGGTTTTTTCTAATTTTCTCGAAAATGGCTCTAACGATTTTGATTAAACTTTGTGTGTTATATTCTTTTAGTGTTTTTAAGAGAACTGCGTTTTTAGTTTTTGGCTAAAAATGCAAATAACGGAGATCTGCTCTTAACGGCTTTTTTTCAAATGGCCATAAGTTGTCAACGGTCGCATCGAATTTACTCAAACTTTGTTTGGTATAGTTTCTTACAGCTTCCTATCAGATGGCATTGATTTTTTTTTCAATTTCTCTTTTTTAAATGGTGGCTCCTATACAAAGAGCCACTAGATTTTGGCCAATTTTTTCATTTTTTCTAATTTACTCAAAAAAGGCTCCCCCGATTTTTATGAAACTTTGTATGTAACATACATAGAATACTTCAAACGAAACTGCATTTTTAGTTTTTGGCTATACATGATAATAGTGGAAATTGCTTTTAACAGTGTTATTAACTTGGCCATAAGTGGACATTTGTATCATTTATATCACCCAAAAGATAACGTCTTAATTTTAAATATTAAAGGTTTCTTAACGTTAGCTCCTGAATATCGGTTTTTCTAGTTTCAGTCAAATTTCGAAAAGTTTGTTTTCATCCTACTATTGCACCCACAGAGCAAGTACGTGCGACCCAGTCGTGCATTTTATTTCTTATTCCCTGTTTGTTTAGTGTGCTTTGTTTATATTTCTCAAATATTTTTGACGTTTCTCCTTTTCCTTTTTTTATTATTCCCTGTTTGTTTAGTGTGTTTTTGTTTACTTCTGCCGTTGCCTTGGATTTTTTTCCAAATTGTTGTTTTGGTTTGTTTACTTCTGCAGTTGCCTTTTGTTTAGTTTTGTTTACTTCTGCCTTGGATTTATTTCCAAATTGTTGTTTTGTTTACTTCTGCAGTTGCCTTTTGCTTAGTTTTGCTTACTTCTGCCGTTGCCTTGGATTTATTTCCAAATTGTTGTTTTGGTTTGTTTACTTCTGCAGTTGCCTTTTGTTTAGTTTTGTTTACTTCTGCCTTTGCCTTGGATTTATTTCCAAATTGTTGTTTTGTATACTTCTGCAGTTGCATTTTGCTTAGTTTTGCTTACTTCTGCCGTTGCCTTGGATTTATTTCCAAACTGTTGTTTTGGTTTGTTTACTTCTGCAGTTGCCTTTTGTTTAGTTTTGTTTACTTCTGCCTTTGCCTTAGATTTATTTCCAAATTGTTGTTTTGTTTACTTCTGCAGTTGCCTTTTGCTTAGTTTTGCTTACTTCTGCCGTTGCCTTGGATTAATTTCCAAATTGTTGTTTTGGTTTGTTTACTTCTGCAGTTGCCTTTTGTTTAGTTTTGCTTACTTCTGCCGTGTTCCTTTTCTGTGATTTGACATGAATGAATAATTTATGAAAGCAAAAAGCATGTGTAAACATACACTTACGCGTTGGTTGGGAACATGCATGAAAGTATAATAAGAGTCTGTTGCTCATCAACTTTTCATGCACCGGTAACAGCAGTTGCTTACGTTTCGCATATATTTAAGGAGTATGAATTTTTTCATGCACACATGGAAAGTTTGTAAGGAAAATTAAGTTTCGTGTGTAAGCTTTTACAAACGCGAAAATTTTGTACTCTCACGGTTACAGGCGCTCGCCGGTGAATTTATGCATGTGTAAGCCCGCCATTATTCCTTGCATTTCAGCTGAAGGTGCGTGTTTGGCATATGTATGTTAGAAATATCTCTACTATATATAAAAGAGTAATTTTGTTTGTGTGTCAGTTTGTCCGTATATGGCAGATAAACTGACGACACACCACTTACCTCGCAATACAGTGGATTCTAAAATCTTGCCCCATTCACTGGCCAGGTTATAGGCTATTTAAATTAAAAAATAAATTATTTTAAATAGGTTTAATCTAATAATATTTGAACTTACCTCTTAAATTTATCATGAGAAATGTTTCTCCTTTTCCTTTTTTTCTTATTCCCTGTTTGTTTAGTGTGTTTTTGTTTACTTCTGCCGTTGCCTTGGATTTATTTCCAAATTGTTGTTTATATTTCTCAAATATTTTTGACGTTTCTCCTTTTCCTTTTTTTCTTATTCCCTGTTTGTTTAGTGTGTTTTTGTTTACTTCTGCCGTTGCCTTGGATTTATTTCCAAATTGTTGTTTTGGTTTGTTTACTTCTGCAGTTGCCTTTTGTTTAGTTTTGTTTACTTCTGCCTTTGCCTTGGATTTATTTCCAAATTGTTGTTTTGTTTACTTCTGCAGTTGCCTTTTGCTTAGTTTTGCTTACTTCTGCCGTTGCCTTGGATTTATTTCCAAACTGTTGTTTTGGTTTGTTTACTTCTGCAGTTGCCTTTTGTTTAGTTTTGTTTACTTCTGCCTTTGCCTTGGATTTATTTCCAAATTGTTGTTTTGTTTACTTCTGCAGTTGCCTTTTGCTTAGTTTTGCTTACTTCTGCCGTTGCCTTGGATTAATTTCCAAATTGTTGTTTTGGTTTGTTTACTTCTGCAGTTGCCTTTTGTTTAGTTTTGCTTACTTCTGCCGTGTTCCTTTTCTGTGATTTGACATGAATGAATTATTTATGAAAGCAAAAAGCAAAAAGCATGTGTAAACATACACTTACGCGTTGGTTGGGAACATGCATGAAAGTATAATAAGAGTCTGTTGCTCATCAACTTTTCATGCACCGGTAACAGCAGTTGCTTACGTTTCGCATGTATTTAAGAAGTATGAATTTTTTCATGCACACATGGAAAGTTTGTAAGGAAAATTAAGTTTCGTGTGTAAGCTTTTACAAACGCGAAAATTTTGTACTCTCACGGTTACAGGCGCTCGCCGGTGAATTTATGCATGTGTAAGCCCGCCATTATTCCTTGCATTTCAGCTGAAGGTGCGTGTTTGGCATATGTTAGAAATAAATAGTTTGTTGAGAGTTTTGAAATGAACCTATTGGAAAACTTACAAGCGCCAGTGGATGGCAAAAGTAAAAATGAACTTGCAAGTGTAAGCTCATGAAAAACTGAAACAAAGTTGGGTGGTTCCCAACTTTTCATCCGCCTGCTATAAGAGTTGGTAGGATTTTACATTTAACTGTCATCTTTTTTATTCGCACATGTTAGGTTAGCAAGGAAAATCGAGTTTGCTATGCAAGCTTTCACAGTTGCGCAATTTGTACTTTCAAAGCTATTGCCGCCGATAGGTTAAAAACAAATTATGTGCGTTGAATAAAAAAGCAAACAGAGATGATATCGTTGGCCATTTCGGGAACCTTCAAATCTTTTTGGAAATAGTCATAAGGTCCATGAACGAAATAGACATAATGTCCATTGACCTTATGGCGAAATCGAAAATGTAGACATGTCTAATTAGTAAATTTTGAAATAGACATAATGTCAAGGTAATGGAAACGCTAAACAAAAATCACAAATGCATAAAAAAGACGAATTTCTGTTTTGAGTAATTGTTTGTCCGTAGTCAAATTTCTTTAGTTGACCCATTCAATCGGTAGCGTCAAGTTAAGAAGAAAAATGCCATCGGAATCAGAGGCCCATTATACAAAATAGACCTAAACAAAAGCATTTGATATATATAAATAATTTCCATAAATAAAACTAGACTTGAAGTTCAAAATTTCAATATAGACATTATGTCCACTTTAAAATAGACATAATATTCATGGACCTTATGACTATTGCCTAATTGTTCAAAATGTCCATGGAAATTGTGCCTATTTAAAGCAGACATATTAATAAGGTCAGTGGAGCTTATGTCACACCCGTTTTGAATTACCAGACTTTCTTTTCTTTTACTGCCAGTTAGCCGGCATGTTTATAAAGTTTGTGTGTGTGAATGGAAAATATGCGTGTGTTGCAATTTTCGTGCCAGTAGCTGGCTGTGGTCAACGCTATATTGTATTCCTGCCCTAAACGCAGCCGCTGTATCGAAAAACAAATACGAAAAAGAAATTCGCTAAAATAGTGTTTTTGTTTACTTTTGCCGTTGCCTTGGATTTATTTCCAAATTGGTGTTTTGGTTTGTTTACTTCTGCAGTTGCCTTTTGTTTAGTTTTGCTTACTTCTGCCTTCGCCTTGGATTTATTTCCAAATTGTTGTTTTGTTTACTTCTGCAGTTGACTTTTGTTTAGTTTTGCTTACTTCTGCCGTTGTCTTGGATTTATTTCCAAATTGTTGTTTTGGTTTGTTTAGTTCTGCAGTTGCCTTTTGTTTAGTTTTGCTTACTTCTGCCTTTGCCTTGGATTTATTTCCAAATTGCTGTTTTGTTTACTTCTGCAGTTGACTTTTGTTTAGTTTTGCTTACTTCTGCCGTTGCCTTGGATTTATTTCCAAATTGTTGTTTTGGTTTGTTTACTTCTGCAGTTGCCTTTTGTTTAGTTTTGCTTACTTCTGCCTTTGCTTTGGATTTATTTCCAAATTGTTGTTTTGTTTACTTCTGCAGTTGCCTTTTGCTTAGTTTTGCTTACTTCTGCCGTTGCCTTGGATTTATTTCCAAATTGTTGTTTTGGTTTGTTTACTTCTGCAGTTGCCTTTTGTTTAGTTTTGCTTACTTCTGCCTTTGCCTTGGATTTATTTCCAAATTGTTGTTTTGTTTACTTCTGCAGTTGCCTTTTGCTTAGTTTTGCTTACTTCTGCCGTTGCCTTGGATTTATTTCCAAATTGTTGTTTTGGTTTGTTTACTTCTGCAGTTGCCTTTTGTATAGTTTTGCTTACTTCTGCCTTTGCCTTGGATTTATTTCCAAATTGTTGTTTTGTTTACTTCTGCAGTTGACTTTTGTTTAGTTTTGCTTACTTCTGCCGTTGCCTTGGTTTTATTTCCAAATTGTTGTTTTGGTTTGTTTACTTCTGCAGTTGCCTTTTGTTTAGTTTTGTTTACTTCTGCCTGTGCCTTGGATTTATTTTCAAATTGTTGTTTTGTTTACTTCTGCAGTTGCCTTTTGCTTAGTTTTGCTTACTTCTGCCGTTGCCTTGGATTTATTTCCAAATTGTTGTTTTGGTTTGTTTATTTCTGCAGTTGCCTTTTGTTTAGTTTTGTTTACTTCTGCCTTTGCCTTGGATTTATTTCCAAATTGTTGTTTTGTTTACTTCTGCAGTTGCCTTTTGCTTTGTTGTTTTGGTTTGTTTACTTCTGCCGTTGCCTTTTGTTTACTTTTGTTTACTTCTGCCTTTGCCTTGGATTTATTTCCAAATTGTTGTTTTGTTTACTTCTGCAGTTGCCTTTTGCTTAGTTTTGCTTACTTCTGCCGTTGCCTTGGATTTATTTCCAAATTGTTGTTTTGGTTTGTTTACTTCTGCCTTTGCCTTGGATTTATTTCCAAATTGTTGTTTTGTTTACTTCTGCAGCTGACTTTTGTTTAGTTTTGCTTACTTCTGCCGTTGCCTTGGATTTATTTCCAAATTGTTGTTTTGTTTACTTCTGCAGTTGCCTTTTGCTTAGTTTTGCTTATTTCTGCCGTTGCCTTGGATTTATTTCCAAATTGTTGTTTTGGTTTGTTTAGTTCTGCAGTTGCCTTTTGTTTAGTTTTGCTTACTTCTGCCTTTGCCTTAGATTTATTTCCAAATTGCTGTTTTGTTTACTTCTGCAGTTGACTTTTGTTTAGTTTTGCTTACTTCTGGCATTGCCTTGGATTTATTTCCAAATTGTTGTTCTGGTTTGTTTACTTCTGCAGTTGCCTTTTGTTTAGTTTTGCTTACTTCTGCCTTTGCCTTGGATTTATTTCCAAATTTTTGTTTTGTTTACTTCTGCAGTTGCCTTTTGCTTAGTTTTGCTTACTTCTGCCGTTGCCTTGGATTTATTTCCAAATTGTTGTTTTGGTTTGTTTACTTCTGCAGTTGCCTTTTGTTAAGTTTTCTTTACTTCTGCCTTTGCCTTGGATTTATTTCCAAATTGTTGTTACTTGCGATTATAGGTACTATAAGGCAAGTTATGCATTCGTCGAAAAAAAAAGTTTTGAGATAACAATCAAACATGACATTACGATGATAGCGAAGACGAAAAAAGATGGTCTAAAAATTCTGTCCGTCTGTATGTCTGTCTGTCTGTCTGTCTGTCTGTCTGTATGTATAGACACCTACAGCCCAAACGGGTGGGCCGAATTGCTTCAAACTTGGTATATAGACTTTTTTAAGTATTGTACAGAGGGGAAATTGAAATTTTTTTTTAGCTCAAAAAATAACGGTACCTGCCATACAACCGTTACGTTAAATCTTATTTTTTTCAAAAACGGCTCTAACGATTTCGATTTAAAAAAATCAGTGTTGCTTTTTAGGTACGACCAATCATATGGCTGAAAAAAAAGTTTTAAAAAATGGCTAAGAACGGTACTTTCCATAGGACCGTTTTTTTTGCTTTCGACTATCTCGAAAACGACTCAACCGATTCTTTCGAAATTTCACACACATATAGCTGTAGGTAGCTCAATTTGTACTGCATACCAATATTTTTGAAAAATATTTTTTTGTATTTTTAAAAGCATTTTAAAAAAAAAAATTTAAAAAATTAATATTTTGAAAACTGCTTATTAAATTTTTTTTTTTAAATTTTAAATAAATGTATTTGCTGAATACCTATGAACTGGCGTTTTTGAATTTTTTTTGAAATTTTTTTTCAAAAAGTTTTTCAAAAAAAACTTTTTTTCTCAAAAACCGCTCCACAGATTTTTCTAAATTTATTCTCATAAATTCAAATTTATCCAAGAAATAAAATGGCGTACTTTTTTTTCAGCTCAAATTAGTTTAAGTATTCATTTAAGAATTTTGAAAATTTTATTTTTATCAAAATCTCAAGCCCATAAACCACTGTCACTCATTAGAGCAAGTTCGTGCGACCCAGTCGTGCATTTTATTTTGTTTACTTCTGCAGTTGACTTTTGTTTAGTTTTGCTTACTTCTGCCGTTGCCTTGGTTTTATTTCCAAATTGTTGTTTTGGTTTGTTTACTTCTGCAGTTGCCTTTTGTTTAGTTTTGTTTACTTCTGCCTTTGCCTTGGATTTATTTCCAAATTGTTGTTTTGTTTACTTCTGCAGTTGCCTTTTGTTTAGTTTTGCTTACTTCTGCCGTTGCCTTGGATTTATTTCCAAATTGTTGTTTTGTTTACTTCTGCAGTTGCCTTTTGTTTAGTTTTGCTTACTTCTGCCGTTGCCTTGGTTTTATTTCCAAATTGTTGTTTTGGTTTGTTTACTTCTGCAGTTGCCTTTTGTTTAGTTTTGTTTACTTCTGCCTTTGCCTTGGATTTATTTCCAAATTGTTGTTTTGTTTACTTCTGCAGTTGCCTTTTGCTTAGTTTTGCTTACTTCTGCCGTTGCCTTGGATTTATTTCCAAATTGTTGTTTTGGTTTGTTTATTTCTGCAGGTGCCTTTTGCTTAGTTTTGCTTTCTTCTGCCGTTGCCTTGGATTTATTTCCAAATTGTTGTTTTGGTTTGTTTACTTCTGCAGTTGCCTTTTGTTTACTTTTGTTTACTTCTGCCTTTGCCTTGGGTTTATTTCCAAATTGTTGTTTTGTTTACTTCTTCAGTTGCCTTTTGCTTAGTTTTGCTTACTTCTGCCGTTGCCTTGGATTTATTTCCAAATTGTTGTTTTGGTTTGTTTACTTCTGCAGTTGCCTTGGATTTATTTCCAAATTGTTGTTTTGTTTACTTCTGCAGTTGACTTTTGTTTAGTTTTGCTTACTTCTGCCGTTGCCTTGGATTTATTTCCAAATTGTTGTTTTGGTTTGTTTAGTTCTGCAGTTGCCTTTTGTTTAGTTTTGCTTACTTCTGCCTTTGCCTTGGATTTATTTCCAAATTGTTGTTTTGTTTACTTCTGCAGTTGCCTTTTGCTTAGTTTTGCTTTCTTCTGCCGTTGCCTTGGATTTATTTCCAAATTGTTGTTTTGGTTTGTTTACTTCTGCAGTTGCCTTTTGTTTACTTTTGTTTACTTCTGCCTTTGCCTTGGATTTATTTCCAAATTGTTGTTTTGTTTACTTCTGCAGTTGCCTTTTGCTTAGTTTTGCTTACTTCTGCCGTTGCCTTGGATTTATTTCCAAATTGTTGTTTTGGTTTGTTTACTTCTGCCTTTGCCTTGGATTTATTTCCAAATTGTTGTTTTGTTTACTTCTGCAGTTGACTTTTGTTTAGTTTTGCTTACTTCTGCCGTTGCCTTGGATTTATTTCCAAATTGTTGTTTTGGTTTGTTTAGTTCTGCAGTTGCCTTTTGTTTAGTTTTGCTTACTTCTGCCTTTGCCTTGGATTTATTTCCAAATTGCTGTTTTGTTTACTTCTGCAGTTGACTTTTGTTTAGTTTTGCTTACTTCTGCCGTTGCCTTGGATTTGTTTCCAAATTGTTGTTTTGGTTTGTTTACTTCTGCAGTTGCCTTTTGTTTAGTTTTGCTTACTTCTGCCTTTGCCTTGGATTTATTTCCAAATTGTTGTTTTGTTTACTTCTGCAGTTGCCTTTTGCTTAGTTTTGCTTACTTCTGCCGTTGCCTTGGATTATTTCCAAATTGTTGTTTTGGTTTGTTTACTTCTGCAGTTGCCTTTTGTTTAGTTTTGCTTACTTCTGCCTTTGCCTAGGATTTATTTCCAAATTGTTGTTTTGTTTACTTCTGCAGTTGACTTTTGTTTAGTTTTGCTTACTTCTGCCGTTGCCTTGGTTTTATTTCCAAATTGTTGTTTTGGTTTGTTTACTTCTGCAGTTGCCTTTTGTTTAGTTTTGTTTACTTCTGCCTTTGCCTTGGATTTATTTCCAAATTGTTGTTTTGTTTACTTCTGCAGTTGCCTTTTGCTTAGTTTTGCTTACTTCTGCCGTTGCCTTGGATTTATTTCCAAATTGTTGTTTTGGTTTGTTTACTTCTGCAGTTGCCTTTTGTTTAGTTTTGCTTACTTCTGCCTTTGCTTTAGATTTATTTCCAAATTGTTGTTTTGTTTACTTCTGCAGTTGCCTTTTGCTTAGTTTTGCTTACTTCTGCCGTTGCTTTGGATTTATTTCCAAATTGTTGTTTTGTTTACTTCTGCAGTTGCCTTTTGCTTAGTTTTGCTTACTTCTGCCGTTGCCTTGGATTTATTTCCAAATTGTTGTTTTGTTTACTTCTGCAGTTGCCTTTTGTTTAGTTTTGCTTACTTCTGCCGTTGCCTTGGTTTTATTTCCAAATTGTTGTTTTGGTTTGTTTACTTCTGCAGTTGCCTTTTGTTTAGGTTTGTTTACTTCTGCCTTTGCCTTGGATTTATTTCCAAATTGTTGTTTTGTTTACTTCTGCAGTTGCCTTTTGCTTAGTTTTGCTTACTTTTGCCGTTGCCTTGGATTTATTTCCAAATTGTTGTTTTGGTTTGTTTATTTCTGCAGTTGCCTTTTGCTTAGTTTTGCTTTCTTCTGCCGTTGCCTTGGATTTATTTCCAAATTGTTGTTTTGGTTTGTTTACTTCTGCAGTTGCCTTTTGTTTACTTTTGTTTACTTCTGCCTTTGCCTTGGATTTATTTCCAAATTGTTGTTTTGTTTACTTCTGCAGTTGCCTTCTGCTTAGTTTTGCTTACTTCTGCCGTTGCCTTGGATTTATTTCCAAATTGTTGTTTTGGTTTGTTTACTTCTGCAGTTGCCTTTTGTTTAGTTTTGTTTACTTCTGCCTTTGCCTTGGATTTATTTCCAAATTGTTGTTTTGTTTACTTCTGCAGTTGCCTTTTGTTTAGTTTTGCTTACTTCTGCCGCGTTCCTTTTCTATGATTTGTGCGGTTTACACAAGAATGAATAATTTATGAAAGCAAAAAGCAAAAAGCATGTGTAAACATACACTTACGCGTTGGTTGGGAACATGCATGAAAGTATAATAAGAGTCTGTTGCTCACCAACTTTTCATGCGCCGCGCCGGTTACAGTAGTTGCTAAGGTTTCGCATGTATTTAAGAAGTACTAGCCGCTCGCGTTTCAGCTGATCAAGAAGTAGACTGTAGCTTGAGGAGTATAGTTTATCGTCATCTAGCTTCTTCTTCTTTTATAGCTTTATAATTTAATACCTACATTTAACCGTGATAAAAAGAAACCTATGTGCTATACCAGATTATAATCTAAATCTAGCTATGTGCCAAATTTCATACAGCAATTCTGGTGTGATTTCGAAAATTAAAACAAATCTATCCCACGGGAACCATACATTTTACCGGGAATGTAGCCAATATGCTATTTCAGATTGTCTCTGTGCTAAATTTCACTCAGATGAGTTCAGCCATTCTGGTGTAATTTCAAAAATTAAAAAAAATCTATCCCACGGGAACCATACATTTTATCGGGATAAAAAGTACCAAATATGCTATTCCAGACTATAATCTATCTCTCTGCTAAATTTCATTCAGATCCGTTTAGCCATTTTGGTGTGATTTCAAAAATTAAAGCAACATTTAATTTATTGGGTTAGGTGAATTTGCTGTGATTGGGGTTAAAATTTTGAGACCAAATGCGCTTTTAATGCTTTACACTTTATACCTCCGATGATATGAATCAATTCATTCTTTTGAAACATCGCACAAACCAGTGCGATGGCATTGATGTTTGCGATAGCGAAACCCGAAAACCAACAAATGATGGAATTGACTAACAAAAGTGACTCAAAACATTTTACAAAAACTAGGCCTATTGATAGTCAATTGTCAAGCTTCATCCAAATGCATCAGTTGGCGGCAGCAATGAACGGATTTTCTATAAATCGTTCGTAGTGTTCTTATGTAAATGGTCCTTAGGAGCAAAACCTTTGCTATACAAATTTTAGTATTATCAAGAGGAAGCAATTTCTATCACAAACGCTACATGCTAGCTGTCACAAATGCTGTGAACCAGAGGGCAACTTAGTGGAAAGACACCATCAGAGAACCATAGATTTTGTATACAATGAATGTACTCATTAGTGCGATACGTAAATTTTAAATACCTGCAACCCCTGGTGCAACCATGGTGTCCAAATCCGAATAAAGAAACGGAATCGATAACCTTTGTCTAAAATATCATCTGCGTAAAATTATTAACAGCTTGGGCCATACCGAAGACATTGTAAAATTTTAACTCTTCTGTTCTGGCCTATTTCATAAGCTCAGCCATCTTGGATATTTCGGAAATGTTATATCAACCTCGGTGCAAGTAAGTGTTACCATGCGTTAATTTTTTTCTGCAAATTTTGAGGTTCAAAATTTGCACTCTAGGATATTCTGATGCCAGCGCAATTTGAATTTCTGAATTTCTCTTCACTAAGATATTTTAAGAACAGCTGAAAGTCGAGAACACAATCATTTTGAAATTAGGGATGTTCGATTTCGGTTGTAACCCAATTTCATCCAAATTTGGTGGAAATGAGAAAATTCCGAAATGTGTTTTTGTATAAGAAATGATGTAATTTCGAAACTTATTCGGAAATGTGCTAGGAAATTACATCATTTACCCCAACGAAATTACAGTATAAGTTTTGAAGGTACCCGAAATTAAAAAACAATAGCATCTCTGTTTGTTTTATTTACTCAACGAACATAATTTAGCAAAATAAAAATAAAAAACCCTTTTTCTTACAAAAATTATGTCTTGATTTTTAATTTCATTTAAAAGATATTGCATGAAAAGATTTACCTCGGGTGCCCGGGCAACGCCGGGTACTTTTTGCTAGTATAAATAATAAGAATTTAAAAAATAATAGTACAGTAAATACAACAGTTTTTAAAATTTTATCACATAATGTTTCAGGGTTGAGTAATAAATCGATATTCACTAATTTTTATGATTATATATGTAAATTTGATTTAATTTTTCTGTATGAAACATTTGTTACTGTATTAAATATTAATACTTATGAAAAGAAGCTATCGAAGTATAAACTAAAATCAATACCAGCAACTAAAACACATTCAAGAGGAGGAGCTAGTGGAGGACATGTTTTCGGATATAGGAAGGATTTGAATATCGACTGTTGTATTGAAACTTACCGCACAATGACATATATAGATATGAAAATTGATCAAAAAAACTAACGTCTGCTGCCAACATATCTAAACTGTAATCATTGGGATAAAGATTTTGAGGAACTACAGTATTTCCTGACATGTGGAGGAGATAACTCTAATTTGCTCTTGAAAGGAGATTTTAATGCAAGATTGGGTGAAGAAAAAGGCACTGAAAATAATCTAACTGGAATCGTGAGGAAGTCTAAAGATAAAGTTAACAACACAAATGGATATAAACTGCTGGAACTCTGCGACTCCTATGGATTACGAATTTTAAACGGAACTAGCCAAGGAGACCAAGATGGAGAATATACGTTTGTTGGAGGCCAAGGTTCTTCTGTCATTAACTATAGTCTTATAAGAGGTGAATGGAATAATCATGTTGTAGATTTTGAGGTGTCGAATGAACCCTTTTCAGATCATATGCCAATTGTTGTATCCTTCACTCTGTCCAATATAGTCAATGAAGCAACTACAATTATGGAACTTCTACCTAAACTAAATTGGAACAGCAGAAATGAGCACGCATATAAAGTTAAATTGGATGCTGCTTTGCAAACCATGAAGTCGCGAATTTTAATGAGCTGGAAGATATTATCAAGAAAGCATATCCACACAGCAGGAAGTCACAAAAATCTAAAGCCTCAAAGGATGACTGGTTTGATGAAAGCTGCAAAAAAGCAAGGGATGTGTCGTATGCGTGGTTGAAACTTTTTCGCAAAGTCAGTACCAACGGTATAAAAGAATTATACTTAAAATCCAATCGGAAGTTCAAGACCTTATGTGAAGAAAAAAAAGTTGTATTTTGAATCCGAGGCTCGTAAGCTAAGTCTTGCTATGAACTCTTCTGATTTTTGGAACCTAACGCAAAATTTAAATGGTAAAAAATACATCGTCGACATTAACTTGAGACCCCAAGTCTTACGGAACCATTTTCACTATCATTTAAACCCAGCAGCAAACGAGATTACAAGCATTCACTACGCACCACCTGGCTTTTATCATCCTATACTAGATTCACCGATCACAGAACAGGAAGTTTCTCTAGCCGTCGATAGGCTCAAAAATGGCAAATCAGCTGGATCGGATAGAATACCTGTAGAGTTTTATAAGTAAGTGTGGAACGATAAGCCTTACTCAAACGCTAACTGGATTAATGAACAAGGTAATGGAAGATGGGCCGATACCGAATCAGTTTAAAGAGGCCTTAATTTTTCCTATTTACAAGAAAGGCTGTACAATGGATCCTGTGAACTACAAAGGTATTTCCTTTCTGAATGCCTCTTATAAAATTTTTACCGCTGTGCTTTCGAGTCGACTCAAAATGTGGATGGCATCCAGTGTTGGATAGTTACGCGTAACTTTGAAATTTTAATTAGTTACACGTAACTAATGTTACTTATCTAACTAATGTGACTAAATGTAACTAATTGTAACTAAATGTAACTAACTATAACTAATAGAAATTTTTCAAATACAAAAACTCACATTTTATGTTAAATTGAAATTTAGAAGTTCCGTCCATAAACCCGATCGAATGACGATTGACTACACTGTTTTAGGGCAAAGCCGGATGATTGATATTGCCGTCGGGCCAGGCAACCTGACAAGGAATAAATTTTTCAATTGCTATATTTTTGCAAAACAAAATTTTAAAATAATAAAACAAAATAGATCTCATTTGATTTCCTTTGGGCGAGCCAAATCTGAAATTTGATACCAAATCTGAGATCAAATCTGAATTTACCATACAAAAGTAAATCACAATAAACAAAGAAATGTCCAGGAATCTCAAGAAAGAGGGGAAAACTTTAAATGTAAGTAAAAATCTATTGTGTGCTCCAAGAATATAATATTTTATTAGATTTCCTTTTCATCAGGAACATAGTAATTTCAATATGTATTCCTTGTCAGGTTGCTGTTGCCCTTGCTAATAAAAGAATTTTGTCAATAGTCGATTGGGATTCAGGAT
Source organism: Platycheirus albimanus (assembly GCA_916050605.2). Lineage (NCBI taxonomy): Eukaryota > Metazoa > Arthropoda > Insecta > Diptera > Syrphidae > Platycheirus > Platycheirus albimanus. The sequence goes on along the minus strand of OU696696.1, from coordinate 325,194,259 downwards.
GAAATGTGATTTATTTTTATTTTTTTATTATTAAGTTAGTTAGTTTTATTTAGTTACATTAGTAACATTAGTTACGCCAAATATTGGGCGTAACTAATTCATATTAGTTACGCGTAACTAAACGAGTAACTTACTTCTTGTAACTTACTTGCCAACACTGATGGCATCCAAAAATCTGATAAGTGAGTTTCAAGCTGGCTTCAGAACAGGATACTCTACTACTGACCATATTTTTGTATTTAAATGTATTGCTGATTCATTCTTCAGTCAAAACAAAAAGCTTTACGTCCTTTTCGTAGATTTTAGAGCAGCGTTCGACACTATTAATCGTGATGCCCTAATGTATAAGCTGTACGGGTTGGGCTTAACCTTTAAATTTGGGCAACTCATTCAAAATTTATACCGGGACACGAAATCAGTAGTATGGAATGGCTCAGAACTATCAGAACGGTTTGAAACTAAAACAGGAGTGAGACAAGGTTGTACCCTAAGCCCAGATCTATTCTCCTTGTTTATAGACGACTTGGTTAGTTATTGACCAGGTGGTATTGAATTTGCCGGATTGCAAATTAAAACTTTGCTTTTTGCAGACGATGTGGTGATGATGGCATATTCACCTGAGACTCTCCAGCTAATGATAAATAAGTTGCATGAATATTGTAAACGTTGGAATCTTGTGGTTAATCTGGACAAATCCAAAGTTATAATTACAAGGAAGGGAGGTGGTAGGACTGCCTCCAATGAGAAATGGTTCTACGATGGAATAGCTACTGATGTTGTTAAAGAATACAAATATCTTGGAGTGATCTTCACGCAAAATATGAAAATGGAAAAACATTTAAACGAAAAACTTATAAAAGCAAAAACTGCAATAAATGCTACTTGGAAAAACTGCTTCAACAATAAGTTCATAAGTCACAGTAGTATATATCGAGTCTTCGAAACAGTAGCTGAGTCAATCCTCATCTATGCTGCACTAGTGTGGGGATGTAAAGAATATACTGCGGTTGAGAAGCTTTTGAGATTCTACATCAAAAGAAACTTTCATCTCCCTCCGAACTCACCGAACTATATGCTTTTGCTTGAAACTGGGTTGTCACCGTTGTTTATAAAGACACTCAAACTTCAAATTGACTACGTGATTCGTGTAATGCAAATGCCGGAGAACCGCTTTCCTAAGAGGGTGGCAATTCAAATGGTGAGGAGCAAAAAAGGATGGTTTGGAAAATGGATAGATTTAGCGGAGGATTGTGGAATGGATCTGAATATAAGTATAGATGAACCAAGTACATGGATACCCATTTTGTATGACCTGATAAAACAAGTGGATCTAAGACAGAGAGCAAAATGCGAGGAAGAAGCTGCAAGTTCCCTATACCGAACTGTTAACAATTGCCTTGATTATTCTCTCAATGAAAAAAATTACTTCAAAGATGAGTACAAAGTAGAGATAATTTCAATGATGTTTTGTCTACGAGGAGAAATGTTGGAACTAAATTACATACCACATATGAGTGATCTGCCAGATCTTTGCAACACGAAGAAACGGGAAGACATCATACATTTCTTGGGATATTTGCCAGAAATAAGAAGAAGTGTATTCGGAGATAATATTTTAACAGATAGCCTTGCTTAACCAAATGGATGTGATGAAACTGTAAAAATTTCTGAAAATTGCACTTAAATATAGATACAGAATAAAAAATGGTGATTTTTAAATAAAATTCAATTAAATAAAAAAAGAAAATTGATCTAAGATAATAACTATTAAATTCATTTTCCGTTATTTATGGCATATTCTAAAAAACCTTATACCATTTTGGAAGGAGAATTGAACGCGCCAACTTTAAAGGTAACTTGCCAAAATTTAGTAGTACATTTTTTTACACTACAGCCCATTGAATTAGGGTCATGTAAAAATTTTGAGTATTTAGTTGGGTAAAAAAGTGACATTTTCTTCAAAACTGATGCAGGTGTGCTTAAATTTTTTAATGCAATTGTTAGCGAGGTTATTCGAGGTTCCATAACAGAAAAAAGATTGAGAAAAATTAAGATTTGTAATCACGGCACTTGAAAGGCAGCCAGAGGGTGAGCATTTTTTCGATTTTTTTTCGAATGCCTCTAACTCACAAAATACATGGCAAAGATTTTTTTTATTATTTTTCTGATAACTGTCCCCATCTACCCTATCACCCGTTTTCGTTTTGACGTTGACTTTTGGGACACCCTGTATATTCTTAATTTTTTTTTTGAGAACATTTTTTTTATTCTTTGTTTTTTCCAAAAACGGTTTAACATATTTTTTTTAATTTTATCTTTCCTGATAAAAACTACAAAGTTTTAAAATTTGGCATACTCGAAAAAAAAACCTTTTATAGTGATTTGTAAGTGTTTAATAAAATTGTATAATGGTTTTTACTTCCGATTATAGTTAGGTACATACTATAAATGCAAGTTGTGCATTCGTAAAAAAATTTTTTTTTTTGAAAATCAAACACAACATTACCATGATAGAGAGCCTAAAAAGTGGGACCGACAATTCTGTGTGCCTGTCCGTCTGTCTGTTTGCGCACCTAGGTACAGCCTAAACGGCTGAACCGATTTTCTTCAAACTTGGTACACGCAGTTTTATTATGACTTCCTACAGAAGAGAATTTGGAAAAATATACTCGAAAAAATTTCAAATATGTTCTCGAAAAGTTTAAAAAAATGGTTTTTAGGAAAAACGATTTTGAAATTTGTTTTCTTAAAATTCAAAACTGTAAAAGAAATCAGATGGTTTACTTCATTTTTCCCAAAAAACGTTTTAACTAGTTATTTTTAATGGATTAATAGATTTTCATATGATTTTTACTTGCGATTATAGGAACTACATATAAGGCAAGTTATGCATTCATAAAAAAAAGCTATTGGACAATCAAACATAACATTACGATGATAGAGAAGCCTAAAAAAGGGGTTCTGACAATTCGGTCTGTCTGTCTGTTTCTGTCTGTCCGTCCGTCTGTATCGGTACCTACAGCTTAAGCGGCCGATGGACCGATTTGTTTCAAATTTGGTACATAGTATTATTATGGCGTCCTACAGAGGGGTTTTTGGAATTAGCATTCTAGCTCTAAAACTAACAGTACCTGCCATACGATTTTTAGGGTAAAATTGATTTTTCTCAAAAACGGCTCCTACAATTTTGATAAAACTTTCGTTGGAATAGATTTTTCAGGAAATGTCTTGTAACGGTACCTCAAATAGGACCGGTTTTTTGAAATCAGATTTCCTCGCAAATCGATGAAATTTTTAATATAGGAACATTTTTTGAGTTTAAAAAAAAATTAATTTTTTTTTATTTTGTCTAAAAACTGTTTGAATCTATTTTTAAAGAATTTATTTGTCTGATAAGAACTACGAATGGCTAGAAGTTAGCATACTCAAAAAATATTTGGAATATTTTTTCAAAAAGTTTTTCAAGAAAAATTGTTTTTTTGAAAATCGTGGTCGAACAATATTGAAAAAAAAACGTCTTTAAATTCTAAACAGTAAACACAATTTAATGGCTTGTACTTCATTTCTTCAAAAAAACGTTTTATGGGGCCAGTTATAGGGATACGGAAAACCAAACCGAAAAAATGTTCAAATGGATGCAAATTTTTTATTTTCTTAATTGGAAGATTTGTATAATAAAATAAAAAACATAATATTAAATGGGCATTAAAAAATTAAATTTCTTAACGAAAGATATGATTTTTTTCATTAATGTCTTTGTTATACCAATTTCCTTTGAAAATAAAAAGGAACACGAGGCATGGCTGGGTGCTGTATGAATAGTGAAGACCCTGATTGGTATCAAAATGGCGATGCCCAGCATTGCAACTGTCTCATACGCATCAATTGTGCTTATTTTACCTCCAAGTGGTAGCCATCGGGTACTGGTCTTGTCCACCCGGACTTGACTTGCTGAACTTATAAGCGCGAGTGTTGATCACAGAAAAATAGCAACACTATAATTGCCCTGCCATAAAGCTTCTCTGTTTCTCTTGTTGGGTAGCAGTTTATTCTGTACGAACCCCTCAGAAAGCAAGCGAGCGGCGGATGAGCTTCAAATTAGGTGAACCAACGGCGACGCTTACAGACAATATGGTAGGCACCCCATGAAGTAGCTCTTCAACATATTCGGAGCTCAGGTCTTTGGGTCCTTTCACTACTATTAGTCAGGGTAGTGAAATAGAGAAGGTGGCGGATGAGCCCATATAGGACCAACGGTAGCTCTCACATCCCCGTAGTGGGTTACTGACTCTGGATTTCTCCAACTCCTTTTGTCCAAGGAGAGCAGCATAGGGCCTGGTCCCCCAGGTTGGGGGTTGTGCGTCGGGGTAACTTCCCTACCACGTAAAAAACCTCTTGTTCCGAAACAACCAACTGCCTCGGATATGGATGACCCTACTGATGACGACCCAAACGAAACAAGGACAACGAATTTCGAATCTGCACGTGGAATTTCCGGACCCTTAATAGGCCACGTGCCGCCAAACAATTAGTGGAGGCCCTAGATGGTGTCAAAGCTGACATCACAGCCATCCAAGAAGTGCGATGGGATGGTGAAGGCACAAGGAGGATGAAAAACTGTGACATCTGCTACGGTAAGTGCTACAGGACAAGAAAGCAGCGGCTATTTGGATGCGGATTTGTGATAAGAGGAAGGTTTAGGCAAGAAGTCTTGGGGTTTCGTGGCATAAGCGAACGCATTGTCACAATCCGCATTAAATCCAAATTCAGCAACATCTCGCTGATCTGCGTCCACGCCCCCACGGAGGAAAAATATGACACGACCATAGAAGAATTCTACGATCTTCTCGAGAAGACGTATGATGAATGCCCGAAGTACGACACTAAGTTTATTCTTGGTGACTTCAACGCCAAAATCGGAAAGGAGGGTAACTTTGGCTCGACAGTCGGAAAGCATAGCCTGCACGACATCACTTCCGGTAACGGACACAGGCTAATCGACTTTGCTGCGGGGCGAAGTGTCATCTTAGCTAGCACATACTTCCCACACCTCAATATACACAAGGAGACCTGGCAGTCTCCTGATCAAAATACCGTCAACCAAATTGATCACATTGCGATTGGTAGCAGACATGCGTCCAGTGTCATGGATGTCCGCACTTTCCGAGGGGCAACATAGACTCGGACCACTACCTTGTTGTAGCTAAAGTGCGAATGCGGATCTCCACCAGACCGCAGAATCGAACATCCACTGTGAGAAAGTTTGATGTTGCGAAGTTACAATCGCAAGAGACCGCCACAACCTTTGCCTATCATGTCTCCTCTTATCTCTTGACAAGCCCGGCGCCTGCGCCAAACCCAGAGGCCCATTGGCAACATTGCAAAATGGCCATCAAAACCGCTGCCACGGATGTTTTGGGTTTCATTAGGCGACCACAACGAAACACCTGGTTTGATGATGAGTGCATGCTCGCACACTTGGCCAAAGAGGAAGCCTATCATGCAGTTCTGAATGCCAGAACTAGAGCTGCCAAGAGCACTTCCCGTGCGGTTTATCAGCAAAAGAGGAAAGAGGAACATCGGCTTTTCAGAAGAAAAAAAAGAGAACTGGATAAACGAATCGTTGAATCTATTGAGGGGTGCTAAGGCAGAAGCAATGTTCGAAAGTTCTACCAAAGGGTAAAGCATTCGTCAAAGGGTTACAAAGCCCGAGCGGAAGCATATAGAATCGAGGGTGGGAATGTCGTTGTAGATACACAGTCGGTGCTGAGAATTTGGAAAGAACACTTCTGCAGACTGTAAAACGGCGAAGACAACCAACTAATCGCTGTCAGGCAGAATGATCCATTCGATTTGGATGATGAAGAACAAAATTTCCGTCCTCCCGACCAAGAAGAAGTTCGGATAGCAATATCTAAACTAAAGTCCAACAAGGCTGCTGGAGCTGATGGCCTTACGGCTGAACTCTTCAAAGCAGCGGGAGATAACTTGGTGAGCAGCATACACCAACTCATCTGTACAATCTGGTCGGATGAAAGTATGCCTGAAGAATGGAACCTCAGCATTGTGTGCCCTATCCACAAGAAAGGAGATACTCTAAGCTGCGCCAACTACAGAGGTAACGGGTGATTTTTTAGCTGGTTTGGTTTTGGCAACACTGGTTTTGACAGCTGACGTGTGTTTAGTACCTTGTGTCACTGTCAAACAGCTTCAGTTTGGTTTGCAATTTAACCATGGATCGTCTTACAAATGAAAAACGCTTGCAAATTATTGAATTTTACTATCAAAATTCGTGCTCGGTTCGAAATGTCGAAATATCGAAAAATTGTGTTCAGCGATGAGGCTCATTTTTGGTTGAATGGGTACGTAAATAAGCAAAATTGCCGCATTTGGAGTGAAGATCAGCCAGAAGCATTGCAACAGCTACCAATGCATCCCGAAAAAGCCACTGTTTGGTGCGGTTTATGGGCCGGCGGCATTTGGGCCATATTTCTTCAAAGATGATGCGAATCGCAGCGTAACTGTCAATGGTACACGCTACCGAGCGATGATAACAAACTTTTTTTTGCCCGAAATGGAAGTTCTTGACTTGCATGATATGTGGTTTCAACAAGACGGTGCCACATGCCACACAGCACGCGAAACAATGGCGCAATTGCGAGGCGAGTTTGGTGAACAGTTAATTTCACGTTTCGGGCCGGTCAATTGGCCGCCTAGATCGTGCGATTTGACACCATTAGACTATTTTTTGTGGGGGTATGTCAAGGCTAATGTCTATAGGGACAAGCCCGCTTCGATTGAGGCACTGGAAGCCAACATCCATGCATTCATTCGTGAGATACCGGCCGATATGTGTGAAAGAGTATGCCAAAATTGGACTCAGCGGATGGGCTACCTGAGACGCAGCCGCGGTCAACATTTGCATGAAATTATCTTTAAACATTAAATTGCAAGGTTCAAACTATCGATTCAAATAAATATTTCATTAATTTTTTCGAATTTTTTGTGTTTTTTTTTTTTTTAAGTTCTAAACCTCTTAAAAAATCACCCGTTATAAGTCTCCTAAATGTCGCCTATAAAATCTTGTCGGCCATTCTGTGTGAACGTCTGAACCCTTTCGCACGTGAACTGATTGGCCCCTATCAGTGTGGTTTCAGGCCCGGTAAGTCAACCGTTGACCAAATTTTCACACTTCGGCAGATTTTGGAAAAGACCCAAGAATTCCAGATCGATACTCACCACCTCTTTATCGATTTTAAAGTCGCCTATGACAGCGTAAACAAGAACGAGCTATACAGAGCCATGTCACTTCTTGGCATCCCTGCCAAACTCGTTCGATTGTGCAGGATGACTATGGAGAACTCGCGCTGCTCCGTCAAGGTTGGTTAGAACACCACCGGATCATTTAATGTCGAGAAAGGCTTACGACAGGGTGACGCGCTGTTATGTAACCTCTTCAACATCATTCTTGAGGCAATCGTACGCAACTCGAATGGGTCTGGCTGTAAATGAAGATAAAACAAAGTATATGCTGTCCTCGGGTGAAGTAGATCATCACCGTAGGCTCGGACAAAACGTCACAATGGACAGATATAACTTTGAGGTTGTCAAGGACTTTGTCTATTTGGGTTCCACTATAACCTCTCAGAACAACATCAGTGAAGAGATCAGTCGAAGAATCACTCTTGCCAATCGCTGTTTCTTCGGGCTAAGAAGGCATCTTAGTAGTAAAGCCCTCTCTCAAAGGACCAAGGAGACACTATACAAGACCCTTATCATCCCAGTCCTGCTGTATGGGGCAGAAGCGTGGACACTGACACAATCGGATGAATATAGGCTGGGGTGCTTTGAGAGAAAGATTCTTCGGGTGATATTCGGTCCTGTATGTATCAATGGAGTATGGAGGAGAAGATTCAATGAAGAACTGTACGGGCTATACAGCGACATTGACTTGGTTAAGAAGCTGAAAATTCAGCGGCTTAGATGGCTGGGCCATGTGGAGCGTATGGACGAAAACGCTCCTGCCCGACGAGTCTTCAATTCCAACCCGGAGGGCCGACGCAGTTCTGGAAGACCCCATCTAACTTGGTGTGCGCAACTGGAGGCCACTGGCTAGGGACCGGCCTAGCTGGCGAGGATTGTTGGTTGAGGCCGTGGTCCACAATGGACTGTCTGCGCCACCTTAAGTAAGTAAGTAAGTATTTAGGGTGCGATTACCTTTTATGAACATAGCGTAAATAAAAATACTTACGCAACTGATTGAGAAATTTTTAAAAATTATTTTGTCTATTTTTGGTTGCTTAAAATTGTATCTTTGTAAAACTAAGAAATATATACAAACTTGAATGTCATAATTTTCTATCTGCTTTCGTAAAAAATCTTATAGTAAAAAATTTAACTTAAATAATACAAACAAAGAACAATATTTCGCTTTCCCAAATTCCTATCCCTAACACCTTCAAACACGGCTAATATGAAGCAATTGACTGATATGGTGAAGCCGGTGCCGAGCCTGCCTGTAGGCAAGACAGGCAATTGCCTAGGGCGGCACTTCTAGGAGGGCGGCACTTTGACTTAAGCGGAAAAATAAGTACAACCATTTAAAAAGTAAAGAAGGGCAAACGCTTACACAAATTCAAGTTTGTATTGTCAACGGTAATCTCGAGTTTTTATGCAAAATAAATATTCTTTCAAAACTACTTCAATCAAAATAGTTGGACTTATTAACTTGTTTAGAGCATTTGGATAAACTCCAGCAGTACTTTTAGATAAACCGTTCAGAGGAATTTTTTGTTTGAGACATTATACAAGAATGCTTTAAACATTGCTACGTAGCCGTCGTTATCAATCTGAACAATCTCAGCCATCGATCCAAAATTGAAATTTAAAGCTGATTCCTTTTTTACGTTATCAATGTTACGTTATCTTCTCTCGATGAGCGCTTTGTACAATATAAATTTCTCAGCCAAAATTTCGGATTTCCTTGCGATATTTCAAAGAAGGTGGAGTTAACAGACTGCGAAATACTTAAAACAAACTGCAAAACTTGGCAACGAAGTTCAAAAGCATATCATGGCGAAAGATATCTTGAATGAAATTAATATATTTAACTAAACTCTCAACTGCTATTGATTTCAAACCTTTATCAATTTTAAACTAAATTTAGCTATTCACTTCTTACATAACTATGTATATCCAAATTTACTAACGGCATTTAAGATACTATTAACGTATCCTGAAGTGTTGCTTCAGGTGAAGCTAGCTTCTCGAAACTGAACCTATCTGCGCTCAACAATGATCCAAGAACGATTAAAAGGTCTTCAATACCATCTGTATTGAAAAAGAAATGCTCAATCGCATTGAAAAAGAAGAAATCGCTACGAGATTTGCAAAAATGTAATCGTTCCGAGCAGCATTTTAGGTTCAACATTGTAAACAAAACTTTATTTCGTCGAAAGCCTTTAATTATTACTAAATAAAGCTCTATGTTAATGTTGTTGCTTTCGTTGTTTTTTTTTATATTTATTTTTGGGGTGGCAAAATAACAATTTGCCTAGGGCGGCAAAATTCTCATTTTCTTCACCGGGTGAAGCAAATAACAGGGGCTGTAAATGCTCAAATCGAGCAAATAAAGCTCATTAATAATCGCTAAAGTCTAGGCAAAAACAGAGTAACACCGCCTCAAAATATATCAACCACTTTTCCTGTCCCAAGAACTGAAGAAGACCTTACTAAAATAATAAAACTTTCAGGCTGTGTAAGGGATCTCCAAGTCCTTGACGGAAACGCCGTCAAATATATATTTCATGGGTCCACAATGTGGAGTCCATTCTCAAAGACTACGAAATCGTAAAGTCGAAGCCCATATATAGGGCTATTTTACAACATTTCCGCCAAAAAAATAGAGGTCCGGCCGATGCCGCCCTCGTTTCATACAACATCTTCGATGAAGAATGGGCAACAATTAAGAAATGTTTGTCGCTGCATTATGCAGACAAACGGGATATTCGCACGTTACAGCATGAACTCAATTTATTAACCCAAAGTCGCAGAGCTATAGACGAGTTTTATGCTAGAGTTAATCATCAATTATCTCTACTAATTAATAAAATTAAGACTGAGGACTATTCCCAGCAAACGGTAAATGCCTTAACGGAAAATTACTGAAACACAGCATTGGACATCTTTATTAGAGGTCTCAACGGAGACGTCTTTAAGATGCTAATGATCCAGAAACCCCAAACCTTGCCTGAGGCTTATACCTCTTGTTTGGAGTTTCAAAACCTAAACTTTAGGAATTTTCATATACATCAGAGAAACTGCAATAATACTATCCCTGCTCCGACTAATCAAATGTATTCCCCAAGATATCAACCAAAAGTTGTATATCCTCAATTAACACGAAGGGGGAAGTCTCAACTGTACAACAACCAGCGCTACCCAAACCAAAAACCAACGTGGGTCAGCCCACCACCTCCTAGGCCATCTAACCCTAAGCCTCCGCAGCGCATGGAAGTGGATCAGTCGGTTCAAACCCGAAATATTAACTACATGAACCGACCAGCATATAACGAAGGCAATACCAAGAGGCTGAAAGGATCAGACAACCTACCCAGAAAGCAGCAACGTCTCTTCGCAACGGATGTTATCACAAACCATGACAACATGAAGGAAGAAAAAGAGGAAGAAGAACAATTAAATGAGGAAAATTTTAGTGCTTACCAAGAAGCATGGGATGAAGATGACAACAATGACTACCTTGCAGAACTAAATTTTACGACAGAAGCCACGTACCATACTAAGAATATGTTACTAGAGATGGCGAAATTTTAAAATTCTTGATTGATACTGGAGCTAACAAAAACTTTGTGTCTGAAAAAATTGCTTACAATTGTAAACCAGTCACTTCCCCATTTAAAATACAGTCTGCTACTGGACAACTAGAAATCACACGTAAAATCAGACCTCAATTCTTCAAACCCATCAGCAATAGTACCTTTTTTGACTTTTATGTCCTCCCAGGTCTCAAATCATTTGACGGATTCATAGGAGATGATACACTTAAAAGATTAGAAGCCGTAATAGACAGAAAAAACAACATCCTTATCTTAGCCCCAGACATCAAAATCAATCTCAAGGAAAAACAATCAAAAGAAGTAAATAACATCCAAACAAACCTCCTTACTTACTTACTTAAGGTGGCGCAGACAGTCCATTGTGGACCACGGCCTCAATCAACAATCCTCGCCAGCTAGGCCGGTCCCTAGCCAGTGGCCTCCAGTTGCGCACACCAAGTTGGTTGAGGTCGTTTACCACTTGATCGCGCCACCTTAGATGGGGTCTTCCAGAACTGCGTCGGCCCTCCGGGTTGGAAGTGAAGACTCGTCGGGCAGGAGCGTTTTCGTCCATACGCTTCACATGACCTAGCCATCTAAGCCGCTGAATTTTCAGCTTCTTAACCAAGTCAATGTCGCTGTATAGCCCGTACAGTTCGTCATTGAATCTTCTCCTCCATACTCCATTGATACATACAGGCCCGAATATCACCCGAAGAATCTTTCTCTCAAAGCACCCCAGCCTGTATTCATCCGATTGTGTCAGTGTCCACGATTCTGCCCCATACAGCAGGACTGGGATGATAAGGGTCTTGTATAGAGTGCCTCCTTGGTCCTTTGAGAGAGAGCTTTACTACTAAGATGCCTTCTTAGCCCGAAGAAACAGCGATTGGCAAGAGTGATTCTTCGACTGATCTCTTCACTGATGTTCTTCTGAGAGGTTATAGTGGAGCCCAAATAGACAAAGTCCTTGACAACCTCAAAGTTATATCTGTCCATTGTGACGTTTTGTCCGAGCCTACGGTGATGATCTACTTCACCCGAGGACAGCATATACTTTGTTTTTTCTTCATTTATAGCCAGACCCATTCGAGCCGCTTCCACTTCAATACTTGCGAATGCTCCACTGACAGCGCGCTTAGTTCTTCCAATAATGTCAATATCATCAGCATAGCCAAGTAATTGAACGGATCTAAAAAAAATCGTACCGCTGGTGTTGACATGCGAGTTGCGTACGATTGCCTCAAGAATGATGTTGAAGAGGTTACATGACAGCGCGTCACCCTGTCGTAAGCCTTTCTCGACATTAAATGAGTCGGTGGTGTTCTTACCAACCTTGACGGAGCAGCGAGAGTTCTCCATAGTCATCCTGCACGATCGAACGAGTTTGGCAGGGATGCCAAGAAGCGACATGGCTCTGTATAGCCCGTTCCTGTTTACGCTGTCATAGGCGACTTTAAAATCGATAAAGAGGTGGTGAGTATCGATCTGGAATTCTTGGGTCTTTTCCAAAATCTGCCGAAGTGTGAAAATTTGGTCGACGGTTGATTTACCGGGTCTGAAACCACACTGATAGGGGCCAATGAGTTCACGTGCGAAAGGGTTCAGACGTTCACACAGAATGGCCGACAAGATTTTATAGGCGACAAACCTCCTAGAGCCTAGACCCTGAAATTCATATTCAAAACCTTTTATGCAAATATGAGAAACTTTTCGGACCAATCTCAGATAGTGGTACAATAGATACCAGCGTTCGTGCAGAAATAAGAACTACTTCCTCCGAACCTATATACACAAAATCATACCCTTACCCCGCTAACCTAAGGGCAGAGGTTGAATCCCAAATTAGCAAAATGCTTTCTGATGTCATTTTAAGACCATCTAAAAGTCCTTTCAACTCTCCACTTTGGATCGTTCCAAGGAATCCCAACTCCGCAGGTGAAAGGCAATAAAGACTTGTTATTGACTCCAAACGACTGAATACAATAACTATTCCGGATGCTTATCCTCTACCTGATATAACAAATACTCTTGCGAGTTTAGGAAAATGTAAATTCTTCACGACCCTCGATCCTACGTCTGGTTTTCACCAGACTAAGATAAAAGAAAGCGACATAGCAAAAACTGCGTTTTCAACGGCAAATGACAAATATGAGTTTACTTACGCACCCATCATATTCCAACGCATGATCAACGACGTGCTTAAAACTCTTATAGGCAAAACATGCTATGTCTATATAGACGACATCATCATCTTTGAAAGAAACGAATCCGACCACTTAAGAAATCTTGATGAAGTTTTGTCATACCTGGAACGAGCTAACTTAAGAGTAAATTTAGAAAAATCCAAATTCTTAAGAACCCAAATTGACTTTTTGGGATATATTATCCTGAGAAAATAGAGCAATTCAAAAAATACCACCTCCAAAAAATTTAAAAAAACTCAAAAGTTTTCTAGGTGTTGCATCATACTATCGGAAGTTTTTTGCAAAAATAGCAAAGCCTTTGACAAACCTAACAAGTGGGCCCCTTGTTGCCCAAATAAAAGCAAATCAATCAAAACAAGTTGAAACTCATTTTGACGATAAAGCCTTAAAAGCTTTCAAAACCTTAAAGATATGCTTATGTTTTCAGATATTCTTATATTGCCTAATTTCGAAAAGCCTTTTATCCTTACGTCCAATGCATCGAATTATGCTATATAGGGGCCGTTCTGTCTCAAGGTGATATAGGCAAAGACAGACCCATTACGTTCATATCTAGATCGCTGAAACGGAAGAAGGATTTTCAACAATTGAGAAAGAAATGCTCGCAATTGTGTGGTCCCTCGACAAACTAAGAACGTACTTTTACGGTGCAAAAAATATCAAAATCTTTACAGACCACCAACCCTTAACGTTTGCACTGAGCAATCGCAACAATAACGCAAAGTTAAAGCGGTGGAAGAGAAGAATAGAAGAATTCAATTATACTCTTGTATATAAACCAGGAAGATCGAATGTTCATTCACGACTTCCCGTACATTACGTACTATCCTCATCCTCTGAAACTCAACATAGTGCTGAAGAAGACAGTATAGTGACCTCATCATACACTGTGAAGCACCTATTAATGTTTTAAGAATCAGATTATCTTTTCTGAAGGCAATGACATGACCTGCTATGAAGAACCACGCCCAAGATATCAAAGACATTACATTAAAATGCAAACTTATGATAGCAATGCTTTAACTCAAACCTTAAAAGAAAAACTTAACCCAAATATTTTAAATGGTATAAAAATTCCAGAAAAATATATTCCACTGTTGCAAGAAATTTACGAATCCACCTTTAGTAAATATAAAATACGAATTACGCAGAGAATAGTTACGGATATAAATAATGAAGAAAACAAATTTAAAATAATCCAAGATGAGCACAGACGCGCTCATAGAAACTACATACATTGGAAATAAGAACCAAATTTTGGAAAAATATGACTTTAAGCAAATAACTAAATTAATTAAAAAAATTGTTAATTCATGTGACGTTTGTCGCTCCAATAAATACGACCGTCATCCCGTTAAACCGCATCTACAACCTACTCCAATCCCATCTTAGCCAACAGAACTTTTACATATGGACATAATAGAAATCAAAAAAGAAAAATTCATAACTTGCGTTTATAAATTCTGTAAAGGGGAAAGGCAATTTTTGTATGGGAGCTGGCCTACAGACCAATAATGATAAGTCATAATATCGTTCGGCATGGTATTAGCAAGTCTCAATTCGCTGTGGGAAAAAAGTTATGGCTCGGATAAGTAAAAATACATAAAAAGCTTATATTACAAAACTAGCTATTGTGTATTTTGTATACATATATGATAAAATAACAATAAAATTAAGATTCTGTGACAATCCAATCGGCGTACTTCCTTCATAGTCCAGGTAATTATCAACTCCAGAAGAACAGATTCTCTGTTTTTATACTTTTTTTTAGTGACATATTTTATAAAATTATTATTTAATGATTTCTTGATTATAAACAATTTCTCAAGTTATTTAGTACTACAGTAGGAACTATAACACGGCCATCCTGCAGTTTTCATCGTTCTCGATGAATAATATTAAGATCTTACACAAAACAATTCTTGTAGCTCAGAGGCAATCTTAAGCATGTTTACATCTCATCTCAGCTCAGAGGTTCACCTTTAAGGTATAAACTTGTCCGTTATCGTTATTATTTACCAATAATAGTAGCTCAGAGGCAATCTTTAGCATGTCTACTTTTCAGCCCATATCATCAATCATTAGTTGTAGAGAGGCCTTTTCACTTGTCTACTACTTAACTTCAAAACAAAAAATAATAAATAGGACTCAAAAGCCTGTACTTATCATAAATTATTTGGTCTTAAGCAAGATCCAACCATACCATACAAAAACATTTGATGCAAAAATCATGGTCAGATCAAATTTCTACCTTAGGAAACACCAAATTTTAATTTGGTAATAAGTTTATTTGATTTTTTTTTAACACAACATATAATCAAAATGAATCAAATATTAGATGAATCCACTTATCACAAATCGGCGCAGGGACATAAGTCCCAGGGACATAAGTCCCAAATTTTTTTTTTGTGAAGATGGGACATAAGTCCCAAATTTTCAAAATGATTTAGAAAATTAAACACACAATCCGATAGAATAATACAACAATTATAATCATTTATTATTTTATATAACATAAATGAAAAAAACAGCAGTTCAATGCAATATAACCAAAAAAAAAAAGAAACAAACGGCAACAATTTGGATGTTGAAAAATGAAACAATTTCAAGACAAAATCGGAAAAAAACTAAAAATTTCACAAGTAAACAAAGCATGTGTTTTTAATTATCAGCCGGCAAAATAGACATAATAATTCGTTTTTATTAGCAATTGCTAATTGAGAATTCTCAAATACTAAATTTTCTGAAGTTTCTGACTCATCAGCAAGTGATAACGAAGAAAATGATTCCAACGACCCTGGACAACAACAAAATAACGAAACCATAACCTGCGGTATTTGATTCGAAAATCCAAGGAACGTACTACTTCAACCCTGCAACCATTGCAAGATGTGTAGTAGCTGTTTTGCGAAGATATACTATTGAAAATTGTTCTAAAACTAAGTGAAACATTATAATTTTAAAAACTTAGTGAGGAAATTCTGTAAGCTTATACACAAAAATTTTATTCGGTGGGACATAAGTCCCAACTTTTATTTTGGAATTTGGGACTTATGTCCCACTTGAGTGGGACATAAGTCCCAAAAATAAAATTTGGGAATTATGTCCCTTTGACTTATGTCCCTGCGCCTCACAAATCAGCTTAGCCGATTCCACCCCAGGTAACTTACATGACTGCATAGTATTTCCATCTTTTAAAACTGGTCGTATAGTTTCCCTTGCAGCAACTATAACAGTTCTAGAATTGCTTTTCTTCTTATGTTTAATCTTTTATTTGGGCCATCATCTTCGTTCATCGGGTCATATTTTCTTCGAGGTGACTCACCAATGGACGAAAGGTGATCTATCAAACATTGAACTGAAGTTGGCATGACGAACGTCAAAGGAATTTTTCAGCCCAATATATATGTACAATGTACATATGTTATACAGCCTATCACTATTTTAACTATCTTGTCTTCTGGAACGTCAAACGGCAGTCGATTGATTTGTGAAACTTTCTTGATCACAAAATCAGCATAGGATTCAAACTCGTTGCTTTCGAGGTTCGCAACTTTTCGTAGTTGACCAACAATTTCTGATCCACCAGAAAATTAGTGGACAAGAGAAGATCTTAAGTCTGACCAAGAATAGTGCTGATATTCGAATTTGTCAAACCAATTCTTTGATCGTCCCATCAAAGAAGCACAAACACGAGGAATAACGTCGAAATCCTCCAGACCATCACGTTCAATTCTTTTATCAATGTCAGCGCACCATTTAACTATATCTACGCGTGAGTGGTCTGGATCGAAGATAGGAAATCCAAAGATGTTGCTCTTCTTTCTTACATCTTGTTGAGAAATCTTGAAAATTCTTTCAAGAGCATCAGCGGTAATAAGCATTGAGTTTTCATTGTTAATTTTCCCTTGTTTTTCCACAACTTCAACTTCTTCGTTTTCTAAAATAATTTGTTCTTCCTCCATAATTCAATAGATAAGTAGTTTTAATCTGCTTAATGGGTAATCCTACTTCTGATGATAAAGTAACAATAAAATTAAGATTCTGTGCCAATCCAATCTTCCTTCATAGTCCAGGTAATTATCAACTCCAGAAGAACAGATTCTCTATTTTTATACTTTTTTTAAGTGATGTATTTTATAAAATTATTATTTAATGATTTCTTGATTATAAACAATTTCTCAAGTTATTTAGTACTACAGTAGGTACTATAACATATATGTCTATTTTATTTATCTTACTCTGTTCTGAATTTATGTCTATAACTTTTTTCCCACAGTGAATTGAGACTTGACGCCTTATAAGCAATTGATCTACTCAAAAATAACTTTCCAACGATATATGACTTATCGTTATTGGTCTATATACCAGCTCCCATACACAAATGCATACAATTTTGCTTATTGGGGCCATTACTTTTTTCTCACAGCGAATTTGGACTCGGCGCCATATAAACCATTTGATCTACGCAAAAATACCTTTTCAAAGATATACATATGACTTATCGTTATTGGTCTGTAGGCCAAAATTGCTATTGTCCTTTAAAAAATGTTTCATATCAAAAACAAATCTGCCTTACACATGCGAGATAAAACTCGACCTACAATACTCACACAAACTGCACCTGGATAACGTAGAGAGGCTATCTGGCATCTCTTCTAATACCACATTTTTCTTAGGTTTAAACCTAACCATTTTATTCATTGCCATAGTTACAAATCTGCTGTTGTACCTTTTTATAAAGGACCGATCGAAAAACAAGCAAAAGCATCAAATTTATTTATCGCAACCAGCCAAGCTTGACATTTCTTCATTTGACTCGTTTATTACCCAGACTCTGAAACAAATTAACTTAAAATTCTAATCTGCGAGACGCAGATACTTAAGAAGGGGGGAGTTAACACGACACCTCACTTCCTTCTATCCAATTCCCAATCCAATTCAATTGTAAATGCGTGTTCATTCACTGCAAGACCCGTCAACCCAAACATTCTCAAAACAACTTTTGGATATCGATTTTCGGGAATGGCAAAATTACAATTGGCGTGACCAACAATAATGAGATTTCATCCCCGCCGAACTTCTGGCAAATGTAACTCAATATTCAAGCCGTCGTTGACAATGTATTCCCAAATCTAACAAGTAACTACAAAAATCCAGATCGGTTGTGCGAACGTGAAATTTTGCATCTGACAAATGATGATGTCAACAAGCTCAATGACCAAATTCAATTAAAACTACCCGGCGAAACAGCCAAATACAAATCGATCGACAAAGTCATGCATGATGAACAAGCCGTCAATTATCCGACTGAATTTTTGAATTCATTGGAGCTATCTACCCTGAATGCCACCACACGTGGTAACATTTGAAGTTGGATCACCGGTGATGCTAATTCGGAACTTAAAAGCTCCAAAGTTGTGCAAGGGAACCAGATTGACCATACACAAATTGTCATAAAATTTAATCGAGGCAACAATCATCGGTGGAAAATTTTAAGTCGAACACGTACTGATTCCACGCATACCGATGATTTCCAACGATTTAGAATTCGAATTCAAGCGTTTGTTATAGTCTTGGTCTTGAATGTTTGAAGATCAAAATGGCAAGGGAAAATTGTGCCAGGCCATTCATTCCACATTCGTGTTGTACGGTTAAAGTTTAAAGGGTGGAACGCAGAGGGCTACCTCGAGTGAGCATATTTTGTCGAAGAACCGGTAAAATAAGAAAAGACATGAAACATTTCGACGATGTTCAAGGGGTGGAAATGTTTCCATAATGCTTCTCTCTCCTATCAATTTTAGTGCTTTTTTCTGAACTCTGTCGAGCAGGTGTAAAAAAGTTTGAGAAGCACCTGTCCAGAGATTGGAGTTATACTCAAGTTTCGGGCCTATAAACGCTTTGTAAATTGTAGCCAGATCAGATGGGGTGAAAAACTTCTTGCATCTATTAAGAAAGCCTAAGCATCTTGCAGCATTCTTGGCAATCTCAAGCATATGATTATTCCAACGAAGGTTGTCACTGATGCACATACCGAGTAAGTACTGAAAGCTTTTCGTCCTCCTCGATGCAAGTAACATTCATGGATAAGAGCATAGGGGGTATATTTAGCTTTAACAACAAAATTGTATTGCTCCCGAGTTGGCACACCGAAAAATGTATACGTTTTCACACCAAATCAAAAAATATTGTATATCCGCTCTCCCTAAGATGAATCTCAAAGAAACACAATTTCCCATTTTCTTTAAATACATGTGTTTTTTTTTTAATGGTAAAGCAAGGCACTGTACCTTCATCGTTACATGACCGTCTTATCCATCCACCAGAAGTTATCTGCCTATAGATAATTACTGCTACCCGTGCGAAGCTGGGTCGGGTGGCTAAATTCAATTTTCATTTGTATATTTGTTAAACTTAAATCATTTTGAGTATTCATTTTAGCTTAATATAAGAAAACTGAATTCTTTTGAGCTAATAGTTTGACAAAATATTTATTAATTCTGAGGCGGTACGAAGTCCGCCGGGTCAGCTAGTTATAAATAAAGGTGTAAACAAAATAAACTTTTTACTTTTTAGTCTGCAATAAAACAAAAATGTGTTTTTTTTATTCTTGAGTGCAAGCTTTGTATATAAAATCTATAGTAATGGAACGTGCAGAATCGACGGTGTCGGCCTCGCGCGCCTCCACACAATTTACTCATTTACAGACTTTGTGTGGACTTTAAGAATGACGAGACTCATGTTGCAGAGAATAGGACAAAATGTAAGGAAACACAATTGAGTGCATTGGAATTCTGCATGAGTGGAATTGTCTTTTGCGGGTGGGTTTGTGTGTTAGTAGGATTTTATTATTTTTTTTTTTGGTTTGATGGATTTTGGTGGAAATGTATGGCAGCCATCTTTAATTTGAATTTTTTTGAATTGCTGTGATGGATTTTGTTGGCCTTGAAGAGGAAATGTATGAAAACGTTCATATTTCATGTGGCAGCCATGGTTGCCAATAAATACATTTTTCTAGCAAAATAATAATGTTTGGTGATTTAGGTTATTATTGTGGGGCTTGCACTTTAGTGTATAAATGCACTAAAGGATTATAGGTATGCGGTATTTGAGGATTATCTATATAAGGAAAGTATATTAAAAATCGAGGACGTGTATATGAGTTTCAAACAAGAAAAAAAAAATAAAGCACATGAATTCTAGAATTATTAATAGTTATATAGGTATGCAACCTATACTTTATTGCCACTTTTCTTAGTTAACAATCGTTTTACATGATGTGCTGTGTTTGAACTTAATAAGTACCTTTTCTGAAATACTAAAAACGATAAATTTCTAAAACTCTTTCTTTTCAAATAATTCTAACCTTCCCTTTCCTAAAGAAAACTAGACTTATGTATGATTTTTACAACGATTGCACAAATGACTATAGGTAAAAAGAAATAAAATTTTTACTAATACATAGGTACGCAAATATTTACCCAGGAAATTACTATTAAAGTTAAAAAAAAACCTTATAAATTTTGCATAAACCCGTAGAGGTGGCAATCATATCGCATTACTTTTTATTTTATTTCATTTCGTTAAATACTAACGGTACATACATTTTTTTTAATTATAACAAAAAAAAAAAAATAAAAACTTATATCTAATGTACATTATGGATTATTTTGAATAAAAAATATTGTTCTTAAGTTGAGTGATTTTACATTGTCATTGCTTGAATTAATTAAATTTGAATTTTTATTGTAAATATTAATTAAGAGATTTAAAGGACTATTAGCACCGTAGTTTGATCTACTATAAATGTTGGAAATTGGCAACTGCCTTCTCAAATTATACTGACTAGCTATGAAATTTAATCTACAAAGTATCAGTGGAGCTGAAATGGATCCATTGATTATTCCGACAATAAAACAAAATTGTAGATACGCTCTGTGACTCGTTAGAGATGGAAGATTTATTAGTTGAATACGTTGAGCGTAAGGTGGCAAGATAATTCTATTCGACCATGGTAGAAATCTTAAACAAAATCTCATAAATCTTCTTTGAACGGACTCCAATCTATTTATATGAACCGCATAATATGGCGCCCATACAACACAACCATACTCTAAGATGGATCTTACGAATGAGACATAAAGAGTTTTTAGAACATAGGGATCACGAAATTCTCGAGCAAATCTTTTAATAAAACCGAGTGTCATGTTAGCTTTTTTAATAATGTAGTCAAAATGGTCAATAAAAGTTAATTTTGAGTCCAACACTATCCCAAGGTCAGTAAAGCAAGACAGATTACTAAGAGGTGACAAATGAATCGCATAATTATAGACAATCACATTTTTCTTACGTGTAAAACACATTGTTTTACACTTGTCAATATTTAAAACTAAACCATTAATATTGCACCATTCCCAGAAACTTTGAAGGTCTTTTTGTAAGAGATCACAGTCTTTTAGAGAGTTGATTGTACGAAAAATTTTTACATCATCAGCATATATAAGAGACATAGAATTTGATAGGACGGACGGAAGATCGTTAATAAATAGTACAAATAATAACGGGCCAAGATGGCTACCCTGAGGTACACCGGAGTTAACAGTAAAACATTTAGAACGTTCACTTTTAAAAACAACACTATATAACCTATCTTTTAGATATGAAGATATCCACAAAACAAATCTATCGTTAAGACCCAAATATTGCAGTTTCCTTAAAAGAATATGGTGGCTTAGCTTGTCAAATGCTTTGCTGAAGTCAGTAAAAATACAGTCAACTTGTTGTTTTTTTTCAAACGCGTCAATACAAAATGTAGTAAACTGTAACAAATTGGTTATAGTGGATCTCTTTTTAACAAAGCCATGTTGGTTGTCACATAAAACGGAGGAACAGTGAAAAGACAAGATATCACAAATAATAGATTCAAACATTTTGGGTATAGCAGATAGTTTAGCAATTGGTCTATAATTTAAAATTAAATTTTTTTTACCTTTCTTATGAGTAGGAATAAGGAATGCGTTTTTCCAAAGGGTCGGAAACTTACAGCTATTTATAGACTGATTAAAAAGTAAAAATAACGGATATGACATATATATTGCACATTTTTTTAACATAAAAGCAGGAAAACCATCAGGACCAGGACTTAAGCAATTATCTAATTTTTTAATATACTCTAAGATAGTTTCCTCAGTTATAGTAAAGTTAATCGAATTAAGATGTAAAAACTCATCAACAGCGGGAATATTATTTGTATCGCAAGTAGATACTTCAAAAGCACACTGAAAATATTCGGCAAACATATTTGCTATGTCCTCTGGGTTGTGACTCTCAGAATTTTGATAACACATATTATTTGGGTAACCATCAGATTTTCTTTTACAATTGACATATTTCCAGAAGTTTCGGGGGTTAGATTTAAGATCATCTTCAGTTTTAGTGATAAAGTCCGAATAAAGAAAATTATAGTAATTAATAAACTCATCTCTTAGTTTAATATAATCATTTTGAGCCTCGACGCTCCAGAATCGATTCAACTTCACCCAAGCCTTGTTTCTTTTATTTTTAAGAGTTTTAATATGTTGATCAAACCACGGTGGAGTGTTATTTAAAGGTCTTATTTTTCGTAACGGAATGGTTTCTAAGAAACAATCAAATAAAATTTTATAAAAACGAAAGACCATTTCATCAAAACTGACATTAAAAAATAAACTATTCCAGTTAATATCTTGCAATAAACGATAGAGTTCTGAGAAATTACATTTTTTAAAATTGAATTCATGCATATTCTTACAATCATAAGTTACATTAATAATA
Organism: Platycheirus albimanus; assembly: GCA_916050605.2. NCBI lineage: Eukaryota > Metazoa > Arthropoda > Insecta > Diptera > Syrphidae > Platycheirus > Platycheirus albimanus. The sequence continues at coordinate 325,171,404 of OU696696.1, read as the reverse complement.
TTTAGGTTTAATGAGATAGATAATGCAGGATGATGCCGATCTTCCTCAATAAGTTTTGCATCCGAAAGTATCACAGTTCCATCAGAATTATTAAGGTCAGAAAAGTATACTAGGTCTAAAATTTTACCAAATTGGTATTTTGCATTGGTAAATTGCATTACGTTTGAAATCTTTGCAGCAAGAGTTTTCACCGTTCTATCGTCCATAGCTGAAATTGTTATTGAGTGATATTTTTATTGGGAAGTGATTGTGTGAGTGTATTGTGTTGAAATTGAAATTTGGCAAATAACTGGGCTGGTCATAAATATTTGCAAAAAAAAAATGCACGACTGGGTTGCATGAACTTGCTCTAATGTCTGAGAATTAATTGTTCATTGGCTGCATAATATATATATTTTATAAAATTCAAAAACGATAGTCCAGTATTCAGCAAATACATTCATAGGTATATAATTTTTGAAAAAAAAAATAATGGGCAGTTTTTAAAATAGGTAGGTACCTATTAACTTTTTTTCAAAAAATTAAATTTTTTTTAAAAAATACATAAAAATATTTTTAAGAAATATCGGTATGCAGTATAAATTGAGCTATCTACACCTTTATATGTGTAAAATATCAAAAGTATCGGTTGTGCCGTTATTGAGATATAGATATAGTAAAAAAACGGTCCTATGGGAAGTACCTATATTTTTTAGACATTTAAACCTAACGGTTATATGGCAGGTACCGATATTTTTTCGTTTACAAAAAAATTAAATTTCCCATCTGTAGGTACCTACAATGTGTAAAAAAACTACGATATAAAAAAAACTTTTTTTTTCCACGAATGCATAACTTGCCTTATAATACCTATAATCGCAAGTAAAAATATTGGAAATTGCCAAAAATATATAAATATCAAAATATTTCGAAAATGGAATATATTTTTTTTTTTAATTATTAAAAATGACTTCATATTTATTAAATTGAAAAATATGTATCTACATATTTAAATTTTTCAAACCCCGTCGGCATTTAGCTTTTATTTGAAATATATTATTTTACATTATTAGCATTTTAAACAAAAATACTGCTTTTCTACTTGGCTATGCATTAACATACAAACGATTTTCCTTGTATGTGTAGGTGTAAAATACAACCAGTTCCACTCAGTTTCCAAGCAACACCTCAACTCAACATTTATTTCATTACTTATGATATGACATTCTAAACAATCTTTTCTATTATTCTTGCAACATTCTACTCTTCTTCGCAATTTTCTCTGCCAGCACATTGACAGCGACATCCAACGTTCAACCATTGTATATAAAATCTTTTTATTTTATATTTTATATACAAGGGTTCAACAATCGCGTAATTTTATACTCATTGACGCCATTACTATAGATTTTATATACAATGGCTTTTGTAACTATGGCAATCCACATTCGCCGTCACATTGTAAATCACTGTTGTTGGCATAATAAATTTTTTTTCCATTTACAATTAGACATTGACCACGAATTTCGGTTTTTAAAGTTTTGTTTTTGTTATTGATGTCTGCCTTCAGTTCTTGCAAACGTCTCCTTCTCGCCCGAGATGCGGCTGGATAGTAACGGCGTATAGATACTCCAGTGCCTTTGAGTTTAGAGTTTGCTGTTATAATGCGACCAACGTCATCTCTCTTCATAAGCTTCATTATTTTGTTAGATCTTTGGTTGTTTTTTGATCGAAGAGTACGGACTGATGCTATTGTACTAGCATCTGTGGTTTGCAGTAGGTCCATACACAGACTCCTCGCTTGCTTCGCAGCGTTCTCACCATCCACTGTCGGCATTTGGATAATAATGTTTTTTTTTGTTTGCCTTCATCTCCAAGAATTCCACTTGTTTGTGTTTCTTCCGATTTTCCTCAGTTGGGTTTACTTTATAGGATCGGAAACTTACTTCTTTAACCTAATAGCTTCTTTGCACTCTTTGGTAAACCAAGACTTTTCTTTTGGTTTGATACCTTTTGTTCTGTGAGGAACAAATGTTCTCATTCCAAGAAAAATCACTTCTGTAATCATTTCAGCACTGACATCAATGTCATTATCGTGGAGGCATAATGACCAGTTAAAGTTGCAAAAGAAATTATTCAGACCGTCCCAATTGGCTTTCTCGTATTGCCAAACGGTCATAGTTTCAATTTTTTCTTTAACTGGATGGTTGGAGATCGAGAAATGAGCTGAAATGGTCCGAGGTGCCAAATGGAGAAGTTACTTTAATAGTACATTTATCAGGATGGGAAGTAAGGAACAAGTCAAGAGTATGGGCGGAATGCCCATCAACATAAACGAGTACACGAGTAGGCTCATCGACAAGCTGGGTAAGATGGTTTTACTCAGCAAAGATCTCAGTATACCTTCCACCGACTGTTGTCTGGCCATAATAGCGGAGGCAACTTGATTTGTGTACATTAAAGTCGCCTGTATTCACGACTTCAGTGTGAGGACAATGGGAAACAGTTCGGGAAATTTAATCTGACAAAACATCTAACTCATTACAAGTAGACATGCTGTCAAGACTCGGACTCCTAGAAAAAAAAAATAATGAATGATATGCTTGCGGGCAGTTAATTTGAGCTACAGGAAATTAAAGTTCGTATTAGAAAAATGCCCATATTGGGGAAGGCTTTGGCAAGCAATATCATTCCTAACATAAACAACAAGACCGTGGTGGGAAAAAAGTAGTGGCACTAAGTTATATCTAACCAAACAAAATTCTGATAAATCAGTATTCTGTCAAACCTATATAGCACAGTATGGGCATTGCAGAAAAGAAATTATTTTTTAGCTTACGAACATTTGAATAGACGACACAAAAATATACGGGTGAGGCGAACGGAACTTGATGGAGAGGTATAAGTTAGTGAAGATAGAAGGAGAGAGAGTTACGTTTCATATATTACTGTAGGAGCAAGAGAGACTGAGGTGCGCGCACACATTTTCCTTCACATTTTCTCTCATAGCCAGTTAAGTTTCGAATATTTAAGACAGAGTTGCACTGTAAGAGCAGGAACGATCAATGAGCTCACATTTTCCTTCTACAAAGTTAATTAGAATTACGAATAAATAATAACCGAAATGAGAAAGACATGAAACAAAAATCGATGCAGTATCTACCATAGTAATTACTGATGTATCCGATAATGAAAATACTGACTTAAAATAAAAAATCTGTTCAAAAATATTAATTTATCAATGAAAACCCATAATAAATTTAAATATTTGTAGAAAATTAATATAATACTGTATATGTAAAGTATATACATACTTATAGTATTTATTATACGTTTATACTATGCATATATAAACATATGTATAGAATATAGGTACATACATATAGATAGAGCGAAAGAAATTTTACTTCAGTTATATGGTCTTAATCACACTCGTTTTTAGTTTTAAACGCAGTTTCTTTCGTTAGTAACTACCTATTAAGCCTAGTACTCAGATCGCGCTAAAATTTATCTTCCATACAAATTTCCACCCAAGGTAAATTTTAGCTTGGGTTTTAAGCTCAGCAGTACTCCCTTCAAACTAAATTCCACCTGTCAGGCTAACGGCTAAGAAAAAAGGTCTCCACTAATTTTAGCTTGCGAAAGAATGTAAAATACATTATTTAACAAGATACATTTTGACGTTTATCGCATTTTCCAATTGTATTGTCTGAGTTGAATTTAGAAAATATACATCGTTTTGTCCTAGTTTTATTTTGCAACTTCAAATGGCAACATGAAATGTAGCTTTCATTTAAAACAAATTATCCTTTCGGTCTTTGTTGGTGTCTGCGTATAGTTTTTTTTTTTTTTTTTCATAGATTCCTTATTATAAGGTTCGATGGAAATAGATCAAATTCTTCGTGAGCAACAATTCACTTACATCTATGCCAGATAACAACGTTCTGAACAGTGGCGTGGCCAAATATTTCACCCTCTCACAGCTAGCACTTCAATATTTGATTTTTTGTTGAAAATTTCTTGATGAAAACAACCAACCAAGAGCACAAAAATGAAATAATCCATCTTCACGAGAAAATAAGCCAAATCAAAGCAATCAATGAAATACTGTCTTTCCATGCCATGTTTTTACGAAGAATTTTAATGTTCATTTAAGTAAAAAGCATTTGAAGAGTCAATCGATTGACATTCAAACTCAAGGCAAAGACAACGATCGAACTTCCATTAATACAATCAAGCTAAAATTGGAAATCAGGCAATTGAAAGAGAGACTCTATATCGCGGAGAAAGACATTCGCCAAACGCTTAAAAGTAAGAGAGCCATCGCCGCCGCCGTAGACTGTGACGATATCGATGACAAAAAGCTTACAAAATTAATCAGTTTATTTGCATGAAAAAAACTGTTTTTCTTTTTTTATTAAACTCTGGTAGGTCAATGAAAGCTTTGAATAAAGAAAACATTTCAGAAAGAATGGTTGGTTAACTACTCATTTATACATTGAAGAATTAATTGATTTCATTTGAAAGTATTCTTCTATTAATATAACACTAACACTACACTACGTCAGACTTGTTTTGGATCACATTGTTCTCTTACTTTTTACTTGCTCTATAGGGCAAGTATTGGTTTCGTGCAGAAAAAAAAAATCGAGGTTTTAATCAAACATGACATTACGATGATAGAGAAGCCCAAAAAAGTGGTTTTCGCCATACCGTCCGTCGGTCTGTCTGTGCGTCTGTGCGTCTGTGCGGATGTGCGGATGTGCGGATGTGCGGATGTGCGCTTTTTCACGTCATGCTACAGCCTAAACGGCTTGACGGATTTTCTTCAAACTTGGTATATAGCAGTTTGAAGAAAAACGGTTGCTGAGGTTTTTTTTATTTTGTTTTAGCCCGGCTCAAACTGGTACCTTTCAAGTAACGGTTTTTTTCAATTTGGATTTTCTCGAAAACGGCTCTAACGATTTTGATTAAATTTATAATTTAGCTTACTTTAAGCATTTCTAACAAAACTGCGTTTTTTGTTTTTGCCTCAAATGGTCGTAACGAAAATCAGGTTTTAACGGCTTTTTTTCAAATAGCCATAAGTTCACAACGGCTTGATTGAATTGACTCAAATTTCGTTTGACATAGTTTTTCATAGTGTTCTATAGGATGGTTTAGTAAATTTTTCACTGAAGCCTTTCTAAACGGTGGCTTCCATACAACGAGCCGTTGAGTTTAAGCCAACTTTTTTTGGTTTTTTCTAATTTTCTCGAAAATGGCTCTAACGATTTTGATTAAACTTTGTGTGTTATATTATTTTAGTGTTTTGAAGAGAAATGCGTTTTTAGTTTTTGGCTTAAAATGCAAGTAACGGAGATCTGCTATTAACGGCTTTTTTTCAAATGGCTATAAGTTGTCAACGGTTGCATCGAATTCACTCAAACTTTGTTTGGTATAGTTCCTTACAGCTTCCTATCAGATGGCATTGATTTTTTTTCATTTTCTCTTTTTTAAATGGTGGCTCCAATACAAAGAGCCACTAGATTTTGGCCATTTTTTTCATTTTTTCTAATTTACTCAAAAAAGGCTACCCTGATTTTTATGAAACTTTTTATGTAACATACATAGAATACTTCAAACAAAACTGCATTTTTAGTTTTTTGCTATACATGATAATAGCGGAAATTGCTTTTAACAGTATTATTAATTTGGCCATAAGTGGACATCCAAAAGATAACGTCTTATTTTAAATATTAAAGGTTTCTTAACGTTAGCTCCCATATATCGAGTTTTCCAGTTTTAGCCAAATTTTTTTGGTTTTTACCAAATTTTTCAAAAATGAATTGTTCTTATTGATCGAAAAGTTTGTTTTCATCGTACTATTGCACCAACAGAGCAAGTACGTGCGACTCAGTCGTGCATTTTATTTTCATCGTCATCTGCATTTACTTTTTCTTCTTATGATGTTCCTTCTTGTATGTGAAATCTTATGTCCTGAGTCCTGACGTCCGAAAAGCACGCACCACTCTGAAATGGTTGGTCACCCGTATGAATTCTCAAATGCACATTCAGAACTTTTTTTGAGGTATACTTTTTCCCACACACTTGACAATCGTAAGTCTCCCTTTTAGGGTCATGAGTTTTCATATGATGTACTTGCGTGGACAACAAAGCAAACTGCCTTGAGGAGACACTGCATTGATAAAGCTTTTTAGCCCAGTCGAATTATACAAAAAAAGGGCTGAAATGGAAAAAAATTAGATAGGGGTTTTTTTTCTTTTGATCGTTAGAGGGGTTCATAAGGAGCATATGCAGTGCTGCCATTTCTCATGATTTAGCTTGATTATCATGCTTTTTGGGCTCGAAAAATGTTTTAATGTTTTTGAGTCGAATATCATGTTTTTTTTTTGTTCATTAAATTTTTTTTATTTTCTATATCTCTACTGTAAAACTACATTACCACCAAACCAAACATGCCCAACCTACCCTACACGAACATGACATATTTAAATTGACGTTTCAAATCATGAGCAGAGAGAAAAGGGAATGTGTGTTCCATCCTCCACCTCCACTAGCCTCGATTTTCGTGGTCTCTTTTGTATTGTATTCATTGTGCGTGTAACCGTGTGAAACAACAACGAGTCGGAATCCTCCATCCACTTCCACATCTTCTGAAAATGAAGGGGTAACAAAAAAAAAAATTCAGAAATCGTGTTTGGAAGAGGCTACTTAATGGAGAAGACACACTTAACATTTGTTAAGGAAGGACTGCACTAGAACCTATAGAAGGCGATTAATCTCAATGGAAAAGTGAACGATGTTTATTCTTTAGATTGCTATTTCACAGCTCAACTGTTTCAAAATTAAAGATGAATTTTTTAAATTGGTTAGAATATAAACTTTTATTCTCGAAATTCAATAATGGCGGGCTTACACATTTATGAATAGACCGCACGCCAATAGCTGTATAAGTTAAAATTTCGTGATTGTGAAGGCTTACACACAGAACCCAATTCTTGTTGCTTAATTTCCATACGCGTTTCCAAGTTACTTTTGTTTTACTCTCATATGGAGCATTCCATGAAAAAGCGGAACTTTCAACCAACTTACAAACAGTAGATTTTTAAATTTCAATGTACATTTGGCGGAAATATGAAGAGACTAGTGAGGGGAAAAATGTTAAGCCAAGATGACACTGTTATTGTGCAATCGGCAAAAAATTTTGCTGATCTGGTATCGCGGTTGGTGTCCGAAACCCGAGTCATTTACCAGTCATCATCAGAAATTGGCAACAAAATAATGACTGTGCAGCCATGAAAAAACGCCGAAGCCATACCTGGTATTTGCAATATCCATTGCATTCAAACAGATAAGAAGAGCGTAAAGGTCCGTACTCATTGCAAATCAGAATATAAAAAAGTGTTTAACTACTAAAAAACTTTAATAAAATACTAACGTTATATGTGTTTTTTTATATTTTTTTCTCCTTACTATCAACTTTGATGCTCCCTTATTATTTGCTTCTCACTAATCACTAATCCATTTTTTATAGTTTCGCTAAAATTTTAATGTAAAGTAATTACTTAAAAAATTAGCCGTCTGTTACGTACATGTTATGGTTGTCTCCGGTTGTGTAAATTTTAAAGAAAATAATGAAATAAATAATAAATATAAAAATGAAAACGCGAAGTTTTATTTTTTATTGTTATATTTTTATTTGTTTTTTAAAAACACGAAATATCACAACTAATTTGAAAAATATATATATATCGTAATTGCGACGCGTTTCGGGTGTTCACCCATTATCAAGTCGAACGTACGCTTGATAATGGGTGAACACCCTAAACGCGTCGCAATAACGATATATATATATTTTTCAAATTAGTTGTGATATTTCGTGTTTTTAAAAAACAAATAAAAATATAACAATAAAAAATAAAACTTCGCGTTTTCATTTTTATATTTATTATTTATTTCATTATTTTCTTTAAAAGTCTGTTACGTGACAGCTTTTATAATTCTTTTTTAAGGCCATCTTAAAAACATCCTTCAGAATGTTTGCATATAATAAAAGACTGATGAATAAGGTATAAACTTAAATTAGTACATGGCATATCCCATTTACGTACCTAGTATAAGGAGCCTTTTTGTAACATAAAAGTAGTGTGATTTGTCTGTACGTGACCATGGAATGCTCCATATAGTTTTCTAACTAACTGCCTGAGCAGAATGGTATAGCTGCAGCATTAGTACGTAGCACTTACAATGTGAGGTTGCACTGCAGCAAAGAAAGTAGCTGAAGTACAAGTCGACTCGACTCGAACTTCATGAACGTTTTAAATAAATACTATGAATAAAATTGTTTAAAAAAAATTTGTTTTACTCGTCACAAATTACGATATGGTTTCAAAATTTCTTTTTTAATTTTTTATCATTATCATGTTTTTACTTGCGATTATAGGTACTATAAGGCAAGTTATGGATTCGTGCAGAAAAAAAAATTTGAGATAACAATCACACATGACATTACGATGATGGAGAAGTCGAAAAAAGTGGGTCTGGGAATTCCGTCCGTCTGTCTGTCTGTCTGTCTGTCTGTCTGTCTGTCTGTCTGTTCGCGCCTCTGGAGGCTGAACGGGTGGGCCGATTTGCTTCAAATTTGGTATTTAGGATTTATTTGGCCGTCGCTCGGAACATATTTTTACTTGCGATTATAGGTACTATAAGGCAAGTTATGCATTCGTCGGAAAAAAAAGTTTTGAGATAACAACCAAACATGACATTACGATGATAGCGAAGACGAAAAAAGGTGGTCTAAAAATTCTGTCCGTCTGTATGTCTGTCTGTCTGTCTGTATGTATAGAGACCTACAGCCCAAACGGATAGGCCGAATTGCTTCGAACTTGGTATATGGACTTTTTTAGGTATTGTACAGAAGGGAAATTGAAATTTTTTTTTTAGCTCAAAAAATAACGGTACCTGCCATACAACCGTTACGTTAAAGCTTATTTTTCTCAAAAACGGCTCTAACGATTTCTATTTAAAAAAATCAGTGTTGCTTTTTGGGTACGACCAATCATATCGCTGAAAAAAAAAGTTTTAAAAAATGGCTAAGAACGGTACTTTCCATAGGACCGTTTTTTTTGCTTTCGACTAACTCGAAAACGACTCAACCGATTCCTTCGAAATTTCACAGACATATAGCTGTAGGTAGCTCAATTTGTATTGCATACCAATATTTTTGAAAAATATTTTTTTGTATTTTTAAAAGCATTTTTTAAAAAATAATTTAAAAAATTAATATTTTGAAAACTGCTTATTAAATTTTTAAGTAAAATTTTTAAATAAATTTATTTGCTGAATGCCTATAAACTGGCGTTCTTGAATTGTTTTTTAAATTTTTTTTCAAAAAGTTTTTCAAAAAAAACTTTTTTTCTCAAAAACCGCTCCACAGATTTTTATAAATTTATTCTCATAAATTCAAATTTATCCAAGAAATAAAATGGTGTACTTTTTTTTCAGCTCAAATTAGTTTAAGTATTTATTTAAGAATTTTGAAAATTTTATTTTTATCAAAATTTCAAGCCCCTTAACGACTGTCACACTTTCGAGCAAGTTCGTGCGACCCAGTCGTGCATTTTATTTATTTTTGCTCTAGGTCCAAAAATAACGGCACCTGCCATACGATCTTGAAGACAAAAATTGATTTTCTCAAAAACGGTTTAACGATTTTGATAAAACTTTCAGAATGCTATTTTTGCAAGAAAATCTATCTTTTGGTTTGAAATTTTTTTTTCAAAATTGGTCTTATAACGGTACCTCTCATAGAACCAATATTTTCAAATCAAATTTTCTCGTAAACTATACATTCGATTTCAATAAAATTTTGGCACCAGGAAGTCATTCATAATTTTATTAATACGGCATTTCAAAATTTTCAAAAACTTTTTTTTTTTGATTTTTTATAATTTTTTCAAAAAAATTTTTGGTTTTCGAAATATGTTAAATTATTTTTCAAATGTAAACTACAGATTGCCATATATTTGCATACTCAAATAAATTTCAAAATATTTTTTGAAAAAGTTTTTCAAAAATAACCTTTTTAAAAAAAAACTGGTCCAACGATTTTCAATATTTTTTTTTCCTAGATTGCCGTATAGCTTTAAAATTTTATTGCATACTTAGTTTTTCCGAGAAAACTCTTAAATTAATTTAAAAAATAAAAGAATTTTCGAAATTATTTAATTTTTTTTTAATATCCATATTTATGCAGCCACTACGCAATTGCTTATCATAAGAGCAAGTTCGTGCGACCCAGTCGTGCATTTTATTTTGACTCAAATCATGCCTTAATATCATGTTTTTTTAAATTTCTGAGCGGCAGCACTGAGCATATGTATCGGTTTTCGACCTCGTAACTCTATTGCGTTGGCCGCCATCTTGAATTTAAGTAAAACTTGTTTTTCTTAAATAACTCGCTTATTTTCAATTTGTCACTAAAAATGCTTATGACAAAAGTTGTTTAGAATTGTATTTCCTACAACCTTGTTCATGACAATTTTTTGCCTACGGCTGATATTTTTCGATTTAATTGAAAAAAACAAAAAATTAAAAATACATTTAATTTTTTTTTAAACTCAAAAAAACTTTTTTTGAAAAATTTAAGAATTAATATTATTTCTTCTATAAAAAGGCTCCTATATTAAAAATTTCATCGAAATCCGTCAAGTGGTTTACGAGAAAATCCGATTTCAAAAAACCGGTCCTATGGAAGGTACCGTTATAAGACTTCCTGAAAAATCTAATCCAACCAAAACAAAAGGTTTGAACAGAAAACACTATTCGGAAAGTTTTATCAAAATCGTATTAGCCGTTTTTGAGAAAAATTAATTTTTCACTAAAAATCGTATGGCAGGTATACCGTTAGTTTTAAAGCCAGAATGCTAATTCCAAAACCCAGAGGGGGACGTCATAATAATACTATGTACCAAGTTTGAAGGAAATCTGTCCAGCCGTTTAGGCTGTAGGTGCCAAAACAGACAGACAGACAGACAGAATTGTCGGACCCACTTTTTTAGGCTTCTCTATCATCGTAAGGAGTTTGTTCGATTGTCAAAAAAAATTTTTTTTTACAAATGCATAACTTGCCTTATACTTAGTACCTGTAAACGCAAGTAAAAACGCGCCTGGAACTCTACCCTCAATATTTTGAACCTTAATAATTAATTTTAACCCCTTTTAACGGAAGTTTTACCGTAATGTACCCTTGCAGTGGTGAGGAAGAGTTTTATCTGTAGTAAAAACATTTATATATTTTATATACATGCTTAACTTGCGTTTAATGCATTTTTTGTCAAAGTTGGAAATTAGCAAGTTATTAAAAAAAAACAGTGTTATGCGCTAGTAACTTTTTTTGCTTCTTTCATGATTAAGTCGAAAAATATCAGTCGTAGACAAAAAATTGTCAACCTGCCAACGATTTTTAGTGAAAATATAATTTTTCTCAAAAGCGGCTTCTACGATTTTGATAAAACTTTCTGAATAGTGTTTTCTATGCAAACCTTTTGTTTTGGTTGGATTAGATTTTTCAGGAAGTCTTATAACGGTACCTTCCATAGGACCGGTTTTTTGAAATCAGATTTTCTCGTAAGCCACTTGACGGATTTCGATGAAATTTTTAATATTGGATCCTTTTTATTTCATTCTTAAATTTTTCAAAAAAAGTTTTTTTGAGTTAGAAAAAAAAAATTAAATTTATTTTTTATTTTTTGTTTTTTCCAATTAAATCGAAAAATATCAGTCGTAGGCAAAAAATTGTCATGAACAAAGTTGTAGGAAATACAATTGTAAACAACTTTTGTCATAAGCCTTTTAAGTGAAAAATTGAAAATAAGCGAGTTATTTAAGAAAAACAAGTTTTCTTTAAATTCAAGATGGCGGCCAACGCAATAGAGTTACGAGGTCGAAAACCGATAAATATGCTCCTTATGAACCCCTCTAACGATCAAAAGAAAAAAAACCCCTATCTAATTTTTTCCATTTAAATGTACAATTCGACTGGGCTATTTCTTTTGTGTGAGTTCGCGTGTGGCGCTCTAAGTCAATGGCCTTGAAGTGTCTTTCCACATTCACTACAATTGTGTCCAGTTTGACTTATTTGCTTAACCGATCTCGCTAGAGATTTCTTGTTTTTCGAAGGAACTTCGGTGACAGATTATACTCAAGACTCTCGACAACAGTTTTTATTGCTGAGTAATGGTTTTACATGAGTTTGCTCCATAATTTCAAACAGATCAGCTTATTCGTCTGTAGGTTGAGTGATTTCGGGCATGGATGAGAATATGCATTTTACATATTTCGCAGATAAGAGTTTTCTCAGCCGCGTGAATTTTGAGATGCAGATTGAGGGAACTTTGGGTCGTGTACAATCTGGAAGAATATTCTACAGAATCATTCATATTAAAAAAAAAACATTGTTAACTGTTACCTAAAACAAATTCCACATTTAAAAGGTTTCTCTTCTGAGTGTGTTTCTTCGGATCTAGTTTGTGGCCACTTCTTCTGGCAAAATTCTTGCCACAAACATTGCACTTGTATGGCGTAGGTGGCACCATCAACGAGCAACTTGTCTCTTCTGGAATTGTACACATAAAACAATTTTTGAAATGTATCATATTCAAAAAAAATTTATTCAATTTCTAAAATTTTTTACGAAACGTCCCTTGTGCTTCCTTTTCTTAAGATAGGGATTTACACTTGAAACAATCACTCTTTGGGAAATCGCTTTGCACCAATCCCATATACCACCACAGTGGCATACAATAATCAAATCTTCAATTTATGTTTCATTAATTTTAAAATAAAATTAAAATTATTCGTATTATTTTACAAAGTACATATATTTCACAAACTATGAGCGATTTGTAAAACAGCTATTTTCTCTCCAACTTCAAAATTTAGCGCGCCTTTTAAGCAAAGGTGTGTAGAGATGAAAATTATAGAGATAATATTTAGTTTAGCGCGATCAGAGTACTAGGCTTAACATCGCAAATACCGTTAACATGAGTCAGGGTACACCAAAGTTAACATTTTCTTAAACCCCCAACAAATGATATACTAAATTAAAGATAGGCTACAGTAGAACGATTGTTTCCTTAAAATATACCCTAAAATATTACCTACGAATTAGGGGACACCCTGTATAAAACTATCCTGTCTCTCAAGTTAGATAAAGTTTGCAAAATTTGATTCATTAGTTCATCGCGGACAAACAACGTGACACGAAATTTTTATAGGTAAATATTGCATATCAGCTGTCAGTTCATCCATCAAAGTTCAGCCAATGCCAATCCTGTGTCGAATGGCCATTTATTTTCTCTAGCAGCTTAAGAAAATAAGGAGAGATACGTGTAGATACCGTCAGGAATAGAATTCCACTTTTGATTCAAAGGCATCACTTGAGCTCAACACCATGCCATTCGCATGCATTCACACTCCAAATTTTCAAACAAAGGGTAATTCATGACAAAGAACAGAACCCATCTCCGCTTCGACTAATGTACTGTGAAGTAGGATAGAGATTGTATTTCCTTATTTTCATTGGATGTATACATTTCATCAGTCAAGAGCTTCTATTTTTGTGTGTCTGGAAAATGAAAAAGATTGTGCTGGCGCAGCCAAATTTAAAAAACAAAAACAGCTTCAGTCGGGGATGGGTGGTCATTTTGTACTTACTTTAAATAAAATATTACTATCACCACTGCTCTCCATTCCACTCACCAGCACCCGCCGCCGCCGTCGCGCTCGCACCATGTCTTTTGAAATTTTGTTTAAAGCATCTGGCGGTATCTTTTTGGCAGCAGGCAAAGAAGCCAAAGAAGATGATCTAAGGTCTTAACCAATCATTTGTAATTTGTCAAAAGGAAACGCAAAATAGGAAAATTAATTATGCCTGTCGCACGAGAACGCAAGACTTCGCTAGATACGACCGACGTACAGGACGACGCGACGCGAATCGACGCCGCGCCGCGCCGGCCAACACGCTGTACAGAACTCTGCTTCATTAAAACACGTAAATGGCAAAAAAAAACCAAGAAAGTCGCACACGTTAAAAGCAAAATGAAAATACTATAAGATGAAAGCAATTCCTTGGCAAGTTGGAAGAACCGATGAAGATAGAGGGATGGTGATGGTGCATCGGAGAAGGGCACAGTAATGCCAATGATAGATGCATTGCTGTGTGAACGTAAACAAATTCGCTGATGTCATGGATGCCATAGGAACGCACAGTGATTCACATCAGAGTGTGTTTGTATGCGTTGAATAAATCATCCACACAAAAAAAAGGAAATTAAATCTACATATCTTCTCAACGCATGACTATTTTCCTTAGTTATGTTATACAATAAAAATGTAAGCAAATACAAACTAATTCTGAAAAAAATTAAGTTACCTACATACATATACAACACAACGTTTAAATGTGACATTTTCATAAAAAGTTTTCCCTAACTTAACAAAAAGATCATGTCACAAAACGGTGATGTAAAAACTAAAACTTAAACTTCAGATGTGTTTGCAGCAGGCTCACAATACAAGGCCTGGTTACTTTTTACTTGTATAAGGCAAGTTATGCATTCGTAAAAAAAAATTTTGTTTGGGCAATCAAACATAAAATTACGATGATAGAGAAGCCTAAAAAAGTGGGTCCGACAATTCTGTCTGTCTGTCTGTCTGTCTGTCTGTCTGTCTGTCTGTCTGTCTGTCTGTCTGTCTGTCTGTCTGTCTGTCTGTCTGTCTGTCTGTCTGTCTGTCTGTCTGTCTGTCTGTCTGTCTGTCTGTCTGTCTGTCTGTCTGTCTGTCTGTCTGTCTGTCTGTCTGTCTGTCTGTCTGTCTGTCTGTCTGTCTGTCTGTCTGTCTGTCTGTCTGTCTGTCTGTCTGTCTGTCTGTCTGTCTGTCTGTCTGTCTGTCTGTCTGTCTGTCTGTCTGTCTGTCTGTCTGTCTGTCTGTCTGTCTGTCTGTCTGTCTGTCTGTCTGTCTGTCTGTCTGTCTGTCTGTCTGTCTGTCTGTCTGTCTGTCTGTCTGTCTGTCTGTCTGTCTGTCTGTCTGTCTGTCTGTCTGTCTGTCTGTCTGTCTGTCTGTCTGTCTGTCTGTCTGTCTGTCTGTCTGTCTGTCTGTCTGTCTGTCTGTCTGTCTGTCTGTCTGTCTGTCTGTCTGTCTGTCTGTCTGTCTGTCTGTCTGTCTGTCTGTCTGTCTGTCTGTCTGTCTGTCTGTCTGTCTGTCTGTCTGTCTGTCTGTCTGTCTGTCTGTCTGTCTGTCTGTCTGTCTGTCTGTCTGTCTGTCTGTCTGTCTGTCTGTCTGTCTGTCTGTCTGTCTGTCTGTCTGTCTGTCTGTCTGTCTGTCTGTCTGTCTGTCTGTCTGTCTGTCTGTCTGTCTGTCTGTCTGTCTGTCTGTCTGTCTGTCTGTCTGTCTGTCTGTCTGTCTGTCTGTCTGTCTGTCTGTCTGTCTGTCTGTCTGTCTGTCTGTCTGTCTGTCTGTCTGTCTGTCTGTCTGTCTGTCTGTCTGTCTGTCTGTCTGTCTGTCTGTCTGTCTGTTTGTGTATCTGTCTGTCTGTCCGTCTGTCCGTCTATCTGTCTGTCCGTCTATCTGTCTGTCTGTCTGTCTGTCTGTCTGTCTGTCTGTCTGTCTGTCTATTTGTGTGTCTGTCTGTCTGTGTGTCTGTCTGTCTGTCTTTCGGTCTGTCTTTCGGTCTGTCTGTTTGTCTGTCTGTTTGTCTGTCTGTTTGTCGGTCTGTCTGTCTGTCTGTCTGTCTGTCTGTCTGTCTGTCTGTCTGCCTGTCTGTCTGTCTGTCTGTATTTTTCTGATTTTTCTCTAAATCAACCTCCTTCTGTGCAAACTTTTTGTTTAAGTTATAATAGATTTGTCAGGAAAAGTCTTATAACGGTACCTCCCATAGGACCGGTTTTTTGAAATCAGAATTTCTCTTAAACCACTTGACGGATTTCGGTGAAATTTTCATTATAGGAGCATTTTTAGACGAAATAATATAAATTTTTAAAACTTTCAAAACAAGTTTTTTGATGTGAAACATCTATTGGCGCACCTAGGCAGTAAAATCGATCGCAATTGTAACAAAAAAATGGTACGACCGTTGATAAAATTTTTCAAAGTGGAAAGAGTTGGGTGGTTGGTGGTTGTAGGTTGGGTGGTCGCTGGTGATGCTGAGGCGGTAGTGGTGGAGGGGGTAGGGTGATAGTGGAGTAGGGTTATGGGGGGGGGGGGGGGGGGGGTGAAAAATTGTGGATGGTCGGTTGGTGGTTGTAGGATGTAGGTGGGCTGGATGGTTGGTGAGGGTTGTAGAAAGAATTTAAAAAAATGGTAGATAGTTGGTTAAAGGGAAAAATTGACTAAAATGGTATGTGGGTGGTGGTAGGTTGGGTGGGTGGTACTGGTGGGTGGTTGATGTGGGGGTGGGGTGTGGGGAAGTTGGTGAAGAAAAAAATGACGAGACAGGTGTGGGATTTGTTTTGGGGTGGGGTGGGTCGTTACTGTTAGGAGGATTTGGATGGTGGTTGGTTGGCGGTTGTAGGTGGAATGGGAAGTTACGGGTGCGGGTGATTCGGTGTGGGGGGATGAGGAAAAGATTGTCAAATATGGTGGGTGTGGGGAAGTTGGTGAAGAAAAAAATGACGAAAATGGTGGGTGGGTGGTTGTAGGTTGGGTGTGTGGTTGTAGGTGTGGTGGGTGGTTACTGGTGGGGTTTTGGTTTGGGGTCGGGGAGAATTGACAAAAATGGTGGGTGGTTGGCTGTTGGTTCTAGGTGGAGTCGGTGGGAATTACGTTTTTCATTCTTTTCACCAATCAGAAAAAAATTGTTAAAAATGGCGGGTGGTTAATTGGTGGTTGAAGGTTGTGTTGGTGGTGGAGTGGATTTTTAGGAGGATGTTGGGGGGTGGTTGAGACAAAATTTACAAACATGGTGGGTAGATGGGCTTTGTGGTTGGGGGTTGGTAGGGGGGAAATATTGACAAAAATGGTAGGTGGTTGGTTGTAGGTGGGGGTGGGTGGTTACTGCTTGGGGGATTTGGTGTGGGGGGGCGGGTGAGGAAAAAATTGTCAAAAATGGCGGATGCTTGGTTGGTGGTTGTAAATGGGCTGGGTAAATGGACTGGGTAAAAGGGGGGACTTACTCTGGGAGGGAATCGACAAAAATGGAAGGTGGTGGGTTGGTGGTTGCAGGTGGATTGGGTGGTTATTGGTGGTAGGTATTCGGTGATGAAAAACTTATAAAAAATGGTGGGTGGTTGGTTGCTAGTTGTAGGTGGGTTGGGAGTATTGCGGTATCTGATGGGTGGGTTGAGGAAAATTTTGTTCCTATGTGCTTATAAATGAATTCTTATAATCTGTAATAATTGATATTATAATAAAATGATAAGACAAATATATTGATTTAATTAACGAAACACTAAATTATTAAAAATTATTTCACTCCATATTTGTTTGATGGTTTTTCAAAATTATGAATTATAATGTAAAAAATAAAATTCTAAACAGTAAACGTAATTTGACGGCTTACTTAATTTTTTTTTTCAAAAAACGTTTCAACTAGTGATTTTTGAGTGATCAATAACATTTCATATCGTTTTTCCCTGCTTTTTTTTCAAAATCTCAAACACATTAGAGCAAGTTCGTCCGATGCAGTCGTGCACTTTACTTAGACTATCAATGGGAATGATTTTTTTGCACATAGCCATATTTATATACATATATGTACATCTGATGTCGTCTAACCGAAGCTTAAGAAAAACAAAAAAGATCAAACCATTAATATTAGTTTTCCCCAGAATCCAGTGATAAAAAATAAAATGCACGACTTTTTTTAAGAGTTTAAAAGCTTAATATACATCTACATATGAAAAACAAATATTGAAAATCGTTAGATCAGGTTTTTACTTGCGATTACAAGGCAAGTTATGGATTCGTGCAAACAAAATTTTTTAGATAACAATCACACATGACATTACGATGATGGAGAAGTCGAAAAAAGTGGGTCTGGAAATTCCGCCTGTCTGTCTGTCTGTTCGCACCTCTAGAGCCTGAACGGATGGGCCGCTTTGCTTCAAATATGGTATTTAGTAGTAGTATATACATATTCCCTAGGAGGATCTTTTTTCATTTTTGTTCTAGGTCGAAAAATAACGGTACCTGCCAAACAATCGTAAAGAAAAAAATTGATTTTCTCAAAAACGGCTCTAACGATTTGCTAAGAATATATTTACAGCGAGAACAAAACCGAAAACACACCGATCGCGATACAATTTAAACTATAATTATTTAACTACTTGGATTACCCGAATCCAAAAGCAAAACGCGAATCTATTTATTTGAGTAAAAAAAAAGAACAAACCAAAACAAAAAGAATGCACAACGACGATGTGCAACACGACTTGAGAATGAGAATTTTTAAACGCGAAACGTCAAACGCCGCGCGCTGGTGTGTTTGATAAAAAAGAGATAAACAAAAAAAATATATTTTAAGCCAGACAGAAATTGCAGTGCTGTCTCCCGTTAGCTCAGCTGGGAGTGGGTTCGATAAGAACGATATTTTTATTAATCGCACTCGATTAATAAAAAGAAACGATGAATTGAAATTATGTGTATATAGAGTACAGGGTGTACTCGGTTATAAGTGGGCGCCAGGAAACTTTAATGGTAGTTTGAAAAATTGTGGATGGTCGGTTGGTGGTTGTAGGATGTAGGTGGGCTGGATGGTTGGTGAGGGTTGTAGAAAGAATTTAAAAAAATGGTAGATAGTTGGTTAAAGGGAAAAATTGACTAAAATGGTATGTGGGTGGTGGTAGGTTGGGTGGGTGGTACTGGTGGGTGGTTGATGTGGGGGTGGGGTGTGGGGAAGTTGGTGAAGAAAAAAATGACGAGACAGGTGTGGGATTTGTTTTGGGGTGGGGTGGGTCGTTACTGTTAGGAGGATTTGGATGGTGGTTGGTTGGCGGTTGTAGGTGGAATGGGAAGTTACGGGTGCGGGTGATTCGGTGTGGGGGGATGAGGAAAAGATTGTCAAATATGGTGGGTGTGGGGAAGTTGGTGAAGAAAAAAATGACGAAAATGGTGGGTGGGTGGTTGTAGGTTGGGTGTGTGGTTGTAGGTGTGGTGGGTGGTTACTGGTGGGGTTTTGGTTTGGGGTCGGGGAGAATTGACAAAAATGGTGGGTGGTTGGCTGTTGGTTCTAGGTGGAGTCGGTGGGAATTACGTTTTTCATTCTTTTCACCAATCAGAAAAAAATTGTTAAAAATGGCGGGTGGTTAATTGGTGGTTGAAGGTTGTGTTGGTGGTGGAGTGGATTTTTAGGAGGATGTTGGGGGGTGGTTGAGACAAAATTTACAAACATGGTGGGTAGATGGCGTTTGTGGTTGGGGGTTGGTAGGGGGGAAATATTGACAAAAATGGTAGGTGGTTGGTTGTAGGTGGGGTGGGTGGTTACTGCTTGGGGGATTTGGTGTGGGGGGGCGGGGTGAGGAAAAAATTGTCAAAAATGGCGGATGCTTGGTTGGTGGTTGTAAATGGGCTGGGTAAATGGACTGGGTAAAAGGGGGGACTTACTCTGGGAGGGAATCGACAAAAATGGAAGGTGGTGGGTTGGTGGTTGCAGGTGGATTGGGTGGTTATTGGTGGTAGGTATTCGGTGATGAAAAACTTATAAAAAATGGTGGGTGGTTGGTTGCTAGTTGTAGGTGGGTTGGGAGTATTGCGGTATCTGATGGGTGGGTTGAGGAAAATTTTGTTCCTATGTGCTTATAAATGAATTCTTATAATCTGTAATAATTGATATTATAATAAAATGATAAGACAAATATATTGATTTAATTAACGAAACACTAAATTATTAAAAATTATTTCACTCCATATTTGTTTGATGGTTTTTCAAAATTATGAATTATAATGTAAAAAATAAAATTCTAAACAGTAAACGTAATTTGACGGCTTACTTAATTTTTTTTTTCAAAAAACGTTTCAACTAGTGATTTTTGAGTGATCAATAACATTTCATATCGTTTTTCCCTGCTTTTTTTTCAAAATCTCAAACACATTAGAGCAAGTTCGTCCGATGCAGTCGTGCACTTTACTTAGACTATCAATGGGAATGATTTTTTTGCACATAGCCATATTTATATACATATATGTACATCTGATGTCGTCTAACCGAAGCTTAAGAAAAACAAAAAAGATCAAACCATTAATATTAGTTTTCCCCAGAATCCAGTGATAAAAAATAAAATGCACGACTTTTTTTAAGAGTTTAAAAGCTTAATATACATCTACATATGAAAAACAAATATTGAAAATCGTTAGATCAGGTTTTTACTTGCGATTACAAGGCAAGTTATGGATTCGTGCAAACAAAATTTTTTAGATAACAATCACACATGACATTACGATGATGGAGAAGTCGAAAAAAGTGGGTCTGGAAATTCCGCCTGTCTGTCTGTCTGTTCGCACCTCTAGAGCCTGAACGGATGGGCCGCTTTGCTTCAAATATGGTATTTAGTAGTAGTATATACATATTCCCTAGGAGGATCTTTTTTCATTTTTGTTCTAGGTCGAAAAATAACGGTACCTGCCAAACAATCGTAAAGAAAAAAATTGATTTTCTCAAAAACGGCTCTAACGATTTGCTAAGAATATATTTACAGCGAGAACAAAACCGAAAACACACCGATCGCGATACAATTTAAACTATAATTATTTAACTACTTGGATTACCCGAATCCAAAAGCAAAACGCGAATCTATTTATTTGAGTAAAAAAAAAGAACAAACCAAAACAAAAAGAATGCACAACGACGATGTGCAACACGACTTGAGAATGAGAATTTTTAAACGCGAAACGTCAAACGCCGCGCGCTGGTGTGTTTGATAAAAAAGAGATAAACAAAAAAAATATATTTTAAGCCAGACAGAAATTGCAGTGCTGTCTCCCGTTAGCTCAGCTGGGAGTGGGTTCGATAAGAACGATATTTTTATTAATCGCACTCGATTAATAAAAAGAAACGATGAATTGAAATTATGTGTATATAGAGTACAGGGTGTACTCGGTTATAAGTGGGCGCCAGGAAACTTTAATGGTAGTTTGCCTTACCAATACTAATCTGAAAAGTGTCTTCAATTTTAAAAGAAATAAACAATTGAATTATTATTCCCAAAGGGAAATTTGGATCTTTTATTGATTATTCCGTCTGGGAAACCTTGTTTGCCCCACATAGGGTCACAAACAAAACGAATTAAAAACAAATTAAACAAACAATAAACAAGTTAAACTTTCTGGACACCACCAGACACAGAAATACTTAGCTTGGCACAATATGGGTCTTTCCAACAAGAGTAGAATCCTTGCAAACAAAACCAAATCTTAACTTGAGGTTTTCTTGTACCTCAACTGTTTTCTTCTTTATAATAATTACTCTACAACTTTTATTTTACGTTCTTCAAAACCAAAACTTGTCGTTTTTTCACAATAGTAATTTTTCACTTCTCTTTTCTCAAATCTCAAAAATTTCTTCCTTTCTTTTTCAAAATCCAAAATTGAATTCCATCCAAAATGGAGGCTTGGCTTGTCCACTTCGCCCCGACCATATAGCCATCCTCTTCGGATCTTTTGCGTGGCGGTGTTCTTGTCTCAGTCATACAGCAGCATCTGACCATATATTCAGAGACGTGCGACTGAGAGCGGTGATACAACCATTGCACGCGATCCTATGCGTTGAGGATGCGATCCTCGTAGGCTCAGTGGACGTGTTCAGCCGTATAACGTCAATTATATTTTATTTTAAAAAGGCTAGTGAAAAACTACGACACAACGCGCAAAGTCCCCACCCCAAACCGTCCCAAATTAATTATTTTGAGAAGAATATTCTTGTTGGAAAGAATCCTTACCATTTTCCAACTAAAATGGTGTAATTTATAAAAAAAGGGAAAAACACATCATTGTGATCTTTCTTTGATGTCCGACACTTTATGGTGGGCACTCGGCCATACTAAATTTATGTTGGTGTGAGTATAGTTCACACATCGTTGGACATGAGTCATCTTCATGCCTTTCTCTGCTTTCTCGACCTTCTGTCGACAACTCGCTGACATAATGGCTCTTCCGCCTTTCGTGACATCGTGTTGACACCCTGTCTAACACTTCTGATGGAACCTAGATTGGTTACTTTTCCAAAATACTTAAAGAGCAGTCCTCTGGCTGATGGAACAGGTTTCTACTGCACTCTACAGCATTTTAGAGCCGCAACAGGAAGGGAATGTGGGACAAAAAGTTATTAAAGGGGAAATGGGTTGGCGAAACTTGTTGTGGTAAAATTTACCGCAAATAAATCCCACCCGCACCTCCCTGGAAATGTACCTACAATTCGTTAGAATTGTAATACATTTCTTAGGATGTGCCCGGGAAAAGAAAAAGGTATTATATTCCATCAAAAAAAAAATTAAAACAAAGTAAATGTTAATTATAAATAACAAAAATCAAAAATCTAATAGTCAAAGTAAAATGAAATTAAAATTCAAGAGCAAAAAAACAAAAAAAAATTAAGCTACGTTACTTTACTATTTTTTACCAAAAAAAAAAAAAAAACTACATTACTTTACAAATCGGATGCGTCCGTATACGGTTTAAAATCCTTGACATTCCAAGTTACGCGGTCCTTGCAATAACTATCTTCAAGCAAGTAAGTCCAAGGTGACAAACGCTTTTTAATTCTAAACGGACCGACAAATTTCGGTGCTAATTCGCGGCGTAGTAATTCGCGGCATCCGACAACGAAAAGTGTCTTCGCCACACAAGTTCGCCGGGGTGATATTGAACATCACGCCGTCGAAGATTGTAGGCTTGGGCAGATCTCTTAGAAGCTGCTTGTAATTTTTTTAAAATATCTACTCTAAGCTCTTTGAAACGGTTCTCGATCTCGACCTGATCTTGAACCGTTTCGGAGCTATCATCCACCAATGGTACTTCACGACCAGAAGTCACCATGTCCCTCCCAAAATTCGCATAGTAAGGAGAAACTCCTAAGACCTCATGCTGTGACGTACGAATCGCGCACGCCAACTTCTGCAGCTGTGAATCCCACACTCTGTGGTTTTTTTTTTTTTTTTTTTTTTATAATGCACTCGCACTCAAAGGGTTATTAATACCTTTATAATGAATTATAAAGGAAAGAGAAGGAATAGAAAGATAGGAAAGAAAGGTGGTACAGTGGTTTGAGATTTAAGGTGTTAATTATCTCATGGAAATTTCACGGGTGGCATCCAGTTGAAACTTGGGAAATAAATAAAAATTGCTGTCCCAGGCTGGGTTTGAACTCCAAGCTCTCAGGTTGAGCAACCAAGCACTACATCCACTGTACCATTGCCACCCGCAGCGACGTAAGCCCTCAACGTCGTCTTAATAATCTAATTAATTCTTTCCGCAGGATTCGCCTGTGGATGATAATGGGCTATGAACTTGAATTGTGACGCGTACGCCTGGCAAAGCGTTTTCAGTTCCTTGGAACGGAACTGAGGACCGTTGTCACATACGGTCATCTTGGGAATGCCAAATAAAAGGAAGACGTTGTCTTCTAACTCCCTACAAATTGATTTGGCCGTAGCCGACCTCAACGAAAAGAGTAGTGGAAACTTTGAAAATAATCCACTACCGTCAAAATGTATGTAAAACCCCTATTCGACTTAGGAAGTGGACCTACCAGATCTATACAAATCAGCTCCCATGGTGATTTGATTCCTACCCTCTCTGTCATCAAACCAGCTGGCTTATCATTCACCGGCTTTTCCTGTTGGCAAACTTAACAATTCCTAACGTACCTGGTTATGTCGGCCCTCATTTTTGGCCAGTAAAATTTTGCCATTACTCTGGTGAAAGTTTTCCTAACACCCATGTGTCCTGCTAATGGACTATCATGGTTCTCCTGCAAAATACCTAATATTTCATTTTTACCTATCACTCTCTTCCACTCCTGATTCATCTCATGTACTACGACATGATTTGGCTTCACCAGTTTGAACAACTTCCCTTGTTCAACTCTCCAAGCTGGAAACCTAAGTGGATTGGCATTGACTGTTGAAATCATTTTAGCCACCCAAGGGTCTAAATCCTCATCTGAGATACCACCCAACTGTAGCACTCCTCGAGAAAGCGTATCCGGAACTACATGCTTTTTGCCCTTTCGGTGAATGATCTCAAAGTCGAACTGCTGTAATCTAATGGCCCAACGAGCCAACCTACCCTGTGGATCTTTATGATTACTTAGCCATACCACAGCGTAATGATCTGTCACAACCGTAAACCGAACCCCTTCGATATACCGACGCAACTTCTCAATAGGCCACAGTACAGCCAAGCATTCTTTTTCTGTTGTACTGTTATTTCTTTTATTACGATTTAAGGACCTACTAAGGTAACAGACAACCTTTTCTCCCTCATCAAAGTTCTGTGAAAGAACTGAACCGATTCCATAATCTGACGCGTCTGTTTGAACGACAAATGGTCGTTTAAAATCCGGGCAAGTGAGTATAGGTGCTGTCAGCAAACACTCCTTTGCCTTCCTAAAACTATCCTCACATTCCTGACTCCAAATGAACTTTTTGTTCTTCTTCAATAAATCTGATAAGGGCCTAAGTAATTCTGCAAAATTTGGTACAAAACGACGGTACCACGAAACTGTCCCTATAAAACTCCTTACTTCTTTAATATTTTTCGGTGCTGGAATCCTAACCATGCTTTCCACTTCCTGGATCTACATGTAACCAATTACGATCCACTATATAACCTGAAAATTTAAGAGAGGGCATGCAAAAGTTGCATTTTTCCCTACTCACTTTTAATCCTGCCTCACTCAACCTTTTCATCACCTCATTCAGAATTTCAAGATGTTTCTCGAAAGTTTCTGAAATGATGATGATGTCGTCTAAATAGACGAAGACGAATGGCTCCAGGTCGGCACCCAAAACTGTGTCGATAAACCTCGCAATTCGCCGGTGAGTTATGCAGACCAAAAGGCATTCTCCTAAACTGAAACAGACCCCTCCCAGGTACCGTAAAGGCAGTAAAGGGCTTAGATTCTTCCTCCATAGGTTTCTGCCAATACGCTGACTAGATATTGTGACGAAATCCGATAACCAAAACAAACAGGTCTCATGAAAGCAGCCATGCCAACTGACAGCTGCAATGACAAGAATTTGACAGACTGGTTTTGGACAGCGAGCAACGTGGTATATCATTAAGGTTAAAGGTTACTTTTTTGTTATAAATCAGTTTCTAATAAAGATTTCTTGGTTTAATTTGTAACATTTGGTGTCAGATGTGGGGTTCTGTAATAAATTCATGAAAATGAGTAGCCCACCACCCAGCAATAACAACGACAACTCCTTGATTTTGAGTGCCATTCAAGAACTTGGAACTCGTCTGGACGAGCTCTCAAGTCACTTAACAAGACGAGTATCGGATTTGGAGAGCACAGCATTGAGTGCTACAGCTTTTGCAAATCGTGTCTTCACTGATAGTGGTATCCAGACGTCTAACTTTGAAAGCAATAATTCTTCAACAGAAAATCAAGGCGAACTACCTAGAAACCGAACAGAGGTGTTAGCAACTGATACGCCTCAAACGAACCGTAAACAAGTTGCCACAAACCCAGTCGCATCAAGCTCTCCAAACCACATTTTATTCAACAATCATTTTCATTCAGGAAATTTGCCGCAATCCAGTGCCACCACCGCCGGCACCGTCCCACAAATCCACCGAGAGCACCTTAATGGCGTTTTTGCCATTTTACCATCAGATGACGCAGCGCAAGCACGAACATCAATGAGTAATATTGCCAGAAGACCTGCGATTCATCTAATGGAGTTTCATGGAAGATCTTCATGGGAAGATTACGATACTCATTTACGCATGGTTTCGAAAGCGAATGAATGGTCTGACGTGCAATCTGCTATTTTTCTTGCTGCAAGTCTTCGAGGTTCAGCGTTGTCTTATGACGAGGCATTAGAAAATGAAATTCTCTCTGACTATTCGCTCCTAACGGTCGCACTCCGGAAACGCTTTGGTATAACTATGCAGTCTGGAAATGCATACTCTCTCTTTCGTACAAGGTACCAGAGGAATGGCGAAAAACTGATTGAATTTGCAAACGATGTGCAGCGGTTGTCTCAATTAGTATATTCAACAATGAAAAGAGAGGTACTTGACAGTTTATACATTCAACAATTTTTAGACGGCATGGCATCTCGGACACTGAAGTTCAATGTACGACGCTAGAAAGTGATCCTAAGACACTCCATGATGCGTTAGAGGTCGCTCTTAGAATCGAATCGAGTCGCATTGCCACCAAAGCTGCACGACGATCCGCAAATATTTTGTTTATCCAGTTTGAAGAAAAGGAATGTTCGGGAAACGAGAATTCGTCAGTTTGAATGGGTCCCCACTGACGAAACATCATCATTTGACCCAAAACATCCCAAACCGCTCGCCCAACAAATCTGATTTGGACTTTCTTCTTGATTCAACACGGTATTCAGGAAAAGTAAAATGGTATAGCTTCGTTAAAAAATATGGCTTCATCGACTGCTCTTTGCTGAAACGAAAACTTTACTTTCGCGCACGTCAAGTTAAATAAATTTTACCTAAGGTTCCGGACATTAAGGTTGGTGATATTGTTGAGTTTGAAGTAATTGATGCCTCTTCAAATTTTCAGGCAATTAACATCTGCAAATCTCAAGAAAAGAAATTGACTTCTTTTGAAAACATTATTCAACCTAAGACACAAGATTTAAACTACAGATCGCTGGCTCCGAGGGACACGAGTCAGCATTAGACCCAGTCCCTGTAATAAATTCAACTTGCCTTAATAGAGATATTCTTTACATACAAGGGTGCATCGGAACATACCCATGTCATATGGTTGTGGATACTGACCCTTCTAATACAGTCGACCATCCAAAAGTTCTTTCACCCGTCCAACTTTCCCAGCTAAAACCATCCGTTTCTTTCATCAAGGGCATCGCTGGTCATCTTACAACAATAAAAGGAACAATTGAGGTTAGCTTTAAAACTGAATCGTTCACAACACAGTTGAAAGTTATTGTTGCCGACATACATCAAGACTGCATCATCGGAATTGATTTTCTTTCGTCGTTTCTATGCGTGCTGGACTTGGATTCCAAAATACTTCGTCTGCCGAATATAAATGTTCCTCTACTGCGTGACTTTCGCCATATCGTTTGCAACGCTCAACTTGATGTTTTATTTCACACAACGGATGAGAATGATTTAAGATCTTGTTTAGCTTCTTCTTTATCAGCTGATCAGAAAATAAAAGCTAATGGTTTTTTAACCCGTTATCGAACTGTTTTTGCCTTGAATCCGGATGAACTTGGTCGTACAGATGTATTGAAACATCACATTAACACGGGTAAGTCTATTCCAATAAAACAGACTCCACGACGTCTTCCTTGGTCCAAAAAGTCGATTGCGGCTTCACTGATCACGGAAATGGCCCATCAAGGCATTATTCGAAAGTCACATAGTCCTTGGCTCTCCCCAGTTGTTTTAGTAGAGAAAAAAGATGCAACGTTTCGCTTTTGTGTCGACTTTCGCCGTCTGAACAAAGTGACAGTAAAAGATGGCTATCACATGCAAAGGGCTAACGCACTTGACTCAATAGCCGGATCAAAATGGTTTGCTACACTCGACCTTAAATCAGGTTATTGGTAAGTAGAACTGGATGAAGCCTCTATGGAAAAAAACAGCTTTTAAAACAGGAGACGGCCTTTGGGAGTTCAATTACATGCCGTTTGGGCTATGTAACGCTCCTGCGACATTTCAGCGCCTTATGGAAACCATTCTAGAAGGTCTTTTTTGTGTGTGCAAAGTCTATTTGGATGACCTGGTGGTTCACGCCAAAACATTCGACGAACTTCTCTACAACCTGGAAAGGGTTTGTGAACGCCTTATAAAAGCTGGTTTGAAAGTCGCCCCTCAAAAAGTGTCATCTCTTCTGTAACAAAGTTTAATATCTGGGCCATTTCATTTCAGATCAGGGAATTTCTCCCGACCCAGCAAAGTTGGAGGTTGTGTCGAGTTGGCTAGCTCCGAAGTGTAAAAACGAAGTGCAGACTTTCCTAGGCTTTGCCGCCTACTACCGAAGGTTTGTGCGGTCATTCTCAGAGATTGCCAAGCCCCTCACCAAGCTCACGGAGAAAAATCAACCTTTCATATGGACTTCCGATTGTGAGCAGGCTTTCGAAGAAATCAAGTCTAGTTTGATCAGCGCCAAAACCCTAACGTTACCAGAAGAAAGTGATGTGTTCATCTTAGACACTGACGCCAGTAAAAATGCGTGCGGGGCTGTTCTCTCAAAGATCGGAGATGGAATGGAGCAACCAATAGAATTTTTTAGCAAAACATTTTCCAAGCCGGAAGTAAATTACTGTGTAACGAGAAAAGTGCTCCTGGCAGTGATAAAAGCCGTCAAACATTTTAAACCATATTTACTGGGACGTCACTTCACGCTGCGAACTGACCACTCATCTTTACAGTGGCTGATAAATTTTAAGGAACCAGAAGGCCAGTTAGCTCGATGGCTGGAACAGTAGTTAGCGGAGTTTGACTTCACTGTTATACATCGTCCTGGGAAAAACCACGGTAATGCAGACGCTTTGTCAAGGAGGCCTTGCTTACAGCTACCATGTCGCCACTGCGACATGTATGGCTGTTGTAGGTGACATAGAAAATATTCAAGATGCTGACGATAACTTGAAGCTTGTAAAAAGTTGGGTAAGACAAAATCAAAGACCTGAAAAAAGAACAATTAGCCAGTGCAGCCCCGAATTAAATTCGTACTGGGCCATTTTTGAAACCTTGTGCCTTCGTAATGAAATTCTCTGCCGAAAACACTTCCAGCGCACCGACGGACGTGGCTTACCAAACTGTGGTCCCAAAGCAGCTGCATCATCAAATCCTTTCAATGGTTCATGATAGCCCCTCTGGAGGTCATTTCGGAACAGCTAAAACTCTAAAGAAACTTCAGAGATCTTTTTACTGGATTGGGTGTTCAGAAGATGTGAGACTGTGGTGTAAATGTTGCAAGATCTGTCAAGCTAGAAAACGACCAAACCGTCATCGAGTAGCCCCATTGCAACTGTATACTATCGGTGCTCCTTTTGAGCGAATTGCGGTGGATATCTTGGGACCACTTCCTAGGACAGAAGCTGGAAATCGATACGTGCTGTGTTGTATGGACTATTTTTCAAAATGGCCTGAATGCTTTGCGATTCCAGATCAAACCAGTGAAACCATCGTAGATTGCCTCATTACTGACTTCTTCTCTCGTCATGGCATGCCTATGCAGATCCATAGCGATCAAGGTCGTAATTTTGAGTCGGAGATATTTTCCAAGAGCATGGCACGCTTGGGAATTGAGAAAACAAAAACAACGGCGTTGCATCCGCAATCCGATGGCATGGTGGAACGGTTTCACCGCACCATTCTGGATTATATAGCCAAGTTTTGTGAGCAACATCAGCGTGACTGGGATCAACATTTACCCCTTTTGATGTTGGCTTATTGAACAGCAGCTCATGATTTTACAGGCGAAACCCCTGCTATGCTGATATATGGTCGAGAACTTCGTCTCCCAGCAGAGAACCTCCTGTCACCTCATCCACAGCAAGGCGAGGATACCCAAGAGTTCCTGAAAACCGGAACCGGCTTACAGAAACTCATAACATAATTCGATACAGGCTGGCGGATTCTAGCCGGAAAATGAAACATCGCTATGACCTAAGGAGCACCAATCAAACTTTGGAGCCTGAGACGTTGGTTTTGCTCTCTAATCCTAAAAGAAATAAAATGCACGACTGGGTCGCACCCTTGTATATAAAATAGATTTTATATACAATGGTCGCACGAACTTGCTCTTATGTTCAATAAATTGCGTAGTGGCTGCATATATGGATATTAAAAAAAATAAATAATTTTGAAAATTCTTTTATTTTTTAAATTAGTTTAAGAGTTTTCTCGGAAAAACTAAGTATGCAATAAAATTTCAAAGCTATACGTCAATCTAGGAAAAAAAAATATTGAAAATCGTTGGACCAGTTTTTTTTTTTAAAGGTTATTTTTGAAAAACTTTTTCAAAAAATATTTTGAAATTTATTTGAGTATGCAAATATATGGCAATCTGTAGTTTACATTTGAAAAATAATTTTAAAAAAATCAATGTACCCGTTTTCAACATATTTCGAAAACCAAAATTTTTTTTGAAAAAATTATAAAAAATCAAAAAAAAAAGTTTTTGAAAATTTTTAAATGTCATATTAATAAAATTATGAATGACTTCCTGTGGCCAAACCAAAATTTTATTGAAATCGAATGTATAGTTTACGAGAAAATTTGATTTGAAAATACTGGTTCTATGAAAGGTACCGTTATTAGACAAATTTTGAAAAAAAAATTTCAAACCAAAAGATAGACTGTCTTGCAAAAATAGCATTCTGAAAGTTTTATCAAAATCGTTAGAGCCGTTTTTGAGAAAATCAATTTTTGTCTTCAAGATTGTATGGCAGGTGCCGTTATTTTTGGACCTAGAGCAAAAATAAAAAATATGTTCCGAGGGACGGCCAAATAAATCCTAAATACCAAATTTGAAGCAAATCGGCCCACCCGTTCAGCCTCCAGAGGCGCGAACAGACATACAGACAGACAGACAGACAGACAGACAGACGGACGGAATTCCCAGACCCACTTTTTTCGACTTCTCCATCATCGTAATGTCATGTGTGATTGTTATCTCAAATTTTTTTTTCTGCACGAATCCATAACTTGCCTTATAGTACCTATAATCGCAAGTAAAAAGGATAAGAGTCCCAAGTTGCAGTCTGATTGGGATGGTCCCTATGAGATTATACAAAGAATTTCTGACGTTGTGTACCGCATCCAAAAAGGTAGAACTGAGAAGATCGTACATTTTAATCGATTGAAGCCGTTTCATCAGCTTTATTCGGAGCCTTAAGCATAAGAGTGGAGTAATGTGACGAAATCCGATAACCAAAACAAACAGGTCTCATGAAAGCAACCATGGCAACTGACAGCTGCAATGACAAGAATTTGACAGACTGGTTTTGGACAGCGAGCAACGTGGTATATCATTAAGGTTATAGGTTACTTTTTTGTAATAAATCGGTTTCTAATAAAGATTTCTTGGTTTAATTTGTAACAATATCTAACGAAGACAAGAACTTAGCACCCCGAAGCCTATCTAAATTGGAATTGATGTATGGAAGTGGATAAGCATCCCTATCGGTATTCTCATTGAGCTTCCTATAATCCACACAGAATCTATAGGAGCCGTCTTTCTTTTTAACTAAAAGTATTGAAGACGACCAGGCACTTGTCGATCTCTCAATAACTCCTGCCTCTAGCATCTCATTTAACTCCCTATCAATATGTTCCTGCATTGCCGGGGAAACCGGATAATATCGTTGTTTAATCGGTTCCGCCGACGTCCTAATCTTGTGTTGAACTAATATTGTACAACCTAAGCCTTCAGGCATTTTCCTAAAAGATTCTTCTATAAACTCTTCTAATGTTTTAATTTCCCTAGCACTCAACTCTGATCGTTCTGTAATAGAACAAATCGAAACAGGACTGTCCTGCTCCGAAAAAGTCCACATACGTGATCTTAAGTCCGGGAAAATACCCGACAGCGCCCAAAAATCTGCGTCGAGAATCACCGTATGTGGCAATGAAGGGATGACCAAACAGTCGACTAACACTGCTCTATCCTCAACTATAATTGGAAGAGAGAGTACTCCTAAAACTTCAACTCTTGTTCCATCTGCTCAACACATGCAGTGAACAGAGTCTTTTTTCAAATAAAGCCCTAAATTTCCTATCATTAACCAGGCATCCCTACCTATTATGGTTCTAGAAGCTCCAGAATCTAATAAACCTAAATATTAAGAACCATAAACACTAACACTCAAAAATGGTCTCCTATCATTACCGTTTGCCTCCAGAGTAAAACCTAAATGAATAACATCCGCCGAATGGTTACCAGCAGGCAACCCTATCAACGTCTTCGGACTTCCCGCCCTGCTGGCGCAGGAGTCCGTTGCCCATTTCCCGAACACTTACTACAGTTTTGTCTAGAAACGCCTGCAGCGCCACAACCAAAACAACGCCTAGAAGCAGAACACCTGTTTGCATAATAGCCTGATCCACTGCAATTAAAACACTTAATACTAGACGAAGGTCGGGGTTGGGTTGAAATTTGGGTCTGATGAGAAGTTATGTTGTTGTCCGAAACAACCAAAACTTCCGAAGTGTCAACACCTACATATGCCAGATCCGGCTCTAGCAAAGTCCTATTATTAATAACACTAGGTGGTGGAACATACGCTTCCACATTCGCCCTAACTGCTTCTAAATTCCTACCTAAAGCAACCAAATCCGAAACGCAACTTGGTTTAGCCAAACCAAGCTGAGTTTGGTAGAAAGGTGTCAAGTTCCTTTGAATCATTGACAGCTTCCTACCTTCTGAGATTTGATCAGTTTACCTACCAAACAAATTCTGCATTGTCGCCACATAGACTCCGATGATGGATTCATCTTTGCCTTGTGTGCGACGCCTAATCTCCTCGAAAAGCTGGTCATCATAGTTCGGTGGCAAGAATTCAAGTTTCAACTCCTTGACAAGTTCTTGCCACGAACCAACCGAAATCCTAATTGCCCTAAACCAAATCAAAGCTTTCCCTACAAAAAGTTCGACCGCTGCCTTAAAGATTTGATTTTCAGAGACCCCCCTAGCCTGTCTCAACTCCTCAACTTTTTCTAACAACGAGTTCACTGAGGCACCACAGCGCTCACCAGTGAACTTTACATCCCACTTCGCCAAATTTTGAAACTTCTCCGCATTCACTACATTCACTACTTGCTCCCCTCTATCCTCACTCCTATTGTCTGCCTCTCCTATAACTATTGATGCCCTGGCAGAAGTGCTCACCGACTTGCTTCCCCGATGATCACTTTCCAGTTCCTTTTCAGCCCCTGTAATCTTTTTCGATTTCGGTCCCTGTCTATCTACTACTGCTACCTCTTCTTCCTCTTTCTCTTCTTCTTCTTCCTCATCTTCGTCTTCATCCCCATCTAGGTCAGCCAAAGCCATTATTAATTTATTTTTCAGCCCTAATCTACATTTCTCCTGCGACTCATTTTCAGGGACCGACCTATCCATCCTACGCAACCCCCACTCAATCTTTGTTAAAATTTTTAGATACTCCTTCGAAGTTTCCGACTTCGGAGGATTTTCTAAAAGTTTTGAAATTTCTAATCACTTCTTCTCGACGGCTACCTGATCCACATCAAAAGTGAATGGGTAGGCCGGAGCTACAAAAGAGGCCCTACGCTGCAATTTCAGAGCGGCCCTAAACGTCTTGCGCATCTCCTCCACCGTCCCTATAGTCAAACCCCTACTCTCTATTTCATACGAAATCTCGTCCTGAGTCAGTCTATTAATCTGACTAACATCCATTTTTCCAAAAAAAAAAAACAAAAAAAAAAAACTCAAAACCGAGAAAAAAAAACAAATAAAATCAAAAAATAATTCCGCAAAGAAAACTCTAAATTGATTTAAAAAAAACCTTTTCCAAAAATAGTAAAAAAAAAATTAAAATCACTTAATTAAATTAAAATTAAAAATTTATGCAAAAGCAGAAACAAAACAAAAAAAATTCACTGAAAAAAAGTGGTCAAAATGTTTTCCCTAAATATTATAAAAATTTAAAGGGGCAACACTGAAAATGAATTAAATAATGTTGACCAAACGTCCTGAGTCAGTCTATTAATCTGACTAACATCCATTTTTCCAAAAAAAAAAAAACAAAAAAAAAAAAACTCAAAACCGAGAAAAAAAAACAAATAAAATCAAAAAATAATTCCGCAAAGAAAACTCTAAATTGATTTAAAAAAAACCTTTTCCAAAAGTAGTAAAAAAAAAATTAAAATCACTTAATTAAATTAAAATTAAAAATTTATGCAAAAGCAGAAACAAAACAAAAAAAATTCACTGAAAAAAAGTGGTCAAAATGTTTTCCCTAAATATTATAAAAATTTAAAGGGGCAACACTGAAAATGAATTAAATAATGTTGACCAAACGTCAAAAAAAAATCTAAACTACAAGTGCGAGTGCGACGGCACTATATATATACATATAATAATCGAATAATTAAAATGTAAACAATACTAATTTCGATTTTCTTTTTCTGTGCAAATAAATTGTTTTCATATAGAAAAAGAAAAATTGAACAAGAAAATGCACTAAAAAAAAATAAATAAAGAGAAAAAATAAAAAAAAAACTCACAACTTGTTTGCCTTGAACATATAACAATGTTTAAGGCTACTTCACTTCGCACAAGAAAATTTTTCCTACCACAGGCCAAAAAGGTGGTATAGAAAAGAAGAATTAGCCACTGGATTACCACTGCACTTGCACCTATAAGGAATAAAATAAACACCAAGTAAAATATCTTTTTTTTTTAATGAAAGAATTAATATAAAAAAACACTTCCCTATAAACTCTATTTCTAAACACAGGACAACAAATCTATAAGACCGCCTCCACAAAATCTCTACACAAGCCCCACAGATTGGGCGTCAATTGCTAAGAATGTATTTACACCTAGAACAAAACCGAAAACACACCGATCGAAATTATGTGTATATAGAGTACAGGGTGTACTCGGTTATAAGTGGGCGCCAGGAAACTTTAATGGTAGTTTGCCTTACCAATACTAATCTGAAAAGTGTCTTCAATTTTAAAAGAAATAAACAATTGAATTATTATTCCCAAAGGGAAATTTGAATCTTTTATTGATTATTCCGTCTGGGAAACCTTGGCAGAAGGCCTGGACGAACACCCAGAGTCTTTTCAACAACAAGAAAAATAGGACAAAGATGTTTCGAGTCTAGCAGAAGGCTAATTCTCGAAACTAAGAACAAGTTTTGATAAAAATAAAAAGAAAACAATGTTTTGTGTCCCGATGGCACAAAGGAAAATCAAAATGGTAATGAAAGGTGCGAAAAGGGGTCACGTGTCCCACAATCTTGGGAGAAAACGAAAGACAGCGAAGGCCTACTCTAATCTAAATTTGTTTGCCCCACATAGGGTCACAAACAAAACGAATTAAAAACAAATTAAACAAACAATAAACAAGCTAGACTTTCTGGACACCACCAGACACAGAAATACTTAGCTCGGCACAATATGGGTCTTTCCAACAAGAGTAGAATCCTTGCAAACAAAACCAAATCTTAACTTGAGGTTTTCTTGTACCTCAACTGTTTTCTTCTTTATAATAATTACTCTACAACTTTTATTTTACGCTCTTCAAAACCAAAACTTGTCGTTTTTTTCACAATAGTAATTTTTCATTTCTCTTTTCTCAAATCTCAAAAATTTCTTCCTTTCTTTTTCAAAATCCAAAATTGAATTCCATCCAAAATGGAGGCTTGGCTTGTCCACTTCGCCCCGACCATATAGCCATCCTCTTCGGATCTTTTGCGTGGTGGTGTTCTTGTCTCAGTCATACAGCAGCATCTCGCCCATATATGCAGAGACGTGCGACTGAGAGCGGTGATACAACCATTGCACGCGATCCTATGCGTTGAGGATGCGATCCTCGTAGGCTCAGTGGACGTGTTCAGCCGTATAACGTCAATTATATTTTATTATAAAAAGGCAAGTGAAAAACTACGACACAACGCGCAAAGTCCCCAGCCCAAACCGGCAAAAATTAATTATTTTGAGAAGAATATTCTTGTTGGAAAGAATCCTAACCATTTTCTAACTAAAATGGTGGGATTTATAAACTAGGAAAATCTTAATTCTGTCCTTCGCGCAGAAAATATCAAAAAGGGAAAAACACATCATTGTGATCTTTCTTTGATGTCCGACACTTTATGGTGGGCACTCGGCCATACTAAATTTATGTTGGTGTGATTATAGTTCACTCATCGTTGGACATGAGTCATCTTCATGCCTTTCACTGCTTTCTCGTCCTTCTGTCGACAACTCGCTGACATAGTGGCTCTTCCGCCTTTCGTGACATCGTGTTGACACCCTGTCTAACACTTCTGATGGAACCTAGATTGGTTACTTTTCCAAAATACTTAGAGCAGTCCTCTAGCTGATGGACCAGGTTTCTACTGCACTCTTTAAAGCATTTTGGAGCATTTTCAAGTCAAATTTTCTCGTAAACTATACACCCGATTTCAATAAAATTTTGGACATGAGAAGTTCATAGCTTTATTTATATTTCATTTCATTTCAAAATTTTCAGAAACTATTTTTTGAATTTAAATAATTTTTTCAAAAAAAAATTTGGTTTCCGAAATATTTTTTAATCGGGTATATTGATTTTTTTAGCATTATTTTGTCAAATGTAAGAAACCTACGCGGCGAAACTGCTGAAGTTTTAAAAAACTCTCAAGCATTCCCGCATTATATTTTTGCTTTTACAGAAACATGGCTCAATAGTTAATTTTTGGACACAGAAATTTTCGACGATGATTTTTCTGTTTTTAGAAAGGACCGTCATGCGTATAAGCCGAAAGAATTGGGGGGGGGGGGGGGGGGGGTGGTGTGTTGATTGCTGTTCATAATTGCCTTTCATCTTCCCTTGTCTCTTTTCCCTTCAATGTTTCAATTGAACTCATTTGTGTTAAGGTTTCCCTTCAAACAAATGCTCTCTTTTTATTAATGTTAACATTCCCCCGAAAAGTTCTGCGTCAGTTTTTACCGAGCTATCCTTTATATCCTTGATTATATGATCGATATTGCTGGCTTAAATAGCAATATTTTACTGTTGGGCGACTTCAATTTGCCCAATATCATCTGGTCCCCTTCAGAAGACGAGTCCTATTTATAAGCAATCTTAACTTCGCCGCAACAGGAGCTTCTTCTTTTGGACAATATAACTTCTACTGACATACAGCAAAGTCAGCTGTATTAAAAATTTTAAAAATCGAACTCGCGATTTAATCTTTTCCTCTGACGCTGTTAGTACGGTAGTGGTAGAATCTACCTCTGCCATTTCTAACGTAGACTCCTACCATCCTCCACTTGATATATTTTTTGACATGAGCAGCCATTTACTCAATAACAGTAATGCTCAAGACTGTTCCTATTCACTTGATTTTCGTAAAGCAGACTTTCAATTACTTCACGAAGAATTAAGTGCTTCTAATATTTCTAATAGGCATGGTTGCTCTAACATTGACGATGCAGTTACTCAAATTTACGAAATTTTCAATAGCTGCTTCATTAATTCAATACCTCTTAAGCTACCTAAAAATATGAACTCTGGCCATCCGTGGTACACAAAAGAACTCAAATCTTTACGTAGTAGATGAAATAAGGCTTGGAAGTCTTATATTAAAAATCTGTCAATTTATGATTTTAATGTGTTTCGTGCACTATTTGATGAATTTAATTTACTTTCCAATAACATTTATGCAGCATATATAAAGGAAATGGAAATATCGTTCAAGCTTGATCCGAAGAGATTCTGGAAGTTTGTAAATTCGAAAAAAAAGTCTGATGGGTATCCAGTCAACTTCATTTACAAGGATGCCCCTTTAACCAGCTAACCTGAGATATGTAATGCGTTTTCAAAATATTTCAGCAAGTCTTTTATTGAAATTCCAGTCAATATAGACGAAAATTACTTGCAATACTGCCGTTATTTCCCCCAAGCCACTTTTAACAACATTCCTATCGATAAGGATAAAGTTTCGCATTATCTTTCGTTACTGAAAGATGAATACTCTTCTGGACCTGATGGTATTCATATTATATTAAAAAAATGTTCATCCATTTTAGCTTCTCCGCTTCAATTCCTTTTCAAGCTGTCCCTTACGTGCGGTAAATTTCCTCGGATTTGGGAAAAATCATTCGTTACTCTTGTGTTTAAAAGGGTATTAAATCTGACATCGCCAACTATAGACCAATTTCTTAACTTTCTTCCATTCCAAAGCTTTTCGAACAAGTAGTTTGTGATAGTTTAACGTTCTTCTGCAAAATTTTAATCTGCCATCAACAACGTGGCTTCATGCAGAAGCGGTCTACTGTGTCTAAATTACTAGCCTATATGCACAAGTGCTCAATTGCATTAGAGAGTGGGCATGAGCTGTATCTACACAGAATTTTCAAAAGCTTTTGACCAACTCTCACATGAAATAATTATTTTTTTATTTTTATTTAGGTTTCCCAGTTGATTTTGTTAACTGGAAATATTCTTACCTCCAAAATAGATCATACATAGTTAAGTTCAGAAATTCGTTTTCTAATTCTTTCACTGCAAAGTCAGGAGTCCCACAAGGCAGCTATCTTGGTCCGTTACTGTTTATATTCTCTATCAATGACTTCACTTCTTGCATTCACTCTAGTGATATTCTCGTGTTCGCCGATGATATGAACATTTTCAAAACTATTGACTCAGCTAATGACCGCGTTGATTTGTAAGCCGACATTGAGAGTTTGGCTATATGGTGCAGCAAGAATGGCTTAAACCTGAATCTCGTTTGATAATTCACGGCCTTCGCCTTCGGACGTGTTATTACAACGAAATCGTATGATAAGCTCGTTAAACTCCGATTTAAACAGCATTGTGAATTGGGGTACTAAAAATCGTGTGGAGTTTAATGCGTCGAAAACGCAATGCTGTCTTTTGTCGTTGAAGCTAAACATACCCCCATACCCTGCCATTATCCATGAATGGTACTTGCATCGAGGAGGCCGAAAAGCTATCAGTACTCGGTATGTGTATCAGTGACAATCTTCGTTGGAATGATATATACTTGAGATTGCCAAGAATGCTGCAAGATGCTTAGGCTTTCTTAATAGATGCAAGAAGATTTTCACCCCTTCTGATCTGGCTACAATTTACAAAGCGTTTATACGCCCTAAACTCGAGTATAACTCCCATCTCTGGGCAGGTGCTTCTCAAACTTTTCTCCACCTGCTCGACGGAGTTCAGAAAAAAGCGTTAAAATTGATAGGAGAGAGAAACATTATGGAAACATTTCCGTCACTTGAACATCGTCGAAATGTCTCATGTCTTTCCTTATTTTACAGATTCTTTTACAAAAAATGCTCACTCGAGGTAGCTTGCTGCGTTCCACCCCTTAAATATTTCCCCCGTAATACTCGTCTTGCTAGGTACGCTCATCAGTTTACACTTGAGCCCAATTTTGGACGTACCGTGAAATATAGAGATTCTTTCTTTAGCCGTACAACACGAATGTGGAATGGATTGCCTGGCACAATTTTTCCTTGCCATTTTGATCTTCAAACATTCAAGATCAATGTTCATCGACACCTCCTTTCCCTTCCTTCCTAACTTCCTATCGCTCGCGCTGTGACTTATCATTAAAAGGGCTATAAAAAACCCCTTGAGCGCGTGTGCATTATAAAAAAAAAAAAAAAAAAAATCTCACAAAATGTCAGATTCAATTTTTCAATTCAATTCAATTCAAATATAGATTTATTAACATTCAATATTTGTACAGTTTTACATATTAATCTTATCTATCTTAAGGACATGGCTAAAAGCCGTCTGACAAGAACTATCAATTGATTGAGTACATTAACGTTATATTTTTATAATTTTTCTTAAAAAAAAATAAAAGAAAAAGGTTTCATATTTTCTTTAAATCTATTCGTGACATTGTTTTTCTTAAAGCTTAATTTTAAAGAAGTATACGTTTTCAACCCTCATATTAAGTAATGATGGAAAAAGCTCAAAAGTCTTCATCTGTTATTCTTCTTCTGTAATTTAATGCAATTTTACAATATGAGTCGATAGCATCCCAATCAGTTCCATTTAAAGCATTTTTCACTTCTCCATCCGTCAAAATAGGTTTCCCGAAGCAGCATCTTCTTATATCTTTGAAAGCTTAGCATACTCCTAAGAAATGCACAGAATCCTCTCGCTGCATCATGTTGCATATTGAGCAAAACAGGGGGAGATCACTTCTATGGGGTATGAAGTTTAATGAGAGCAGCTCTCCCCTGGCTCTAAAAATATTTGAAATTTTTCTGGTGCTGTAACAATCCTTAAAGTAGTTATTGGAGTCCGGATTAAATTCCAAGGTACTGTAGATTTCTCTGTGAGTAGAAGCTTTTGCATCCTCTCTCCATTTAACTCTCATACTTGTGTCAATATGCTCAATAAAGTTGTTCAAAATTCCTTTCCACTCGGCTCTTGTATCCCAGTTCTGTCGAAGAGTATAATTGTAGCTTTCCGCTAGATCCATGATGTCCTTATACCATAGAGTGTTACTGGTGACTGCAAAGGCTACAAGTTTTCGGGGTAGTCTTTCTGTGTTCATATTGATTGCCTTGATTATATAGTTAATGTTGAGCTTTAGAGTTTGTATAAATAAAGCTGACATTCCCGTTTCAATCATCAACATATAATTAGGGGAGTATCCAGGTAGTAGAAAGGTTCTTCGAAGATAATATCTTAATAGTTTTTCGATCGTATCATAGTATATGTGACCCCATGCTTGGGCACCGTAAAACAAAATTGATTTTGCTACTGCTTCAAAGATGTGATATTTGGCGCTATGAGAGATATCACTTTGTCAGATAATGACCTTTTCTAGGAAACGGGAACCAAACTCATATGACTATTATATTTCAAAGCAAGATTTTAGTTTTAAAGACCTGGGAGTAAACTTAAGCCCAGACTT
Source organism: Platycheirus albimanus (assembly GCA_916050605.2). Taxonomy (NCBI): domain Eukaryota; kingdom Metazoa; phylum Arthropoda; class Insecta; order Diptera; family Syrphidae; genus Platycheirus; species Platycheirus albimanus. Next base: position 325,130,617 of record OU696696.1, on the reverse strand, counting down.
GAGTTTTACCGAACATATCAACTTTATTGTCAAAAAAGCTAACTCCATGTTAGGATTTGTTAAAAGATGGTCGAAGGAATTTCAAAACCCATATGTAACCCTATCTTTATTTAACTGTCTTGTTCGTCCCCATCTAGAATACGCATCACATGTACGGTCTCCTTTCAATGATGTTCATAAGTTTAGGATAGAGGCAGTTCAGCGTAATTTTATTCGATTTGCTTTAAAAGATCTCTCCTGGGCAGATCCATACAACCTCCCACCTTACGAACACCGGATTCAACTTCTACTAGTCCGGGAGCCAGCGACAGATTTTCATGACCAATTTCCTCTCAAGCGGTATTTAGTGGAATGCATCAGAGAGTTGTATCATACAGCCTCGTGAACGTCAGCTGCGGTTCCGTGGGTGGGTTGAGCGGGGGTACCCGCCCAAACACGTCGAAAAAAAAAAATTTTCAGTCATTTCCTCCCGACTGAAACTTTGTCAAAGTATAGCTTATCAGGTATCTAAAAGAAAACACAAAGTCAGCTGGCTGTAACGTGGTGGATTATACGTCAGCTGGACGCTTGAACATGCCACTTTATTATTTGTTCGTACACCTAATATGGCACAGCATGACATTTTACCCTACAAAAGGTCGGGTAGTTCTAACTTTTTGATATGTTATATGGTATGGCTGGTAGATGCAAATTCCAAATTTCCACAACCACGCCCCCTCCGCCCCCTTCAAAATCCTTTAAAAACCACACAAAATCGTCACTTTTGTCAGTTTTTTGTCTATAACTTTTTTTCAGTGTATTTTGTCGAAAAAATAAATATGCAAATTTGTAGCGTACAAAATTTCCTATAAATATGATGCGAGAAGTATTTTTGTACAACCAGTACGAACGGCCCTATGAAGCTTCCAAAAAAGGATAAAATTTCGTATTTTGAAAGATTTTCAGTTTTCGCCCTCTTTAAAGCGCAATAACTCCTTAACCGTCGAGTTTAGGGCAATTTTTGTGCAAATTAATCTTGTAGATAATTTTATTGGCTACCGATTGCATGCAAGTATTTTTATTTTGTGACCAACACAATCGGGTGAGGATTGAGATAGTGTTTTGTTAAAATATTCTCACTAACTCATTTTTTCTCTGTATGTCTGTTTGGTTGCTGAGATTTGAAACTAACATTGAGATAAGCCAGAAACCTAAGAGCGTGCATGCCAGTCTCTGCTTTATATTTTTTTATAAATAATGAAAAGTTAAAAAAAAAAATCTCGAGATTACATAAGTCGTATTGACAACATGTCAGATAATTGAGAAAAAGTTAAGTGAAATGAGCTTATCAAATACTAAGTGGACTTTGGTCGGGTGCACTACGTATGAGTGAGTAGAAGGGAGTGGAGTAGGAGGGGATATAATAACAGACTGTTAAGTAGAAGGGTGTGATAAAAGTTGATAAGGAAACCGATATAATTTTATACTAATATTAATTTTTGAATGATTTTGCCCCCCTCCCCCTAATTGTCATCCTGAGTAAGGCCTTGACGGGGGTGCATGCAACCGAATAAAGAAAGGGGTGCAGGGACTGGCATGCACGCGCTTGGGTTTCTGGCTTATCTCAAAGTTAGTTTAAAATCTCAGCAACCAAACAGACATACAGAGAAAAAATGAGTTAGTGAGAATATTTTAACAAAACAATATCTCAATCCTCACCCGATTGTGTTGGTCACAAAATAAAAATACTTGCATGCAATCGGTAGCCAATAAAATTATCTACAAGATTAATTTGCACAAAAATTGCCCTAAACTCGACGGTTAAGGAGTTATTGCGCTTTAAAGAGGGCGGAAACTGAAAATCTTTCAAAATACGAAATTTTATCCTTTTTTGGAAGCTTCATAGGGCCGTTCGTACTGGTTGTACAAAAATACTTCTCGCATCATATTTATAGGAAATTTTGTAAGCTACAAATTTGCATATTTATTTTTTCGACAAAATACACTGAAAAAAAGTTATAGACAAAAAACTGACAAAAGTGCCGATTTTGTGTGGTTTTCCAGGATTTTGAAGGGGGCGGAGGGGGCGTGGTTGTGGAAATTTGGAATTTGCATCAACCAGCCATACCATATAACATATCAAAAATTTAGAACTACCCGACCTTTTGTAGGGTAAAATGTCATGCTGTGCCATATTAAGTGTACGAAAAAATAATAAATTGGCATGTTCAAGCGTCCAGCTGACGTATAATCCACCACGTTACAGCCAGCTGACTTTGTGTTTTCTTTTAGATACCTGATAAGCTATACTTTGACAAAGTTTCAGTCGGGAGGAAATGACTGACATTTTTTTTTTCGACATGTTTGGGCGGGTACCCCCGCTCAACCCACCCACGGAACCGCAGCTGACGTTCACGAGGCTTTATGATATTATTCCCTTATTCTGTTCACCAATTATCATTCGAGAGGAAACGATTGACGAAATTTGTATCTGGCTCCCGGACTATACATATTCAAACTTTGTCACAAAGACGTATCAATATTGATATAATTTGTATTCACCAACACTTAACGGAATTTTTAGATGCACCCGATCTACTATCTTTTATCGGTTTTAACTATCGCGGAGGGGCTCATAATCTTCGTAGCTTAGAGTTATTGTATTGTCCTCAACACCGTACTAATTATGGCATGAATCAACCTCTTACGCGCATGTGCAAGCTTTTTAACTCAAATAAAAGAATTGTTGATTTTAACATTAGTGTATCGAATCGCATGAGTCCTGGTAACTCTGCATTCGATGGTCACTCAAGTATAAGAAGATAAAATTAAACGTAAATAAAACTTAACGTAAGAACTTAACGAAAGAGTGCTTGTTCTGCGAACAAGCACGAGTGAGAGTTAGTCTTAAGCAGGATTTTGAAGTGAGATGAATAAAATTTGCTAAGTGGTTTTTTTATAACATTTTTTCCACTATAAATTATCGTGTTTTATTTCTTTCCTCATACTTATTGATTGAGATGATATTATACAGTCCATTTGAGCTTCGATACAATTAGTAAGACTTGTCTTAAGAAAACATTCAAAACAAGTGCAACACGCTCATAGATTATGTTATGTGTGTTCTCAATGTTTATGTGTTATGATTTTTGTATATTTTGCCTACTAACAACTAACACCTGCACTAAATGATGTAGCCAGTGAGCACATAATATGTGTTGGCTAATCTCTGATTGTAAGTTAATGCTTGATATAAGCTTCTTACTTTCGAGAACTAATAGTGCAAAAAAAAAATTTAAATTACAAATTGCCATATATTTACCTACCTCAAAAAAACTTCAAAATATTTTTTGGAAAAGTTTTTCAAAAATAACCTTTTAAAAAAAAAACTGCCATAACGGTTTTCAATATTTTCTTTTTAGATAGAAATTAAGTTCTGAAATTTTATTGCATACTTAGTTTTTCCGAGAAAACTCTTCAACAAATTAAAAATATATAAATGAATTTTCGAAATTATTTGTAATTTTTTTATGCAGCCACTAAGCAATTGCTTAGCATAAGAGCAAATTCGTGCGACCCAGTCGTGCATTTCATTTTTTTCAAAAAAGTTATTTTGGAAAAACTTCGAACAAATATTTTGTTCGAGTGTGTGTAAATATGTGGCAATTTGTGATTTACATTTGCGCAAAATATACATACTTACCCGTTTCTAAAATTTTTCGAAAACCAAATTTTTTTGTAAGAAAAAAAAAATTATTTGAAATCCAAGGAAAAGTCTTTGAACATTTTGAAAATTCCATATCAATAGACTTACACTGCTTGACAACCGATTAGCGTCCCCTATGCTTCTTATTTTTGGAGCTTAATATCAGCTAATCAAATAAACCTTTTTGAAAGTAATTTTTTTTTACCAATGAAAGTTTATAAAATTATAATTTAAGAATGTACCGTTAGTACTTAACGAATTCAAATAAATAAAATAAAAAAAAAAATAAAATAAAAATAAAATATAGGTACGAGGTACGTGAAAAGAAATGAAAGTAACGTTGGTTACTCAATGAATAACATTTAAACAAAATTTTAATGGATATTACCTTTAAATAGCTTTGTTTGTTTTAGATGTAAATATAATACATCATAATATGAATCTGCAATCTACCTATAGTTTATAGACACCATACTTTTGGTCAAAAATCCTGAAGGGCTTCAAAGCAACAATCAAAACGCAATTTTAAATGCTGGCACGATTGCAATTTACCTTGCTTTGTAAATTTACATGCATCAAGCATTCTCGAAATACTATTCAGTCAACTGTTTACCTCTCAAATTCTTGCTCTATTACTAATTCTTGAAGATGGAAGTAATAACATGTTCCTTCAAAGAATAAACAGAAAAAAATACATAGGAGCCTACACCAAAAAACATCAAAATGAAAACATAAAAATACAACAACTGAAATAACAATAAATTGTGCGGAGGAAAATAAGAAAATGCTAATGTATATTGTACGGAACTGAAACGAATCCAGGAAAGGGGGAAAAATCAAATAAAAACCAAAACTAAGGACGACGACGAAAACGATTGCTGGCTATAGCCTATGGGCCCGATATACATAATGTACATGTCATATATGTATGTATGTATGTACATATGTATGTATGTACATATATGTAGATAGAAAGATATTCCTATTGTATGTTAAAAGGAAGATATACAGCAGCAGGAAACATGGAATTGTTCCGCCGCATTAGTCAAGTAGCTTTTGTGGCATGCCCAACATAACATAACATGATGGCAGGACCAGAGTATATCTAAGAGTAGGGATAGGGACCAGGGAGTAAAGTAGGGACACTCTCTACACAAATGCAACGCCTACTAGCTAGGTATTACAATTTAAAATGGACAGCAAAAAATTAAAACGAAAACCATTATAAATGAGAACAGGTGAAAATCATTCATAATAATCCTTTCATGACATAACAAATGCTAGTAAGATACGCAATACGTTTTACCAGCATCACCACATACAAATTCGATAGGAGAGTCCACGAAGGTATCTCTTTCTAGTTTTTGGGTTAACACTTTGAGGGAAACATTGAATTGCCGGGAAAAAATATGTATACAGTACGCCCTCGTTAAAAGCAACCGATGAAAATTCGAGCAGTTGCGTTAATTGAGGTTGTTGCAATAACCGAGTCACAAAAAAGTTTTGCCTTGAATTGGAACTTAACGTCGAAATCAGAGAGAAAATTAGCTGGACGCAAATAATTGAGCAACAAAAAGAAGGTACTATACTATGTACTAACACACATTCATTTTTCCCACAAAAGCTGTGAGGTGTGAGAGTGTGCGTAAAACACACTCATACGTCATACCCTCTCAAATAAAATAAATGCTCAGATTTGTTTTGTTTTTAGTTTTCACAAATTTAGCAACAAACATTTTCCTCTTCTTTTCTTCTTATTTCTTTATGACGCAAATAAAATAATAATAAAAAGATGAAATTTTATAAAAGCATAGATGGAATGTTGCGTTTCCTAAGTCACATTTCTTTTGAAAGTTGCGATTACTGAGTCACTAATGGTCAGAATGTGGGTGTTGCTTTAACCGAGCACCGAGGTATTGCGTTAATCGAGGCGGGGGCGTACTGTTTGTTGAATTTTCACCATTTTCGTAATTAAAATGTATTTTCTGTTTATTTATTAATTTTGTTTATGGTATTTTTGAATGCTTTAGAAAAATTTAAAAACAAATTTATTTCTTACAATTAGATTAGGTACGTACATAGATTACGGATTACAATTCCTGTAAAAGTCAAAAAAAAATTGTTATAAGGTTTTACATACGAGTACCTACGAGTGTAGCATTAATGTACATAAATATATTAATTATTTTAATTTTACTATTTTTGCATATGGTGCATGTCGAATGCTGTATTTAAGATACATATGTTGCTGTATGCTCTATGAAGTTTCATAAATAGTTTCTTCAGAGTCTTCTGCTGACTGATTTGTAGTGTCCGACCGAAGGTCGATTTCTAGCAGAAGCCGAAGCCGATGAATTTTGGTGAATATTCCTCTATTGGAGCGAAAGTAAGTGGCTGGTGATCGGTGTGGATTTCTAAATTTGTTACACCATACAGATAATTTCTCAGATTCTTTAATGCAAAGACTATCGCGAATAACTCTTTTCCGTTGGTTGCGTAGTTTCTCTCAGTTTAGTTCAGGGTTTTTGAAATATAGGTAATCGGTTTGTTTTCTTTAGCAAGCACTGATCCAATTGCGTCATCAGAGGCATCTGTGGTTAATGTGATTTTTTTTGTTTAATCTGGCTATGTAAGCTCGATTCTATCTATTAAATGATCTTTAAGTTTGTTAATTGCTTGGATTGCATTGTCATCCAATGTTATGGATGTTTTCTTGGCTACATGGGTAGATACTTATCCTGTTTCTGATTGCAGGTATTTGGTTAAAGCGGTTTTGCTGTAGTTGCGTAATTTTCAATGAATTTTCTGTAGTATCCTATCATAAACCGAGAAAACTTCTTAATTGCGTTTCAGGCATTGGAAATTCTTTTATAGTTACTACTTTTTTAGGGTTTGTTTTGATAACCTTGTGAGCTATCACATAAATTAAAAATTCTACTTCATGTTGATAGAAACTCGATTTTTCGACTGAAATGTTCATGTTTGCTTTATGAAATTAATTTACTATGATGTCGATATCTTTGATATGTTGTTCTAGAGATTCCGAATATATAACTATACCGTCAATGTAAATATGACATATTTTTCCTACGTATGGTCGCAATATACTGTCCATAGCACGTTGAATGATGCTAGGGGCATTCTTGAGACCGAATGGCATGCGAGTGTATTCGTACTTGCCGTTATTGACTGAAAATGCAGTCTTTTGTATATCGTTTGTTTTCACTTGAATTTGATGGAATCCACTTTCTAAATCTAATGTGCTGCAGAACTTGGCTTTCCCTAGATTTGACAATATAAATTTTGTCTCGGGGATTGGGAATTTATCTGATATTGTATTTTCATTCAATTTCTTATAGTCTATAACCATGCGATGTTTACTTGTTCCATCTTCATTAAGACCTTTTTTGGGCACTATCCATATGGGAGAGTTATAAGGACTTTTGGATGGCTTTATTATTTTCTGTTCGAGTAGTCTTTCTACTTCTTCATTCACAAATTTATTTGCGGAAAACGGGTAAGGTTACCGTTTTGACTTTAAGTTTTTGGTAGAGTTAGGGTTGTGTCAATCTTTTCGTGAACACTTGTTATTTTCTTCAGGATTGATTTTCTCAATTCTTCTATGTTTTCTATTTCAATATTATTTAAATTTGATTCTCTTTCATTCATGAAGATTCTTTCGGTTCTATCGATTTATGAAATAGTTTTACTATCAAGGTCTATTTGTGCCTTGACGGATTTAAGTAGGTTTATTCCTATTAACGCATCGTATTCTAGATTTTCTAGAAAATAAAATCTAGTGACTCTATCAAATAATATAAGAACATCGTGGTATTCTTTAATAATTATTTCACCATTGGGTGTTTTTGCCTTTTTTAATATAATGAGGTTATTTTTATATTCAAACACATCGGGCTTGCAGTAGTTATTGTTTGCTCCGGTGTCTAGAAGTATTTTTATTGTTTTGTTGTTGATTACTCTTCTTACATATGGTAATCCTGACGCTTGTCTAAAAAATGTTCCCTATCTTCGTTTATATTATTGACTCTCTCTACCTTATTTGGAGGTTTGAAAGATTGTTGTGAAGAATGTTCTTGTGGGCGATTAAAAATTGGTCATTGTTGGTTAATATATGTGTTAGTATACCTATTTGGATTATATACACTGGTATGGGCATTATTCCTGAATAGGTTATTTTGCTGCGTGAAATTATTATTTCCACGATTGTAGTTTGTTTTTTGCAAATATCTATTCAGACTGCTATCAGTTTTCTTTTTTTCTACAGTATTATTTCTAGGATTTTCTTTCTGTCGGCGTGGAACTTGGAGAAATCTTAGTGTATTTTGATAATTTTGAATATTACTTTGTTTTCGTTCGGTATGAACCTGAAATTGGCCTGCGAAGACGGCGCGTATACTATTGCTCTGTAGTTCTTGTGCTTTAGCTTAGGTGGATGGTAAATCAGGGGGATTGATTGAAAAAAGTATATTTGCTAGATTGCCGTTAAGGCCTGATATAAAAATCCTTAATGATTTCTGTCTGTTCAAAGCGTTTAGCTCTGTGGTAAGTTCACTGTTATTACCGTATGTCATCAACGTTTTGTTGATAAGCATTGTTAGTTTTCCATTAACTACGTTATAGTAGTCGATGAGGGTTAATCCTCCTTGTTTCAGAATACTCATTTCCTTTTCTATGAGGTGAATCGGACGTTTGTCTGCATAGGCAAAGTCTAATCGTGAAATTATGGCTTCGTAATTGAGCACTGTACCATGGGTAGTCAGGATCGAGTTCGCATCCCCTATGATTTTGTTTCTGAATATAGTTAATGCCGCGAAATATCTACTACTACCTACTGTGTATAAACTAAGACTGTTTATAGAGCTTGAGTGACATTTCAACTGGCAAAGGTGAAAGTTTAAAATTTATAGTCTCTTCCGAATAATTAATTTGCTTTTTTAAATTACAAGTTATTTTTGAACAAAAGTTAATTTCATAAATCAACTCTGTGGCGTACGAGGGGCGTTCAATATATTCTCGGTATCGGGGTGAAGCTGTGGTTATGTATATAAATTGACTTATTTATCAAGTAATACTATTATTTTATTGCATTCATGTAAAATTTCGTATAAATGTGATTATTATTTCGCGTTTCATCTCTAGTTAAACAGAATCATAATGGCAACTGAGACGATGATGGTGAAAATTGAGCATCGCGCTGTAATTAAATTTCTCACTAAGCAAGGAAAAAGTCAAAAAACTATTCATGAAGAGATGGTGGCTGTTTACCAGGGTTAAGCACCTTCATTATCAACTGTGCAAAAGTGGTAAATTGAGTTCAAGAGAGGCAGAGAGAGCATTGAAGACGACCCCCGCTCCGGCGCCCGGCTACTGCTTGTACGGGAGAAAGCATCAAAGAAGTCGAAAAACTTGTTCTTGAGGATGCCCGAATAAAGGTGAAAATGATGGCAGAGATCACCAAGCTTTCAACTGGTACCATTCACACCATTTTTCATGACCATCTTAACCTTTCAAAGGTCAGTGCAAGGTGGGTGCCACGAATGCTCATAGCGCCTCAGAAAAGGTGAGAATCGCATGCTGTAGAGAGCTTTTGGAGATGTGTAGTGAGAACGCTGACGGTGTTATGGATCGAATTGTTACTGGAGACGAAACATGGGTTCACCACTATGACCCTAAAAGTAAACAAGAGTCCATGCAGTGGCATAAAAAGGAACAGACCCCCCGAAGAAGTTCAAAGTCACTCCGTCTGCCGGGAAGCTCATGGCCACAGTTTTTTGGGACTCAAAGGGAATCTTGCTCATTGAGTACAAAAAAAAGGTGAAACCATCAACGCCACATCCTACGCTTTCACTTTGCATAATTTACGGGAGGAAATTAAAAAGAAAAGACGGGGTAAACTCGCAGTGGGTGTGTTGCTTTTTCATGACAATGCTCCTGTTCACTGTTCGTATTTTAAATCATCAACACTAAAATTTATCAGTTACATCATAATCTACGAAGTTTTTTCAAAGATTTAATCACCGCGAAAATCCAATCCCGATAGTACAGTATTTTCCTTATAAAAAATAATCGTAAGAAGCGAAATTTATCCGAAACCTCTCCTGAGCCTAACACCAGTTGTACAAGATATACTCTGTCTGCAATTGAACCTGAGATGGAAGTAGGAAAGCTATCTACTGATGAGTTAAAAAATATCCTTAATGGCATCCTTGCCGAAAAATTGAAGGATCTTGCTACTAGGGACGATCTAACGAGGCTTTACAGCGAAATAAATTCTCTGAAAACAGTTAACACACAACTTAATCATAAACTTAATATGATGTCAGAAAGATGCGAACTTCTTGAAAATCAGCTTGAAGTCATTTCACGTAGGGTCAACGAACGTTCTATTGTTGTCCACCTTCCAATAAACGCAGAAACCAATGCAACTCAATTCGCTTTACAAACTTGCAAGGGACTTCTTAAGCTACAGGAAGGTGATAATTTACACGTAAGACGATCCCGTGAAATTAACAACAACAACGCACAACGCGGAACTGTTATTATCGAGCTTCTTTCGGCAGAAATCGTGGACAAGATTATAGCCGCGGCGCAACAGCTTAAAAACTCAGGGATTAGTATCTTTCGGGAACAATTTATCCTGTATAGAAAAAAGAGACAGATACTCCTACAATTCCGAAGCAAGCTTCTTGAAATAAACCTAAAAGCGAAAATCATTGTTAAGGGCGACAAAATGCAAATTAATAGCCATACATTTGGTTACAAATATTATTCGCGAGGTCTAAAGGGCTAACCAGAATTGAAGTATGGTACGTACGTTGACTTACGAAACAGTAGAAATACATGTGATTTGTATACCCAACCCGAAATGTCTTTTTGTTCAGTTTCGTTCACTTGAGGTTTCGTACGTAATGTACGCTTTGAGTCGTACATTACGTACGAAAATCTGACATTCCTTTTTGTTTCTAAAGGGCATTCGTCTTCTTTCTTTCTTCTTGTTTTTAAAGGCTATTATGTGCAACTGATGAACTTTACAAATCGGAAGGAAACTTTTCGGTCGGTTTTGACACTTGCTTACTTTTTCTTTCGCGTATTATGGTTGGGCCTTAAGTGTCAAAACTTCTACGGAATTGACATTTATTATGCAGATGTTTGGTGACAGATCGTCTGAATTCTTTGACTGCGGCGAGGGAGTGAAGTTAGCATAATTTTCAAATCCACCACCATTACTTCCCTCTTACTCTCAACCGCCACAAGCGCCACCTGTGAGGCAACCTCTACAAGTATTAAGGGGGGCAACACATTAGGGAGAATCTATCGTCTGCCACCATATTATCAATAATTTTTTAAGTATACAAATTTTATCATACATTTTAAGTAAACTTCTACAACCTGATTTTTTTACTTTATTCAAGATTTTGATGTTATCATTCTATTAGAAACGTTTTTAGAAGAAAAACATGAAAATGATTTTTTTAAAATATTTTAAAAATTTCAAAATATTGTGTTCACCTGCAAGTAGATCCAATGTGCACGGCAGAGCCAGTGGTGGAATTTTATGTGGAGTCAATAAAACTATAATAAGTAATTTTGTCAACCTTACTCGTATAGAGAACAGACTTATTTTTCAAATTTCTAATTATAATTTTGAATATTCAATAGTTACGGTGTACTTGAACTGTAATAACTGTTTAAGTAGATTTCATGCATAACTGTAAGCTGGAGAATATCATGATCATTGGAGACTTAAACGCTCGAATTGGAGCACATCAGAATCCTTCTATTTTTAACTTACTTTTACAAGGCTCACTTAACGTTAGGAGAAACTCCAAAGATGAACAATTCAACAGAAGTGGAAGACTCCTTACCGAATTCTTTGAAAATTTTCAACTATTTGTGCTGAGTGGATCAACTACAGGAAACACATTTGGAGAGGTTACTTTCATCAGCGGACAGTCAGTAATTGACATTTGTGCAGTATCGGCAGCATGGTTGAATTCATTTGAAGACTTCAAAGTGGGTGTGGCAAATTTTTCAGCGCACTTACCAGTAGAATTCACATGAAACTTCGCTATCGAAGGTACTCAAGGAAACTCGAGTAATTTTCTTAAGCTGAGGTGGAAAGAAAATAGTGCTCCTCTTTATCCCTTTTAAATCACCACTGCAGCTCCCTTCCTCCCCATGCAACAACCGGGGTAGAACAGCTGGATGAGCAAATTATAGGAGTAGTTCACACCTCAGCTCCATTTGCTGGCAATAACAACACTACTTATTCATTTACTCCTAGGAACTTATGGTTTGATAATGATTGTAAGAGCCTTCGCAATCTATCATTTGTATAAATCTTAAACTATTTCGTTCGACAAATGCCTTATTTTTCAAAAATATTTATATACACGTGAATAAGGAATATAAAATACTTTGTGCAGCAAAAAAAAAAAGAATTACAAAATTAATCTAGCTACAAAATTAAGTAACTGCAAAAACTCAAAGGCATTCTGGAGCAATGTTCGCGAACTGGGTGGAAGTAATCGAAATATGGTGAATACTCTCGGAGCTGAGACACTAGCAGCACATTTTAAAACTCTTGTCGGCTGACGCAAATCACCGTACGTTTTCTTACGCTCTATCCAACAATGTCCTAGATGAACTGGATGGCCCAATATCTTTGTATGAACTGGAATCAACTCTACATAAGATGAAAAATAACAAAGCACCTGGAAGTGATGGAATTCCAGTAGAGTTCTACAAAAATAGCACTGGGCAATTTAAGGATTATCTCCTACTGTACTTTAACAGATTAGATAATGAGTCGTATGTCCCGAACAATCTCACCAAAGTGGTTATTTTTGCACTTTATAAGAAAGAAGAGGCAAACCTGCCAGAAAATTATAAAACAATATCTGTTCTGAGCACGTTGAGGAAGATCTTCACTTCAGTTCTCTACGAAAGGCTGACCAAATGGATCGAAGACAAAAATCTAAGCATATTCCAAGCCGGCTTTCGCCCGGGTTATTCAACGATCGACCATATATTGGCATTGACAAGTATAGCGAAAAAGTCAATTGAAAAAGAGAAACGATTATACGCTTGTTTTGTGGATTTCAAAGCAGCGTTTGACAATGTTAACAGACAAGCTTTGCTGTACAAGCTCTCAATGTTGGGAATCTCCATTAAATTTTTGATGATGTATCTCAAGTTTCTTGCGTCTTCGAGTGCCTTTTCAGATTATTTTGATACAACTGCAGGCGTTCCACAAGGCTGCATTTTAAGCCCAATCCTCTTTGCCCTTTTCATTGATGATATTTGTGATGTACTTCCAGGAGGAATACCTTTTTCCAATATTCAAGTGAAAGTCTTATTGTATGCTGATGACTAAGTATTACTGGCTGACAACCCTTTCACCCTCCAGTTGAAAATCAATAGGCTGAATACATTTAGCGAGAAGTGGGGGTTACTCGTTAACACAAGCAAAACTAAGGTGATGATTTTTGAAGCGCGCAAAAGGAAAAGAAAATTGGTGGGGAGAGTACGATAACTGAGGCACCAAGATTTAATAACGGTTTTCTATAGAGGGGTTAAATGGAAGTATTTTTTACTATGGGAGGGGGGTCTATCTCTCCCCGTTCAGGAGTAAGGGGTGATTTTCGGAAAAAATGTCTTGAATGGAAAAATAAATATTAAAAAACAACGGCAACACTTAAAATACATTACTATAACGGTTTTGAAAGCCAGAAGTTTGTTCTTTAATCCCACATTTAAATTAAATGACTCGTTACAATAGTTTTCAAAATATTCGCATTCAAACTCGAAATTTTGATAAAAAAACCTAAAAAAATATCTTTGATCCATATTTGTTCAAAATGGTGAAATGAAAAATAATTTTTTTTTCGTGATCAATGCTCTTATCAATTTGTAATTGAAAGCAAAAAACCAAAACATTTTATGTTTTCTAGTTCTTGAGAAAATTGAAAATTACTAAAACTACTTTTTTATGAAATTTTTGATTTTGGGCATTTATTGTGATTTCATTAGAGGATTAATGTTGATGAAAAGTTTATTTTTGAAAGTAAAGTACAGCAATTCATTTAGCGTTACCCAGAATGCACCACAAGGAGGTAGAATTGCGTTGCATTCCACGTCCTAGTCAGTCAGTTTGTGAGTAAGGAGTCAGTTGAAATAATCAAGTCAATTTATAATGTTCATAATGTATTAAAAGGGTATGTCAGTCTCGTCAATGAAATCATCGTTCGTACTTTCGAGTTCGTCCATTTCGTCGAGTTCGTCGTTGATGTTGAGGAGCCGAGGTTTTTTTGGGGGTAAAACACCCTCTAGATCTTCACTTTGGACGGTGGGAGGATCTATGTCTTTAAGTTGTAGACCAACACTTTCTCTCCCATCGGTAAGACCTGGGTACACTTTTTTTATGTCCAATAGAAATTCCATAATTTGCGAACCCATGTCGTCTTTATATTTGTACCAGTGTTGGCAAGTAAGTTACATGAAGTAAGTTACTCGTTTAGTTACGCGTAACTAATATGAATTAGTTACGCCCAATATTTGGCGTAACTAATGTAACAAATGTAACTAATGTAACTAAATGTAACTAACTGTAACTAACAAACTGTAACAAGACTAGCTCTAACTTAATAATAAAAAATTAAAAAAATCACATTTCATCCTGAATCCCAATCGACTATTGACGAATTTGTTTTATTACCAAGGGCAACGGCAACCTGGCAAGGAATACATAATTGAAATTACTATGTTCCTGATGAAAAGGAAATCTAATAAAATGTTATATTCTTGGAGCATACAATATATTTTTACTTGTACATTAAAATGTTTCCCTTCTTTCTTGAGATTCTTGGACATTTCTTTTTTTATTGCGATTCATTTTTTTTTCGGTAAATTCAGATTTGATCTCAAATTTCAGATTTGGCTCGCCCAAAGGAAATCAAACGAGATCTATTTTGCTTTATTTTAAAGGTTAGGTTAAAAGTATATCCAGTCGCCAGACAAGCACCTTCGTCGACAGTTTTTTAATTTGACAATGGTGAAGCTTGTGATACTCTGGCGGAAGTGCTGCGTGAAAATGGAAATTTCTAAATAGGTATGATATATCGTACCAACAAAATGTGCAATTGAAACGTGTCAGAAATGTCAGTGCCAAACTGCTAAGAAAAACAAACAAATCTGGTGAGAAAACAAAATCTTCTTTTAAGGACAAGAAAGCAATCAACCAATATTTATGTAATACGAGTATTTGACTTGTTTTCACGGCTACAGGCGACGGTAAATTCATGCATTTGTAAACCCCACAGTAGTCACCTGCGCCGGTGAATCCACTCATATTGTAAACCCTTCATTAATGTCAAATAAGAAAGAGAAAAGACAAAGAGAACTACAAAATCCACGCTCCCTTCCTTTCCTATTTTGAATTACTGGGCAGCACTTACTTTTCTGTCAACGTCAAAAAAAAAAATTAAATTAAATTAAATTAAAGCATAATGTGAATTGAATATTTAATATTATGTGATTTTCTTTTGCTACGTCAGATCATATTTTTTTTTGCTGTCAGATATAATCTGAAATGTCAATGTCAAAAAAAAAAATATAAAATTAAATTAAATTAAAGCATAATGTGAATTGAATATTTAACATTATGTGATTTTCATTTGGTACGTCAGATCATATTTTTTTTTGCTGTCAGATATAATCTGAAATGTCAATGTCAAAAAAAATATAAAATTAAATTAAATTAAAGCATAATGTGAATTGAATATTTAACATTATGTGATTTTCATTTGGTACGTCAGATCATATTTTTTTTGCTGTCAAAATCTGTTTTTCCTTTGGTCACAGATCGTATTTTTTTCATTTCTGATTAATCTCAGTTCAAATCTTTGATATTAAAGCTGAGATCAAATCTGTATTTACCAAAAAAAAAAAATCATTACAATAAACAAAGAAATGTCCAAGAATGTCAAGAAAGAAGGGCAAATCTATTGTATGCTCCGAGAATATAATATTTTATTAGATTTGCTTTTCATCAGGCACATATAGTGTTATTATATTATTAATTTTTTTTTGCAGAAAAATAGTAATTTAAAAATATATTCCTTGCCAGGTTGCCGTTGCCACAGCTGGCAGCTGGCCCGACGGCAATTCATCAATCATCCAGCTTTGCCCTAAAATAGGGTTTGGAACTTCTAAATTTCAATTTAACATTAAATTTAAGTTTTTGTATTTGACAAATTCTATTATTTATAGTTAGTTACATTTAGTTACAATTAGTTACATTTAGTTACAATGGTTACATTAGTTATATAAGTTACATTAGTTACATAAGTTACATTAGTTACACGTAACTAATTAAAATTTCAAAGTTACGCGTAACTATCCAACACTGATTTGTACTCCAAGCAGTATTTTCTATAAAAGAATAGTGCCATGTACTGATGAAGGTGGTTAATAGTTTTGCGGCATAAAATATTTTTTTTAAAAGTTTGTTTTGGTTTTCCAGATCATTAATTGTGTTCGTTGCATCTGTTTTGCTAACGTATTCCCCTCTACTGTGATTTGTTACTTCATGTGAAGTTGAACTGGAGAACATTTGTTCAACGCCAATGCACTGGCGTGCACTGTCAGTACAAATACGGCTGGTGTTGGGGTTTACGTATCTATGTATATAAGGCCTTTGTGATATTTTCTTTTCGTTAGAAAAGTTTCGTCGATTTGGACGGTTTTGTCTTGGCCGCCAATATTGACATCCAGGTGAGAAGCAATTATTTCACATATTTCACAAAAATAATTGAAGTAATCAATAACAATTGATTAACTCAATTCATCTCTTTTGTCGTAATGACGCCAAGCAATTAAATGCTAATATAAAATAATAATTTACAAAAATAATAATGTTCAACAATATAAAAAGACATCTTTAAGCTGTAAATTAATTGTATTAATTTGCATTTTAATCACAAAAGCGATAATCAATGCCGAAACCTCTCGAATATCTAATCGGCATTGTGGCCCATGAAAAAATGTGTTGACCGATGGATTGATTACTTTTCTACAACTTTTGTCACCTTTTTTTATGAATTTTTTTTAGCACATCGCCAACACCAACCGAACTTTTTGTTTTTATCATGTTCCACTTTCATTTCTATGTTACAACACAGGGGGGGGGGGGGGGGAGAAGCTTTGGTAGGAATAAGACCAATATCTTCCAAAAAAGCAATGCTTTTTTCATTTGTTGATACTAAATCCCCGAAAGAACAAAATAAAGAAAAGTTATTGAGTTTATTATGTAGAAATGGATGTTTAGTTTTCATTTTCACTTTTCATTCACAAGAAAAAAAAATCACTGGTCTATCACTCCTTCAAAGATTGAAACACGAATGATCTTTTAATCAACAATCTGTATCAGATCGTATAAAAAAGTAACGGTACAAAAATCGAATGTTTGTTAGGAATGGGCAAGTGAAAAAAATATATCAATATTTATCGTATCGATGTTTTTTAATAGTATTGTAGAGTGAAAAATATGGATATGTTGATTAAAAATTTTATTTACGCAGGCGCCCGCCAGACAGTTAAACCTACCCTAAGTGGAGCAGCGGAGTTGCGTGAGCGGGTGTTACCCCGAAAAGGGAGATAAAATCCCTAGATCCCGTCAAGCGGGCCACCCAGGAACTGTTGATCAAAAATACTATTGACACAGGCCAGGCAACAAAGTTGCGGAAGCGGGTGTGCCCCCGAAGAAAGGTTTGACACGACTCAATTTCCGCGTTCAAAATATCCGCATACACCCAACCTCGCACCTACCCCAAGTCCTACAGTGTGCCCAAGCAGGGGGGTTGCAGGGGGGCAGCATGCCCCCCTTACATAGGTCAATATTTATACACCGTAATGCTTGGCACAAGCACTGCATTTACGTATCTATATATTTGTCTGCGAATATTATGCGTCGCGGATATTTAGTCCGCGGATATTTTGTGGCGGATATTTTGACCCCGATATTTTGTCCCAGATATTGAGACGTGCAGCCCAAATAGGGAGTTAAAATCTGTTGATTAATCCTTAGAGTAAGATCACCGTAAATACCAAAAATAAAAATCTCATAAAAAAGTAGTTTTAGTAATTTTTAATTTTCTCAAAGTTTAGAAAACATAGAAGCTCTTGGTTTTTGGCGTTCGATTAAAAATTTATTAAGGCCTTGATCACAGAAAGAAAATTTAATTTTCCATTTCACAATTTAGAACAAAATTGGTTTAAAGATATTTTTTTAAGGTTTTTTATCAAAATTTCGAGTTTGAATGCGAATATTTTGAAAACTATTGCAACGAGTAATTTAATTTAAATGTAGGATTAAAGACCAAACTTCTGGCTTTAAAATCCGTTATAGTTATGTAGTTTAAATGTTGCCGTTGTTTTTTAGTATTTATTTTTCCATTCGAGACGTTTTTTTCGAAAATCGCTCCTACCTCCTAAACGGGGCAAGGAAGACCCCCCCTTTTATAGTAAAAAATACTTGTATTTGACCCCTCTATATAAAACCGTTATTAAATCTTGGCGCCTCAGTTATCGTACTCGTGCCAAATTGGTTCATCAACAACGTGTCTATTGAAGTTGTGCAAGAATTTAAGTATCTGGGAGTTTTAATTACGCATAACCTAAATGTTGCCAAATACGCAAAACAAAAAAGAAATGAGGCCAAATTGGCTTTGAGCTTAATGTGGCCCAAGTTCTTTGCGAACCAAGAGATCGATCTGGTGTCAAAATATCGTGTTTTTCACACAACTGTCAACACATGTATGTGCTATGGTGTCCAGATTTTTGGACACATATTCCTCGAGGTATTTGAAACATTGCAGATATACTTCTTCAAGCGTTTATTCAGATTGCCAAACTCAACCCCAAGCTATGCCATCTATATGGAATCTGGTTTAACGCCTCTTTACATTCAAAATCTTAAAGCCAATTCCATTATATTATAAGGGTGATGAATAGAAGTGGTAGAAGTCTTCACAAATCGATCATGGTAAGACTTCTGCAGACAAATGCATCCCCATTCAAGGAATGGAATGAGTTAGCGCAATCCCATGAAGATCATCTATCTCTAATGGAAACAAACGTCGATGCATGGCGGGGTATGTTTGCAGATGTCACTGCAAAAATAGACGAGAAGATTTACAACCAGCATCTATCCAAAGCATCTTCTACGACATCCAGGAACACATATAGGAACCTCGATCACCAGTTGCCATCGGATGCTAACTTTTTTTGTAATGAATTTTCGGTCAAAGTTATAAGCTACATTTTCAGAGCTCGCGAAGAACTTTTTAATATAAACTTGTATGCCTCATCGAGCCGACCTGTCACAAATTTGTAATCTTTGCAATAGAAGAGAGAATGAAGATGCATTCCATTGCATTGCAATCTGTTCATTGTTGCAGGAAATCCGCAGTTTACATTTCGACGAGATTCATCTTTCTCCAAATCGACTGTATGAAATACTAAACGGAGCACTAGGATGGTCTACGCTGAATAAATACTGCAAACACGCCTTAACATATCGCAACAGTTTCGCAACCTAAAATATTAATTAAACCAGTTACTGCAGTTCAAAGTACCCTAATTTCTAATTTTTTGTTCAAGTTTTCAAATCACTTTAAAATTGTAAACTTATCAAACTTTGTGGGTTTCAAATCATTCCATAATTGGTATCTTTTTTGTGTTTCAAATTATATTAAAATTGTTTTTATTTTGTGTTTCAAATCGCATTAAAATTGTTATAACCTTATCAATTATATAATGAAAATTATTATCAATTATTAAACCTTTAAAACCTGCTAACTTAAATAGGTCTAAATTGAGTTGGAAGCATATTTTAAAATGTTGTGTATTGTTATCTAATTTCAATCACGATTGTAATATTGAAGATATTATGTACAACTAGTTACTTTTATTTTATTCTTTTTTTGTTTTCTTTATAAAAACGAAATGTCATTTCAGGCAGACGCAGAAAAGCCATATCATTATTCTTAAGAAATAAAATCTTACAAAACATTTTTTTTTATAATAAAGAATTTATCTATCTATCTATCTATCTATAGAGCTTTCTCTCCATGAAATATAATTCGAACTATTTCCTGAAAGTTCCGGATACTTTTTTTTTGCGCACTTCCTCTTGTCTTGCAAGATATTTGGCTTGATAATGTTTTGGCTGGATCTCACTGCACAGAGTTTACTTGTTAGTTTCAACTTTTTTCGAGCGCGTGAGGATCCCGGTTGATCCCCCAATTAATATATTATTTCTTCAATTGAAGTTTTAAAAAAAGCACAACACCACGAAAAACTCTTTGAATTGAAGTGTTTTTGTTTTGCTCTACCTACTTCTTTTAATTTTTTAAAAAGTTTCTGCCTCTTAATAATTTCTTTGGCACCTTGCGTTCATTTAATTGTATAACTTGTCATCTTATTGTGCTTTTATAAGTTGATAACATACATTCATACCTACAATATAAACAAATTAAAATATTGAATTTCACTGTGTTTTTTGTGAATTTATTTTTTCTTTGTTGTGCGTACGGAACTTATACTCAGAGAGCATTCAGCCACTAAAACTCATTTATCATCTCATCATATTTGTATCTCCCGGTGAGTTCAACATTTAGTCTATGTTCTGCCGTTTGTAATTGTTTGAGAAACTACAGAACACTCTTTCTGCTTTCTCCTCATACGTCACTCAAATTTGACATCTGCTATTATTTGACATCTGGACCAGCGCCATCTACCATCTGAACTCGATACGAACTACCTGTATTACCGACGCTTTAAATTTGTGGTTCAAGCACAGGGTGTTACTATTTTATAACATAATTTTGATTTATATATTTACGGAAATATGGCCAACTGTGCAATTTGCAATAATATTGCTGACTATCTTATTGATTCTATTATGTGTAATGGAAACTGTAATAGAATATTTCATACACAATGTATTGACGCTCCATTTAGTACCATCAAGCTCTTCAACAAGAAAAAATCGTTTTACTACTTCTGCGACGAATGCGACCCTTTCGTATATAATAATATTGCTCGAGATACTCTAAAAAACATGAAGCAGCTTGAAAATATGCACGAACAACTGAAGTTATTGTCCGAAAAAATTGACAATATTTCCTCTCAACCTCAACAACAAATGAGAACAACGAGAAGTAAAACTAAGAATGACAAAATAGCATCACCACTAGAATCTAACAACACGCCACCGCCGCCGCCGGTAAAACGGAAAAATACTGAATTAAATAATGAAGCCCAAGACGACGATCCAATAAGGAAAAAAATGGCTACATCCATATTTAGTAATTTTTCTATATCACGACCTTTGCTGAGTTTTAACAAAGACCCGCAAGCTCCTAATTCTCTTCAACTTTCTATACCATCGACCTCGTCAACAGCTCCAATAACTTCATCAGTTCCCACCGGCATTACTGCACCTACTACCTCAATGACGCAATCTACCTCATCTATTCTAACTTCATCCAACGCATTGATACTCAGTCAACAGTCATCAAATAATCTTCAAAGCGACCAATTAAATGTATTTAAAGAATCTCCCATCTCAAATGGTCTGAAGGTTGTCGAAGGCCAAAAGATTGTTTTCATCTCTAAATTGGCCCCTTCCATTAAGAACTATTTGAAAGATAAAACTGACGCCGCACTCAATTTCAATGTGGAAAAAATTATTCATCGTAACTTCTCCAAATATTCTTCATTCAAAATAAGAACCACAGACTCATTGTTCCATTTAATTAATTCGACATCTTTTTGGCCAACTGGAGTCATAGTTCACGAATTTATGAATAAGATGAACAAAAATATAAATCCTTTTCATCAGAACCAGACAATGCATTCTCGAAGACAAAGCAGCTCAAACAGATATTAATTTACTATCAAAACGTAAACGGACTTCGGACAAAGACCACCTTGATATACAAAAATGTTACTAATCTTCCTCATGATTTTATTATTCTGACGGAAACATGGCTGAACAGCTCGTTTCTGGATTCTGAGTTTTTTGACGCATCCTACCAAATATTTAGACGAGATCGGCATTTAATAGAGGACGCTACTGTGGGAGGTGGCATTTTAGTGGCGGTTAAAAATTCTTTCGTGTGCCACCTTGTTGACGACTTCCGATCTGCCCAAATTGAAGTTCTGTGTATTAAGATTCAAATGGAAACAGGACATTTATTCTTAGTCACTACTTATATACCTCCGAACTCTAATAAAAACATATTTGAAAACTTAAATGACTGCATCGAGGGTATCTATGAATTGCTGGAACCTGAAGATGAAATTTTGATTATTGGAGACTTCAACCTACCAAATCTTAACAGGATAAGACATGACATCGAAGACTACTACACTACTGACAATGCTTCAAGTGTGAATGAGATATTTTTTACTGACAATATGTCCTCTTATTGCCTGCGACAATTAAATGGAGTGACCAACGACTCGGGAAAGACTTTGGATTTAATATTCTTCTCCCTCAATGTAAACACTGCTGCTGCTGTGACACGATCTACAAATATTCTGACTGTCGAAGACCGTCATCATCCTGCCTTGGACATCGCCTTAAACCTCAGCATGGGCTCTTCTACCAACCAATATAATACCAAACTTGAGTTCAACTATTCAAAATGTAATTATGTCT
Source organism: Platycheirus albimanus (assembly GCA_916050605.2). NCBI lineage: Eukaryota > Metazoa > Arthropoda > Insecta > Diptera > Syrphidae > Platycheirus > Platycheirus albimanus. Next base: position 325,108,184 of record OU696696.1, on the reverse strand, counting down.
TATTATGTAATATGTTAAGTATGATCGATTGGGATATTTTATTTTATAATTGTAATATTAACGAAATGTGTA